>CM029272.1:34991793-35591793 GCA_016920895.1 Vaccinium myrtillus
ACATTCCGGACGATGTCCGGGTGACCCTTCACCCGAGGGGTCAAGAGCTCGTCTACGGACCGAACCACCTCAACATCCCACTGATGGCGATAACTGAAGGAGGGGTTCGGATTCCCATGAGTGAATTTGTCCGAGCGTTTCTGAACGCTTATGAGCTTTCTTCGGACCAGCTCACTTGCAACAGCTACCGGGTCATCAGCTCGGCCTACGAGATGATGCTCAAGGACGAGTTAGATCTCAGCATTTGGGATCTGCTTGAGATCTACGCCGTGTCTCGGAACAAGTCGTTCGGGAGATACTTTTTAATGACACGTCCGGGGAAAAGGCAGATCGTGGAGCATCTTCCAGACTCCGAAAAGTGGGCCGATCTGTACGTAGTGATTTCCGGCAATTTCGCCGAGCCCCCAGACAACGACCTTTTTCCAGTTCCTACCATGAGAGGGAGCGTGGGTCGGTACTTAATTCATATTCTGCATGCTGCTTTATTTTTTGTATTCCTGTGTACTGACCTTGCGGTTTATCTTACAGCTCCAGCCCCCATATCTCGGAGGCTAAAGAGGATTGCGAGAAGAGAAAACGCCGAAGCGCTGTACGAAGTTCAGGGGAGGCTGACTCATGACCTCCTCGGCTACAAACCGTCCTACCGGAGTTGGATCAGGAAGAAGCCCAAGAGGAAGCCGAAGAAAGCAAAAGTGAGCCGAACAATTTCTACAACCGAAAGGTGGCTTGCACAGCCCATAGGAAATCTTGAAGGTCAAGAGAGGGTCCCCGTCGACAAAATTTCTCCGGAGCCCTCAGACACAATGCCGCCGAAGATCGATCTGAAGGCGAAACTGGCCGAATTGGCGTCCCAGGCCAAGAAAGTTGGGCCGAAAAAGGCTACCCCGACCGTTACCGTTGCTCCAGGTAAGGTCCCCGTTGTCACCGTTCACAAAAGTACGACCGCTCGGTCTAAAGGTACGCCTTCGGCGGAGGAGAGGGCGGCCAAGCGGGTCAAGATATCCGAGGTTCACACAATTGACGACGACCTTCCTGATCCGACGCTGCAGCAGCCGGACAGCTCTAAGGTCGAGGGTTCGTCGCACCCCTTCTCTCCGATCTTGGTGAAGGAGGATGGCAATGCCATCTTGGAAGATGATAGTGTCGCCGAGAACAACCGGCTGGCTATGGGGCTGCTTCCGGGACTAGCTCTGAAGAGGGATCTGGAGTTGGTGCCGAACAAGCTAGAGGATAACCTCTTTCACTGTACGGCTCAAATTGTGAAGGTTAGTTCTTCCTTATCCGAGCTCTACTTATCTTCTTTTGTTCATTTCTTTGAAACTGATTCTGTGTTTGGTATTGTAGGCCGGACAGTCGATGTTCAAGCTTTACGACCAAGCTCTCGACCTCAGCACCTCGGCGAAGAAGCTAAAGCGCCGAGCTGATGCTGCCCTTGAAAAGGTCGGGACAGCCGAGAAGAAATCTGAGGAGCTCCGCCAGGAGAACGAGAGGCTCAAGGGTGAGCTTGCTGGGCTGGTGGAGTTGAAGAAGAAGGTCGAAGATCAGCTTGAGGAGGAGAGGGTCGGGCATCAAAAAGCTGTAGATGCTGCAAGGACCGAAGGCCATTCAGCTGGGTTCGCGGAGGCGGGTCAGGCCTATGCCGGAGATATCTATATCCTTGTGAAGGACGGCGAGGTCAAAGGCTTCGGCAAAGGGTATGTTCATGCCTGTGATATCTTTGGGGTCCCCGCCGAGGACCCTAGACGCGAGGGGCCCGAACAGCCTGATTCCCCTATCGCTGAAGAGCCGGAAGATGAAGATGATGTCGGAGAGACTCCTGAAGGTGGAGGTGGCCATGCTCCGGAGAGTGATGGTAATGCTGAGAAGGTTCAAGACCCAGAGAAGTCATCTGAGAAAGCCACTCCTTCGGAGAATGAAGAGCCTACTGTAACTTAGGTAGGATAGAATTTAAAAAACTCTTTTTGTAACTTTTTTTTTGGTGTTTACTGGACGGCTCCGGACAATTGGAGTTTGCCGTACCAGGGGTTGTAATTTTTAAAACAGGTTTCTTGTGGAGATGGCGCCGAACAAGTACCACCCTGCCATGCTCCGATTTCACCGAAGTGGTGAAAATTTCGTTTTTAATGAATGTTTATGAATGAATGCTCGTATCTTTGCACTTTATGTGCTTCTATTGCCTGGCTTGAAAACCTTTTTGATATTTAGAAATTTTCTTACTCTTTATGAGTGATGCATTCATCTAATAGCCCCTGCTCGGTACCTATCGGAGGAATATTTGCTCGGATTGGAACCGAAGCAAAAAAATGGAATGAAAATTTTCCCACTGATAGCCCCTGCTTGGTACCTATCAGAGGAAGTAGTTGCTCGGTTGGAACCGAAGCAACAATAGGAATGGAGCGAAAATTTTCCAATACTTGGAAAAAAATTTCCACTGATAGCCCCTGCTCGGTTCTAATCAGAGGAAGTAGTTGCTCGGTTGGAACCGAAGCAACAATAAGAATGGAACGAAAATTTTCCAACACTTGGAAATTTTTTCCACTGATAGCCCCTGCTCGGTTCTAATTAGAGGAAGTAGTTTGCTTGGTTGGAACCGAAGCAACAAAAATAATGGAACGAAAATTTTCCGATGGCGTGGCACTTGGAAAATTTTTCCACTGATAGCCCCTGCTCGGTTCTAATCAGAGGAAGTAGTTTGCTCGGTTGGAACCGAAGCAACAAAAATAATGGAACGAAAAATTTTCCGATGGCGTGGCACCGGGCCTTAGCCATTTCCGAGGTGTTAGTTGGAACACCGGATCTTGATAGTTGTTTTGACGAAGTAATCTAAGTAAGCAACAGTTGTAGCGAAAGATTCTTTTTTCATTCCTTTATCCGAACATCGTAGATAACAAGAGCAAAAAGGGGCAAAACAGGTAGCCCGAATAAATTTTTTTTTTTTTTTTTAAACAAAATTCTTCCTAAGCATAGAACTTCCTAAGCTTAGTGGCATTCCACGGGTTGCCGATGGGTGTTCCATCCATCTCTGCTAACTTGTATGACCCGTGTCCGGCCTTCGCGACCACTCGGAAGGGTCCTTCGTAGTTCGGTTTAAACTTAGTTTTCTTGGACTTCTGAACCACCTCTCGGAGAACAAGGTCGTCGATGTTGAAGGGCCTCATCCGTACATTTTTGTTATATCCTTTGGCAACCTCTTGCTGATACGAGGCATGTTTCAAGTGCGCTTCGTCCCTAAGCTCTTCGGCTAGGTCGAGCTCCCTGTCCATGGCCTCGTCGTTGGTTGGTACATAGAAGCTCTCTGTCCGAGCTGTTGGGATTAGGGTGGCTAGGGGGAGAACAGCTTCCATGCTGTAAGCCATAGAGAATGGAGTTCGCCCTGTTGCGCGCCGGGGTGTGGTTCGATAGCCCCACAGAACTTTTGGGAGCTCTTCGGCCCACTTACCTCTTTTTAGAGTTAGGCGTCTCTTGACTCCAGCCGATATGGTTTTATTTGATGCCTCGGCTTGACCGTTACCCTGTGGATATGCCACCGAAGAGTGGAAGATTCGAACATTGTACTTTTTGCAAAGCTTCTCGATCGCTTCGGCCACAAATTGGGTCCCGTTGTCTGAAATGATTGCGTACGGGACACCGAAGCGAGAGATAATGTTCTTCCAAATAAAACGCTCTACATCGGTGGCAGTTATGGAAATTAGGGGCTCGGCCTCCACCCATTTGGTGTAGTAGTCAGTCGCCGTTATCAAGTGCTTGAACCCTCCGGGGGCCGTCGGCAGCTTTCCCACTATGTCCAGCCCCCATTGCGCGAAAGGCCAAGGGCTGGTTATAGGGTGTAAGGCTTCAGCAGGCTGGTGCAGGTGGGAGGCGTGCTTTTGGCATTGTTCGCATTTCTTGGCGAATTCCTCAGAGGTCTTCATCATTTTCGGCCACCAGTACCCTTGGGTAAGGGATCGGAGATGAAGAGACCGTCCGCCGGAGTGGCACCCGCTGCTTCCTTCGTGGAGTTCTCGGAGGATGCCTTCTATTTGGGAATTGTGGACGACTTTTAAATCAGGGCCCGTGTAGGTCCTTCGGTACATGTTGTTGTTCGGATCCAAGTAAAAGTAAGAGGCCTTGCACCTGATTCTGTGGGCTTCTTTTCTATCTGCCGGGAGCTTCTCATGCTTGAGGTAGGCGTAGATTTCATCCATCCAGCTTGGGCCGAGGGATACGACTAGCGCTTGCTTCATCTCGTGCTCGATGCTCGGACCTTCTATTTCTCCAAGGAGAATGGTTCGGTTTGGACAGACTGCACAAGCCGTTGCTAGGGAGGCCAGAGCGTCCGCGTGGGCGTTTCGCTCTCGGCCTACCCATTCAATATCTACAGACCCGATCTCCTTTATCAACTCCCATACTTTGTCGTAGTACTTCTCCATCCTTGAGTCTTTCAAGTTGTATTGATCTTTGATTTGGTTAACAATCAACTGTGAATCGCTGTATACTTGCACTGTCTCGGCACCTAAGTGTTTGACCATCTTTAGGCAGGAGACTAGTGCTTCATATTCAGCCTCGTTGTTCGATGCCGGGAATCCGATCGTCAGTGCATTTTCATGCATGATACCTTCCGAAGAGATGAGTACGACGCCTGCTCCAGCTCCTCGGCTATTTGAAGCTCCGTCAACATGTAAGCGCCACGTTTCTCCTTGGAACATTCGCCAAGTTTTGCCTCGTCTTTCCTCTGAAGGTTTCTCGGCCATAGCCAGAGTCCCTTTGCTGACTTTACTTGACCCGGCTTCCGTTGGGCTTTGTAGGGTGACTTTTGGGTTATCTTGGAGCTCAGGTGTCAGTTCGGCAATGAAGTCTGCCAGGGCCTGTCCCTTAATAGCGGTTCGGGGTTCATACCGAATATCGAAGTTTCCTAACTCCAAGCTCCATTTGGAAATTCTAGCCGAGAGGTCGGATTTTTTGAGCACGGCCTTCAGAGGGTACTCGGTGATAATAATGATGGTGTGGGCTTGGAAGTAAGGCAGCAATTTTCTTTTGGCGGTTACAAAAGCCAAAACCAATTTTTCCAGCGGAAGGTACCTTGTCTCGGAGGGAATCAGGTTTTGCTGGAGTAGTAGATGGGCTGGAAGTTAGCCCCTTCCTTCCTTACGAGGACCGAACTCACTGCATGGCCCGACACCGAGAGGTATAGATATAAATCTTCTTCAGGCATGGGCATCACAAGGAGGGGAGCTCTGGAGAGGTAGTCCTTTAGCTGTCCTAGTGCTCGGTCACATTCCTCGGTCCATTGAAAACTCCGTTTGCTTGTTTTTAGGGACTCGAAGAAGGGTCGGCACAGATCCGAAGACCGGCTGATAAACCTGTTGAGCGCCGCGGCCATCCCTGTGAGCCTCTGTACTTCTTTGATGGAGCTCGGTGCCCTGAGGTTTCGGATCGCAATTATCTGCTTTGGATCTGCCTCAATGCCCCTTCGAGTGACCATGTAGCCGAGAAATTTTCCTGAGCCGACGTCGAATGCGCACTTCTCGGCATTAAGGCGCAGCTTGTGTTTCTTCATGATAGCAAAGATTTCGCCGAGGTGCTCCAAGTGATCCGAAGTGTGCTTGCTCTTGATAACCATGTCATCAATATATGCTTCCATTGTGTCCCCGAGCTGCTTGGCGAACATTTTGGTAACCATTCGTTGGAAAGTAGCCCCTGCGTTCTTGAGGCCGAAAGGCATGACTTTGTAACAGTAGGTCCCTCGGGGAGATATGAAAGCTGTTTTCTCCTGGTCCTCTACTGTCATTGCTATTTGGTGGTATTCGTTGTAAGCGTCCATCATGCTGAGCCGAGCGTGTCCCGCCGTAGCATCGACTAGCTGATCGATCCGTGGCAGAGAGAAGCAGTCCTTCGGGCAGGCGTCGTTGAGATTGGTGTAGTCTACGCAGATGCGTAGCTTCCCGTTTTTCTTTGGCACAACAACAGTGTTGGCCAGCCACGTTGGATATTGAACCTCTCGGATCGCCCCGGCATCAAGTAACTTCCCGACCTCAGTTATAACAGCATCTGAGTGGGCCGGAGATGAACGTCTCGGTTTTTGTACCACGGGCCTTCGGAGAGGATCGACGTTAAGTGAGTGAGAGACGAATCGAGGGTCGATGCCCGACATCTCGTATGGTGTCCAGGCAAAGACCTCGATGTTCCTCTTAAGGAACTCCACCAGTTGCTCTCTCTCAAAGGTCGTCAGCGTTGATCCGAGAAGGAAGTAACGGGTCCCGTCGTCGTTGATTGATACAGTGACGAGGTCCTCCACTGCTTTCTCCTCGGCTGGTATTCCGACGTCTTCCAAAACCGGACCCTCAGATATCTCGATAGATCTTGATTTTGGTTCTTTCTTCTTTTTCCCTTTAGTGATCTTCTTTTTCATGTGAACAGCGTTTACCTGGCATCTTCTTGCCACCATCTGGTCGCCTTTGATGTCCTCTTGCCACCCCTCGGCACCGATAAACCGGACAACTTGGTGGTAGGTTGAGGCAATGGCCTCCATTTCGTGCAACCAAGTTCGCCCGAGGATGGCGTTGTAGGGGCTCGGCGCATCGACGACAACGAATTCCATTCGTAGGTTCCTTGATCCTGCTCTTACTGGTAGAATGATCCGTCCCATCGGCCAGAGCGGAGCTCCATTGAATCCGAAGAGGGGGGAGTCGGCCGGCATTAGATGGTCCGGGTTCAAGTTCAGGGCCTTGAAGGCTGAGTAATACAGGATCTCGGTGGAACTTCCTTGGTCCACGAGCACTTGTTTGACCCTGGGGATCCCCATGTGAACGGAGATTACCGGGGCGTCGCTGTGGGGCAGCTGCACGTCTTTTAGATCTTGCTCGGTGAATGTGATAGTCCATTGCTCGTCACGATCCGAGAGTGTTCGCTTAGGGTTTCCTCCTATTGTGAGGACCTGAGAAGTCGCGCTCGGCAATGCCCGGAGTGCTGCAGTTTTCTCTTTGGTTGCAGCCCCGTGGATCATATGCACCACAACCTCTTCCGGAGGTTCGCCCCCTCCTAGAGCCAGCAGCTGTTGTGGCTGCTGCGCTCGGGCACCTGTTTTTTGTCGGTCGATGAACTGGTTCAAGCGCCCCTGTGCAACCTGCCTTTCAAGGAACTCCTTGAAAGGCTGGCAGGCAGTGGTATAGTGTCCCAGTTCATCGTGGAAGGTACATTTGACCTTACAGTCGGCCGTTTGGCCGGCCGCTGTGCCAAGCTTATTGGCCGGCCAAATGAACCATGGTTCCCGAGAGACGGCCCGTATGAGTTTGTAGAGAGGTTGGTTGAACACGGTGCGAACCGCGACGTATTCCTGAGGCCTCGGCTCACGCTCTTGTCTGACTTGTGCCCGGTCCTTCCAGGGCTCTCGGTCTCTCTTCCAATTTTTGCTGTCCCCAGTTTTGACGGTGTTAACTTGTTTCTTCCCCGAGTAATCTCCAGCGTTAGCCTTCTGATTTCCCGAGGTTCTTGACAGCCTTCTTTCGGATATGACATCCTCCAGTTGGGCAAATTTCTCCACCGTCTCCATCAACCGGCTCATGTTTGCCGGAGGGTTCAGCATTAGTTCTTCAAATATCGCCGAGGTTTCGTCCAGGCCGTACTTGAAAGATGTGGCTGCCATCTGCGGGTCGCAGCTCTCGATGGCGTTGTAAATCTCCCAATAGCGCTCGGCGTACTTCCTCAATTTCTCGCCGTACTGTCGCTTGAGGCCTACGAGCGCATCGATTGTCTTCGGTCTCGTACTGCTCGTTACGAACCGAGCTGTGAAGGCTTCTTCCAGCTCTTCAAAGGAACCGATGGAGCCCGGTTGTAGTTGGTTAAACCAAACTAAACCGGTCCCCTGGAGGCTCACCGGGAAGGCCTTACACATCATGGCTTCGTCGTAGCCATAGAGTCCCATCAGTTGTCGGTAATGCACTAAGTGCATCACAGCGTCCGTTTTGGCGTCATACTTCGTAAGCTTCGGGACCGTGAAGTTCCTCGGAGGTTGAGCCCCTTGGATTTTTTGTATGAACGGTGAGTCTTGGATTTTCCGAAGCCTTGAATCGGCTGGCTTCAAAGCCGAACGTGGGGCCTCATAGGCCTTGCCAGTACCGAACGCTTTTTTGGCGTCCAGTCTGTGCCTCTCATCGTTCTCTCCGAGGTCTCGGGGGTGTTCTTTCCGCTTTCCGGAATCAGTGGGCGGAATTTCGGCCCTGTATTTTTTGGACTCTCCGGTACGTGGGTCCCGAACGAATATAAAATCGCCGGTATCATCCATATCGTAACCCGGGTTGTCGAGGTGTTTGCGACCTTGGCTTCTCGGAGGGCTTTTGTCATGAGCACTTTTAGAAGGAGCTTTGTCATAGGGCTCTTAGTGATGGCCACCGTGTCGGTCATCGTGGCCACTAGATCTGTTAGGTAGGATCTCTCGGCCTTCTGCGTCGTATTGTACCGGAGCCTTGTCACGGTTTTTGCGAGGCTGAACGTCGTTATGACGGATTGTCTGGGATAAGGACTGCCCGGTCGTGGATTGGGAGCTTGACGTAGAGTAACCTCCCGTCCTCGCCGTGCGCTCCGTTCGGGCGTACTCCGAACGTCTATGCGGGGAGGGGGTCTGTTCCCTTTGCGGAATGACTCGCCCTGCCGCGTCGGTGACAATGATCTGTTGACCAAGGCGATCCTTGGCCGAGGGGCGTTGGGTATACTGTGTGGCATGAGTGGCCTGAGTTGCTTGTGTCGTTGCCTTCCTCCGACGCCTTGATGCCCCCGAGCGCGAGACTGAGGTTGCTGGTTGTTTCGTCGTGAGGGCTTCAATCTGAGCCTTCATTGCAGCCATCTGCTCTTGCATCTGCTACACGGTGTCGAAAGGGTTTGGGCTCGAAGTGAGCCCTGAAATAGGGTGGGTAACAATGGCCCCCCGAGGGCCACCTCCGGGATTGGTTCCCGTTGGCGGACCGTGGGTGCCACCGTCTTCGATTATCGCCATCAGAGACCCAAGAAGAAGAGTTCTCCAAAAGGAGGAGAAGAACGCCGGAAAGGTGATGAAAATCACTTGTCCCCAGCAGAATCGCCAATTGTGGAGCCCTCTTTTTCCGATGATCTCTTCAGATGATGGTGAACGATGGAGATGATACCCTTGCTCTCGAGTCGTGCCTAGACCTGCACACTCAGCGAACCGTTAGCACCGGACTGGACCTTGGAGCCCAGAACGGTACTCCGACGGTCAAGTAAGTGAATGAAGAAGGCTTAAGAGTAGATCTAGGGTTTTAAGTGAAGAGTGTTGCGTACCTTTCTCAGGTGATCGAGTTTACCTTTTATAGGTAAGCTCTGGTGTACTCGTCACGTGACTTAACCGCTCGGCTGACGTCATGGTGACGAGCCCGAAAGAATATGCATCGAACGCATGCCTCCAGTAGGATATCGACACGTGTCGTAACTGCTCGGATCACGTCACCTGTCACGATCACGGTTTGTTATGGGCACAGACTGTGTTAACTGCTCTGCTGACTCGGCTTTCGACCTTTTTGGAACATTCTCGAATCATAGTAGTCGGTTTATATCATCCCTCGGATAAGTCCCGAGGCCTTCGGATATCAACCCTAAAAGGTCGTGAGCAAGTCAAATATATGATATCCCTCGTTAATTTACCGAAGCGTCCCTCCATGATAATCCCCCAGCGACTATCACAGAGGTGTCTCCTAGCGCAGGTAAGGTGTTCGGTATATCCGGACCCCTACAGTACTCAAGCATGATCCGAACCGTTCAAATGTGTTTTGGGCGGCCCATATTGTTTCTCTCTCTCTCCTCTCACCCAAACACATTCTCTCTCTCTCTCTCTTCTTTTTCTCTCTTTAAAATCCGGACCGTTGTATCGCGTTATGGACGGCTGAGATTGCCGAGCAGGCACCACGTGGACAATACCCACTCGGCACTGAAAAACTTCTCGTGAAGCTAGGGAATTAAAATTTGTGGTACCTGTTGTCACTTGTCACCATTATCGCAGTAATGTTTTCTGTTTTATCTCGCCACCTCGAAACAGCCAGTTTCACTCATCAGCAATTAAAACTTCAAATAATCAAAATTTTGTAACTAAATATGGCCTCTTGAACAGTTAATTACATCACCCAGTTCTTCTGGTGATTCCATATATCAGTTTGAACAAAATTACAAAACATGAAAGGCAAGATTTCAGTATAAGTCCAATGGAGTCGAATAACTGGTATGTTAAATAGAAAAGGAATTCAGTTATTTATCCATAAGGTCACAAATACAACCACCTACATATATGACACGACAAGCAACCACAGAAACCCCGAAAAACCAAACGAATTAACAGATTTGTAAACATAAACCTTTTTTCAAAGTGCATGAAAATGGACAATGTTTCTTATTGATGAGTATCTCTCCATTCTCCTCGGCGAAAAAGCAAACTGCATAAGCTCTTCTTTGTTTTCAAGAAATCTAAAAATTCCCATTGAAGTTTTGCCAGTTTGGCGTTGTTTCCTCCTCTGCTACTTCAAACCAACTTTCTCTACAAAGAGATGTGATTCCTAAGAATAGGCAAGTGACCAGTTTTCTTTACTTTTCTCTGCTTGATCTTAACCTTCACACTAACCCCATTATCAATAATAGACTGAAGAACAATCTGAAGCTTCCCCTCCAATTTATCCCCCTTCCTTGGGGTGTAAACCGCGTTATGAATGTCATCAGCCAAGGCTCTCTGAGCCAAAACTTGCCCCACTGCAGCACAAGTTGTTGCATCCTTTTTCGATGCCAGGTCAAATTTCAAGTCCTTGGATATAGAATGCGCCACGGCAACGACCTTGCTAGTCGCCCGGTGAATAATACAAGCACGAACTGATCCCTTAGATACATAAATGTCTAAGCAAAAGGGTTCATGGTAAGGAGCTGTGATCTGATTGAAGGTGGGAGTCCTCGTCTTCTTCCCGACACAATCATTTTCCATTTCGTGAATCGAATAATTAAGAGCTTCATTTGTAACAAGTTTAGATAGTCCTCCAACTCCAGAAGCCAAGTTAGAACATGGGTTTTCCCTCTTGTTGAATTCTCTTGTCACTTCTCTATTTATCAAGGATTTTTCAGCTCCAGACGCCAAGTTATTACCCGTTTCCCTCTTCTTGATTTCTTTTCTCTCTTCTTTATTCTTTGTGCTTTTCTTATTTTCCCTCTCTTTCTGATCATTCTTATTCTTCCATGATTTCCTGCGATGGAAGTCAAAACTATATTCTTCAAACTCCTTGGAATCCCTATCAAGCTTATAGAAAAGATTCCCCCTAATTCTCATATCCTCGACATCATCAAAATCTGGATCATCATTCCTAACCACCTCATCAACTGTTTCCTTAACAAAACCCTTCCTTTCCAATGCCATACCCGTTCCTCTACACGCCTCGGCTATACCCGATGAAACCTGCCATGACTCATCGTCTACAATTTCAATCCTACAACCCTCCAAATGAGCTCTACCGCTCGAAAAGAACGACGAAAGATGAACCCCACTTCCATCCTTTCCAGATTCAATTCTCTTGTCCTTAACTGAGGACAATTTGGTTGCTTCATTTTCACTATTTAGAAAGGTTGAGGTAGTAGAAGAAAAGGAAAGGATTCTTAAAAGAGAATGAGAATTCGCCAATGGTGAGAATGTGGTGCATCGTCTTGAGAAAAATAATGTCATTTGGTTTAGCTACAAAGATTGAGTCGGTGTTATTGGAGGGGTTGAGAATCGTGAAACTGGGGTGGGATAGGTGTGAATTGGGTTTAGTGTTTATGATGGGGTTCTAAGAAGCATTTCATCGAACAGTTGGTGGGTGAACAAGGTTTAGTCGAATTTCTGCTTGATTTGTACTGAAAGAGATGACTGCATATGAGGAATCAGAGTGTAATCGAAAAAAGTAAGACTATGAGGTTGTTTTGTCTTGCATCCAGTCTAGTAATGGCTTCTCCCTCTCTCTCTCTCTCTCTAGTTTCGCGGACCCAACTGGAGAGAGGACGATTAGTTAGTGTCTAATTGGCTGTACGCAACCCTCCTGAAGGCACTCAACCCTCCTGAAGGCACTCCGATCCTTTAAGACAATTAACTTATGGAAGAAAGAGTATATAGCTATAGCAATATAATGACACCATATCCTTAATCACATAAACCTTGATCAAGCTCAGTGCTCGTTCTCTCAATCTCCACTCTCACCAAGTTTAGTACATCTGAATATTTTTCAAAGACGTTATCACAATTGCGTTGCACTCGACCCACATTCTTCTCTGGTATTTTTATATAGAAAAACTAGATTTGGACTCCAATTAAACTCGTGCTCTCCATGGCATCACCAATTAAACTACATTTGGGCTTGGGCTTCTCCTCGTTGGGCTTAACCCATCAGGTAAGGGCCTGAGTGGCCCGTTATTCGGCCTACTTAGGCTCATTCGAAATCGATTTGGGAAAATGCTTTTTAAAAAGAATATACTTAATAACGAATCCTCTTCAGTTCCGGTCAATATCCTTCATGGCGATACACACCCTATCGCCGGACTTTCTTCAGGAACAGAACTAGCCATACTAACACATGTAGTCCGGGCTCAACAAACTAGGAAGAGAAACAATGCAATCGTATTTGACGAGTAATAGACTGAAAACATATCAAGACTCCATGCTTGCTTCAGCAGAGGCATTCGGGTCTTTAAACCTGTCCTCCACAGGAAACTGGAGTTTCCAAAAATAAATCAATCCCAGAACTCAATTTCAATCACTTACCCATTCCGTAAACAAGTTTGGAAAAACCTATCCTTCCACGAAAGACTGGATTCCTACTTGATAGGGCAACTTCAACAGTCAAATACAAACTCAGTGTGCCCTATACACGCTCCTAAATGCATAAATTTTAGCAGAAAACAGTCAATCCAACTCAAACAAAGTTCAAGCCTTGCACCAGAGGACGGCATTGGTCCATCTTTACCCAACAATCAAAGAAACAAGGGGATCAGAGAAAATTAACCGAGAATCATGTTACAACACAACAGCAGTTGTAGAACCCCAAGCTTTTTGTACAAGTTTTCTGAATTAATTTCCACACACACATAGTTCTACAAGTTTAGCCAACATTAGAAAGAGAACAAGTCCTTAACAAAGGATTACCACACATCGCTACCATTAAAAGGTTTAGTGATTACAAACCATTTCTAGAACATTTTGTGATTAGGTTCATCGTATCAGTGTCACCATCTTAATTGTCATGTCTACCAGTAATAGGCCTGATGATAAACTGGTGGAACACCATTTCCATAGCTTCCATAAGAAGGATAGCTCATTGGGGTTACTTGATAGGACCCAGTAAAAGGAGGGGAGACTGCTTCAGGTGAATAAGCATAAAGGTTGGACGGAGGACTCCTGCTTCCGTACATGGAAGGTCCAGCAGGATACTGTGGGACCCCAGCAGCCGGGTACTGATTGTGCGATGGGGACCTGACATGAGCCAGAGCCGCAGGAAAAGATGACACATAAGCATTTGTAGAGCGACCAGCTTTTGCGGGAGGCATTGGACCACCATTGTTCGCTCGTGTTCTTTTGTTGGCGGGGACAGTAGATGGTTTTCTCTTCTCGTGATTCTTGGTTTTCTCTAATTGTTCAAGTCGCTTTCTGAGATTTTCTGATGGGAACTTCGCCTCAAGTTTGTACTCCTCAATGCACTTGATGACAGCCCGAAGTGCTGACTGCTCCTTGCGTGCAGCAAGATGCTGCAAAATTCAAGTAATTACCACCAGTTAAGAGCATGTAAAACCCCTCTAATGAAGAGAATCAAGTTGATACATGCCAATAACTGCATAGTTACCATATCAAATTGAACTCTTTCGGAAATATGACAGTTATGGTGCCTTTCAACAAACAGAAAGAAAAAGGTATGCTAGCTAAAAAAAAGGTATGTGCACCACCAAGGCAGAGACAGAAAATATAAGGAACATTATGTTGTAAGGTTAGTAATGGCTGTAAAAATCAGTCACAAATAATGAAATCAAAGATGCATAAATAAGTACCGCAGCTCGGCCGGAATTGTTAGGATCATCCAATATAGAATCTGCAGCTTTTCGGGCATCTTTCAGGAAAGCCTTGAGCAATGGAACAGGCGGGAACCTATCCTCAAGGCCAACTTCAAAAGTAAAATGGACCGCATCAACCTGCTGTCCCCTGCTGATTAATTCTTCAATCATATCTGCACACAAAAATCCAAAGTCAATTATGAATCCCCCGTGTTATTCTCCAAGTATATCAGAAAAGTTAAAGCAAATGCTTTGAGAAAGCAAATTCACAAGAGGCAGTACCACCAATAAAACAATTAGAATTCAATTGAGTTATAAAACTCGGATACATAGACAATTAAGTACCTTCAATGAACATCTTTTGAGTGAGTCATAAAAGTATATGCTCTCTTGGTAATATTACATCGCATTAACATACTTCTTCGATACTATATTGTTTGTCCATTTTCGACGATCATGCACTTACTAATCAAGATCTTGTGATTGGTGAAAAGAATAGGAAAAATTATTCACAGAAATATTTATCTATTGATCCGATTAATGGCAAGACAACCAAAATGGACAAAAAATGATGGGACAGACAGAGTATGTCACTTGAGTTCAATTTAGTTTCTAATTAAATTTTGGGTGACAATTGAGCCATCAACCAACCAAGGGTGATACAAAGTCTCTGGCTCCGTGCTATCAAGTGAATTTCAAAGTTGAAGACTGGGGCTGTTTAGATCATTTAACCTCCCGAGAACATGAAAGTTCAAATTCTTCTTTGGCTAATCCTGCTCATGAACTCAACGCTTGCGAGTCCTTTACTACGACTTTTTGCAAATTACACTGTCGTGACTCATAAGTTTCAAATGGAAATTGAAGTTCAAGTTTGTCTGGTTTTAGGGACTTAGATAATTGAAACAATCATCAATATTAACCCTTCTAACCATTTCTGCAAGACACTACTGTGCATTAGAACATGTGCCTAAATAACCTAAAGGCTAAAAATATACGTTGGGCTCCCTCCAGTGCCTAAGACAAACTCATGTCGCCAACCAATTCCGAGTGGATATAGTTTGTGTGCCACTTGAGAGCAGATGCTTGCCTCCAGCTTCTTCCATATTCCTAATTGAAGAAAGCTCCACATGGTCACATCAAAAACTCGACAACCGTACGAAATAAAGCAGTTTAAGTTAACGGTAAGAAACAATATGACGAGGACAACAAGAAGTAGTAAAGTGCTCGATGAGGGAATTTTGGTAATTGGCTAATTGCAACGATCCTAATCAAAGGGCAGCATGGGTCATTCAAGGATTGGCCATTCAAGGGTCGTCATGAATCTAGTACTTGCACAATGCACATTAAACACAGTATGTTAATTCATTGCAGATTCTATGTATGCCTTTATATCTAGGTTCATTCACATGTCTCAATACCTTGTATAGTTGTATGCATTTAGTTAGGTATTCATTCACATGCATTTAATTAGGTTCATTTCACTCGAGACTTCTAGGCATTCAAAAGGCCATTGTCTAGCCTATAGCCTATAAGATGGACGTAATCTTTCTTTCCAAGACAGAGTTGATTAATGAATTGAGTTTACAAGACTGGGGCCATTGTGATTGGGGTTTAGGTTGCGGTCTGTCCTTGCAAAAACCACTTAACCCTTACGAGGGTGAAGCACCCCATTCTTTCCTTTCTCCTTCTTTGCGCACTTACCCCTAGTACTATTCTTATTTTCCACCAGAAACCACCACGATTCCTATTGTAGGTGGTAATACTCAAGCGTCCTAAAACCGTCCTACATCACAATAGGTAGAATGCGGGCAGAAAAGAACGAACACATGATTCTGCCAGAGTATAACAGGGGCAGGCTCAACCAATTCCACTAGTCAACTCATGTTGTAAAAGAAGTCTCAGTTGAGACGAGAACTAGTCGCCTACTTGTGTTGCAGACTTGCAGTGTAATTACAGGGGCAGCCAAAAATTTACCCCCCAAAAAAAAACCTAAACAAAAAGTAAAATGCATGGTCTAAGTGGCATTGAAGTGGTTTATTTCAAAAGAATTAGTCCTAGAAAACGTAAATTAATACAAGCAACATGTTCTTATGGTAGGGCACAAAAATCAGAAGCAAAAATATCAAAACAAAGACATGTTGACAACATACCAGGCATTTTATCACCCAAACCCAGCGAAACAGCAAGCTTGGGCATTTGCTTCCGCCAAGCCGACCCAACAACAAGCTTCCTATACAAATCAACATCTTCCTTCTTCACAATCCCGAAAGTAATTAAATGCTGCAAAAATGTGTGCACATCAGGAGTCTTCACATTCTCAAGCCCCCCGCGCAAGTCCAAGCTCTTCTTCCACGTCTCTGCTATCTCCTTTGCTCGTTCCTTGACGCTCGGTGTCACCAAAAGCCGTGAATTGCCCAGAATCGGGTCGATCACTGCTGGAATCAATGATTCCAACATCAGAACACAGGCCCAGCCCAAATCGTTTGCCCTCTCGCTCTTCTCCGCCCTCTTGTCCTCCGGAAATACCTGTTGGGAATGTAAATTATATATAGTTACCTCTCGCAACACCTTCAACTTTAGACCATCTTTCAGAGACTCGAAAAATAACTCTTTTACTCCGTCAGCATATCCCAATACGTACACCCTCCAACCCAATGCTCCATGTCTATTGATACACTTCCTCTGAAACAAAATCTACCTTCCAAACTATCCATGTCTATCTATACACTTAAAATACTCCTGTTCTCCTACAAACTCAACAAACCCCTCCAAATTTTAAGTTTAATTGTTTAAGTACCGAGTGGATATATCTAATATCAGTCTCAACTCTCATTTGTATACATTGTAGCTATATGTAATAACTTATATACATTTACATAAATGGTGCATTTTAGTGTTGAGCCACCAAATATCAAATTATCCCCATTTCGGAGCTACCATGTGGGACATGGTTGGGTCAAGTTTGATCTCCATTTAAGAGTTTTCAGAGCTTGGTTGGAGTTGCTTTAATTGACTTTGTGATTAATTGCTCAAACAAATAGTGCTGCAAATGAGCTAAGTCGAGCTTTGACGTCTTTGAGCTCAGCTCGTTCAAAACTAGTCTAGCTCAAGCTCGAGTCCAGCTCAAATAATCGAGCTCAAGCTCAGTTTGTTTTTCATCAAGGTGTTCGAGCTTGGTTTGTAGCCTCAACAAACGAGCCAAGCTTTTATAATTGAGTTGAGTTACAATTAACTCAAGCTCGGCTCGTTTACTAAAGGAGCTCAAAACTCAAGCTCGACTCATTTACACTAATATATAGCTGAGCCCATAATGACCCAAAAGCTGCTCGCAAACAGCCCCAGTTAATTTAGTCTGCACTAATATAGAATCAGAGCACGTAATAGATTTTGTGTTCAAACCTCAATCAGCCCCCCTTTCTAATTAACACGATTTAACGTAATATTAACAATCAAGTACCTCCGAAATTGCCTCCAACACGAACCTCGCCGGATCGACGCAGTCACCCAAAGCCACCGGCAATTGAGCCCTTATCCCCTCCAATTCCTTCTTCCTGCCAGTCACAAACCTCCACATCCCCTCAGCATCCATTCTCCTACAGTAAAATCTCAGCTTCAACAACAATCCATCAGAATCGTCAACTTCACCTTCACCTCCACCAAAGACGTCGTTTTCCTCTCCCAGGCTGGTTACAGCAACGGATTTCAGCTCCTCGGCCTTCTTAACAGCGATCGAAACGGCGTCGTCGATGGTGGACTCGCGCTTGTCGAGGATTTGGAGGGAGTGGTTGGTTTGAGTGTCTAGGGTTTGAAGTTTGGAATTGAGTGAGTCGGATTTGGTGAGGAGGGTTTGTTCGAGCCAGGTGAAGTGATCGGTGAGCTCTTTCCAGAGGAGAGTGCAGGTGGTCATTAAGGAGGTTTGTTTCTGGAACTCGTCGAAACTCGGCGGCGGTTGGTGAGTTGGCGAATTGAACTCGCCGCCGGGGTCGGGGAGGGAGCCCATTGTGGGCTCTATCAGCGTTCGAGTTGGAGGGTTTGAATTGTGAGAGAGGAAGCTAGGGGGAGAGAGAGAGAGAGGGGGAGAGAGAGAGGGGGAGGAGTTTGGTGGTGGCGTTAAAGCGAAGGTTGAAGGAAGAACGACGGGATTGAGGGCCACGTGTTGAGCGTTTTTGACAACGCCGCTTCTAAAAGCATCCTTGTGAACAACTCTTCAAAAACTTCACTACCATCACCTGAATTACCCTTTGTTGACTATATTATCATCACATTTTGGATACCATGTGATGTGCAAGTTAGAATCGAAAAAAACGATGTTGTGCGCAAACGATTCGAGAGCTCGTTAGTAAACAAGTCAAGTTCAGGCTTCTTTAGTAAACGTGATGAGTTCGTGTTCAAATTTTAAGTTTGTTTAGTACACGAGACGAGTTTGAAAACTTGGAACTCAACTCGTTTATAAAAGTTTTCCTCATTTGTAGAGGCTTAGCTTGTTAGAGCAACAGCAGCAGAATGGGTAAAAGAGCATCTTAGATAAAATGCCCAAGTGAAACTTAAAAACAATGCTCCAGCAGCTTGTCTATTGCCCTAGGTATTTTTCCTTTTCTCTAAATTTGCTACAGTATCACTGTAAAAGTATCCAAGCACTGTGCATAAGCAATCCAATATTTTAACTTTTTTCCGGTCATTTCTCTTTCTCCACTGTCCTCTCCCTCTCAGCTCTCTCTCTCTCTCTCTCTCTCTCTCTCTCTCTCTTTTTAGACTTATATAATATTTTATAGAAATAGCGAGAGTAACAGAGAGGATTGTTAGAGTGTTGATAGTGACAGGTTAGTTATATATACTGTATCAGATAGGGTTTTTGGCCAAAAATTTTGCCCAAGCTGTTGTTTTTGCTCTTATAAGAGCATCAACAAGCTAAGCCAAATTTTTGGCCAAAAACCTGATCTGATGATGCGTATAGTGCATATAAAGCTATTCTGTCACTATCAACACTTCAACAATACTATCCATTTTACCTATCTTTTTATTAAAATATTGTTTTTCGTTTTTTAAAATATTTATATATATATTCCAAAAAATCAGTGTCGTCGTTCGTCATCGCCTCCATACCCAGCACCGTCGTTCGTCGCCTCCATACCCGTCGCCGTCGTTCGGGTTTTGTGTCTCCGATCTGTTCGTCGCCTCCATACCCAGCGCCGTCGTTCGTCGCCTCCATACCCGTCGTCGTCGTTCGGGTTTTGTGTCTCCGATCTGTTCGTCGCCTCCATACCCAGTGTCGTCGTTCGTCGCCTCCATACCCATCGTCGTCGTTTGGGTTATGTGTCTCCGATCTGTTCAATGGATGGTAGGGGAGAGAGAGAGCAATAAAAAAAAAATGGATGGCTGGTGAACAGTGCCACAGTATTTTTACCTAGGAACTGTTCAAATATGGATGGTGAACAGTGATTTAGAGAAGCTGTTGCACCTCCCTTTTCTTCTTCCTCTTCTTTATTTTGCCTCAAAAATGGGTTTGGCTTAGCTACTGCTGATGCTCTAAAGGTTCATTTAGTAAACAAATTAACCTCGAATACCTCAATAATAAAGGAGCCAAGGTTTAACTCCATTATTTGAGGCTGGGCTTGGGCTCGAGCCGGGCTAGTTTTGAACGAGCAGAGCTCAACTTGGGCTCTACAAGGAAATGAGGGTCTATGGCTATATATAAAGAAAATTTATTAGGTGGTCTTGGGAATACTACCTCTCGATGTTCAAAAACGTCTCAACATCACACATGTCTATGGAGTTCACTACTAAAAACAGTTTTAACAAAGCAGTTTTTTTCAAAAACCAAGACAGATCATTCTCTCACAATACATCGCATAAAAAACTGTGAAAAACCAGTTTATTCTAAAAATTGTCTTACTGGAACACCCCCTAAGCATATAGATCCTTGTAGAAATATTGAGGAGAGTGATGTTGGGTTTGGAGCCTACAAGAATGTAGTGTTGAGAGATTTTAGGACACCATATGGTATTGCGCTCTGGTCTCATGATGCCCCAAGACCACTGAAAATTACGTGGCACAAGGTATGTATTGTGCCCTTTGTGGGGTCTAGACCTAACCTAATTTTATGAAATGTTTATGCGTAAGAAAGTTATACTGTATTAATCAAACACAGAGACATAGGATGGCAACAAACTTAGGATAAACTTTTATAAATATGATTTTGGAATTGTGGTTTAAAAAATGCATTTGCATGCATTTTGAACACAAAAAGACATTTTTAAGTATGATTATTAAAAAGTGGAATGCCAAAATTATTATTTTTATTTTTAAATCTCTTTAAATTTCTAAGCCAAGCATTAGTATTTCATTGTTCTAAGTTGACTCCATTAGGTGGAAGGGGCTGTTTGGATGGTTAGACAAGTGGGAGGGGATAATTCATACTCCCTCCATCCCAAAATAAATGTCTTATCCGCAAAACGAGAACTTAAAAATAATGCAAATTTTTAAGGAAAATTCAAACTTTTTTGCCAATAATTTACTAAATATCCATGAGGTCTTTTTTTAATTTATGCAAAAAAATTGAAAATTTTATTGTAGAAAATGTAGTACTATTATTTTTAAATCCTTATTTTGCAGACCGGACATTAATTTTGGGACGAGGTGACTGGTGATAGTGTGGAGACTTTCCCAGAAACCTAAGTTGGATCAGGAAAAGAGTAAAGGAAATTGAAGGGAGGAGCAGAAAAGCGGGGGGCAAAGTGGGTTCTTTGGTGGTGGCCCATTTTTACCTGTCCACCACATGGTTTGGTGGTGGTGGTTGTAGTCGGATAAAAAGAAAGTAGAGACATTGTCAAGGTCCTTTAAAGATATGCATGTGCAATGTACCTATACTCTAATCAGTAGGTGCATGCATGCTTATGCGTATTTGATATATATTACTAATAAAAGAAAATGATAGACCTAGAACAATCCCTTTTTCTGGGTTCTGAGATTTAGAGTGTTCGGGGCAGTTTACGCGTACGTCGACCAATCCCTTCTCCAATTTGATCAAAGGCAGGCCGCCGTCCGAAACAAAGAGATTCACAAGAAATTACTTTCTTGTAGCCTAACTCCATTTATCGAACCTTAATTAATTGTGTACGGAGCAAACCACCGAGCAGGACTAACCCGGGCTGACCTAGAACAATCTTTGGATCATGTGATCCTTGATCATGTTCCCCTGGCCTTGTAAAAGAGTATCTTTGTCATCAACTTTTTGCATTTTAAAATCTTCAGAGGTCATATTAAAATTGCAAACAAGTTTCAAGAGATGTTACAACATCTTCGCAATTCCCTTCTTCATTGTTTTTCCACAAGGAGCTTCTTTAGAAATTGCAGGTTTGAACAACACTCATTTGTTTTTCTCCCTATAACTCGGGTATCCATGCCAACATACGCACTTTGAACAACAATCTACGAACCAATGAAAAGCAAGCTCCGGGTTTAACACCGTTCTATGAGTACCCAGTTTCATCTAGCTTCCTAAGCGCCCTTAAATTTACTGCACAAGCTTCTGAACACCATTGAACATTCGTTGCCAGACCAGTACATGTAGCTCCAAATTACATCAGTTTAGCTTTATTGCAACAGAACACACAGCACCAAATTACGTCAATATCCAGTTTATTGCAACAGCACAGCTTTAATCAACGACAATAGCTGCACAATAAGGGGAAAATCATTAGGAGAAATCCCAAAGTGCATAATAGAATATTAAAAAGGAGAGGTTGCACATGATACCTTATGATTATAATCATCGCACTTTTGCCTCAAGATTCGTATCACGTTCGTGACAAAACCCCTTTAGAGCTGCATACAATGACAAAATGGTGAAAAGTCTTTATTAAGTTCTATCGGTTCATGTTTGCCGGATACTATGCGCTTACGTAAAGTCAACTCAACAGAAAAGCAGAATTAGTTTTACTTGAAGCTTCCATGATTAGGCCAATAAATAAGCACTTGATGCTTGTAATGCCCCTATGAGCTACGGTCGCTCAAAGGGTTGGTTTCGACAACCATTTCCAAGAATAAGGCCTATGTTGAGATTCAACTTCAAATGAAACAATAAGTAGATAGAATGCAACACCCAAGAGTATCCTCATTCAGGCCAGAATTATGTAATCAAGTGTGACACCATGTATAATAGCTGTTGAACCTTTTCTTTAAAGCATCTTCATAACAATCTTATGGATTATAATATGAACCGGTGAACACTGGCCATTTGAAGAAACCAAAAATGGAGTGGGATCAATTGTTCATGCAATCCCCTTAATAAAAGGTATATCATACCTTGGCACAGTCCCACGACGACGTGGGTCGTATTCTGTAGCTTGTCGAAGAGCTCTTGCAAAAGCCTTAAAGGTTGCCTCAATTATATGGTGAGAATTTTTCCCAGCAAGCTGTTTTTGAGAAAAGCGAGATACTACTTTACCACAAATAGTCAAGTACTGACATAAAGAACTAAAATACTAGGCCGAAATAATCACATCAGATTGGAAGTAACACATAAAGTTCTGTGATATGAATAATGTATATGCAGACTGTGGACAAGTTGAATTTTCTTCCTACGGTTCTGTTGGTGAGGTTTACGAAACTTGAGGATTCAACATACCTGCCGGATATGAAGGGTCATGCCAGACGTATTAACCAAAGACTGGAAAAAGTGCTCCACCAGCTGCGTAAAACAAATCCCATAAATGTATCAACGAAATTGTTGGAGAGATGCTCATAAGTAGGGTAGTGTAAAGCAATCAAGAAGGCCAAGATCAAAATAGCAGTTTCAGACTGTACTAAAATTTTCAGAACTGGGGAGACGTACAAGTATAACATCTTCAAGCAACCTCTATCATACAAATAAAACGAACATACAGAAATAAGCTACCTGTGTGTCATATGTTCCAACTCTCTCAGTAGGAATGCATAAATCATAACTTAAATGTGGCCGTCCAGATAAATCCTAGATCAGAAAAAAAGGACACATAAGAAATAGCCAAGGTTGAATAAGAAAAATAATAGAATGTCATATAACAAAAAGTCGCACATAACGCATCACTTTTTCAACAATTTTCAAGGAAAAACATGGTGCTCAAAATTTCCCACAACGAAACAAACACTGTTCCCAATCCTTTGGCTTTTTACTCTAACATGCTTTTGAGATCAAGTTGCAAAATGCAAACAGAGAATACTGGGTTACTTCCAGATTCAAACATCTAGAATCCATACGACGGAGCCACAATAGGCTTTTCTGTCAAACTAAAACCTGTGACCAAAAATAAGTTTCAGCCTCCATCCCTTGCTATCTCAAAGTGATTTACCATGCAACCAATCATGTACTAAAGCACTAGGCAGCCAAAACAATAGAGTACCAGCTGGGTCTTTAGACTGATAAGTGATAACCCCTTATTATATATAGAAAGACACACAATAAAAAACCATAGGTGCTGGCAACATACCAATGACACATGAATTAGTGCTTCATCGAGTGGAGCTGAGAAATCACCAAATCGGTAAATTCCTTTTCTATCACCAAGTCCCTGTAGCAAAGCCTGCATGAACCAGAAATTTAAGTTCTAAGACTTGAACTCATATATATGCATGAACCAGACCACTGCTTTCTAGTTTTACACACGTACAGATACAGTTCAGTGCTAAAAAAATGAGGCATCACCAGAATGAATGATGTGAAGTAGCAACACAGTCAATGGCCGAAACCCCAAAGAAACCCTTACAAAAATTAACAGAAATTATAATACTTAAAACATGCCACTAAGTAGAAAGGAACTCGGTGCAAATGGCAAACAAAATGTTGACCACTACAGTCTACAGCTTCTATGTTACATTCTAACACTTTCATGGAGAAAAGAGAAGTCAATTGAACAGAAATCAATAAGTAGTTACCGTTCCAATGGCAAGGGCGACATCTTCATTTGTGTGATGGTCATCAATATGAATGTCACCAGTAGCCTTTACATGAACGTCGAATAACCCGTGTGAAGCAAGTTGCTGATATAAACCCAAAGAAAACACAGAAATCATCACATTAAACTCACAGCAACATAACTGTGACACCAAATAAAAATATGAAACCTCAGCAGTTCTCAAAATTTCACATTGTAAATTCTTGACAACGGGTGCACATCTGGTCGGGGACATGTAATATGAAATCTTTGCTTAAGGCTCCATCGAATGGAAATTATCTTTTCTTACCGCATCCTAAACTTCTAAGCAACCAAACAGTACCTTGTCTTTCACTTCTCCTAGTGGAATGTTGGAAGTTCAGCAGAAATTCGTATATATTTTCACTTTAATTGCCTAAAAAATGCATCTTTGTATTGAAAAAGAGGCAAATTTCTTCTCAGGATAAACATATTCATAAAAACAGCCATAACCTTAGAAATTGAAATTAGTCATTCATGAAGAGATACTAACGTCCAACATATGGTCAAGAAAAGGGATCCCAGTGCTGCTATCAGCTACACCTGAACCATCCAGGTTTATTCTCACGGACACATTGGTCTCTTTCGTAACCCTTTTCACCTCTCCAATTCGAGCACCTACCATAAAAAGCAAACAGAAAAATGTGTATTGAGAAACAAAACCCAAAGGCTCCTTGTGGAGAAATGTAGTTTTCAAATGAATGGACCCGATGTTCAACTCCGACAAAAACATAAGTAGTCTAGTTAGAAATGGCTTGTGGAAATAGAGTCGAACACGGACAAGACGTAGAAGAGATGTATTTTAGTAGTTCGATAGTATCACAGAATAACTACAATCCTTGACATGAAGTCACTCCTACCCAATTGTTATTTCAGATCCATTATGACTAAGCTCTCAAAGAAAATTCTAATGCATACCACCAAATCTAAAGTGGAAATATTTTTCTCAAATACTAATATCAAATCACTCCATTTAAACCGGTAGATAATATACAAACAGAGCCTAAATGTAATAGTATCCCTGTATAACTACCATCCTTAACATAAAGTCACCCTAACGAAATTGGTATTTAGCATTCATCATGACTAAGCTCTCAAAGTAAATTCTTATGGACACCACCAAATCTAGAGTGGAACTATTTATGTCTAGTACTAATATCAAACCCCTCCATTTCAAACCCATAGCCACACAAAGGGAGCCTGAAATTTAGTAGTACAAATTTATAACTACAATCCTTATCAGTCACTCCTACTAAATTTTTATGAGAGAGTAAACGAAGACAACATGCCTATGTGGAAAAGTCTTATTGGTAATTGAAAAGTAGCAATCCATCCAGTTGCATATAAAATACTGCCACATAGGCATGCTGCTAAGGTGGTTTGGGCATGTCTATCGTAGACCAGCGGATGCAGTAGTTAAGAGAGTGGATAGGATAGCTTTGGGTAGAAAAGCACAAGGGAGGGGAAGACCCAAATTGACATTAGATGCGGTAATACGCAAAGATTTGAGTATACTAGGTTTAAGCGATGATGCAGCACTTGACAGAGCTCAATGGAGAAAAAGGATTCATGTAGCCGACCCCAATTGATTGGGACATAAGGCTTGGTTTGGTTTGGTTAGGCATGTTGTGCAAACTGTTGTGTCTGTTGTTGTCTTCCTAGACATTTTTTGCGTTAAGGAATACAATCCCACATTACTTAGTATGGAATGGATATAAAGTTTCTACATTTTGTTAGTATATTTCATATCCATCATGACAAAGCTCTCAAAGTAAACTCTTATGCATACTACCCAAGTCTAAATTGGGGATGACTTTGTCGAATCCTAATATCAAAGCCCTACATTTTGATCGATAGAATAAAAACGGAGTCTAAAAAATGGAATCGAATTGGAAGAGAAACAAAAGTTCGAGATTTTACCCGCCTCGATTGGTGAGGAAATTGCTGGAGAGCCATTGCCGTCGACCACGGAGGCGCGAGTGGGTGTTGACCGATTAGCGTCCATGCGGAGATGAGTTGAAGAGAGTGGTTGTTGTCGGAATCGGAGGGGGATGAGACTGGTTTGTGAAACCCTAACGCTAGTTTTGAGCAACGGAGAAGAAGAAGAAGTAGAAGGAGAGGTGAGAAGATGAGAACGAATCGAAAGCTCCATTTGTGTTGGAAAGCTGCGGAACCAAAATGACAAGGTGGGAGAAGCCCAATTCGGCCGAGTGTTGTTTAAGGGCTTGTTTGGCTTGCCAAGCAAATAGGAGTAATTTAATTTGTCTGTCATTCGGGAGAATTACGAATTCCACTTTGTTCACTTCATATTTTCAAAGAAAATTCCAAAATTTTTTTTTCTCCATTTCATATCTCTCCAATCATTAATATTATTTTTTCTCTCTCACTATCTCAAAAAATTTTAAAATCATTATTTTCATTTCTTCTCTCTTTTTTCTTTTCCACTTTTTATTCCAAACATCTCTAATTATTATTTTTTTTAAAAACTCATCCAAACACTATGAGTGCAAAAATATTTCATTCAAAAAATTTTTTTTTCAACTCAATACAAATTCAACCTCTGTTATAAGCCCCTTGAAAACCATTGTCATGGTAACACAGTTTCTTCTCACTTTCTTTTACTTTTCTCACTTTTCTCGAGTTCCAAACACCATAAATTGTGTGTGTTGTGTTTAATTGTTTATAAGGTCCCCTCCACATCTCCCTAAAAGCAATTTTTTGCCTATGTGAGTGCATGTGTGAAATTATCCTCTTGCTCTCATTCCAAAAAATCTAAGTCAACTCAATTTTGGGTCAGATTCTGTTATAAATTTTTAAAATTTCTTATGGTAATGGCGGGCATTGGTACCGTTCCCGATCGCAGTGAGGCTTTGAGACCAAAAATCATGGGGTAGCTCCCTCCACATCGCAAGTTTGGGTTGTTTGTATTTTGTTTAAAGGGTTCACTCCACCGCCTCCCATTGCCAGGCCACATCGCAAGTTTGGGTTGTTTGTATTTTGTTTAAAGGTTAAATCCCTAGTCAACAATTAGGTAAATAAGTGTGTAGAATAACCCTCTTGCCCTCATTCCGAGAACACCGTAGATTGTCTTCTTCTTCTTTTTTTGGCTTACACAGCTGTTTATTTTACATTTTTCCATAACCACCCATCAAAATAAAAAGAGTGTTCATTATTCGTAGTTGGTACTATTTCGTAACTCCCTTGGAATATATAGAGGCTACTGCACAGTACGGTTTGCATTTTGATAATCGAAAATTGTTTATTTTGTAGATTTGCATTTTGATAATCGAAAATTGTTTATTTTGTAGAGTCATCGAGAAAGTTAGTTTTGGCCTAAAAAGTTAGCTGGCTTATTTTTTCGTCTTTATTTGATTTTTTTCCGCATTTTTTAGTTTTGCATCAACTTTTTGTATATTATTGGTTCGTCACAGCGAGAGCAACCGAAAAAGTAAGAAATTATGATCGAAACATAATTTTTTTGAATAAAAACAAAAATAAGTCAAAAAATCAATTTTTTACACTTCTTTCAATCTTATCAAAAAATTGAGGGTTCTAATTATAATCTCTTACCTTTTTGGATTCCTCTCGTCGAGACGAACCAATAATACTCAAAAAATCGATGCAAAACTAACAAATGCAAAAAAAATCAAATGAAGACAAAAAAAATAAGTTAAGTTGGCTTTTCCAAAGAGGAGCTAGAAACAGATGACGTAAACAGACTACTTTCATCAGAGGTTCCCTAGTTACATCAGCATTTCTCCAACTACAGAAACTTCAGTAAATTACATGACACATGATGGGAGTTCCAGGGCCTAACAAGAAAGGCCTTGCCCAAGAATTTACCTTAACTCTGTTTTCTAACAACAAAATTATCATCTTCATATGACAGATTACAAGGCCTTCAACCTCGGAAACCGCAAACCCATATCTAGATTTGTACAAAATCAAAAAAAGCTAATCCAAAGTATCGGCCTAACAAACTCAGCACACAGAAGTCACTGGCTAAGATCTAGGCACAGCATTACAAGGCGGGGAACTTGACTTTATTATATCGACACCAACTCCGGTAGATTGCAGCAGAAACATCTGCTACCGACTGGAAGCCTCCTGTAACAGATAATACAGTGTGCACAACCTCAGACCAGAAACCAGAAAGTCATTTCCCTCAGAATTTATGGCTTTTTCATATGTTTGATTTCATGTTACAAAAAAGCCCACGATGCTGGAGGTATATAAGCCGCATTCCAGCGCATGTGATGATTGAAAATGGCTACCAAAATCATACCTGACAGAAGATCAAAATGCAAGAAATGCATGTCAAAGATTTCTTTCTAATTCATTCCAACAGATTGAACCTCAGAATAACTATGACAATTCAGCTTCCATTGCATCTGCACTCTGATTATTCTGATTAGATTCAACTTGAACGGAACTGTCATCAGATGTATGAATTGGTACTGCAACATTCGCGTAGATTTCCTCAGTTGCATTTTCCGCAGAGATTTCGACGGGAGCATTTATAACATTTACCTCATTTATGACATTTACCTCTTGAGCTTCTTTACCCATGTCGTCTTCTGCACTTGAAAGAATATTACATCCACCTAGAGCAACTTCTGAAGCTGCATGCAAGTTGCTTTCCACCTCAAGGGCATTCTGATTGTTCGACGCTGAGTTCACTTGAGCAGTACACCCAGCAGATACGTTAAGTGTAGAAACAGATGGAGGTTCCGGGTCTTTACTAATGTCGTTTCCCTGGGCAGAAATTTCCCCACAAGAATCAAGATCAGGTTCAACACAAGCAAATTTGCCATCACTAACTATATCATCAGTGTCACCCACTGCAAAAGTTCGAATATCATTTTTGACTGGTGCTACATCTGCTTCATAAGAAACTTCTGAGGCCACAGGAATTTCACTTTCAACCTCACATATACTCTCATGATTCGAATCAGAGTTACACTGTTTAATACAGTCCTTTTTTTCACAAAGATTGGAAAGAGGAACATGATCCGGCTTATTGTCTACTTCTTCAGTCACATTATGAGTAGAACTGTCATCTAAAGAATCCAAAACAAGCGCATCACCAATGTCACTCGCAGCAGAAGACTGATCATTACCTTCTACTACAGCAACTCCTGTATCAGAAGCAACCACCGCATTAGAGACAACTGAAGCCACAATCAATTTGCTCGGCAGATGAAGTGCATCTGGTTGATTCAAATCAGATGCAAGTTGCACACCACACTCATCATTGCCATTGGAAGAAGATACAGAAACTAGACCCGGGTTTCCCACGTTTTTTTCTTCCTTAGCAGAAATTTCACCCAAAGAATCCAGAACTTTTACCTTTGCATCATGATTTCCATCTTTATAACCCTCCACAAAAGACTGGTTATTACCTTCGACAGGTTCGCCAACTTTGGCTTCAGATTCTGAATCCACATGCAACTTGTATTCCATGTGATCCGAAATGCAAGGACTCAAATCAGAGTTCGATTCCTTTGTGGTCTGATCAGACACGGGCTTTTCCATCTTAAGGAGATTATGGTGCAAATCTGAGGAAGGTGGCCCCTTAATAAAGTGAGCGGAAGATTCCGTTGACAATTCTACAGACTCAGACTGAAGAGTCGCCTTCTCCACACTCAAGACTTCAACTTTAGGTTCACAAGAAACACCCGTCGAAGAAGTCTTACCATCTAAGAGAACAGCTGGGGCTTCCAAACCAGAATCTACAGCAGCCGCTTTGTCATCAATTTCATCCGCATTTTGCATGATAACATCATCATTGTGAATGTTGAGATCTTGGCCCGAAGAGGAATCAGGATCTGATTTCTTTATCAAATCAGGCTCAAGACAAAGATCTTCTTTGATCAGAATGGATTTAGTATCTAAAGACAAGAACGCAAATATAAATCAAAAACTAAAATGAAATGAAAATGAAAGTTCAAGGATGGGCCTGGGATAGGCAATTATTGCAATCAACAGAAACCTGAGTCAGCAGTTATCTTTTCCCCTGTCGTTTTTCGTTCTGCCAGTGGTTTCTGTAGCATATCTGTGCCAGGAAACACCAACATATTCATCGACCTCAGTTCTTGCTTGTGCGACTCTTCAAGTGGATTGAAACCAAAAACTGCAGTCCATGTATTCATGTGCTCAGCAATGGCGGGAATGAGCAATTTCTCGACATTGAGGGAGCCGAGGGCCTGAGAGTAGACATACAACATCATAAATCATTGGCATGATTGATCAAAACTAACCAGAAAGATTCACCGAGTTAAAAAAAAAAAACCAAAAGTTCTCAGGATATTTTACAAGAATAAATAGATGACAATGGCAGCTAAACCATCCCACCCCATCATGCCCCAAAAAAAGAAAAGAGAAAAATAACAAGAAAATATAAAATAACATAATGGAGCTTAGTTTCATCCTATTCATAGTAGTAGATAATGGAAACAGTTAAACATGCAAGCATTACCGATTCAATGGCGCCTAAAAGTCGGCGGCACATCCCTTGGCGTCTATACATATGACGTGTCCCAATGAAAGGCATCTCTGCAAGTTGGGTCCCATGGATCCTAACCATATACAATAACAAAACATCATAATTACTATTGTTCGTATTTATGAATACATATAGGTGGAAAAAGCAAAAATAACCAGATCTGAATCGAGGGGATCTACTATATGAAATAGGAAGACAAATAAAGTGGTCTAAAATGATGATTCAACTTCAACACAGCATATTTCTGTAAAGCAAGATCAATAACTAGTTGTGGGCAAATTCTTCAGTAGAGGAGAGCAATAATCCCACAGGGAGTTGGCGAAAGATAGCTAGCCAAATATGGACATCTTACTAAACCTCAGAGCAAGGGTCTTAACCCTCAACATACACAATGTTGAGGATAATGAGCTCATGACATTAAGATGAGGGAGAAAAAAAGGTGGTAGCCAGGAATATCCTCTTGTGGGATATGGTGCCTCAAAGTTATGCTTCAGACGCAAGAAATCGTTAATCAGTCCTATGAACAAGAAATATGTTGTCCTCAAAGGAGAGTTGCATATGCAACACAGATGACAAAAAGCTATGAAGAATCATACCTGATGGATGCTGCGGCAACAATTTCATCGCCCCTCTCCAAAATAGCAGTGTAGAAGCCGCTATAGTTTAGCCGACTGAAGTTTGACCTACAGATTAAATAAGCAAGCATTGAATTTTGGAGAATAAACACACACACAAAACCACATGTGTATGTACATTGAATTTTGGAAGGTAATAATAATATAGTGAATTGTCAGCATATGACGTAAAGAGAGAGACAGGATCTATATTGGAAGCCAAACAAGCACATGAAAGAGACTACAAAATTGTGGGCGTGGAAATAATAATGCAAAATAAAAATGGGGAGGAAACTATCAAAGCATTTAAAAACCAGAATAACTGTTCATTCTAAAGCAAACAAATAACTTACATGGAAAAGCTCCAATAGAGGCAAAGACAACGTCTAAGTACACAGGGGCGAACCTAGGGGGCTGCATGTTGGGGCCAGGGTCCCTGCTGACTCCCAATTATTCCGTCACTTCTACTATATTTTAGGTTTTTTTGTAAAAATTATGAAGAAAGGTCCCCTCAAAATTGTGTTATTTGTATATCATCCTTGGGACAGCTATCTACTGTAAGTACATAGGCATCATTTGGTCTCACGCATTAATTTATGATTTTTGTAGTTAATTTATGAATACATGTGATTTGGTCTCACGCATTAATTATCCTGCATCCGCCACTGTAAGTACATCATCCTTGGGACAGCTATCTACTTAACAAACAGTTAAAACTATCGTCCCAGATGATAGATATCATTAAACATGGGGCTTTACAGAAGTACCAAGAAAATTCCATGTACTCATGCTCACAAAGCATAGGCATCATTTTTTACATGTAAAGAATACAGAAGCACATTAATAACAACTGCATGCCGCAGTATAACTGCTTCAGGAAAGAAACATGCTAGGAATGCATATTGTAATTACCAAGACCAAGGTTGAATGAAAAAAATTTACAAGCAAAAATTCGATGATTCGAATACGCACAAAAATTTGACTTTCCCAACCAAGTAGAAATGAAAACTGCTTACCCACAATTGTAGAGAACATTATGTATCAAATTGATACTGCTCCTCCTGTCAACAATAGGCAAAAAGCACTCATTCATAACAGAGAGTGCAACAGCGAGCTTAGAATTGCATTCCACCCTTTGTGGAACCCCACGGTGTGATGCATCTGTGTCAATCTCCATTCGGTGAATGAGAGACCATGAAAATCCTGCTTCCAACTCATGTTTGACCCCAAGAAGCTTCTGTAATGAGTCAAAAAGCTGCAGAAGTAGAAGGTTTTCAGCTTCAACTCAATTCTTTCAACATGGACAGCAATATATTAGGGTGTCCAAAACTTATTAATTGGAAAGAAAAAAAAATACCGCAATACCTCTTGGCACTTCTTCCCACAAAAGGAAGTAAATGAACGATTTATATCAGCAAGTTCCTTCTCCTGACTGCAAGATTCATGATCTGAAAATTGGCAGAAGTTTCGACTTCAGGAAAATTCTTCTGTATGAGTAAAACATGCAAGAGAAAAAAGCATTTCACGAACACAAACTCTAAAGCAAGGAGTAGTAAGATATCTACATTTTTTCTCACACAGGCTGCAAGTGAGAAGTGCGCCAACAGTTGTACTGTCTCCCACAGCACTAACCTCACCAGCAATTCCACAGTATCTGCATATACAGTTGGGGCAGTGCCAATCACCAGGGGGAAGCATCTGAAAAAAGAAGTAATGTGAATATACCGAGCTCCAATGCTTATAAAATCCAATTTTTAAAGAAGACAGACAAATAAAGCACAATTTTAGCGTTATGTGTTCACGTCATCCATGTGTATATCTATTTCTTTCAGCAAAACAACCACAGTTTCTTAAATACCAAGTTGCACAGCACCACGGAAGCTTCCAACTCACAAACTTTTCTAATCAAGGTCGTTCCAAAACTAACCCTACCTCCCTCCTCTCAGTGGCTCTCACAAGCATCCAACTCAAAAACCAATTGGCAAGGAGTGGAGAGGCTGCCCAGGCTCATATACTAGCTTAGGAGGTTACAATTAACCAATGTGGGACAAGCTCTAAAACTCCCCTGCACGTGCGACCCCTAACCCTACATGGAGAGGTAAACAAACAATTCAACACATACGACTAACTATCAACCATCAACGACAAACAAATAGGGAACCACCCATCAACGACGTAGAGATTTATCCAAAAGCCTCCCAAGCTTAGCTCAAGTACCATGTGAAAGCATCCAACTCAAAAGCAATTGGCAATGAATGGAGAGGCTGCTCAAGCTCATACACTAGCTTTAGAGGTTATAATTAACCAATGTGGGACAAGCTCTAACACACAAACAATTGTGTCACTTTTTAAACGTGACACAAATTTATATGGCATTTTCTCTCTTCCTACATCACTTCACTAATAGCTTGACAATAACTTGGGATTTGACAATGAAATTCGTTTGTGAAGAAAAAGAGAAATTATTTACCATAACTAGACACTTACTAAGGCCCATCATCGGTTAAATAACAATTATAGAAGAGAACAAAAGTAGAAAGAAACCATGCAGGAGCATTAAATAGACAAACTAGGTGTTCTCCAAACAGTCGAAAATCCATCCAAAACACATTGTAAAACTCTACTTTGTTTAGACAGAAAATTGGGCTAGGGTCCAAAATATGCGGCCCAAAACCATTCAGTATCTAAAACAGTATGGACAAGCTAATCGAAATGCCAAAAGTTGCCACAAAATTCTACATTAAACGCAAGCTAGTGAAGGTTCTAAAACAACACACTATACTAAAGTCAAGTGTCAAACTGATTTTATTGAAGAAAACGTGGACCTCGAGTCTTGCATCTGACAAGGAAACAGCGTCTGAATGTGAATTGCTTTCTGCTTCTTTAGAAACATGAAACTCTATGTTAATGAGAGTGGGAGATGAACCTTCCATGTGCAACATACGCATCAATAGAAACTCAAAAAAAAAGTCCAAAAATTCTATAATTTCTTCATTTGGACTGCAGCTTTATGCTCAAATGCAATAAAAAATAAACATTCAAAACGTCGTAAATCATTTCCAAGAAATAAAAGTACATACCATATGCCTCTCACTTGCATAACTAAATCCATGCTTCTCTTATGCATATCTCTTGAACTAATATAACCAAACCAAACCGGGCCTTAAGACCCAATCAACGGGGGTCGGCTACAGGAAACTGTTCTATCTTTGAGCTCTGTCGAGTTCATTATGTTCTGTGATATCCAACAAACCTGAATCCTTTTAAACTACAGCTGCTAAGTCAATTTTGGTCTAGACCTCCCTTCAGTGCTACCCTCAACAATAACCATATCACTGCTCCCAACTACCACATCTAAAATAGATATATCTAAACCTCCATAATCTATTCTCCCTCATCTTATATTCTACCGGTGCTACCCCCACCATTCTGCGAAAGTTTTCTTGTAATTCTTGAACCAAATGACAGGTGATTTTATCTCCTTCCACAAGTACCTTCCAAGTATTAATATTTAAAGTAAGTTCTCCATCACATCAAACCCTTAAGGTATAAGAATGGACACTCCCACATTCTACTGAACATAAGTGGATTCATACACAAGTATGACATAAATAAATACCTACAATTAGAACACATAACTGCATATGTTAATCGTGAGGAAAAGAACAAGCGGCTCAAGACATTTCAGGGATTGAAATGCCCAAAAAAAAAAATTGATCCATTACTTCTGCACACGACATAAATACACAAATCATTAGCTTGCACGATCAAGTACAGATACCTGTATATCTAAGCAGCTCTGATGAAATGTTGATGGACACCCATCACAACAAATCAAATCCCCGCCATCACCGCAGAGACCACAAGTGTCATCATCTGGATCATCACCATCAGTGCCCACAGTGTGAAAATCAGTGCGTTTGGACGACTCTTGTTTATTCCACGCTTCTATCTGACATTGCGAAAGGGAAATCCCAGACTCCAAATATATGTTTTGGAATGGCTGTCTCAGTTTGCTTCCCGCATGAATCTCAAACTTTGAAACAGTGAGGATTTTGCTACAACAGCCACAGTGTATACCATCTCTCGTAACCCAACCCTCTAGCATCGACTTTGTCCTTCTACGGTTCATGTACTGTACTCTCTCACTTAATTGCACCACTGCAGAGTCAATAAGCCATGAAAGCACTGTTCTTTTTCCTGAGTATGGAACATAACCGTCACTTTCTGAATCTACTCTCTTGTCAGAACTCCGAATCAATAAGGTACATCTGCCGATTTTTCGACTTTTTCTTCCTTGTATTGTGTGAGAATTATTTGCAGTGGACTGTTTTCCAGATCTCTCTCGCTTGGGAGATAAACTACCGCTTGAATCATCTCTGCTAGCGTTACTTGTTTCATCTGATTTCCCTTTTGGTGATTTACCATTGCGTTTCTTGTAGACACTTAATTTCTTTTTGCCCTTGTCATTATCTGTATCCTCTGCAGACTCTTCCTTCCTTTCTTTGCCTCTCCTAGTGCTACTGCGATTTTTTAGCTTCATCTTCCTCTCTCTCTCAATCTTCTTCTGAGTTTGCCTAGTTAATTTACTAAGCAAGTCATCTGGCAACGGCATAAATTGAGAGGAGTCATCACTTGGTTTTACATCAGCATCTTCTACGTCCTGTTGCTTTTGGAGTGCATCATAAGCCTTAACAATAGACCAGTATCCTGTTCCATTGGGATCAATGTACACGGCATCTAAATAGTCTCTGTTCCTTCGAGGTCTATAATCAATTGTCCAACCAGCAGTTATAAGCATATGCCTTATCTTCTCACGCAACAATTGCTTTTCCGTCCCACTACCACGCTTAATTTTTACTTCCTTTCCTTTAACAGGCTTCCCTTTTTCAGCTGATGGAGCTTTCCCACTAGTCCTCCTTACCCCTTTCGAACCTTGCACAGTTGGTGTTTGTGATCCCTGCCTCAACGACGTATCACTGTCCTCTGTTTCTGAATCACCACCCTTACCACTCTTAGACACTTCCTTTCCTTTAACAGGCTTCCTTTTTTCAGCTGGTGGAGTTCTCCCATCAGCCCTCTTCACCCCTTTTGAAGCTTGCCCACTTGGCAGTCCCTGCCTAAATGAAGTATCTCTGTCCTCTGTTTCTGAATCACCACCCTTAGCACTATTAGACGCACCCTTTCCTTTAACAGGCTTCATTTTTTCAGCAAATGGAGTTTTCCCACCAGTCCTCCTTACCCCTTTCAAAGCTTGCACACTTGGCGATCCCTGCCTCGATGACGTATCACTGTCCTCTGTTTCTGAATCACCACCCGTAGCACTCTTAGATGCTCCCTTCCCTTTAACAGGCTTAATTTTTCCAGCCGATGGAGTTTTTCCAACACTCCTCCTTACCCCTTTCAAAGCTTGCACGCTTGGTGATCCCCGCCTCAACGACGCATCACTGTCCTCTGTTTCTGAATCACCACCCTTACCACTCTTAGACACTGGTTTTCTCCCTTTAACTTCATTCCTCTCTGTCTTTATAATGGGAGTTACTTTTTCAGGTCGTTTAGAATCCGAATAAGCCGAAGGTCCAATAGACGTATCCTTCTTGATAGCAATTTCAGACTTAGAACCCTTGCTATCTGCAACTACCGACTGGCGATCACTGAATTTACTTGGCACGTCCACCTTCTTCTTTTTGTTTACCATCACTTTCAAAACACCATTTTTGCCCTGCAACCTGATAGGCTCGTCAGAAGGAACTCGAACCTTCTGTCTAAAGGACGAAATGGGTAAATGAGATTCATCGTCGTCTGTCTCCAACCTACTCTTAAAGGTGTAATCTGATACCCTTTTCCTTCCACCTGATAAAGAGTCACTTCCACTATCAAAATAAGATTTCTTTCTCTTCTCAATCATAATCTGTCTACTAGACCCGGCTTCAATTTCGCTCTCACTCCATTTGCGGCTAGTATGCTTAAACCTATGATGCCCGTAATCATACTCATCAAACTCGAACACATCTAACCTCCTCTTCTTCTCACTCTCAAGCTCACCATTCTGACCACCTGAACCATTTTGAAAACTTTCAGTTTTATTCCTTTTAGAAGACTCTTCTGAGTCTTCTGAGTCACTAGACCCAGAAGAATCACTGAGAGCCAAACGCGGCCTTTTCCTCTCCTTATTCGACTCGAATACCTTCCGTGAACCATCAACTTTCTTCTTTATGATTAAGCAACCTGAAGAATTCTTCTTTTTTACCAAACCCTCGCTAGATCTCACCCCCTCTTCCATTGCATGCACTAGCTACAATCCAAAACCTTAAAATTCCAATTAATTTTATACCCTTTTCACCTCCAAATTGACCATCAAAAACCCATAACCAGATCTGGACCAAACCAGAGAAAACCCTAAAAGAATCAGGAAATTGAGAGCTTTAACGCAGAATGTGACGACAAAGGTTGTATATATCGATTCCTTACCTCCGCCGCAGAAGGGTCTTTGATCCGTCCGCCGTTGATGAATCGGCGAGACTGTCAACGATCGCAGAGAGAGCGAGAGAGAGTTCTGGTTCTGGGTTTGTAGAGAGAGGGAGGGGAATTGTGGCTTTGGGTTGTGTAATGGTCATGTATGAGTATATACCTGAGTGTATGCATAATCTATGAATGAGACCAGCTTGTCCTATTTTTTACTCCATTACGAAGAAAATAAGAGAAAAAAAATATGCAGTTTCACCCAAAAAAATCCTGTTTGTAGAATTTAGATTGTGATTTTTTTTTTTCGCCCTTTTCAATCAGAGATTGATGATTGTTGACTTTGGCCGAGTTTTCCGTTTTTATAGTACCAATTGTTAAAAGTCAATTTTAATTTTCCATAAAAATGATAAAAACTAAGTTACTATAACCCAATTTATTTCTCATTCGCTAAAAACTAAGTTGCTAAAATCCAATCTTTCATAAAAGTGCTAAAGCAAATGGGAGCTGGGCACGGCTAAAAATTTTTGGTATTATAATGAGAACTTAGAAAGTATTTAGATTATATGTACATAATAGATTTTTCAAGGATTTTATGAGTACAAGAATAATTAAAATTTTTTTTTTTTTTTTGTCATTCGTTATTCCTAATCTATTACATGAGGGAGGGGGAATGAGACTTGATTCTAAAATACAATGTGGGGCATTCAAGAGGTGATTTTTGAATTTTGCATTCTTCAACTCCGGAATATGGGTAATCGTATCCGGGTGGGCATTAATTTTTTTTTTTTTTTTTTTGAAATATGCATTCTTCAGTTTACATTTGATGATGTATTATCATATTAGTTTCCAAACATCCAAAAGTTAAAATTGCACAATCCATTAGGTTGTCAAACATGTCCATAGTACTTTGGTTTATTTTTGTGCTTGTGAGCTAGCTAGAAACTGTTTGTGAAAAGTACCAGTGCAAAAGAGTTGAGTCGAGTAAAGATCGGGACCGACTCTGAGTTTTGTGAGACTTAAAGTAAACTTTTTTAAATGGACCATCAATCTACTTTACATAGTAAAAGGCACTTGAGAAAAAAACTTTTATATGAAAGTCATTACAATTATTTGAGAGTATAAATACCTAGAATTGATAATCATTCCAATATTCTATCATTTACTGGGATTTAAAGATAACCCTTCTCGCGTTTTTAGTTGCAAATGTACTAATTAAACCCTTTTTTTTAAGCCAATAGAGAGAATTTCATTTCACAAGAAATGACATTACAAACTACCAAATATAAAGACAACAGAATAAAAATAATCATAATTCATACAGACGAGAAGAACATAGACATAACCAACACAAATGAAGGATACATGTCCAGCGAGAGATTGTTTCGGCCGTCAGATGTCCGTGATCAATGTATGTGCTAATTAAACTTGCATAATCAAGTTTCTCAACCATAGCCTTTTCAATACTTCCTCCGTCCCTTTTATAGTGTTTAACTTTTCATTTGGGTTGTCCCTTAATAAGTGTGTATTTTGAAAAGTTAGTGGATACATTTTCTATTTTTTTCCTTAAAAGTAGATTCCTTTTTGAAAAGTTAGTGAATATTACTGTATTATATTAATAAGATTAAGTAGTGGGAAGTAGATGTAAAAGTTGATGTGAGAGAAAATAAGTTGAAATTAAAAGGCTACACACAAGGGCAAAATTTAAAAAAAAAATTATATATTTAGCACAATTATGTAAAATAACACTATATTTAGCATACAAACTTACATGTATCTCAAAAATATAAATGTAGGATTAATTTTGTGCTCATTTTTTGTTCTTTTTTAAGATCCATTATAAACCTTATAATCCATGATAAATGTCTTAATTTAGCAAGATCGTTGACTAAAAAAAATTGCACAATTATAATTAATAAGGTGCCCCCATTGGGTTGGATTCCTGGGTCCGCCACTAGCTACACAATTAAAAAGGGACGGAGGGAGTAGAAAACATAGTCAATCCATTTTATCTCTCTCATGACATCACATCGTCAACTAAGGTAGGTTTTGATCAATTTAACTTCGAAAAAACTTCGGTTCCTAGAGGCAATTGTAACCGAAATAGTCGACAATATTCTATACACCATCTATACATTCAGAAAACAACCATCCATTGTCTTCAACTAATTGAGAATGGGCTTTGTTAGCTCTTTTGGTAAAACGGCTCTCAAGACTTTCAAGCCAAATTATATCATATTTTGGCCCTTTCAGTTGGGCATTGTTTTAAATTGGCCCTTAAAATTATTAAACGCGTTAACTTTAATTTTATGTAGGCCTAACCATTATATGGACCTATATAAATGGGGGGCCCAAAATTAGTCAAAATCTGGGGGCTTAAAGCGGTGGCTTTACGGGCTTTAGCCCAGAGTCAGTTCTGGTTAAGATGAGACGAGTTTTGAAGTATTCGAGTTCCGTCTTAAACAAAATTAAAACTCGAGATGTAGCTCGAGGTATTAAATGAATCTAACCCTTAATAATCAAAGCTTCGAGCTATCCACGAATAGCTCTATTTGTTTGCAGCTCTATTTCTAAATTGGGTAAACATGTGAACAACGATTTTGTCAATCAAAATGAAAAAGAATGAAAAAAAAACTTTTTCAGAAGTCTACAAAGCAGATTGGAAGTTGGGGTAGAAGTAGGAAAATACTGAGTACCTCGAAAAATTATCCCGAAATTATTCAGAAAGTGAAATCAGTGGTCAGATAAACACTCAAGTGAGTCTGAACCACTGACTTTACTTTGGGGTAAGTTTCGGAGTAATTTTTCTGGGTACTTAGCATTGTTCGTAGAAGTAACTAGATTCTCTCCATTTTGATTTTAAATAGGACTAGGGCACATCAAAATGTACATCCATTTATACATCCTTCTTACAAATGATGATGAGAGTCATGAGACCCACAATACTATTTAGAGGGTCGCACTATCACTCGTGAGAGATTATGTTAAAATTGATGTACACTTTGATGTGTCCATAAGTTTTTGTTATTTCTATATTAGATAGTACTGAAGCAATAATTTTCTCACGTACTTTTTCCTCTAACGGTTTATGATTTTGTGTTATTTCTGGATAGTTGTTGTTTGTTATGTTACATCAAGGTTTATGTGGGAAAATAATAAAAAAACAAATTCCCACGTCATCTAGTTGATCTTTTCAGGTCCATACCGGATTCAACTATATAATCAAAATTATTTAGTTTCTAAAGTCAAAATTATTTAGTTTCTAAAGTTCATCGAGAACAACAATCATACTAAAAATCAAGTTAATTAGATTTTTTTATAATAGTTAGAATTTATATTCATACATTGATATCTGATCAAATGAATAGATATTTTCTAATATTAAGAAATTAAAATTTAATCCGAAAAGCACCATGAATCCATCTTGTTTAGAACTAGATTTTATACTCCCTTTCACCTTCTAAGAATCCACAGAATCACAAAATTTGTTGATAAGAATTTCCGACAAACCCATCATAACAACTTTTGAAAATCTTAAATCCAAAACCTCACTCTCAAAAAATTTCAGTAACACCTGCAAAGTACAAATTCACTTAACACATAGCCCATGAAAAATTCTCTAATTGTCAATTTGTTTTTTCAACAACTACCCTAAAACTCCATTTATCTCTCAACACAAATTCACTTAACACAAATAATGAAGGAAGTTTGAAGAGTATTTATCATTTCCACAACTGCTAGAGACCTCCTCAAGACTCATAATTAAACAAACGCTTCCCACTAGCACAAAAATTCCAACTAACCCTACAAAACTTGTAAGCAGCAAAATGAGAGTTGTTCTTTCAACATGGCCTTCAAAGATTTTTCAGAACTCGCAACGATGCTCACAGCGGCTTTCTTTGTGATGAACACTTGTAATGATCTCCACTGCATAGCACTGGCATCATCTCTTCCCCTGTTGAGTTCTTCTACTTCATCGGATTCACTGTCATCTTTGTGTTGGTGCAACGATATTGTTATTTTTAATGTTCCTTTACCTAGATTTTTGTTCGGATTTATTGATGCCACTATTTATCATTTTCATTGGAAAGAAAGCAGGACAATTTATTTCTCTGATATTGGATTGTTTAAACATTGTTTTTAGACCAACAATCTTGTTTTCCGATGCCCTATTGCTTTCTTTAATGGTTTAGTTGAACGTTAGAAAATTCCTCCTTTTGTTTGTGTGACAGCCCATGGCCCACATGGATGCAACAGAGTTCTATGATATAAGAGAATAGATCATGCCTTAACTTACACAAGGCCTTTTAAAGTCGTGCGGGCGTCAAAGCTCGTTGGTACTTCACAGTTAAGCGTGCTCACCCTGGAGCAATCCTGGGATGGGTGACCTACTGGGAAGTTCAAAGAGCTTGGGCGGCCAAAGCGGACAATATTGTGCAAGGCGGGAGCGGGTCGTTACAGTTGGTATCAGAGCCAGGTTTCGATCCTGGGCGGGTCGTTACTTTGTTCCCGGAATGGGAACAAAGTGCTCTGCAGAACTAAGTGCTATACCTCCCGGGGGAAGGTCGCTGGGCCAATATGCAACGAGGACGTTGCATCCTAAGGTGGGAAGAATGTGACAGCCCATGGCCCACATGGATGCAACGGAGTTCTATGATATAAGAGAATAGATCATGCCTTAACTTACACAAGGCCTTTTAAAGTCGTGCGTGCGTCAAAGCTCGTTGGTACTTCACAGTTAAGCGTGCTCACCCTGGAGCAATCCTGGGATGGGTGACCTACTGGGAAGTTCAAAGAGCTTGGGCGGCCAAAGCGGACAATATTATGCAAGGCGGGGGCGGGTCGTTACAGTTTGAACAGTGTTAGAAATTCCTTTTAAGCCACATTTTAGTTGAATATCTTAATTGAATTGAATTGTGTAAGATATGAGAAATCTAGGGTTCGTTAATTGGGTATTAATCAGAGAGGGACAAGAATAATGAACGGTTTAGTAGAAGGGATTAAGTAGAAATCTAAAAATTGGTGAAAGAATCAAGGCTAATAGTAAGAAAGAACCTTTCACAATAATTCGCCCCTATTAGAGCAGGAATCAAGAACGACTTATCTCTTGAACTCTCTATAATCATACCTAGAATTCGTCTAATCGTCCTGCAAAATGTGGGGAGAATGTCCAGTTTATAAGCAACTCGACCTCTCGGCCAAGTGGACCAATTAACTTAGGACAATTGTCGCACAAATCATGCACAAACATTCCTTCCCTAATATAAAGTTGCGGCCCTCGCGAGGTCTAGGGGGTGCTACTCCACGAGTGCCTTTCTGCGGCTATCCTTCGTTCTTAAGCCACCAAACCGCTAAATCTTCAGTAATCTAGAATATATGGTGTGGTCAAGGTATGCCTCAGTCTTGCCGTTGCCACTTGCCACTATTGGGCAAGTCAAGACTTGGCTTTGCTTTGCCATCATCGCGTAAGCGGCATGTTCATGCCCTCCTCGGTCGTGCCAACACCATGACCAAACCTCTAAATGGCCGTATCAAGTTGGCCGGGGCGGAACACATTGTTCGGGTCAAATCATCTTTGGAGGGCCCACGTCTCTCTGCATCGTGTCCCAAATATTGGGAATTCACAATCGGTCCCCTTTTTAGTATTCTTTTCCTAAACTCGATCCCATTTTTCTATACTGGTCTTGATGCCATCGGGTCACGTCTCGATCGACGCACCCCTATTTGTCACTCAAAAATCTTGCTAAGGATAGAAAAATTACGTTTTGCCTTTTTGGGAAGTATCAATTTGTTGACCAAAAAATGAGGTAGTTGTTCCTTTGATTTTTCTAAGTCTCAGCATATTCGGATGGTTTTTATGTGTAGGGTTGTTGGAACTTGTGGCTCATATGGAGAGGTACCAAGAGGTTCTAGTAAAGGCCAGATGCGAAGCAGAGTGAGAGCAGCGAAGCGACCGAATGGAGTGGAGTGGAGCAAAATAGAGTAGGCGTATATATACTACTCTCTATTGTAAAACCCTGGATGACTTTAATCAAATAACAAACTCACTGTCGCTCCCGTAGAAGTACCCAATTTTTAGGGAACCACGTAAAATCCTGTGTCGATTTTCTTTATTGTTCTTATTCCTTTATTGTGTGTGTGATTGATTTTCTCGCTGACAAGGGTAAAGTCATGTTTTGACTCTTTTCTTCTAGAAAAGCATGCAGTTTTTTACCTCTACAATAAAAGTGGGGGTCAAGATTTTAATATGATTCGAATCTTAATTTTCTAGCGATGCTAGTAAATTCAAATGGGGTACTTTCTTATTTTCACTAAATAAAGTTAATCCAAGTTTGGAATCTTGGTGTTATGTGCAAGCTTGGTGCTCATTCAACCAAGGCCTAGCGGTTCAATGGATCAGTTGCTAGAGGAGGTCCAATGGCTTGGGGTTCATAGTCAAGAGTATAAATTGTATAATGGTCTGAGGTCCTGCGGTTAAAGGTTAAGAGTCCAGTGGTCTGAGGTCCCGCAGTTCAAGGGATTCAACAGCCATGGTTTTTGCGGCCAAGAGTCCAGCGATTCAATACCTAGCAGCTCATGGTCCAGCAATTCAATGCCCAGTGGCTCTTGATTTCGCGGTTCAAAGGTCTTTCGGCCACGTCGCATTTTTCACCAATTTTTTAGATTTCTATTTAATCCTTTCTACTAAATCGTTCATTATTCTAGTCCCTCTCCGATTATTACTGCATTAACTGGAGGTATCTCATCTTACATGGTGAGAGGGTTCGACCCATATTCACAAGGGTCTCGACCCCTAAAAAGTAGGATTATTCATGTCTTTAAGAGTAATCTAGACATTAATTTTATTAAAAGGTATAAGTAGTAAATTTTTGTTACTAACTTGTTAAAACGTTATAACAAACCATTCGGTAATTTATTACGTTAAAATACCGTTACAGAAAAAAAGTTGGAAAGCGCGGTGAAAATTCACTGTATCCGATTCTTGCTTTGTTATTTTCCTCCCCGTTTTCTCTCAAACCAAACGGCGGAAGATTTTTCAAACCCCGCAATCTTCGCCTGCGATGGGTTCTAATGGTGGCGCCGGCGATAGACCGACGATTATGGTAACCAACGACGACGGAATCGATGCTCCAGGTTTGCGAGCTATGGTTCGTGTACTCGTCTCCACTAATCGATTCAAGGTTACAGTCTGCGCCCCCGATTCGTAAGTCCTCTCAAAACCCTTCTTGTTTATGCGAGCTTTGTTTGCTTCACATTTCAGTGAGTTATACGTATATATGGTCGAGATCATGTCGTATCCGGTATCCGGCAATTATTTGTATCCTGTGTTTTGTATGCTGTGTAATTTCGAGTTAGTAACAGAGTATGGAAAGGAGGATGTTATTTAGAGGGCTGCAAACAGTCAACTGAACCGAGCTTTGAAGTGTTCGAGCTTGGGTCGTTCAAAACTAGTCTAGCTCGAGCCCAAATAATCGACCACTAGCTCTGCTCGTTTAGTATTGAGATGTTCGAGCCATAGATTTAAATATCGGCCGCTATGTAGTAGGGGTTGAGCAAAGAATTGTCCAAACTGCGAGACCAAACCAACCTGACCGAACCCAAAGCATATGGACGGTTTTAAGATTGTAGGCATTCAGATGCTAGTCTTCAGAGTTAAAAGATAGGTGTATGGATGGCGGGAGTCCTACACAAAACCCGTTTCAACTTGATCATACTGATAGATTTGTACATTTACTGCTCTCAGCGTGGCAATCTGCTGCTAAATTACCTGATCTCTTGAAAGGTCATCAAACCCCTATCACGTGCTAACAATACCCAAAAATTGAGCCCCTCTCTCTCTCTCTCTCTCTCTCCGCATTCCTTGTCTCTTCCCTTCAGTTTTCAATTTTATTTTTATGAAAATGCAACACAGTGCTCATCCCTCTCGATAGCCCCTAACAACTTCTTTTGATTTACCACTCAACTTTTTGTCTTTCTCTTTCCTAGACGACGCTATTGATGTCCCTAACCTGCTACACTTTACCGAACTCGCCTATAACCCTAAATTGTTACCTCACTCGGTTTGAAATGGGATGCGGTCGGAATCGGTTTTCAAAAATGTTAACCCAATTATATTGGATTGAGTGGCGGGTTAATGTCAAACCGACCCATGCTCACCCCTAGGTCACTACTTATGGACTAATATCCGCGCTAATAATCAATGGATGATTTTTTTCTTTCTTCAGCCACTTCTGTTATGATGTCAGCCACTGAATGTTGTAGTGCAATCCTCTCATTGCGAGAGGGATTCTGTCCTGTGCGTCTAAGCTCACAAGAATTTGTGATTGTGTTACTTGTTACATTTTCCAGATATTGTAGTGAACCAGATGCATATTGTTGTCGCCATACGTTTTCATGGGTTGTTTACATGTAATTTAATGGTTGGACGAGAAGAGGATCTAACTTACGCAGGTAGACAAACGATGTGTTGCTAATAAAAAAAAAAAAAATGATGGGTCAAATTTATCACAATGTCAGTTTATCATTTGTTGATTGTTGTTGGCCAAGATGTGGACTGTTGAGTTTAATCTCCTTTGCAATTCTATATATTGTGTTCCTTTTTACAAGGCAAGGAAGTTTAAGGTTGGGAGATTTAAAGTTACGCAACACGGAAGAGAACCAACAAGCTACCATTTCCAAAATAAGAAAAAATCCCGTAACTAGGTAGATGGGAATGTACAACTCCATCAGCGCTCATAGATTTGTAATGCCCTTGATATAGATTGGAAAAAAAGAGGGCGCATAGCTTACTTGAATACTAATCTTTAATATCAATCATTAATTGGTTGTTTTTTCCCCTTTTTAGGGAGGTTATTACGGGATACAAGTTAATGGAATCGATGCCTAACTTTTGGTTGTCATGTATTTCTCATCATTGGATACGGGATATGTAGGGTAGCTTTGTACTACACTTCCCGTATCCAATGACGAGCAAAAGTTTCCATCTGCTGTTATCCCGTAATAAACTCCCTTGAAACGCGAGGGTGGGGGTGGGGGTGTGGATTGGGGGTGGGGGGGAAACCAATTATTGATTGGTATTAAAGGTTCGAATTGAAGTAAGTTATTTTTTTTTTTTTTTTTTATTATTATTATTATTATTATTATTATTATTATTATTTTCCTACCTATAGCGAGGGCCTTACAAATTTGTGAGCTGATGGAATTGTGCATTCTAAGATTTGACCAGTTATGGGGTGTTCTCTTTTTTTGCAACGATAGCTCGTTGCGTGTTGCATAATACCTTAAATCTACCAGCCTTCTACCTCCTTGCCTTGGGGGAAAAAAAATTAGAATTGCAAAAGAGATTAATACCTCAATAGTTCATAGCTTGACCAACAATAATCAATGTACAGTAAACTCACATTTCGAGGCATTTGACCCATCGTTCATCTACATGCGTCAGGTAGATCCTCTTCATGTCCCATCTTGAAACGATTAAAGTACATGTAAGCAACCCAACTAAACGCATGGCGACAATAATATGCATCTGGTACGCTACAATATCTAGAAAATGAAATGCAAAATCCCTCTCGCAGTGAGAGTATTGCACTACAACATTCGGTGGTTGATATCATAACACAAGTGGCTAAAAAAGGTAAAAAAAAATCAAGTAATTATTAAAGCGAAGATTAATTCGTAAGTAGTGACCTAAGGGTGAGCATGGACCGGTTTTGACATTAACACCCCGCCTGATCCAACCTGATTAGTTAACATTTGTGGAAACCAATTTCGACCGAGTGTCCTTTTGAAGTTGTGCGAGACAACACTTTTGGGTTACATAAGAGTTCAGGTGGGTATAGAGGGTAAGAGAAAGACAAAAAGTTTTGAGAGGCGAATCAATGGCATTGTTAGGAGCTGAGGAAAATTGGGTGGGAGAGGTAGATCTGGTTAGTGTAGAGAGAGAGAGGAGAAGAAAGAAGTAGGTTGAATTTTTGGGAATTGGAAGCTAGCTTGCAAGATGAAGTAAAAGATTTTCGTTATTTTGTTAGCATGTGATAAGAGTTTGATCTTTCAAGAGATAAGGTAATTTGGTTGTCAAATAGTAGATTGCCACATTGAATACAATAAATGTATAAATCTATCAGTCGGATGGGGTTGAAACGGTTTTTGTGTAGGACACCCGCCATCCGTCCGGCACCTGTCAATTTTCAACTCTGAAGACCCGCATTTGACCGCCTACAATCTTAAAACTGTCCGTAAGTTCTGGGTTTCACGGTTTAGATAATCTTTGCTCATCGTTACTTTGTGGCGTATCAGCCGCTATGTAGCGTTTTTTCCGTCCTCTGATACTGCTACACCTGGACATACCGATGCTACAAAAAATTCATGTCTGCATCGTCCGATATTTTGCCTGCTCACCGCTACATGACCAGTAACAAATGATTTTGACAAATTCATGATCGCTATACCTCCGCTATGTATCATTCGATACTCCTGCTACCCTCTATTGCTATTTAAAAACCTTGGTCTGAGCTTGGTTCGTTCACTAAACGAGGCAAGCTGCTACAAACATGCCGAGCTTTTATAATCGAGCCAAGTAACAACTACCTTGAGTTCGGCTCGTTTACTAAACGAGCTTAATACTCGAGCTCAAGCCTTAGCGATTACTGATGAGCTGAGCCGATCCCATAACAACCCGAGCCTCGAGATGCTTGCGAACAGCTCGGTTCCTTTGCAACCCTAAATTATAACAAGTTGTTTTGAATTTCTTTAAGTTACAATAATGGTTTTCAAGAAATGTTGCTTCAAATGTAGTCTCGTGTCACGGCGCAAGACTCACTTGCGCTCCGTGTGGCGCTTAGGCAAATATCACCCCAATTACCCAAGTCACATTTTCCACCAGGCTAACTTACGTCGTGTAAGGGAGACCACAAAACATACTTGCTCAAACTCAAGAGATTAATAGGTAATGAAGATCTTCACTATTCATTATTCAAAGAATCAAGCAATACAAGGCTAAACTCTCACAAGTGCTCTCTAGCTCACACTTGCTCTCTCCAACTCTCTATGATGCAAATGAACTCCTTCACCTATTTATAGGCTCAAAGGAACTCCCAGGAAACATCAAGAGTCCTCCATATTTTACTCGGTCCAAAAGAACATTCTACAGAATTCTAGTACAAGGTAGAATATTCGTACTAGCATATTCCATACTCTTCAAGAACTATTTGGAATACTCCAGCTGCATCCAGCTCCTTCTTGAACATTCTGGTCTCCTCCCAAATTCTCCAGACTTCTTTAGGCTTTTCCGAACTCTTCTGCAGCCTTCTAGAATCTTTTCGGAGCCTCCACCAACTCTTGGAGCTCCTGTGTCACTAAAGTTGGCAATCCATGATATTAGGCAATGGTTAACCTTAGTTGAATCGCAGTTGAGAGTTATTTTAGATTAGTTAAACATCTGTTATAGAGTTTGTTATAGAGGGAGGAAATGATTACAACTGTTTAGTGTGAGAGAGGGCAGCTGGTTAATGGATATGAAGGAGTCTTAATCTCTTTTCTTCAATGTGATGAGAATTCCTCTGTTTTTCATCTATCTTTCCCTTGCTCTCTCGTCTGCTGACGTGGTTTCTTGTTGCTCCTTTTTTCAGGGAAAAGTCAGCTGTTAGTCACAGCATTACTTGGCGTCATGCTGTTTCCGTCAAGCGAGTTGATATCGATGGAGCAACAGCATTTACAGTCTCTGGTTTGTTTTGCTATCCACTTCGTTGGCAACTTTCAGATTGTTAGAGCTTGTCCCACATTGGTTAATTATAACCTCCGAGTCTAGTATATGAGCCTGGGTGGCCTCTCCACTCATAGCCAATTGGTTTTGAGTTGGATGCTTTAACATGGTATCAGAGCTAGGCCTTCGGAGGATTTTGGACAAGACTCTCTTGGTTATTGCCCCGTTGTTTGTGCCATAAGTGCACCTTGTTTCGTTGTGATCCCAATGTTGTGGATCTGTTATTTAACCCTCCACGTGCGGGTCAGGGGTCGCACGTGTGGGGGAGTGTTAGAGCTTGTCCCACATTGGTTAATTATAACCTCCGAGTCTAGTATATGAGCCTGGGCGGCCTCTCCACTCATAGCCAATTGGTTTTGAGTTGGATGCTTTAACACAGATTAAGCAATTGTATGATTGTCTGTCATTAAGTCAGCGATCATCTCAAAAGTTTAAGCGGTTAGGAAATGGGTCCAACAATGCATATTATCAATCTATTCAACACCCTCATGTGCATGCCTGTGTTGCACGTGGAGATTCCCACATCCAATTATAGAGCCAAATGGAATACAATTAAAGGAGACAAGCAGAATGAAAATCAACAACATATGCAAATGGACAGCAACTGCAAAGAGAGATACTTCATTCCAATATCTCACACAAACTAAAGTTGTGATAATTGTCTCAAAAGCTCTAACTGTTAGAAATAGGCCCAACAATGTATATCAAACTGGCCAATAGTATGCTTTCTTTCTATTTGGAGTTTCTAAACACTTAGCACATGACCTAGTTGTATGTGCTGGCGTCTTCTCCCTCCATCCTCCTACTGTTTTGTAATCCTTAGGATACAATACAATTGCTGATGCTAGGATTCTTTGGGAAAAAAGATTATAAGTACCATGGTCCATGTACAAGCATGCTCTTTTGCGCATGATGACTAGATTATAAAATTTCCTGCTTATGCCCGTTGTGACTTTTAGTTGGTCTCATTAAAAAAAACTGCAGTAATACCCCAAAAGAATGGCACTGTGAAAGTTAAGACTCAGATGATTTTCTATTTTTCAAAAGGTTTGTGCCAACCAAAACTCACTCTTATATTCTCCGCACCTTTTGTTTTCTGGGTTCCACAATTTGTAGAGTAAAATTTCTTATGTTTAACACTTTTCAGTAGATATTAGGCATGTGTTGATCTTCTCTTCAATCCTGATTATCACTAATCTGGTTACACATATTAGTCCAAAATTGTGAATTCCAATCATTAGTGTTGGATGTATGTACAGGAACCCCAGCAGATTGTACTTCTTTGGGAATCTCCAGAGCACTCTTCCCTTCAGTGCCTGATCTGGTTTGTTTTCTGTTTCTCCGTGTAGGATGAAAATGTTAGTGACTTCCGTACTAGATACTGTGGAGTGTTGACTTAAATCCTTTATCATATGTTTGCTCGCATTCTTCATCGTACTGATGCATATGTAACCATGGTACTCTCCTAGCATTTTCTACTTTGGGTACTTTCCTAGCATTTTCTACTTTATCAGGCATCTGAGCATGAGCATGGATGCATGTTACCAGAAAATGAGACTGCACTAATTAGTCTGCTATTGAGTTCATGTTTTATTGCTTTCCATATGCTGAACTACACTCCTGGCTTGCCTGTTGGATAACACTGCACCTGTACCCTTATGTAGTCGTTCCTTATGTAGTCGTTGCATCTTATATCTCGAGTTCTAAATTATTTCTATCCTCTGTTTACAGGTAATCAGTGGCATTAATATGGGTAGTAACTGTGGTTATGACATGTTAGTATATTCTTCTTCTTAGTGCCTTGGCTCCTATATGATTAATGGCTTGTTCTCAGGATGTAAAATTGAGAGTTCCTGTTTGGAATGTGTAGCTTTAGTTTACATCTGCAACACCACCTAGTGAATTTTCTTAAAGTCCTGTTCATTTAAATGTGAGGGTTTCAAAAAATATTAATCTTTTCGGTATCACATTGTTGACCACCAACGCGTCTAGAAGTTCAAGCTATTAGAGAGAGGGAGACTTTACACGCCCCTCAGGTGGCTAAACTCTTTTCAGTAAGTCGGACAGATACAGACAAGTAGTATCATTATCAGGTAGGTGCTGAGGTTTGAATGCAAGCATGTTAAATTGTTGACCACCAAGAACTTAACTCAAAAGCTTACGTTGGTGCCAAAAAACTTAACAAAATGATTGGTTCAATGATTCAAACCGGATAAACACATGGTTAAGTAGTTTTAGTTTTGGTTTTGGTTTTAAGTTCAGACATTTCCTGCGAGATGCAAAACTTGAGACTTCTGTTGGCGCCCTTGCAGTTGCTTGCACCAACTATGCTTTTGTCCGTTCTTCATACTTGTGTATGTTGCCGACACCAGCGCCTTGTCTGTTTATACTTGTGTCTGCACTCATTTGATCTCATTCGTCTTGTAGTGTTTATTCAGGGACAGTCGCTGGTGCTCGAGAGACTTTCTTTAATGGCATCCCGTCTCTCTCTTTATCATATCACTGGTACTTGGCTCTTTCCTACAATCGTAATGCTTCATTTGGACATAAGGGTGATCTATTTATACTAATATTACGACACTCTGCAAAGTGAATGTCGGTGTAAATCAGCAATAGTAGATTGATTATTTAGGAAATTTCCATCATGAATATTAATTTTTTCGAGTTTGTTATGTGATATGGTTTTAATTAAGTCTCCCCTTTCATCTAAAGGAGTATCTCTCGTCTCTCTTTTGTGACCTTATAACTGTCCTTACTTTCTGTTCATTGGCGCTGTTCCAAGGGTGCAACCCTAAGAGTTATTGCATAAACTATTTAGGCATTGGCGAGCCTTCTGGTAAGGCTTGGTCAAATAACTTTGCATCTTTTATTTTAAAGTAAATGTCATCTTTGGATCCGAAAATTGAAATTGTCATCTTTAACCATTTTTCTGGGCTTGAGAACTTGTTTGCTTTTGAAGAATCTGAGGAGTTTAAAACTATTTTTGCTAAATGCGTGGGATTTGGAGTGTTTTACTTTCCAGAAGTTGATTAAGATGATAACGCTCTCAATTACCAATTTTTGTTGCTACAACCCTAAAAAAAAAAAAATTGACAGATGAAATTATCATGTATGCTTTAGGCGTCATACAAAGACTACTGAAAATGTTCACCGGAGTTACAACCAAATCTTTTCTCCACTCGAAAAATACCTTTACATATCATATTATTTTTCAGTTTTGGTACTAAAATCTTCTAGGTGACTTTCAAACTAACAACTTGCATGTGTTGAGTGTAATGGCTGATAACGTTGGGCCATATATTTTCTGGTCAGCGTTGATTGTTGCGTTTTCTTGTACAAACACTCTATCATTTTTCTTTTCTGCTAGTGGTGATACATTTTGTCGATGATTATGTGCTTGTTCTTAATGACTAGCGTTGGTGATGATTTTCAGGGTTAGAGGTGCTAGCAATATTCATGATTTCACACTGGCTGCTGAGGCTTGCTTACCAATTATTTATGCAGTATTGGCAGAGATCAAGAATAAAACGTACCCTAAAATGTGTTTCTTGAATATAGATCTGCCAACCAATGTTGTTAATCATAAGGTGAATCTCAAACTCGCTTGTGGATGTGTAACCTGTAGTTTTCTGAATATAGATCTACCAACAGATACTGTAGATAATAAGGTGCATCTCATGACAAGATAAATCTGGCCTCTTTGTTGTATGTAGCTATGCTTCACTCTGTGGGTGTTCCCCTTTTAGGAAAAATATCATTCTGCATATCTCTGTCTTGTTGTCTTGTTGATGTTTGTCCTCGTGTCCATGCTTCATATATCTCTAATAGCATTATCTGTTTATCTTTACATATTCCCCCCCTCCACATGCAAGCGTAAGGAAGAAATGATTATGATTTCGATTTTGTTTCTTAATTACTGTTGATGTTGACCGTCTTATACCTTAGATGAATTTAGGGTTACTGTGAGATTTCTGTCTCATTTTCATTACATCCATTTTCCCCCTCACGACCCTCTTCTTATCAAATACTATTTCAGCTTGTTAAACCTTACATTAGAAGGGCACATAACTGTGCTTCAATGCAAACTTCTATGTTAATTTGTTTTTAACTTTTTTTGTTTTGTTTTGTTATGTTGGTATTTAATGACACTTTCTAAAACTGCTATTAACCTTGATGAGCATCATGGATTTTCAGCTGAGGTTATAATGTTTGTCCGGATTCTCCTTCAGGGATATAAGTTGACAAAGCAGGGCAAAAGTTTTAACGAAATGGGTTGGAGGCAAGTGACTTCTGCTGCACAAGGAGGGAAAATGTTATCGACGATGACAATGGAGACAAATTCAATAACAAGCACAGATGTGGAAGTGCCAACAGCATCAGGAGAAAATCTCTTATTCAAGAGAGCAGTGAGTTTCTTTCTCCCCAGCTGCCTTTTTCTTTGTGTGGGAGATATCAACAAGTATGACCAACTATTGTGGTTCTTGGGAAGAGATACTTGGAAGCATAAGAGTTTCTTCTTTTGATTGTTTCTAGATTTCTTATTTTCTTTCATGATTACAAACTCTATATGTGTGATCTTTTAGGTAAGAAGAGCCCATTTGGATGACGATGATACAGATTTCTGTTGCCTTCAAAACGGATATGTATGTACTTTTTAACTACGTTCAATTGAGCTGAGCTGGGGAACCCATGATTAACAGTTTAACATAGCAATCGTCTTTTTTTTTCTTTTCAGATAACTGTCACTGCTCTTGGCGCCCTATCTGATGCAGCTTCAGATTGCCAGGCATACTTAAAAGAGTGGCTCCCTGGTGTGGCTGGTCGCTCCTTTTCTTCGGCCTTATAATGAAGTAAGTTTCCCTCTTTGAGAGTTGAAGGGTTGAATGAATATTTTTCTTTTACCTGAACTCCATAAATTTCATGGTAGATTGAACTTTGTGTTCTTCTCGTTCATTGAAATGTCGTTCATTGAAATGTTGACGTAAATGGCAAAAAGCTTCATCTGTTTTTACTTCTTATTCTACTCCGTATTTAACTACTTTGCTGTTTTGCTCTCTAAATAAACAACTTCCATGATGAGTAAGTGAGCTCCACTTCCCTTTTTTTTTTTTTTTTTTTTAAAATGCTCCACTTCATTTTTAAATACGCACATTATCTATCTGTTATTAGTTATATAGTCTCAAAAGTTAAGTACATTTTCTGAATGGAAAAATTTCTGGTGATCTCACTATTCTTTTGTGCTTGAAATTGCTATGGTTTTCAGGATTTATGCATTTATGCTGTAAAAGAGTTTTTCTACCTATGTTGAAGGCGTCCGTCTATTTTCTTCTATATGGAAGCGCCATTGCCCTGCTCACTGAATTGTGAGTGTTCATGTTGTTGCATAACAAATTCCTAAAGGGCATCTATGAACTTTGTATTTACCCCATTGATTTGTTGGACTAGGGAGATTATTTTGCATAGTTCAAAGAATCTCGTTGCATTTTCACTTGCAGCACCCAAATATGAATGTTATGAACGTTTCCTGTTTTTGTTTGTCTATGTTCTTTTATAGAAGTTGGTGAAATAGACTAAGTTATGTTGAGATGCATTTACATGCACCCCTGGACTGATGCCCAATTCTACTTATGAGCTCATGACAATGAAACAAATCTGCCCCAGAGAGAGAGAGAGAGAGAGAGAGAGAGATGGATCTATCATGATCAACATTTCCAATTGTCCATACTATCCTTCTCATCGCTTTTAGTGACAATCCAATAAAATTGCAACAGTAGAGAGGAGAAATACTGAAACATACTTTTGAATTAGGACTTGTATGTTTTAAGGATTTTGTTATGCTTTTATGCAGTTTTCTACAAATCTCTAGGTGTTAGTCAGGCGGAAGAGCGGGGCGTAGCACCTAGCAGCGGATTTTAATCTAGAGAGAGAGAGAGAGATCATGATCAACATTTCCAATTTTCCATACTATCCTTCTCTTCCTTTTGGTTACAATCCAATAAAATTGCAACAGTAGAGAGGAGAAATACTGAAACATACTTTTGAATTAGGACTTGTACGTATTAAAGATTTTGTTATGCTTTTATGCAGTTTTCTAAAAATCTCTAGGTGTTAGTCAGGCGGAAGAGCGGTGCCTAGCACCTAGCAGCCGATTTTAATCTAGTCGTTGGACCCTCGCTTAGTTCCTAGGCACCGACTAGTCTGCCACCTGGGCCGACTTTTTGAATAATGCTTTTATGTTGGGTTAAGTTTCTCTCTCCCTCTCTCTCTCTCTCTCTCTCTCATACTCTTGCTGAAGTCTGTGTTGCAGACTTCCTTAATGTTGTAAGTCAAGGAACGGCATCATTAGGATTGCTTAAAAGGTTACTATTGTTTGAAGACTATGGAGATGACATGAAAATCATGTAGGGTGTCCCATCCATTCTATAAATTTTGCAAGTCAATATCGACGTATCTCTGCCACCTCAACTGCTGGAAACAGACAGGGCAACAACAAGAGGCCAAAATAGAAGGTAAGTTAATTTCTGCAATCTCTTATTGTTACTTGTCAATTTGTAGATATAGAACATGGAGAAAACAATTTGAATATATAGAAGCCATTTTCGATCTTTTTTTCCTTGAACTTAGCCCATTCCTTACTTGACTCGTACTAACATAAGGTGCGAGATCGAGTCACAAGAATTTACATCTCCACATAAACTCTAGGTGCGCCCTTCTCTCATATCTCTAAATGAATATGAGCACATGGGTGTGAGCTGGGGTGGAGCCAGGATATCTGACTTGTGGTAAAAATATAGAACTAGAGAAATCTCATATTTGCTAATCGAATGAAACAAGGGCCTCTGAGTAATAACCCGTTTTCAGAAACTAGGCTCATAATCTATATGGTATCTGGTGGGTTTGGGGTTTCGATTGTGAAGATTCAGACGCTCAGGATAGAAGTTTCTATGGGACACCAATTTCAAACAGCCGTTTGAAATAACTTGAGAAAACTTAGAAATTTTAAAATGGGGTCAAATAGCAAAATTTGGTTAAAATACATAAAATACCCTGTTAAAAAATAAAGGGTTAATTGTTCTAGGGTCCAGAAGTGGGGACTTATTGGGCATTTAGTCTATGTTAAAGTTTTACAAGGTCTAAGGTCCATGAATTTAATTTTTTTTTTATTTAGAATTTAGGCACTTTCAAAGGGTACCCCAGGGTTTAGGTTTTAGGGTGCACTTTCCTATTATAGGGTTTTAGTGGTTTAGGCACTTTCATAGGGTATTTTAGGGTTTTAGGCACTTTCATAGGGTACCGTAGGGTGTAGGTTTTAGGGTGCACTTTCCTATTATAGGGTTTTAGTGGTTTAGGCACTTTCATAGGGTACTTTAGGGTTTTAGGCACTTTCGTAGGGTACCCTAGGATTCTAGGCACTTTCATAAGGTACAAACTTTTTTGGCACTTTCATAGGGTACAAAACTTTTTATGGTAAAAAAAAAAAAAAAGATGCTTGCGTTAGGACTGGATAGGTTATAAACTTGTTTGGTGGATTAACGGGGTTACAAATTTTTTGCCTAGGACTTTTGAACAAGTCGCCCAAAAATAAAAGAAGGTGGGGTCAGTTGACCCCATTTGTACTTTACTCTCTCCACCCCGCCCTACATTGAACGCCATTATGTGCTTAGTTGTGTTTATGTGTGTAGGATTTCTGTACAACGAGTAGATAATATGTTTTCATAACTTAGAAATACATGCATTTTCTACACTGGAGCTCACCTGTAGGAAAGTACAGAAATATAGAAAGGAAAGGGCAAAACCAAAAAAACTTGTATGGTCGTACTGATACAAAACACTTTAGGTAAGTAATGTACATGACTGAAAAACTCAGTTTGTGTTTGTCTCTTCATTTCGTTGATGATGGCACAGAAGGAGTGTGCGACTCCACTAGTATTGACCACAACACATGCACATCTTCACAAGGGCAGGACTTGACATCCTCATATAGAATGTATATCCCTCTGCCTGATAAATGAACAGAAAAATATATGATAGGTATTAGAAGGGAAGAAATGCGGAAGAATTATCTAAAAACAAAGAACGGGAGGAGGAAGACGACTAGGAAAACAGGCGCGGTGATATGTGTGCATTTGTATGAAAAAATTTCGTAGGTATGCATCTACTTCCAAGAGATAGGTTGGGTCGATGTGTTGAAAATATTATGCAGGCAATGCATTGTGAGACAATGCCATTGATAAGATACTCACGAGGGGCCTCAGAAGTCATTGGTCCAGGGTTCGATTCTGGGTCAGTCCTACGGGATTTTGTCCTGCCTTTAATTGGCCTTCACTAGTGGATGGTGGTATTGGTCTCCTGAATTAGTTAGTTCTTTGAGCCAGAGACCGAATTACCGAAAAAAAAAAAAAAAAGATTCGATACTCTCAAGCCCTTGATCATTGGAGTGTTTTCGGGGAAAGAGAACTAGACAACCTCATGGAGAAGTAGATATAACAAATACTGACAGGAAAACTGGAATGCAAAGGAGAAAGTACTGGAAAGATCAGAGTATTAAAGTCATTGAAGTACATACTCTTGTGGTGAGCTGAATGCATTCGAACCCAGAGCTTCTTCAATGGAGAGAAGAGGGAGTGAAGCCACCCCATTTGGAGAAGAAGTGGGTGTTGGCTCTCATGGTAGGTGAAAGAGAATGGGAGTACATAAGAGAGATAGAGTGAGAGAGAAGAGGGGTAAGAGAGAGAGAGAGAAATTGGTGGGTTTGCTTAGAGAAGGGGTGAAGTTTTTAGTTCTTAAAAACATTTTTACATTCCCTTGCAGGTCAATCATGCATATCACATTTCCCCCTCTTGGTGTAATGTCTTTATCATACCTTTTCCCTCTTGTAGAAGAAGAAGCCACCTTACCAATCACCAGTTCTTTTTACACTTCCATTTATTTTAGCCCTTATTCTATTTTCCCTCACAAACTTCTATCCCTTGTGTTTGAAGCTGCATACATATGGGTTTTCAGCGCGGGCATGGTACCGAATTGGAATCATCCTCTTCCGACCTTTGACAACTACAAATATCCACGGGCGAAGCCAGAACTTGTAGAAAACCTAATTTACATCTAGGAGATTTAGAATTCTGAAATTCCGGTACAAACCTAATCACACTTACATGTCCCAATTCCAAACTAAAATAGGATGTGGGGTGGATTGCTAAATCAAAGGTCTAGTGGTTCCGTCGGGTTTTCGATCGGTAAAAAGTAATTATTTGAGATAATGATCTACATTATGCACCTTACAACTCTAGTCGTGTAGCAATGCTGTAACGACAAGCTGGTTCAGATTAGTCGAGGCACGCGCAAGCTGACTTGGACACGTGGTTATAAAAAAATAGAAGGTGTAAGGTAGTAAAAAAGTTAACTAAAAGCCCACGAATACATTCTGCTTTTTTTTTTTACTTCCAAAAGGCCCTTGTGTCCCCAACGGGTTTAATCCCTTGTGATTGAAGCTAATACATAGAAAACAAGACTCTCTATTGAAAAGTCAGACTCAAGTATCCATTTTCTATTCTTCCACTTGCAAGTTATTGCTTGCCAAGTTAGAAGAAAATGCCCCTTTTCTTAAGGTACTGTTCCTCGAGAACATTATTTTTATAGTTCTCATGGTCCAAATTTAATTTTTTTATTCAACTATCAAGAGTGTCCTGTCTAGCTTAAGCGCACGTTGACTAATCCCTCTCCGATCCTCATGGTCAAAACTCTGCTTAAGAATTTTATTACTACATGGAATCGGGTTCAAGTTCATATTTAGAGACCCGACCCATCATATCTCTGATAAGGGCATTCCCAATCCACCATTTATTTCTTCAAATATAGAGGAAAAATGACTCCAACCCATCTTCAATTTCACATTTTTCTCTCTATTTCACCTTTAGGGATGAATAGTGACACAGAGTGTCCATAAACCCTCCAAAATGGACCAGCTTGAATAAAAGTAATTGTCGAATCGAAGCTATTCATCCAGGCAAAAAATTAATACATACGAATTGTTACCTTTGAATTATCTGTTAACTCTAAAATCAGTCATAAGAAAAGAAAAAAAAAATAGTTTGGTTTGGCTTAATAAGCTAGTTGACTTTTTTGTGTCAATTAGTTTGTCCCTATTCAATTTTCTCATATCTATATATTTCATGTCAAATTTTTGTAGATTATTAGTTCGTCTCGACAAAAAGAATCAGAAAAATAAAGATAGTGATTGGAAAAATAAAGATAGGATCGAAACTTAATTTATTTTAATAGAGAAAAAAATAAGCCCAAAAGTTTTTTGTGCTTATTTTTGTCTTTATTCAAAGAATTTTGAACATAAGTTTTACTTTTTCGATTTTTCTTGTTTAGACGAACAAATAATCGATAAAAATTGACGCAAACTAACAAATGCAATAAAAAATTGAATAAAAAAATAAGCCAAATAGCTACTAGTTTATTTGGATGCTTAAAAGATAAATAGATAAGATAAAATAAAACCAAAGATAACCAATGGTGATTAATTGGTTGGTACAAACAAAACAAAAGACTAATATCAATATTTAAAACACACATTTGTAAAACCAACATATTGACTGTGTTGCCCACATTTATAAAAGAAAACAAAGAAAAAAAAATGGAGAATTGTACGAAATAGGGAAATAAAGGATTGAGAGAGAACATTGACGAAAAAAACTTGAGAATGGAGAGAGGATAAATTCCATATATTTTGCAAGACCTGTTTTACGGGAAAGTGAGTCCTGGTGGGAAAATCATTTTTCAGGATTCTATTATTTTCCTAATAACTGAACACTTCAAAACATGTGGGGAAGTTAACTTTCTCATCTTTTTCCATGACAATTGAACGGGGCCGAAGAGAACTCAATTTATTTCCCTAATAAGTTTGAGGGACCTACGCGGACTCTCCTAGACCTCTAAAAGAAGGATGGTGGTTGGAGCTCTGACGTTATACCAAAAACTTTAATATTTGGATTTGGATTTTGTGTTTAAGTATTTGATTAGTCATGCAGAACAAGATAAACGTATCCCCCACCTTGCTCAAATCATATCCAAATACATTAACTGTTAGGTCATAAAACACTCAGATGTTGAAATCTTGATGCTGTCTTTTTCTTTTTTCTTTTTCCTTTTTCTTTTTTCTTTTTTCTTTTTTTTTCCCTAAAGGGTTCTCTTAACCCATTTGGTGAACACATGCAGTTTTAGGAAAATAAAACCAAACTCATTTTATTTCTTTCTTAATTTTGATAAACATGAGTTTAGATTAAAAATCTATTTCTTAAGAACATGGAAATTCCATGGTAGCCCGGGTTAGTCCGGTCGGTTGGTGGATTTGTTTCTTACACAATTGACCAGTGTTTAATTCTTGGGTCATACCGTAAGAGAGTAATTTATCGTGAATCTTCTAGTCCCTGTGTAGATGGTTTGCCTTTGACCGAACTGGGGAGCAAAGTAGTGGATACTCTTGACCGTCGAAAAAAATATAAAAAAATGTTCCATGGGAGAGACAACCCTTTTATATTCAATCATATTGGTAAAATTATATTTTACCAGTATAAAATTATATTTTGAATAGTGAAATCCTTTGAAAAATCCTAGTTTGCCTAGGTTTGGAGATTTGCTATATTTTAATGTTTTGTAAAAATTCGCCCACTAATAAAAAAGTCAATCAATCACATAACGGAAAGCGAACAATCGAAGAACACCAAGATATACGTGGAAAACCCTAAATGGGTAAAAAACCACGGGAATGAATCAAAAACACTATACTCAATGTGTAGTTACAAGCAATCTTACCTACGATTAGAATCCTCACAATCGAGCCTAAGATCTACTTGCCGAATCCACGTTCACCACACCCAGTGCTTTGACTGTCGCTGCCTTGAATCCACAAGCCTTCTGTTTGCCTCCCGGAATCCACCGAAGGACTTTTACTCAAAGATTGAATATTGATGAAGGAGTTGAAACCTCTTGAAGATGATCGATTAGCACAAAGATCCCATTGATCATTAAAATCCTTCAAGATCCACAAGCCTTTGCCCTCAAAGGTATTTGGAAGTGTAAGAACAGAGGTTTAGAAGTGATGGCCGCTCTCCATCTTTTTTCTGAACCCTAATGTCTTTGTATTTATAGAGCAAATAAAAACGCCACTTTCGCTCGAGCGACTCTGAAACTCGCTCGAGCAGAACCAATCCAAAAGCAGTTGCTTAATCATCTCGCTCGAGCAAACCTGTCCTTATTGAGCGAATAGCACATCTCCAATTCTTTTGTTTCCTTAAACAAAATGATCATCTCCGATTATGTTGTTTCCTTATTCTCAATTTCCATTTCCCTAAGATTCTTGCTTTTCCCAAACGCAATAAGTCCATAATTCTTTCACAATCTTCTCAATAATTCTTTGAGTCACAATCTTCCCATAACCTTTCCGAGTCACACGCTTTCCTAAACCATAAAACCACTTGACTTAAAGATTATCGCACTCAAGTGAAATACTACAAATCAAAATGATTCCTTTCCATACCTATACAGACTCTCTAGAAAATAATAAAAAGAAAATACAAATTGATAAAATGGAATACATTAAAATGTGTGTTTTGACATGAAATTGCCAACCATAAAGGGGCTCGGCCTATGGAGCTTACATCCTTCAAATTCACTTTTTGGATATAAAATTATATTTTGATCCTCCAAAATGGAGGAATGAAAGTTATTGGGTTGAAGATGCTAAACTCTCCAAAATGGAGGGTGGGACTCCTTCACCCTCTATGTTTGGAGGACACTCTCTAGTCTCTATATAGAGGGTTGGGTTCTCCATTTTGGAAGGTTGATGGGACACCCATTTATTTCCAAAAAGGTGAAAATAGAGGGGAAAAGGTGAAATAGAGGGGAAAATGTGAAATAGAAGATTGAAAAGTAGATTTGATGGAAAAATAAACATGGAGGGAGTAAATTAGAGATGGTCTAAAATGGTGTCTGGGCATGGCAAAAAGTTTTGATTCTAATTTGTTATAGAGTCATTCTATTGACAGTTCATTGGACTGACAATAAGACAAGAAAAAGATAAAAAAAAAATTACACATTCTAATATTTTTTTACTTTTCTATGCACTTTTACACATTTTTTCACTTTTTTTTTTTATACATTTCAATATATGTTTTAAACCTTAACGACAACTGAGTGAACTGATTCTAGAATTTTCCTTTGTTTTTATACTTTTTCTCCAAGAGAACATTTCCCAAGTTTGAGAGACGTACGCGGACTCTCCTAGATCTCTAAAAGAGGGATGGTGGTTGGAGCTCTGACGTTATACCAAAAACTTTAATATTTGGATTTGGATTTTGTGTTTAAGTATTTGATTAATCATGCAGAACAAGATGAACGTATTCCCCACCTTGCTCAAATCATATCCAAATACATTAATTGTTTGGTCATAAAACACTCAGATGTTGAAATCTTGATGCTAGTCTTTTGTCTTTTTTCTTTTTTCCCCCTAAAGGGTTCTCTTAACCCATTTGGTGAACTCATGCAGTTTTAGGAAAATAAAACCAAACTCATTTAGTATTTTTTTCTTAATTTTGATAAACATGAGTTTAGATTAAAAATCTATTTCTTAAGAACATGGAAATTCCATGGTAGCCCGGGTTAGTCCGGTCGGTTGGTGGGTTTGTTTCTTACACAATTGATCAGTGTTTAATTCTTGGATCAGACCGTAAGTGAGTAATTTATCGTGAATTTTTAGTCTTTAGATAGTTTTTTAAAAGGGAAAATAAAAGCAAAGTAGTGGATACTTTTCTTGACCGTCGAAAAAAATAACAAAAAATGTTCCACCATACTCAATGATACTGGTAGATGGAAGATTTTGGCTTTCAAGATACGAAGTTGATTGATGTTAACTCTGAGGACGTTATATTTTTATTTTCTTGGCATGATATTCTTGTTTAAAATTGACATCATGGCAAACTAATCAATTTAGATTTTTATTTTATTTTATTTTATTTATTTATTTTTCCGAAGGCGTATTCTTTAGAGGTTGCAATGTCTTGGCAGGGTCTATGACTCCTTGGGAATTCATAAGTTCAAAATTTCATAGTGAATTAATAAATTATTTTAACAAAAGTTTCTTTACCTCTTCTCCCTTCCGGTGGCCTTAGGGTTTTCGATGCGGGCGGAGGACTACATGTATTCCTGAGATTGGCATTCGAAATTCCAGACGCCTTTGTGCGTATTTGAAATTGAATCCTCTCCCGTTCTAATTTGAACTGGTCGGGATAATCCAAATCTGGACCATTCATTTGCTACAATTAATGATTTGAATTTGTTCATGAACTCTTACCAGTAAGAATTTCTGAGCAAATCTGAACCATTGATTATCTCAATGTATGGTCCAGATTTGTACTCTCATAGTCAGTCCAAAACTTGGACAGGAGAGGATTCGAACCCTACCTATTTTGTTAGATTCCGCTAGCATTGGATAAAAAAAGATTCCTCTGGCTTTATTCGCACAATCCATTTGTATCCTCACAATGACGATATGGTGATCTTCGCATAAGGTTGGTAAAACATGCCATCCCTTAACCAGTTTTGGTTATAAGCCAAAAGATTTATTGATTTTGGTCTTCTACATTCCTTGATTACAAACAGAGACATGTATAAGTAACCAATGAGTTTAGCTTGTTATTATTCTTAGACATGGTATAAAATGGCAGTTAAGTGTGAAAAGACATGTATAAATGGTCTAGTAGTTAAATCACCAAGGTGCTATCTTTTTTTTTTTTTTTGGGTGCAATTTAGGTGCTATCAACTCCTTGGGAACCACTAGAGATGTGTCCAGTCGTTAACTTTAGGGTCTCGGGCAGCGTCGGCGCAGTTCAAATTAAAAGCCAGTCTGCTAAAAGCCAAGGTGCCCGGGCTTTAGCCCACCAAAATTATCAAATTTTTAGGGTCCCCAATAGGTAGTTGTGTCATGCATATATAGAGGGATTTACGGGCCGGTCAAAGACGCGGCCCATATTTACGTCCAGGTCCAGCAAAAAACGGATTTGCACTGGCAAGGTAAAAACGTCTTCATATCCCGAAAATACCCCAGCTTGCGCGTGTTCCCGAAAAAAACAGAAGCATTCATTATTTACAAAGCATTCATTATTGACACCTCATACGAAAAAAACAGAAGCAAAAAGTCCAAAAGTCTCTCTCTGGAAATGCAAAAGCATTCATTACAAATCCAAAAGTCCTCTCTCTGGAAACCCAGCATCCAAGAAGGCAATTCTGAGAGGAGAAGAAGAGAGCAGCAAAATCAAGAACGACGACGAGTACGGATGGAAAACGGTGTCGTACCAGAAGCGGAACAAAAAGAAGCAGTCGGCGAAGCCGCCCCCTAAGGCCTTCTCTGATCCCCAAACGGTGTCGCACGACGTGTTCCAGTCGATCGAGCAGCAGTCGGAGGATCGCCGGCGCTGCCTTTTGGAAGCTCAAAGGGAAGCCGCTGGCGGAGGAGGAGAAGCCAAATTGGACGGCTGGCTTTGCTTATCCGATTATCAATCATTTGCTCAAATTCGAGTTCGATTGTTGCGAATTTTTGGGTGCGAATTTCTCCGAACAAGGCATACATATACAAATTGGGTTAGTTTCTGGGATATTGCGAATTTGCGAATTTCTGGGATATTGCGAATTTGCGAATTTCTGGGATATTGCGAATTTTTTTTTTTGAACATCGTTGTTGTAATCTTTCTCGTCAATTGCGAATTTTTTCGAGGTCCCCGGTCGCCGGAAACTAATCCAGGTTTGTAGTATAATTTTTTTTTTTGAACATCGTTGACAGTGTTGTGGTATAATTTTTTTTTTTGAACATCGTTGTTGTAATCTTTCTCGTCAATTGCGAATTTTTTCGAGGTCCCCGGTCGCCGGAAACTAATCTCCGGTGGTCGGCGAGCTTAGTGTGGTGGTCGCCGGAGGTTGGTGACGGTCGGAGAAGGTTGGTCGGCACTCGCTGGAGGTTGGCTCGTCAGAACGAAGTGTTAAACGTAAGTGTGGGAGTTTTGTTTTTGTTTTAAATAGGAAGGACAAAAAGGTCATCTTATCTTTGAGTTAGACCTCACGGTAATTTAAAAAGTGCGTCTACCTTAGTGGTAAATGCATATCAGTTTTCTGTACTGGACAGTAATTATCTGGCATATATATACCCAAAAAAACAGCCCAGCCCACTTTAATTTAAATTCAAAAACTATTATCCAATGAAATAGGCCTAAATCTCTCAATGGTATAATTGTAGTTTTGGAATCAATCGGGCCCCTTTTTTCATTTTGAAAGAATAACTTTTGGCATCCCAATTTCCAACCCATTATACGTACAGCTCCTTTTCGGTTTCCATTAGATATGCAACACCTTTGCGGATAAGATTGATTGTGAGTATATTATTAGGATCCGGGGTGGGTGCTATGCGGTAGGTGTTGTGCGGCAAAACTACGTCGTTTTGCTTGATTTTTGTGCACACTTCCAAAGCTTCCAAGGGCTTTGTTTGGAGGAAGAAAAAACCATTACAAAGTGCCTAAACCCAAAGTGCCTAAATGCTAAACCTGAAGTGCCTAAACCCAAAGTGCCTAAATCCAAGTGCCTAAATCCACTATACCCTACCCCAAAAAGCCTAAATCCCCTAAAATTGAACCCCAAAATTAAACCCCACACTTAACTCTCCAAACAGGACCCTTGGATATACTAAGAAAATGAGCAAATCGACGTAGTTTTGCTGCATAACATGGCGCACAACACCTACCGCACAACGCGTCCCCCGGATTCATATTATTAGTACTTTTGCTGCTAAAACTGCAAGAAGGGTGATGATGCCTTTGAACTGATTACTTTTTTGACTTAGTGATATCTAAATGATGCTTTTGAAATATTGAAATAGTCGGTTATTATATTTGGTGTTCTTTCTTATTGATGCTCTTTTGTTTAGGGAAAGTTCTTTTTTTTTTTTTGGTGCCTCTATTAATAATTCGTAAAGGGCCCATTTTTTTAGTGTCGCTTTAAGCCCTTAAAAACTCAGGGCCGGCCCTAGTCTCGGGATAAATTGAGATGGGTGCAAGCTGGTCCGTATGCCTAGTTATGAAAAAAAAATCACACACTTTATAATCTTCTTTTCATCTTTCTATGTTGTACGAATGAAGCTTAGAATCTGAAACTTTTAAATTGGGCTCGCATTCGCATTTCAGGTTCACTAAGCCCACGGGTAATGGACTCATGAGAGAGGGCAATGGCCAAGTTTGACTGACAAGCCCATAACATCCTGAGGCGTCCTCAATCGTTGTATTTTGTCAAGTTTGACAGACAAGCCCATAACAGTTCAAAAAAAAAAAAAAAAAGACAGACAAGTCCATAACATCCGAGTCGTCCTCAATCCTTGCATTTTGTCAATGTGTGAGTGTGTAACTATGTCACATAAAGACCAAAAAAGCTATACACACTACACTTTTCACGCAACACCCACACAACACACTCACATAGGGGTGGGTCCGCCCCTATGTGAGTGTGTTGCGTGAAACGTGTTGTGTGTGTAGCATTGCTCACCATAAAGAACTGGAACACACATGCCATGTTTGGTTTGGGGTTTGAAAACCCGGTTTTCACTATTTCTTGTGGGGCCCCATCATGTCAGCCCCTCTTTTCTCTCTCTTTTACATTTTTGGGAACACTACTTTAGTCCATACATTATACGAGATGTGTTCGTGGAGCCCACTTCAAAAATCCATACAAATGATCTAAGTCGTTCATTACTTTTAAAATATTTTTTTTGAGTATCTCCTAAAAAATCAGCTCATTCAAAAAATTATAAGTGGTTGATCTATCTTCTAATCATTAATTCACAATTTAGGATCCTGAATTGTGACAAAAGTTTGAAAGAAAGTTAGACAACCAAATCAAGTACGTTGGCTTAGTTTTCCGTTTGATTTTAGCAACTCAACCATGATTTTAGCAAATGAGTTCAGGTACTAAAATCATAGATATTTCAAATCACAAAATTAAGTGGTTCCGTTTATCGTTTTTCGATTTTTTTCACACCGAATTAAAGTACACGAGGAGTACTTTAATTTGGTGCGAAAAAAAATCGAAAAACGATACACGGAACCACTTCATTTATTGATTTCAAAATCATGATTTTAGCACCTGTTAAACTCATTTGCTAAAATCAAACGGAAAACTAAGCGAATTGTAATACCGATCACGGATAAATAACTTTTAAATTGCATGTTTTAAGTTGATTTTGTGATATGGGTTAAAACCGTTAGAACTATTAGTTGGAGGGTTAAATTGTAGTTTAGTGGGGTTAAAGAAAATATCTACGCTACTTCCTTTTCCTGGTTCCTATCTTCACCGACATATAGGGAGAGAGAGAGAGAGAGAGAGAGAGAGAGAGAGAGAGAGAGAGAGAGAGAGAGAGAGAGAGAAAAGAAGAAGAAGAAGAAGAAGGGGAAACAAGGGGAGAAGGCTAGGTTTTATGCTATTTGTTGGAAGTTGAGTCTTAATTTAGGTAATCCATACTTCTTTCTGTTTGAATTCCTTAATTTGTTGTTGATTTCATGTCATAGATGGATTAATTTCAGTTGGTTTATGGTGTTGGGTTTGGTTTATGGTGTTGGGTTTGGTTCTTGGAGTTATAGAACTCATGATTTCGTGGGTTTGGTTATAACTCACTGTTGGAGTTCATGAATTTGGATTCTGGCCTATCTTCACGAAATTATTTCGGGTACTTAGAAAGCTCATAAATATTTGATATTTTTACAGTAGATTCTTTCTTGTTTCTAATGTTTTGTGTAAAATTTTCAGACAATAACTCAAAGCATAGAAAATATGAAAAATGATTTACCGGACTGTGGTGCTGAAATTCGCAGTGCAGGTAGCACTGTCACATCTTACGGGAACGGCTATAATTTTGTCTAGGAAGCTTGGATTTTCAATCTGTCTTTTGATTATGAAACTAGACTCGCATACCTTAGAGAATATGTATAGATTGTGCCTTGGATCCTGCCAGGTTATAGCAGTTTTTGATTCAAAGTTGATGGTTTTGCTGAAACTGCAGATTCATATTACTTTTTGCGTAGTTTCGAACAAGCATATCTTGGTCATCCGGACTTCGAATAGGGCAAGTTATATGTCAAAAATTATGTACTGAAAGTCTACTTTCTAGTGGTGGTGGTCTCGTGACCTTATTCTGAACCCATAGAAAACGATAGCCCATATACGATGGGCTGGTTGTCATATTTCTTACTGGTTTTGGAGTGTGTTGTGTCTTGACTTGTCTTCAATTGTGATGACCTTATAAGTTGTTTATGTTACATCATCATCTTTTTTATTATATGCGAGACATCTGTGGAAGCTCATAGACTGATATTAGTTGATTTGTGGCTAGGTAAAGAGCCGGTTATTTGGGAGGTGCCAAAATCATAGTTTGGCATACTTCGGTCGATTCTCAGGTGAGTGTGTTTGACATGGTTATCTTCAATGAGATATGGTTGTAGTGGTGTTGGTGTATCATGCTAATTGAAGATTTATCTTTTGATATGCATGTTGTGTGTGAAAGATGGTATCTGTGAAGGGGCTGTGGATTGGGTTATACCATTTAGTAAGTTGTGCCGCTTAATTACCGGTGACAACGAGCGAGGTGTGCTCCCACAGTGACCTAGGATACATAGGATGTGGCAGACGTGTCACTGCATGTGTTGTGATTATGTAATTGATGTTGATCATGTGTTGTGACTATGTACTTGTTGTTGATCGATTGGGTACTTCAGCTATGTTTTATTGAATTTATTCTATATCTCACACATTCTGGTTTTCTTTTGATTGCCAGTTAGCTGATGGTTTGAGTGGGTCCACTACTGCTGGTCATTTTGGAGTTTCTTTTTGGGTTGGTCTTGAGTGGCGTAGCTAGCCAAGTTGGTTTGCTCATGGTTGGGCTAGTAGTGGTCTGTTTTGAGTTGTGTTAATGGAACTTTGAGAACTTGCACTACATGTTATGTAATTAAGTCGTCGATTGTTTGATGTTTGAGTTTGTGGTTTGACTTATACACTTGTGTATATATGTTAGAAGACTTCCGCTGTGTTTTATTTCTGAGGCGTTTGAGTAGGTGATGTTTGGTTTTGTGTTGGAATGTCACGTGGCCACACCGACCCGGGCCCACAGCGGGTGCCGATTGCGGGGCGGGGCGTGACACTTAAAGTCATACGATTGACCTGATTTTTTTCTGGATGACTCAAAAAATAATTTTAGAATTAATGGACAACTTAGATCATTTGTGTAGGTCTTCAAAGTGGGCCCCATAGACTCATCTCATACAATGTATGGACTAGAGTAATGTTCCCAAAAATGTAAAGGACAGAGAAAATAGGGGCTGACGTGAAGGGTCCCCACAAGAAAAAGTGAAAATCGGGTTTGCAAACCCCAAACCGAACATGACCAGGAAGACAATGGCACAGAGAATAAGGTTGAGTTTCTGCTATTGACTAAACAGTATTTTTGAAATTTGGCCCCCCATAAAATTTCTACCATTCAAGACATTTCTCCTAACTAAATTTACTAAATGGTATTTTTAGTGGAAATGAGTTGTCTTTTGTCATTAGGCTGAAGACAAAAAACATGGCATGAACTCACCATATTTACGTAAACATTAATATGCATAACAACAAGAATATAAAAACAAAGCACCACAGAAAGATCTGCGACCTTGTTTGTTAGGGAGGATATGGGGTGGGGTGGGATGGGATTTGGATTTGGATGTGGGTCCCAAAATCCATTGTTTGGTAACCTTATTTGGGATGAGATTTGGTTTCCCCAGCCAATTAATATCCCCATCCGTACGGGATATAAAATCCCATGGGGGGTGGGATTTGGAGTTTTTAGTGCAAAAAACCGGATATCCCGAGCACTATCCCGTCGAACACAAACACCGGATATGAATTTTTCTCATCCATTGATATCCTGAGAAATATCCCAAGGATTTCATATCCCACTCATATCCCATGAGATTTCATATCCCATCCATTTATCTCCGGTCAAACAAACGAGGCCTGCGTGGTTTAACAAAACACCATTTCATTTATGTATCTGCTTGTTGAGGAAAAATTATAATATGGACATATATTGTAACGCCCTGAATTTTAACCCTATTTTTTTTGAATAAATAATTTATGTTCAATGAAAATTTAGTAATGTTTATAATTCTTAAACTAGATTAAGGAATAACTGAGATATATTAGGATCTAAACCCTAATCCTAAGCGGCTAGGCCCATTCTTTCTTCCTTCCATCACCCCATCTTTTCCCCATGTTTATCATTCTTTGTTGAACATATTAAGGCATGGGCAACGTCTACAAATTGGAAGTTCGTCTGGTGTAGTAGGAAGGTTAATGGGGTTGCCCACTCAAGGCCGGCCCAAGGGTTTGGAGTGCCCTAGGCCTAGTTCAAAAATTGTGCCCTTCAAGTACAACACTTAAATAATTTTTTGACTAACAATCACTATACGAGAAAACCAAAACAATATAAAGTTCTACTAAGCATTACATAATAACGGAAAAATCAAAACACGAAGTCTCTAAAATACATATAACGCATGAGTATCACTCAATACAAAAAAAAAAAAAAAAAATCAAAGGGGGGAGCCCTTGCATCACACTTTCACCCTTCGTAAGCACCACAACAAATAAAATTCACTCATATTGGAGGGGATGATGTAGGGGTGTCCATTCTTGCACCCTTAACGATCATTTAAAAAAGGGAGTACGAATTCTAATCTCAATGGTCACCAATAGCAACTAAGAATCAACAATTATCTCCAAAAGTCCAAATATTGTATGTACAACGCAAACAAAAAGGTCTTTAAAAAGAGAGGAGTTGTATACTTGTATCAGTGTATGTATCGTCGTTGCTTTTTCATTGTGATTTTCTTTTTTTTCTTTTTTTTTTTAATCAGTTTTAGCCTTAGGGCCTTTTTTTTAATATTGGGCCATAATGGTTTTTGGTTTTTTTTTAAAATATTGGGCCACAATGGTTGGGCTCTTTTATAACTAATAATGGATTTTTTTTTTTTGGTCAAAAAAGTGTTCTAGTCAAGCCCATTTGTACAAAATGTTGGAGTGCCCCAAATTTGAGCCATTTTTGGAGTGCCCTAGGCCCAGGCCTTGTGGGCCTTGGGCCTGGGCCGGCCTCCCACTGGTTAGCATCAAACTGTTTAGGTAGGAGAATTTTGTTTCAAACGGGTTATATTCCGTCGGGTTTAGATAATGTTCTTGATAGGAATCTTCCCCCTTAGCTTCTTGTTGCGCCATTTTTGTGGTAATATATGATCCTTTCAAAAAAAAAAAAAAAATTTTTTGCAAACCAACCAGTAAAGTATAATAAGTTACGCATAATCCTCAGAAATTTTTGATGTCACCTTAATTTGAACCCTTCAAAACTTATGAAATTGCACTTTTTCCCTAAGATATCTATGTCACAGTTTAAACCCTAAAGGTTTTTTTAAGTACGCATTACTTAGTCTCTCTTATTCATTGTTATGCTTATTGTTTCATCGGTTGTATTATGAATTGCAAATACTCTGCTGTCGAAAATGTAGTGTTAATCCTGTGCTAGAATGGACTTAGGTTCACGGAGTGTGTTTCATTAGGAGCATCACATAGACGTTATTAAGTAATGAAAAAACAGTAAGAACAACAGAGGAGGTGTTGAGCCGATAAAGATCCCGGTGTGTGTGAAGGACGGTAAAGCATTTCGGCCTCGTTTGATTCAGGTATTGGGAGCCTGGGATAGGATTAAATGAGTCTAATCCCGCTTATTCCCTTGTTTGGTTCCCACAAAGGTGTCTGGGATTAACAATCCTGGGATTAAAACTATCCCTATATGTATGGTACTATGTAATCCCATGGGGGGGGGGGACTACCAATCCCGGACAAAACACACGGGAGTTTGTCGGCTCAGGATTTACAAATTTGCCATTGAAATGTTTTCACGCCCCAAATCAAACACAGTCGTCTTCTTCAGTCTTCTTCCGCCGCTCGGTCTCACTCTTCTTCCGCCGCTCAATCATCGTCGTCATCGTCTCCATTTCACTCCAGATCGAACAAGGTACTCGATTCTCTCTTTCTCTCTCGTTCTCTGTCTCTCTCCCGATTGTTTAAGAAACTTCATATTACGAATCTGTGTTTTTGAAGAACAAATCACAACTCGAATCTGTATTTTTTTGTGTTTTTGAAGAAATCACAACTCCTGTTTTCGAATCTGAGTTATTCTCTCTTCTCTGTCGATTAGTTGGTCTGATGGTCGACATCGTTCTCGGTCGTTCTCGATTTCCGATTTGTGAGTATCAATAATCCTTTGGTCACTGTGAATGTCTGAGAAAATGGGTAACATCGACATCCAGAGCATTCGGTCGTTCTGATGGTTCTCGATTTCCGATTTGTGTTTTCGTCCAAGCCTTATTCACTGTGAATGTTGTTTTGAATTTACTACAATGAAAGTTGTTTTGAGAGAGATCAGAGTATCTGAAAAAAAAAAAAAAAAAAACTGTCCCAATGTTAATCCCGTGCGAATCAAACAAGGGATTATGTGAGATGCAGGAGTAAATTAATACCGGGATTAATAGTCCAGTACAATTTATGCCAGGATTCCTAATCCTGTCTATTTTAGTCTCCGAATCAAACGAGGCCTTCGGGTATAGTGTTTGGGGAAAGATAAAAGACCCCGGATACAGTACATTACGCCAATGTGTGTTTGGAGGACGATAAAGGATTCCGAGTTGAATTCGCAAACGCGTGAACTTTGAGTCCAATACCAATCAGTGATCTCCATATCCCCAACACTTTGATTACGTTTCGGAACGCTCATAGATATAGGGTCTAATCACTGAATTAAGTTCAACTTGGTGTCGAATCACCATCCATTTCCCTAAAGAAAAAGGTCATTTGCTTGCAACTTTTGCAACAATTAACACTGCTTTGACTTCGCATGGTAACTAATTTGGAGTTTTATTTCAAACTACTCATCATTCTTTTGTCAAATCAGGAATCTGTAAATTTTCCCCATTTGCCTTTTTTGCTTTATGAGCTTCATTCATGGGATTATGAATGGATTCAAGCCTATCTATTTACATTCCCTTGTTCAAATTCACTCCAAACATAATTTGTTTGCAGCCGTATGATGCACAGTGTTCTAAAAGAAGGTCTCAACGTTCGAGTATTCGCCATCTCGGTGCTAGAAAGCCCTTCGCCAACTAGCCCAATTGCCGAGTACTTGGCCATAAAAGTTAGAAGGTGCCCTGGGAGCGCTTAGCGAGTTTTAAGACCTTGTGATGCATGTGGGCTGAATGCCATAAAATGACTTTGGACATAATTGTATCCTAAAATTATAATTCTAGACTTTTTGTACCCAAAATTTACATTATACGCATATGCATGTCACTTTATCGAGTAAAAATCATGTCAAGACATGTCTTGAAATTAATCGTCCGAATCATAACTGTCAACTAGTATTATTTTCATAGTAAAAAGTAAAAACGGAGTTCCTTCATGTCTGCACTGGTGCACGAACACGATCAATTTATCCTTAAAAGAACGCTATATATACTTTCACTAGACTGAACAAAATGAACGGTTTGGTTGAGAATGAACCCCGTATTGTGCACAGTACTAACAGCTAGCAATTGGCACAGAAGCCCCCAAAATTAAGCAGAAAAAAGGGCCAAAAAACTAAGAAGCAAAATTCCAAACGTATTTATAGGGAGAATGTCGTTTGCTGTCTTAGGTTGTACAAAAAACATTTTCTGGGTATTATGCCGTGGGTCCATTACACCCATGTGGTGACATGACACTCAAAAGAATCCGAGAATTCACGAGATGCTGGTCTAAAATAATTCCACAGACTTTAGCCATGGGTCGGACCCGGGGCCATGTAGTGAGCTTTTTCGGCATTCTAGTCAACGATCAATTTTTCGGATCATTTTACTCTTCAAAAAAAATATTTTTATATTTACTTTAATTTCAATTTATCCGGACCGGTGATCGCCAATCAGATGGCCGAGGAAGCTCACTACACGCTTGTAATGAGTCCCCACACTACACATCCCCAGATCCAGGTCGGACCCGGGGGCCTGTAGTGAGGGGGTTAGCCCGATTGATTGGTGGGTTTACTCCCCACGCAATTGATTATGGTTAGATTCTTAGGGTGAGACCGCAAGAAAGTAATTTTTGTGAATTCCCTAGTTCCGTCGTGAATGACTTGCTTTTGACCCGATTGGAGAGCGGATAAGTCGAAGTGTGCGTAAACTGTCTCGGACACTCTTGACCGTCGAAAAAATAAATAAATGTAGGTAGGAGCATAAAATGTATTCTCTCTTAAACTGAGCTAGCTGGACCAATCCAAAGACCAAAACTCCCATCCCAATAATTGGCCACTTAAATTTACAACCAATTAAACTAATTCTGTCCAACATTAAATTTACACGTCTCCACAAAATTACCAACGATATATTCGCTACAAAAATAGTAAATGCCAACAATATATTCGTCAAAAAGTATTGTCCACGACACCACATAGTCAATTTTAAGGCAACTTCAGGATACCTACACTGAAACGGAAGCTTTTAGGCGGTACCGTAAAGATCAAAGAAGCGGATCGAGAACAAGAACGCGATTTAGCATTAAAGAAATTCGAATTCAATTCGGTGAACCAAGCAGTTGCTGGTAAATAACAATTACTCAAGGAGATACTGTACCAAATTGATTTGGCAATCGTCTTGTCCAATCATCGCAAATTTTCAAACTAACAGTAACAGATAAGATGTAGAGACAGATTGCAGAAGGGCCGGGGCAGATTTTTCGGGGGCTTATATTCAGTAGAGACTAAAGATGAGGCTCCTTTTTTTTCAAATTATTGTAAGAGGTACCAAAATAGAAGAGTCCTTCAAAATTTATAGATATTCGAAGGTCTAAATTGGCCGCTTTTCGAATTTTAGCTCAGGGTCGGCTCTGCCTTTTGGCTATTGGATACTAGTAGGGATTTCTGCTTTTAGTGAAGGTTTCTTTTTTTTCGGCAAGTTACTACTAGTATTTTTTCAAAAATATAATCTCCATCTCTCTCAATGTCATTATATTCTATTTGTTATGAGAAAAAAAATTAAAATTTGACCATAGAGCAGCAACTAATGGAAGGAGGCAGGTGGTGTTCGAAATTTGAAAACCAGAGAATTAACAAATTCGGGTAGGTAAAAGGATAAATTGCTTTAGTTTGCCGCATGTGAAAATCCTATCTGGCTATCTCATTCCCAAGTAGGCAGTAGCCAACCTAAGAACATGGGTTGACAAATACTAAAACCATATTTCTAAAGTTTTTTAGAGAGGAAACATAAGGTCAGAGAGAGAGAGAGAGAGAGAGAGAGAGAGAGAGAGAGAGAGAGAGAGAGAGAGAGAGAGAGAGAGAGAGAGAGAGAATCTAGAACACATTTGAACGAGACAGGCGAACCAATGTCTTGAAATCCGGACCGGAGGACGAACCGGAGAAGGGGCCCGGTGGACGGGTCACCGGTTCAACTGAGGTCGAACCGCTATTGAACCGTGACGTCATAATTACGTCATAAAGATACATAAAAATATATATAGCAAAAAAAAGAGTTTATAAAAAAATACATGTGAAAAAGCTTGAAAGAAAAGTGTGAAAAGAGGAGGAATGGGGTTTAAGATAGGGATGGCAATCGCGACCGAACCGATGGGTACCCGAACCGTAACCGGTTTTTTTCTCCGAACAATAACCGAAATATTCCCTGCGGGGTACGGGTATGGTTTAGGATTTGAGATAACCAAACGGGTTCTGTTCGGTTCTGGGTTGAGATGATCCCCGAACCGAAATATATAATTACACGTTTACCCCTGTAGTATATATTAATTACATTTACCCCCTTGTGTATGGATATATATATAGTGTTACACAGATTTTAGGATTACTCCACCAGTCTCCACTCCACTCTCCATTCCAGACGGACTTGAGAGGCGATCGATCGTCTCTCACCTCGGGTACATCTCTCTCTCTCTCTCACCTCAGCGATCTCACCTCTGTATTTTTAGGGTTATGAACTTACGGTTACACAGAGAGACCCGAGAGAGATCGCCGATCTCACCTCTGGTACGTCTCTCTCTCTCTCTCTCGATTGACATTCTTTCCATCATTGTGTCTAGGGTTTGAAGATTGGGTAATTTCTCTGCTATTCCACCGATTGAACAAGCTATTCTTGTACACAGACCATTTGTACACGATCTGTTGACTGTTGTGTTGTGTTGTGTTGCGCTGAGGTTTGTGCTTTGTTGTGTTGTGTTGTGCTGTGTTGTCTGATACACGATCTGTACACAGACCATTTGTGCACAAAATTCTGCTGTTGTTTTCTCGCATCTTCATTGTCTATCTAAGGTTCTTGGCAAGTAATATTCTGGAAGTTGTTTTGTCGCATGTACAGATCTGTTACTTGTTGCATTTTTCTTAGGTTCATCATGTCTGATTCACCTGTCTGTTCGAGTGTTCCAGCTGATGGTTTTGTACCATCAGAACCAGTCAGTCAGTCTGCCCCTATCGATGTCGATGACCATCCAAATGAAAACATTGCTGGTTCAGAACAAGTTACCGAAACCAATTCGGGTGAAGCCAAATTAAGGAGTCCTTTTTGGGCTCACTATAATAGGGTACAAATTAACGGGGAGTGGAAGGCTTGCTGCAAGTATTGTCCAGCCAAGATTTCTGGAAAAACTGAAAATGGAACTTCTCATTTGCAACAACACTATAATCGGAAACACAAAAAGAAGGATAACATGAGGCAGCAAGTTCTAACAAACAATTTCACAAACAGAGACCGTCCTGTGCAACTCACAACGTATAGTTTTGATCATGCTACGGCACGAAAAGAACTTGCTAGTGCCATCATCATGCACGAGTATCCTCTTTCGATTGTGGACCACGTTGGCTTTAGGAGGTATTCAAGTGCACTTCAACCTTTGTTTAAGGTGCCGTGTAGGAACACAATTAAGATTGAAATATTTAAGATTTATGAATACAAAAGGGGGAAGACAATGAGTTTGGTGGTGCACAATGCAAGTAGATTGGCTATCACAACGGATATGTGGACTTCGAGTAATCAAAAGAAAGGCCTCATGACTATCACGACACACTTTATTGATGATTCTTAGACTTTGCAAAGTCGCATTTTGAGGTATTTCTAACTTGCATTTCTTTATTCATTTATTCAATGTAAATCTTAATTTTCCCATTTGTAATTAAATATGAACGTTACATGTTAGGTTCATATATGTGCCATGTCCGCATGCAAAAGAAGTTCTATGTGACCAATTGTTTGATTGTTTGATGGATTGGAACCTTGATAGGAAGATTTCTTGCATAATGATTGATAATTGCACTACCAATGATGCCATGATTGGACTTTTGGGGGAAAAACTTGATAGTGAATCACTTATGTTGGGTGGGGATTTGTTTCATATGCGTTGTTGTGCGCACATTCTTAATCTTATTGTGAAAGATGGGTTGGATGTTATAAAGGTGGGTATTGAGAAAATCCGGGATAGTGTGGCTTATTGGACAACATCACCTAAAAGAGAGGAAAATTGCCAAATGAAAGTGACTTGTACTAAGAAACTAGGACTTGATTGTGCAACTAGGTGGAAATCAACATTCTTGATGCTTCAAACCACCCTACTTTATAAGGAAGTGTTTAATCGGTTAAGCAAACAGGATGCTCAATATCACTCATTACCGAATGAACATGAGTGGGGGTTTGCTAAAGATGTTTATGAGAAGTTGATTTTTTTTTTTAAGGAGACGGAATTGTTTTCTGGAACAAAATATCCCATTAGTACTAATCAATGTTTTCCAAATATATGTGAGATTAGACTTGCTCTGAGATATTGGCTCATTTCACTATATGTGAGATTAAACTTTAAGATGTTCAATACATTTTTCTCCCCACGTCGGTGGGAGATGGAGTCACAACAAGCCTTTCGCTTCTTAAAAGGCTGCCTGGGCGAAGAGAAATGGTGGGCTTCCCAGAAGGCCTTGGTCACATGTTCTCCTGTCAGCTGTAGGGACCACAGTGGACAGAATAACAGTTCAAAATTTCCAGTCCGGGCTGATTGACCCGCTCCCGGTTCTTCCGGTTGAGCGGTTCAACCTCTATTTTGGGACAGTTTTCACTTTGGAGGCCGGTTCTGATCTTGAAGCGGTTCTTTAGTATAACGAACGGGAAGGAAGACCGGTTGACGAGTCAACCGGTTGAACCGGCCGGTCCGGTTTTTAAAACATTGGGCGGAACAAAGTAAAATATTTGAGTTACTAGTATATATATGTTATGCTCTAAAAGCGTTTAAGGAAGGGCGTGCCAAGATCGTGTCGTGATTTACCCGTGAATTAGGAGTAAAGTTTAATTCCAACGTCTATCCAGGGAATTGCGTGTACGACCCTTTGAAAGACCGTAAAAAGTTATTCGAATATGCCTTCTACGATAAGAACTTCAAATGATTTGGCAAAAAAACTAAAAAGTGATTTTTTTGGTTTTTTTTCGTTTTGTCTTTATTCAAAAAAAATTTGCATTTGTTAGTTTTGTGTCAAGTTTTCGTGGTTTATGGATTCGTCTTGACGACATGAATCCAAAGATTATAGAATTATGGTCAAAAGTAATATTTTTTTGAATAAAGCCAAAAATAAAGCCAAAATTCTCCAGTTTATTGGTTTAATTTTGGCTTTATTAAAAAAATTAGTTTCGACCATAATTTTATAGTACTCTTTGGATTTGTCTCGTCGAGACGAATCCATAAACCACGTAAACTTGACGGCAAAACTAAAAAATGCAAACAAAAAAAATGAATAAGGACAAAACGAAAAAACTAAAAAACCACTTTTGGGTTTTTTTGCCAAAGCACAATGGAAACTGAAGTTACTTATATATTCGGTGTATCAAGCTACAACGCCGTGAATACAAGAAAATAAAAGAGAGAGCTTCCTAACTCTGTGATTAGAAGCTTGAGTGAAACTTGAACGTCGTGACATTGAAAGATAATTTATTGAAATTGAAATTGTGAGCCGCAAAACCTTTGGCTTGTCTGAATTTCTCTCTTTCAATAGTAGCTAGTTCCTTGGAAACTCGTATAATGGCCCCATAAGCAACCACGATCAAAACGGTTACTTGAACCTTCGGATTCCTTTCTTGTACAGGTCAAAGAGTAAAGGCTAATCTGGACCGTTGAAAATATTTTTGGATGGTTAATATGCACCATTTGTGCAATATGCGTACGCGAGTCTCTGTACGCACATCATTTTTGTTTGATCACATCATTCACGTTTTGAAATTAGGCGCACCACTTTTTAGCAGGTATCCAAATTTGCGAAAAAAGAGAGAGCCAGAGCCTACACTGAAGGCAAACGAATGATCAGTACAATCGGTAGTGAGGTTCATGGTAGTTGGGTTTGGCCAAAGGCGCAACGTGAAACTCCTGTCTGATCTCCACGAGGTCTCAAGTTTAACGGAAATGCTAGAGACACAACGTGTCAAGCACAATATTGAACACAACGGTAGTGTGACGCCGCCACGTGTATAGGCGTGGCCCACCACTTAATTCTTAACCCAGCCAAGAAAAAAACGTGAAAGTGGTCACCACCACTTGTACAGGTTAGTGGTGGGCCGAGGTCAGGTTGTTTTTTTTTTTTGGGCTGGGTTAAGTTGTGGGCCTCACTTGTACACGTGGCGGCACCATACCAGAGTTGTGTTCCATATATGGAGACGTTGCGTCTCTGGCATTTCCGCAAGTTTAACTCGAATTTGCTCACGGTGATGGTGGTTATGAATCAGATGCCACGCCCTTGTACAATGTTTTACCTTAATGGGATTGTGGTGATGGAATAATTCTTTCGGTATAGTAACTACAATGCGGTAAAAGTTTACAAGTCGCTATGTTGGCTGCCCTTCTCAACAGTGCTACATACCTAAATGCACCCATAATTTGTCACTGATGTTAAATTATGAGCAATTTTATGGGTAATTGGGGTGTTCCATTAACAAAAAACTGTTTTTTTCAAACACCGAGACAAGTCATTCTCTCACAACACATCACATAAAAAACCGTGAAAAACCAGTTTATTCAAAAAACTGGGTTAGTGAAACACCCCGTTGCAATTGAGAAACACTAAAATGAATGCATGAGATCACTCATAAGAGGGAGTTGAACTGCCCAGCCCAAAGAGAGACAGACGATAAAAGGACAAAGGGCAAAAAAGGGAAGTTACAAACATCGGGGGTTTCTTTGCAGCCTAAGTTTTCAAGAAATTCTAAACGCACCCCTCTTTTCTCAGCACGCACATGCAAAAAATGCCATTAATAAGGCGTGTGCGGTGGTCTGCCTTGGCTCCACCTTAATCACCCAAACCACCTATTTTGTAAACAAAAATGAGCAGATTATTCTTTTTAAAAAATCAAGCTAATCAGAAATCGATAAGTTCCTCATTTCTATTGAAAACAAACAACGATTAAATCTTTTGACCGCCCATTGTTTTTAAGACAAATTAGAAACTCACCGACATCCCATTAACTTGACCTTTTGCAAAATGATCTACAAATTACTGTTTACAAAATAGACGATTTTGATGATTAAGGTGAGACATAGGAGGTTTCCAAGCGCAGGAACGGAGTCAGGATTTTTGCGTAGTTGGGGTGTTATATATGTGGAGGAGGGTCGGAGTGTTATAATTTGATGATATATATTTTCAATGTAATAATAGGGTTTTTTTAAATTGTAGCAAGGACGACAGCCCCTACTAGCCACCCCTTACTCCATCCTTGCAATCCTTGCATATTATTGCGTTATTATTGTTTTTTGAATGCGGGTACCGAGAAAAAAGGGAGGTGTGTATAGAATTGCCGAGGTTTTCCGTTAGTAAGGAACTTTGATTTGATGCCGTCATGCTTGACTTCTGGGCTCTGGCCTCCCAACATAACGGCTTCCGTCACCGCTTTAAATACTTGGGGCTTTTCCCCAGTTCCCCACCCCTCTCTCTCTCTCATCAACTCTCTCTCTCTCTCTCTCTCTCTCTCTCTCTCTATTTTGCGTGAACAAGCAGTTTGGTATCTCTCTATTTGTGTTTTTTCTCTTGAGAGAGAGAGAGAGAGAAATCTCAGTCATTGCACTTGCATACCACCAACGTTGTTTGTTTTATTGTTGTCGGAAGCAATATTGTTGAGATCAACAATGGGAAAGAAAGACCAGCAGAGTGAGAAGACAGAAAGCGAGAGATTTGAAGCCGTACTTCACCTCCTCAGAAAACAAGCCCCCCTCTCTCTCAAACAGGTACTCCACAACATTCATTCATCGATTCTTATATCATTCACATTTCTTTCTAGCTTTCTTGTATTTCGGTTCGACGATCAGGGTCTCTGGGTTAGTTTATGTGCAATCTTGATTAATCTCGTCCAACCCTAATCTGATCAAAGACAGACCATTTACATCGAGAGTAAAGAATTACCAAGAAATTAGTACATCCCTGACTTGAAAAATTGAACCCGGGAACTGGAAAGTAAACCCACCACCAACCAACCAACCAACCGGATTAACCGTTGTGGGTGTCTAAAAAATGTCTGATTTTTGGCAGGAGAAGTTTTGCAACAAAGCTTGTGTTGAGAGGTTTCTGAAAACGAAAGGTGATAATGTCAAGAAAGCTGTGAAGCAGCTGCGAGCTTGCCTTTCTTGGAGAGAGAGTGTTGGCATTGGTAATACTACTACTGTCTCTTTCTTCGCATTAGGATTTTTCTAGCTGTTTTTAAAAACATTTTTGCGGAACACTATTTCGAAAAACTGTTTTTGGAAGAAAAAAATAAAAAAATGAGGTGTTTTGTGATGGACTTCAAAATGGGTTTTTGCCAAGAACAGGACCGTAGAAATTAATTAGTCGAGTTATGCGTAAGTTGACTTATATATTCTAATTTCTGTGTTATCAAAACAAAATATGGTATTTTCAGCACATTCTATCTTACTAAACTTCAAAAACCATTTGTCATTTTTTTTTGGCATTTTAATCCGGATCGTTGATTGTCAAACGGACAGCCGTGATTGTTCACTACAAGCCCCCTGAAGTCTTTTTTTTTTGGAGCTGTAAACAAATTGAGAAAACTAAAAGAAATAAAATGCAAAACAAATTCCTCAATTTATATTCTCTTAATTAATCTTTCTTGTTATCCTTCCTAATTTTTCTTCCTCTGTTTATTTCTTTGGAGTATTCTACCGTCCGCCTATTAGGCCGACAATAAAGTGTATAGAATCCGAATTCTTACATGTAAGAATTCTTACTGTTTGAATTCTTACATGTAAGAATTCTGATTGCTTTGTATTTTACCGTCCGCCCAATGAACGGATAATAGAAAGATCCTATTTCTTTTATCTTTTCCTTCTACAAGTTCCAAAACACATGCTAAAACCTTTTTCAACGTATCTCTTTGGTTTTTTTTTCTTCCACTTTTCGTTTTACTTCACAAGAATCTCACCTTTTATTCTTTAAGTCTTTTTCTGCTTTCAGTTTGAAATTTGCCGTTAAAGTATTCACAAACCAAAGTAAAAAGAACAAAATTGAATCTTTTTGGTTTGTCCGTTGTAATTTCAGAATCAATTAGTAGTATTTTTTAGAACGCCCCTTTAAAATTTAAATCACTTATTGTAATTTTTATTATTATTATTTGTATTTTGAGTACAGAGCATTTGATAGCTGACGAGTTCTCAGCTGAGCTCACGGAAGGCATGGCTTACGTCGCTGGTCACGACGAAGAATCGCGACCAGTGTTGGTAATTTTCACTTTCTTTCCTCATTGTTCCTAAAAAAACATAAGCTAAAAAAAATGTATGGTCATATGTTAATACGATCCTATTTTTCGAGCAGATTTTCCGGATTAAGCAAGACTACCAGAAGTTCCATTCCCAAAAAATGTGAGTGTACCTTGAACTTAGTTATATATTACATACAATTTTTTTTTCTTTTGTAGATATAAAATATGTGACAATAATTTGATTTTTTTTTTTCTTGAATTTCCTAGGCTTACTCGGTTGCTGGTGTTTACACTTGAAGTTGCCATACAAACCATGCCCAGAAATGTTGAACAATTTGTTATTCTCTTCGATGCAAGTAAGTCTTGAAATGACTCTATTGCCCTTTTTAAACACATTTTTAGAGCAACTGCAATGCTAAGTTATATCTCAAGTCAAAGCTATATTTCACTTTGCCATTATAAAAATAAAAAAATAAAAAAACTATTTTGCCATTTCTCGAGCCAAATTTGGCACAATTTTTTTTTGTTGTGGAGATAACCAATCAAAAGTTGGCTTAAGTCAGTTCAATTGACTTAAGCTGACTTTGCTCAGATATTTTCCAAAAAAAATTCTCATAATTTTTACTTTTCTGATTCTTTACGTCCAGATTAATAAACAGACGTAAAATAATTTTACGTAAAATTATTAAATACGAAAAAAAAATTACTGGAGTAAATAAAGACAACCAAAAAAATTGAAAAACCTTTGTTCACTTCACATTTCCAAAAATAATTTCAAAAAGATTCTTTCCCTATCTCTCATCTCTCCAATCATTAATCATATTTCTCTCTCTACTCATACCCCTCTCTTCAATCATTATTCTCATTTCTCTCTCTATCTCTCTCCAATTATTACACATCTTTCTAATTTTTACTTTTTCCAAAAATCCATCCAAGCATTATCTCAAAAATATTTCTCAAAAAATTCTTCTCAAAACTCTCAACCAAACACAGCGCAACGTTTTGGACTGAACGACTGCTTTGTCGGCTGGTCCGTCCAATCAAGAACTTTTCCTTTGGAATTTCATGGCTCACATCCTCTCAAAATCTCACCACAGGCTTTTGCTGAAAGCAGCAGCACTGCAGCAATGAATGTACATTCCACTGTAGATTTTTATGATTCGGAATTTTGTTTGGTCCCCCATGCCACGCCTAATTATCACTGCAATTAATGACCGACGCATTAAAAGTGTAGACAACACAGAACCATGATTGTCCATACATACACAGACCCATACTGACTACTATTGTGTCTGAAAATGCCAGGAGTGCCCTTGTTATGTCATGGTCCATGCCTTAAATTGGTCGGGTGGTGGGGGTATAAGTGGTCATTACGTTCAATTATCATAATCCATAGGTGCCATAATTACACACTCAACAGTTGCTTCAGTGGTTCGGGTGGATGTCAGGTTTGTGAGTACTACTCAAAGTCTGGGATTCGATTCCCTTCTGGGTAAAGCATCCTAATTTAAGTGGGGGTCATGGTGGAAATTTGGGTTGCACAGTCGGGTTCAAAGTGCCATGATTTTGATTTTTTTCTGATCTAGGCTAGGCTAGATCTAGTTTGACAGTAGATGGGCTTTGATTGGATTAGTTATTATTGGGTACGGTAGAGTAATTATTCCGTAGTTCCGAAGCACAATCGCGTGGTGGACGGATAAATCAAGAATCACATATTTATGTGGAGCTCATATACTTAGTCGTAGAGGCCGTACTATTAGTCACGATGAAAACCCATAAAAATGTATGGTGTTGAAGTATTCTGTAGAACCATAGCGTGATGTTGCTTTGGGAGCACCGTATAATGAGATGGATATGATGCTGTTTAATTTGACTATGGTACAGTAAATTGAAAGTACTTATGGGGGATGAATTTATGCAGGCTTTTACAGATCGGGTTCAGCTTTTATGAATATGTTGGTGGCAACGTTGAAGATGATAGCTGAGTACTATCCGGGTCGGGTTTACAAGGCTTTTGTTATTGACCCTCCTTCCCTCTTCTCTTATCTTTGGAAGGTAACTAATAAGGCTTAACCCCATATTCATTGCGTGATTCCTCATGTGACGTAAAATTTTATCCAGGGGCGGACAAGGGGTGCTAGGGGGGGGTGTTTGGTCCCTGCATGTACTCTCTTCAAATATCTTCATATTTTTAGTATACTTTTAGATTTTTTGGTAAAATTACTGAAAATTAGGCAAAAATTGCAATCAATAAAATATTTTTCCAATCATATTTGTCTTATTAGTTTAGATGAAAATATTTTTTTGTAAATAAATATTGATATCTGATTAACTTGATTTTTTCTTCGATAATATATATCCGGATTTTACAAAATGTATGACTTCGTTAAACGAAAACTTGATGAATCTTACTCCCTTGTCCAAATTTTTGGTTCCTTTTCACTATTTGAGACATCTAAAAAAATCGTCTATATCTTCTAAATTATACTAATATTTTTTATATTCAATATTAATTTTGTTTGAGACATTTCACTTAATTTTTTGAAACGAAAATTTTTAAAATCATAAAAAGCAAAATAAATTATAAATATAAATAATTATTTAAGTGGAACGACTGTTCAAAAGAAACCAATAATTTGGGATAGAAACCAATAAATATAGATAATTATTTAGTTACGCAAAAAGATCTAAAAATGGTGTGGTGGTATTATTGCAGGGAGTACGCTCGTTTGTTGAGCTGGCCCCACTCACCACAATGGTGTCATCACTAGACTTCGACGAGTCAATGGATTTCAACGACTTCTCAACCTACCAAGGTTCCTCGTCCCTCCGATTCGACCCAATCAACGGCCAAGATCGGTTCTTGCTCTTCCTCCCGTTTCGCTTTCACAGTCTCACCCCACCTTGACTCCCTCAAGCCGTGGTACCTCACCTTCAACGACACGTCAGCATCCAAAGTAGGCCCCACCACCCCATCCCCTTCTTCCCTCATGGGCCCGGCTCGCATCTCCCCTCTCAATGCCCGGTCCCACTCGTTCGCGTCGCCGATTTACAGGACGCCACGCGGCAACATCAACAACTACAAAAACGGACTCTTCCCGTCTACCCCATTGCCGCAAAAGACCCAGAAAGTGGACCCCACAAGCATCCACCATCCACGGACTCCAAAACCCTCCTTCCTCCAGTCACCGGCTCTGTTCTTCAGAAAGGAGTGTCACGTCAGCAAGGCTGAGAAATCTCGAGATTCGTTCCTCCCGTTTCTGATGTTCTACCGTCGACCATACGACGAGATGACTTACAGATCCAAGATGAGGCCCCCATTAAGCGGGCTCATCTCCATCGTCTCCACACAACTCAACCGCCGCCACGCGTCGGTCTCCCAACGGTTTTGATCAAATTAATTAAAATAGTGTATAGCAATATCTATCTATGTTCATTGTTCATGAAAAGAGGCAGCACGTGTAATAATTGACTTTCATTGTTATTTCTTAGTTCAATGTCAAAGAAATGAATGAATATTTATGCTTTATTTTCCTGTTTTCTGCCCGTTGATTTTGATTTCCAATGCCATAAAATGAAAAACTAGTACTACAAAGAAAGAGACTACGTGCAAAGTGGGATGTGAATTTGTGTGCTTTTTATTTATATGTTTGATTTTGGGCAATGTGGGGCCTACGTTTTGGGTCGTGGAAAGACAAGCATAGAAAGAATGATAGCGTGGTCGAGACGGTGAAGATTTGCATTGGGAAATCACAAGTCAATACATAAACAAGTGTTTTCGGGTTCAGCAATTATTAAGTGGTCTCGGAGCATAGTCAAATAGTGTTCCGGGTTAGTTTAACACCACACATTAACGCGAGATTCACACATTTAGTTGTGCATTCTATAAGAATGCATGATGCTAAAATACTAGCCCAGAGCACTGAATAATTAGAGTTTTGTATATGGTAAAGTATTTGGCAAAGATAAAAAGATTTTGATAGAAGTTCAGATTTGGTGTAAGTTTTGATAGGTAAGAGATGTGAATTCTTGCTAGCAGATGTGAAGACAAGCAGTTGGTCGAATGACTAGACTTGATATTTAGGTTCCGTTTACTTGTCAAGAAATTAATGCAGGAAAATTATTTTCGAGAAAATTTTAGTGAAATAAAAGAAAATGAAAAACATTTTCCTTTATATGTTCATGAAAGAAATTTAAGAGAAAGTTGGAAATTAGTAGTTTAATAAGGTTTAAATGGATGCAAGATCAAATTTCCTGCTACTTGATCACATTGCAACGACCCACCCTCACTGACCATTGACCCCCTCTGGGCTCAAACACTTGCCTTAAAAGGTAATACTACTTAAGAAGGTGACAATATATACCATGTGAAACTTTAGCTCCCAACCAATGGGAGACTAAGTACTCATTTCCCTCAAATTTGGAGTATTAATTATAATCTTCTCTCGTTAGGGATGTAATGTCCTCGTTGCATAATCTCAGCAACCTTCCCTAGTGTTCATGGTGGCAGATGACATCCTACCCCACAACTTGTGCTATATATGGAGGCGGGGCTCTGATACCATTTGTAACGACTCAACCCGGTTGACATGGATCCTCTTTCAACACAAACGCTTGGCCTTAAAAGGTATACCGAAGAATGTGACATGTAACCCGAGGTGGGTGTGAAATTCTAACTCACCAATGTGGGACTAGATACTCACTTTTCCAAAATCCAGGGTATTACAAAAACGGACTGAGGGGGGGTGCTGTGCATCCATGGCGCGGCTGCACCGGCACCTTTCCGACGATCGGAGACGTTCGCCGCGTAGACCTCGTCGAGTACTACAAGTGTAAAAAAATCAACTCGATCGGATATCTTTAATTACATCATCGGAAGACAAATACTTTGAAAACAAATGGAACACAAATGGACACAAGCACTGGATCAAAACAACTTTTTCATGTTATTTGTGTTCTGATGAAGCACTTAACGATATCCGATCGAGTTGATTTTTTGCACACTTGTAGTACTCAACGAGGTCTACGTGGTGAACGTCACCAATCGTCAAAAAAATGCCGACGCAGTCACGCCGTGGGGCTTCACAGCACGGTTCTGTGCATTGGCATGCACAGCACCCCCAGGTTCCTACAAAAACATTGAGATTAGTTTGGTTCGGCCTTTACTATCAAACAGGGTAACTAGAAGAGCTATTGGAGGATTAGGAAGAAGAAGAAGAAGAAGAAAGAATTGCTATCGAAGTAATTAACCATCGTTTCAATTCAATTATTGGTTTTTAATTTTAATGTGAAGACTAGAGTTTTTCGTGGGGGTGGTAAAATATAAGGCCCTCCAAGGTTGGACTTCTGTATGCCGGCCCCTAATTAAAAAATACACTAAAGTCTCAAAAAATCATCATTTTGCATGCTTATTGAATCTTTTTATGTATTGGACAGTCCATTATTATAAACATCTACAACTACACATTTGTTTTCAACTGTGGCAGAGAGTTGGCAGGAATAAGTGTCGTATATTCTTTTCTGTCAAAAAAGTCAAAATAGAACATATTAAAGTAAAAAATTATGACTTTTATCTAATATTTTTTTAAAAATATCAAACTTTTAACACTAAATATTTTTTAAGAAAATTAGGTAAAAGTCATAAGTTTTTACTTTTTCAATTTCTCTCGTCAGTACGAAAGAATAATTCACAAAAGTTTGACTCAAAATTAACAAACGTGAAAGTTTTTTAATAAAGATAAAACCGAAAAAGCCAATTGACCCTTTTTTTTTTTTTGTGGAAACTACTCCTATGTGATGGACTTTTCTTTGAAATGGAAATATTTTTGAGTTTTGCTTGTCTACTAGGCAAACCAATATTGAAACTTGAAAATGTTCGTAAAGTGACACAACTGCATAGAATTCCTAGAGCTGTTACCACGATGTTGGAGCCCATTATGGAACTTACCTCTTGCGAATGAGTACGTTGTGGCCAAACTTATGAACAAAATCTGTGTACCTCACAAAACTTTTTTTTTGCCCGAGAAATCAGAACCTAATAAACTTCGAATTCACTAACTTATTTTTTGAATGTGAAGCCAGACTAGACTTTTTGGTCGAGGTGGTAAAATATAAGGCCCCCAGGTAGGACTTTGTTACACCAAAGTTCGAAAATTTTCATTTGCACGCTTGTTGAATTTTTTTATTTTTTATTTTTTATTTTGGGTAAGTAATTTTTTTTTTATTTGTTTGTCAGTCCATTAACATAACCATTTACCACAACTCATAGGTTTCATATATGGCAGAGAGTTGGTAGGAATAAGTGTCGTTAAAATGGAGCTCCAAATAAAAGTCAAAATGGAGATACTCAATTAAGTCAAAATTGCAGTCTGTTTGAAACAGAGAAGTGATGGGCTTTTGTTGGAAATGGAAGCAGTTCACACTTCACACACATGAAAACAATAACATTTAGTACTACAAAAAACCAAGGAAAACAACTGTATGTGTATGTTTTGCATGACTTTGTTTTTTCTGATACCCATTTGTTCATAACCGATCAAGGTTCTCTTAGGGGTCACATGGGGTTTTTTTCCGTCCGTCATGGAGTCCGGGCGAGGTTATGTTCAGTGGCGGAACCAGAATTTGGACACGGGGGTGGCACCTTTTAATGTAAATATAGTTACAAGATTTCTTGCAACTTGATCCTAAAAATCAAACCCCGATCTATTGTATGGGTAGGGATGTGATAGGGATGTGATAGTTTTGCTTGGAACATGTATTCAAATGTGGGTATGTTTTCTAGTCTGCATTGAAATTCTAATGTGGAGAAATTAAGGCAGTGTCTGTAATAGTACCAATGCTTAATAATGGGCTAAAAAAAGTACAACTGTAGGGCTGTCAATGAACTAGGTCATTCGCAAACTATTCGAGGTTCGGTTCGGTAAAAGCTCGTTCGAGTTCATTTCGTCTACTAAACGAATTGAACTGAATCTCAATATTAGGCTTGTTCCATAAATGAGCCGAACCTGAACCTAAGTGGATACGGCTCGGTTAGCCTCGTGACTGGGGTCAAAATGTAATTAATAATACTTTAGAGCTCTACATGTAAATATTTATAGTTGAGAAACTCCTATGTAATTTGTTATTCTCTTATCCCTAACTAGAGTATTCTACTACGAGGGTTTTATCCCTAACTAGAGTACTCTATTTAGTTTTCAATATTTTTTCCCCATGTTGTTTTTCTTTTTGATTTCTTGATTATTGTGATGGATTTGTTTATTTTTGCTTGATTTCTTGATTATTGTGGTAGATCTACATGTAACATTGTTTTGAAGCATATCTATTTCCCCTCTCAGTTTGTGTTCTAAATTGCTAACGAGCCCTACCAAGCTGGATTCGAGCCTTAATTCGAGCCTAAATTTGGTTCGTTTGAGTTTAACGAGCCTTACCAAGCCGAGCCCGAGCTTTGAATTTTTTTCATGAGCCGAACTCGAGCTCACTTGTCTAGGTTCGAATGGAACCCAAGCCGAACTCGAGATTGACTCATGCTTTAACGAACTAATCCCAGACCTCATAAGGGTTTGGCTCGATTCGGCTCGTTTACAGCAAAAATCAAACCCTGATCAATGGGACGTGGTTTTTTTGTTATCTTGTTAGTGTTGCTTGTAACATGTATTCCACAGGGTACGTTTTCAAGTCTGCATTGAAATTCAATGTGGAGAAATTAAGGCAGTGTCTGTAGTAGTACCAATGCTTTAAATCTTGGAGTTTATCTCTTGTTTGGTAATGGGTTAAAAAAGTACCGAGTACAAGTCTACTACATGGATCAAAATATTCCAGTTTGTTTTTATACCTATGCTATTTGTTCCAATGGATTGACTCATTGGGACATTTATCACCAGGTCACCCTTGGATCCCATAATTACCATCGAATCAAGCCCAATTCTGAAAAATTCTTATCAACTCCCCAACCCGTATAAAAATGCCTAATTTATAGGGTACCCTATGAAAGTGCCTAAAATCCTAGGGTACCCTATGAAAGTGCTAAACCACTAAACCCTCTAATAGGAAAGTGCACTCTAAACCTAAACTCTAGTGTACCCTACGACTAGGGTACCCTATGAAAGTGCTTAAAATCCTAGGGTACCTTACAACTAGGGTACCCTATGAAAGTGCCTACAACTAGGGTAGAGCACCCTACGACTAGGGCACCCTATGAAAGTGCCTAAAATCCTAGGATATCCTACGACTAGGGTACCTCATGAAAGTGCCTAAAATCCTAGGGTACTCTATGAAAGTGCCTAAACCACTAAAACCCTATAATAGTAAAGTGCACCCTAAACCTAAACTCTAGGGTACCCTACGACTAGGGTACCCTATGAAAGTGCCTAAAATCCTAGGGTACTCTATGAAAGTGCCTAAACCACTAAACCCTATAATAGGAAAGTGCACCATAAACCTAAACTCCAAAAAAGAGTAATCCCAAAAAAGAACTGACACAGACAAAACAACACATGGTGTTTTGGCTAAATAATTGAGACAGATAATTATTGTCTTTATTTTTTTTTTTCTCGATTCGCTAGTTTGCATCAATTTTGGTTGACTTTTTGATTCGTCGACAAGACGTGAGGAATAAAAAAAGTAAAAAATTGTTACTTTTTTGCATTTGTTAGTTTAAGTCAATTTTTTGTTGATTATTGATTTGTCATGACATGCGTAATCGAAAAAGTTAAGATTAGTAACAAAACAAAATTTTAGTGAATCTAAGACAAAAATAATTCAAAAATTCGGTCTGTTTTGGATTATTTTTGTCTAGTGAATTTTTTTAAAGATTTTAATCATTTTTGTTTTAACTTTTTAGATTCTTTTCAATGAGACAAACTATTAATGTACAAAAAAAAATCTACATGAAACACAAACATGCGAAAAAAAATTTAATAAGGAGGACAAAAAGAAATAATCTGGCTCAATTATTCGGCCAAAACACCCTTAATGAGGCTTTTGGTAGATTTTATGGAATGAAACTTAAATGAGTTTGGCATAGAAAAGTCATAGATTTCAGCACTTTGTACCTTGCCTATGGTCCTTTAATTTACACCCCCTTAACGCTATGAGTATTTCTTGTTTCTTGTTTTTCCAATTCAATTAGAATGGTTAATATAAATAAGGATGCACAAATTTGAGAGGGGGAAACCTTCTTTTCCCCTAGACGATAGGGTAACTACCTTAAAATTTAACAACATTTCGTAGTCAGTCCGCAAGAGCTTCTCTTGTGAAATTTTCAGTCTCACCATATGGATGGCCTGAGTTTAACAGGATCGGGAAGGAAATTTAGTCGAGGTTAGCGCAAGGTCGCCCAGACACTCCAACCGCCAAACCCAAAAAAGAAAAAGAGTGGGCCTTGAGCAGAATGGACTTGTATTTTCACTCCCACATGTCATAGTGTGGTTCAATAAAATGATGGGCTGTGGGCCATGTCGTGTGCGGGCTAGTTAAAGTGTGTATTACAAGGCTCATGTGGTGGTTCCATAATCGAAAGAGGGGGAGGACCGTATAGGCTTTGAGTAAAATCATTTCCTTTGCAGTCTTTGTGGGGGGGAAAAGGAGGAAAAAAAAGTACCCAACATTTCTATTTTGCATTGTCGGAACCCTCAAGCTTGAGGGCACGCGGGGCCAGGCTGCATAGCAAGTGCTACGCAGAATTCGGGCCATTCGTTGCTTGAATGGATGGTCCAGATTTCAAACAAACTATTCACGTGAAGAGAAGAACTATTCGCATTAATAACTTGTTTCCAATCCGAACCGTTAAAAAACTTGTGGATGGCTGTGAATCTGTGGAACACCTATTGTGCACAGTGTGCCGCACAGCCCCCCGCGTCCAGCTTGAGGAGAACAAATTTGTTCACCCTCGGTGAAGGTGTACTCATTCTGTATCTTAGTTCAATGATCAAAATCATTCATTATGTCCAAATTTAGGCCAATAAGATATAATTAACTATTTCATCTAGAGTTTTGTTTATTTTTCTTTAAAATTCTCACTAAAAAAATTAAACTGTTACATCGAAAGCTCACTGATATTGGATTGAAATCAATTTTCGAATGTGCTCATAAGAAATGAATCTAGACAAAATGAACGATTTTGATTCTTGATGTGAGCCACATAATAAGTACATCCTCCTAAGAGTGAATAAAGCGAGGGTGAACAAATTTGCGCTCAAGCTCGGGACACGTATGCCACACTTCAGCATGAGGTAATCGTTAATAAGGATAGAGTGGGCCTTGGACCGAGTGGACCTATAATCCCACATATCATTGTGGTTCAATATGATGATGGGCTGTGGGCCATGTCATGTGTGGGCTAGATAATGCATGTGTTATTATTAAAAGCTCATGTGGTGGTTCCATAATCGAAATAGGGGCCTGGAGGGGGACCATTCTGGCTTAGAGTTGATCACTTCATTTGCAGTCTTTGCACGGAAAAAGTAGGGCAAAAGTACCCAACATTTCTATTTTGCTTTGTCCGAACAATTCAGTCCTCTAATGTTTGAGTGACAATAAATTCGTGACAACTTTCCCATGTCGGTTGAGGTTTCTCATAAATACACTCACGTAAACTTTATTACGCTAACTACACATTCGACGTAGGAAGGTTTTCAGTCTAATTTACCAGCTAAAAGAGAATCCTTGGTACATAGAATTGAGTAATGAAGATTTTTAGCCAAATAAGTGCTAATTTTATTTTGTTATTTTTAATACAAGCCGATTAACTGGAGTTGTAGCAAGGTTGGCACCTTAGGTCACGATTAATCCGGGTAACGTGGTTGATCAATCACGCGTTAGAGTTTAAATTGACATATTGTGACTGAAGTTCGATTGAATGAAGATTATTGCAGAAACTCGTGGATGTAACGTCGGATAAGAAATAGGGTGAACTTATACATTTAAAGTCAATACTCTAATTAATATATAAAAAAAAACTCGTTTATTGAATGAAACCAACAAACCAAACCACGTGCATGTTGAGTACTGAGTATGATCTTATGTACTCGATCAATTGACAAGTAATAGTGAATCCTCCCACAATATTAGATAAAAAAGGTGAGGCATGATGAATGAAAACCTACGCAAAGTTGTGGAGTCCACATTCCATCCACTTATGAGGTGACTCAACAAAATCACATTTAGGGGCGGATTGGATGGAGGATTAATTTCAGAAAATAAGTTACAGAGGGAGATAAGATAAGAGAGGTTATTATTTTTGAAGGGCTGACCCACATTGATGTGATGATGTTTATGGTGAGGGGATAAAAAAAATAGATGGTTTGGATGCAAGGGGATAAAATATGACTTAGTTTGGATGTTTAATAAAATGGGGGTAGATGATAAAATGAGGGGTAAAGGATATAAGGAGGGGTGAAATCGTCAAAAAACCGTCCCTCTACCGCCGGATAACTTTTAGGGAGGCCAAGAGGTACCCAAAAGTTATCCCCCTTAAGCCCACACAGAGGGATAACTTTAGAGGGGGTGAAATCTTATCCCTTGGTTTTTCGTTTTGCCAAACCATGGATATAAGGTGGGACCCAGTGATAAGAGGAGGTGAAATGTTATCCCCCTTCTATATCCCCCATCCAAGCATGGCCTTAGGGTTAATAATAAACAAGCTGAAAGAGCCTAAGGCCTCGTTTGTTTGGCCGGAGATAAATGGATGAGATATGAAATCCCATGGGATATGGGTGGGATATGAAATCCTTGGGATATTGCTCAGAATATCAATGGATGGGAAAAATTCATATTCGGTGTTTGTGTTCGACGGGATATTGCTCAGGATATCCGGTTTTTTGCACTAAAATGGGGAAATCCCATCCAAATCCCCCCCCCATATGGGATTCTATTGGCCGTACGGATGGAGAGAAAAACTTGGTTGAGATTTCATATCCCATGCAAAAAAAAGAACACAAACATTGGAAAATGGGGCCTACTCCAACCCACCCCAAATCCCCCCAAACAAACAAGGCCTAAGAGTTAATTGTTCGAGTTTTGTTTGAAACTTAACTACAGCTTCAAAAAATATGTTAAATCATGATTTGTTTATGAGGCGATTTGGTCGCAGACGAAATTGAAATTAAACATATATCTCAAGCAACTTTTATTTTTTAAAATCATAAGACGAGTGAGCTATATATTAAATTATTCGAACTCTGGTTTAAAATTTTATGAGCGTAAAAAAAGCTCACACTTGTAATACTTCCTCTGTCTCAAAAATATAGTCCCTCGTTAATACATTTCAAATGCAATATGAACCTTGTTTGATAGATCTTAATTAAATCTAAAACACAAAGTTTTTATAATCACTCAAAACATTAGAGATTATAAGATATATTACATTTAAAAGTGGCTCAAACTCCCAGAAAAAAATATTTTTTGGACGGAGGGAGTATTATCTATTGTAATAATTAAGCCAATCTAGAATGAGTTTTTAACAAGCGAATGCAAACTTAAACTCGAATAACTTCATTTATCAGCATTAATCGTACAACTTGGATACAATTTTAGCTGTGGAGTCAACCTGATTAGTTGTGACGTCCATATTACTCAAAGCTTTAATTTCTCCCTCAAAATCTTTAACAAGATCTCCAACTTTTGGAAAAGTTTCACGGGCCAAATTTTTTTTATAATTATGTTGTGGCCACGGGGCTCACTTTCTGTTGGATACACTCATCAAAAAAGTTTGTGGCAGTTAGTTGAAAATCCCACTTACTGCGAATGATTGAGTTAATTTTGTCCTCATTATTTGGATTCTTTGCAAGAAATCTTTCTGTCACCCATTAACTAGTAAAGTTATAAAGTAAAGTTATAAAGTATTTGATATTAAAACATTGTGAGAACTAGAAAAGTCTAAAGCAATTTTCTATTGGAAAATGGTGACGTATCCGGAAAATTATCTGGAAAGTAAATCAGTGGTTTAGATAAATATCTAAGAGAATTTGAACCCTGATTTCACTTCCAAAGTAATTTTCGGGTTAACTTTTCTGAGTACCTAGCGTTGTTGTTTTTTATTGCAAGAAATTTTCACATGTGTAACCTTTGCCTAAATTAGCCTAAGTTAACAGTGATAGTAATCGCAATGATATCCATGCCAACATAACTCTAGCCTTACGTGACGTACTTGACACGACAACTAGTGGTGACTTGTCAGATTTGTGGCTTTGGGAGTTTATTGATGCGGTCATACTTGGTTGGAGTCTATCTAATCGTTTCCGTGATTATTGTCTTTTGTCTTTGGCTAGCACTTTATCTTTTTTGAGACTACAAACTATTGGTATGAATTTTAGGCAGAATGTGTGTTGGCATGATTCCTAGGTTGAGGTGAAAGACATCGACTACCTTGTGACTTGTGCTTTTATCCGTCTTGCATTAGTTTGACGATTGATTTGGCTTGTCTAAAGATATTTCTAATGAGCTCCGTCATAGTGTCGCTCGGCTATTTAAATATAATCTTACTTGTTGAAAAAAAAATTAGCTAAGAAAACTTATTTTTTAATTTTATTTTTGAATTTTTGTTTTGATTTTGTTGTACGAAAGTGGAAGAAAATAGCAAAATATAATAAATTTTTGGAAAGAAGTTTCGAGGCCTTTTCTGGAAACAGCAATGCTAGGTACCTAGAATAGTTACTCAAAATGTGAAATTAATGGCTCAGATCCAATTAGCATTTTCCTTTTGGAAATGGCAATTTGCGACATTTGCAATTCTTATGGTTGAAAGGAGCCGAGAAAAGTTAGGGAAAAAAAAAAGAAATCAGAATTTTAAAAAGTTTGCTATTCGGACCATCAAATTTGAGTCTTAACATCTCAAACAAGAATTAATCCATCTGTTTTTGCACCATGCTCAATAAAATGCTACTCCCTCTGTTAAAAAATATTTGCCTGGTCAGTAAAACGAGGACCTAAAAATAATAAGTTTTTTTAAAAAAAATTTAAACTTTTTTCATAAATTAAAAGTACTCATTGATATCTAGTATTTTGTTAAAAAAAAATTGAATTTTTCTTGATTTTTTTTTAATATTTTCAAGTCCTCGTTTGGCAGGCCAGACGAATAATTTGGGGCGGAGGGAATATTAAATACAAAAGGCACAGTTAGGAACTCATAAAACTTTTGTTTCTTAATTATGCAATTATGGTGCCGTTTCTCTTAACTCTTTTAGCTTTAAATTGGAGTAGTAGACAAAGGTCATTTTGTTTCTACTAGTATTAGAATTTTTCGGGTTTTTTAGTTGATGTATATAAGAATGCATGCATTTGAATGCGTGAAAACCAATAAAAAGCTAAAAGGCCAAGTAAACCCAAAAATTTCCTAAGAAGTCAAATCCGCTTTGGACTTAATTTTTTAATTTTTTGAATAAATGTATGTAAGGAGAATAACTTGTCTCTCAAGTGAAAAAGTCAAAAAGCCAATAATGCAAGTGCAACAACACATAAATATAAGTAATGTATTGGAAAGTAATGGAACTTTTCCCAAACAGAATTCGTTTTATTTTTTCCTACAATTCACACACTGTATACACAATAAAAACAAGGGGAGTGATTTCCACACCCCCCAAATTGTTATCCACACTCCTCAGAAGGTGTTTTCAAGGGATCACGCGGAAAATCTTAAAAAACAATACCGGGAAGGGCTTGATCCAAGCAATTTTTAGCAAAACTGCAAATATACAATTTTTGCGAAAAATTGCTTGGATCAAGCCCTTCCCGGTATTTTTTTTGAAGATTTCTCCGCGTGGACCTTGGAAAACACCTTCTCAACACATTGGACGGATCGAATTTTTTCAAAACAATTGACAACACAAAAAAAATACCCCAAGAGCTTCAATCTGGGGGGGGTCCGGATAAGAAGCTTGGGGAATATATATATTGGCAAGAAACGATAAAGAAAGGGAAAAACTTTTGTCATCATCTCTCTAAATTTGGGGAAGCAAACGAAAAAGAAAGAATAAATCTTTTGTCTCTCTTTAATTTCTGCACCTCACACACGTCATTTTCCGCAAAATTTGCCTCTAATTGACGACACTGTCGCTTTTCCTTTCTTTTGAAAAGATTCGATTCCTCAGACATAAAACAAAACCCATCTCAATCTCACAACAGAACTTTCAGCAGCAACAGCAGCAGATTTCAAAACCATGTAGCAGTTGGCAAATGGGTATTTCATTTCCTCCCTCATTGGATCCCATTCTGGTATGAAGAGCTTTTACTTTACTTTCTCTTGCTCCCCTTTTTGTTTCTCATCACACCATTGTTCATAACAAGAAACCCAAAAGTTCAAACTAGGTTTTACTTCCTTTTTTCTTTGTTCTGTGGGAAAATGAGGGATTTCCCATCTTGTTTTGGTGAAAATGGAGTTCAAGTGGCAGATGCTTCATGTTCAAGTGTAGGTAATAAAGCTTCTCAAAATGTGGTTACATGCGTTTACAAGTGCAAGTTACTTGGTCAATCTTGCTTAATCTCCATAACATGGAGCAAGAATTTCATGGGTCAATGCCTAAGTGTTGAAATTGATGATTTGTTGAATCAATGTCTTTGCAAAGTTGATGTCAAGCCTTCTTTGTTCTCTAAGAGAAAAGGGTCCAAGTGCTTGGAAGTAAATTCTAGTGTAGTTGACTTGTTTTGGGACCTTTCTTCAGCAAAATTTGGATCTGGGCCAGAGCCTTTAGATGGGTATTACTTGGCATTGGTTTGTAATGGGAAAATGGTTCTGTTAATTGGGGATCTGAGGAAAGAAGCAAGCAGAAAGACCAATTCAACCCCTGCTCCGTCTGCTGCAATTTTCATCTCCAAGAGGGAAAACATTTTTGGGAGTAGGGTTTTTGGTACTAAGGCTCAATTCTGTGATAATGGACCTGTTCATGGCCTCACAATTGAATGTGATACTGTAAGTGACAATGATCCATGCCTCGTGATTCGAATAGATAGTAAGACAGAGATGAAGGTGAAGCGCCTGCGATGGAAGTTTCGTGGGAATCAGATCATTTGGGTTGATGGTTTACCGGTAGAAGTTTTCTGGGATGTCCACAACTGGTTGTTTGGTACGGACTTTGGGAGTGCGATTTTCTTGTTCCATACGTGTTTGTCAGCTGAGAAGTTGTGGGATAGCCAAACTTTTTCGGATCCTTGGCCTTGTTCGCGGAGTTTTAGGGAGTCTAAACTGCCAGGTCTTGGTTTCTCATTGATTTTGTATGCCTGGAAGAGTGAATAGATGTGTGCTCTTCTTCTTACGATTGATTACATATACTTTTATTGAGATGATTTAGTTGAGTTTATTGACATGATTTAGTTGAGTTTATATAATGAATTATATGTGCTATTGTAGCTAAGTTCATATTGCAGTTGTTGCTCCTTCCTCGATTGATGAGGATGAACAATGTATTAAATTTTAATTTTGTATTAACGATATAGATTGAAAAGATGATTTACTTTTGTTTCAAGGATATCTTGCTTCAGGACATCAGATTTCTGAGACTGAACTTTGTGGATAATGGAAAAGATGTGTTAGTTTTCTGGAAACATATACTGGTTTTTACCAATGTGTTAGCTTTCTGAGACTGAACTTTGTGGATTTCTGAGATTTCTGACACTGAAAGCTCATGCTTTTTATTGTCCATAATAGTGAGTTGTAGAAACATGCATTTTTGCTTATGTTTTACAACCATATTAAACCACCTCCATCATTTCGTGTTAGTTTTCTGGAAACATATAGTAAGAGGCTAGTGCAGCCATGCAGGGTTTAATTTGAGTTGCAAGTTTCTGAAAACTGCGCACTTGCCCTTCCTTTTTTTCGTTCTCCAAGTCTAAGCCTGCACGCTAAAGTAAAACATTTATATCCGGAATCGTCTGATGCATGTAAGCCCCTCACATGTGCATCGGTTGGTTCTGGACACATTGTTTTTAAATCTAGGCACGAAAATCCCCAAATTCACACCTAGTAGCCTAGGCAACTCTCCAGGAGCCTAGCCATCCAAGTTTTTGCTACAACTCGCCACAGATCTTGAGGTACTGTATCCTCGCTTCCCCTCTCGTTGGAAATCACCACTGCCGGTCACCTTCATCGCCGGTCATCATCGGCTCGATTGCAGCCTTGTTTCATACAGATTGGATTCAGAGCTTGATTTCAACCTTTATTCATCATCTTTGACGGCATTTTGAGCGATTTCAAATCCGACGGTGTTCCTGACGACTTCAATGCAAACGGCGTTCCGGGCGACGGCGATTGAGTGCAAGTGATGGCGTTCATGGCGAATGCGGCTGGGTTTTAGGTGATTTCATCATTTTCGTTCGTGTATGTATATATATTGTTTGGGTATATATACATGGTTAGGTGTACGTATATATATGACTAGGCTGTTGGGTGGAGGAGTTGTCTGGGCAAAATGGCTAGGAAAATAACTAAATTGTTGGAAATGCTCTTTAGTTGTTTACCTTTGACAACAACAGATGCGGCATCGGGGGGGGGAACATACCTAAATATCCAAACAGAAGTGCAACTTCTTTTTTCCCTCGACAAAAGAAAATTATTAATCTTTTATATACATAATACAAAAATTAAAATGACCATAAGCACACCGGTATCAAGACCGAAGCCGAACATCCCAGGTATCAAGACCGAAGCCGAACATCCCACCTATGTTGACATCTTTTTTGCATCGGGACAATCATATTTAGAAGTGCAGCTCATAAGATTGCTATGGAAATAGTAAAATCATGTATTTATACAGGATAATAATTTTGGCAATCCACTTTCTCATAATTGCACTCCAAAATTTGTCTTCTGGAATGATTTTGACACTCCACTTTCTTATAATTGTACTCCAAAATTTGTATTTTAGTGCAAAAAATGACACAATGCAGGTAGTAAAAGACAAATTTTGGTGTGCAATTATAAGAAAGTGGAGTGCCAAAATCATTGTCCATAAATAAGGGCCATTATTTTTTCGTTCCCTTTTGTTTCTTGTTACTGGCATCCCAGTTTTGTGAACAAGATGCAACTAAAACCATCAATTTTTACCTTATATTCCATCTTTACTACCATAAACAAGTAGACTCACTGCTTCCTTTTCAGGCAATCCAACCAATCACAAAACATTTTACTCCGAAGTACCAAAAAAATCAAACACACACAAACACCGGTGCCAATTAGGAGTGCACACCGGACCGGCCCGAACCCAGCCAGCCCGGTGTATGTGGTGCACCCCTAAATGATGCAGACATACATAATTCCAAAATCATCACACATTTATTTGTAGTTACAACAAAGCGTACCTATGGTATACTAATGTCATGACATGATTAGAACAAGCTTGTAACGATAGTTATTTCTGCCATTAGTGACAAATAGCCCACAACCCATAATGACACTTACCGTCTACGTCTTATTACTGCTGCATCTTCTTTTGCACTGTAATCAAGTCCAAACTAGACCCATACTTTCTAAGCAAGGCTTCAGCACACCATCCATGCCCGTCGTCAACAGTCGGCATCCTAACTTCCATAAAAGGAGTCGCCGTTTTCTGAGTTCCGGGCACCAATACCCCTGCGAAAACCCTCAGCACATTCGAAGTATCAATATCCATACCAACATTGATTTCCGGAACACCTTTTGGAGCTGGAGGAATCCCAGTAATCTTAAAATATCCCAGCAGATGGTTCTTATCCACATATTGCTCATTGCCTTCGTAAACAACAATCAGTGCTTCGGTTTGGTTATCGTGCACGGTTGTGAAAGTCAAATCTTTCCTCGATGGCATTGTCGTGTTTCGATTTATAATGGGAACGAAAGTGTTGCCTTCGGCTCGAATCCCAACACTAAGAGGAGTGACTTGAATAGTTAAAAGGTCCAAGGTCCCGAAAGGATCATTGACACCGGAAGCAATAGCTCCTTCCAATGCAGCCCCCATAACTGCAGCCTCCCACGGATTCATCTCCGTATAGAGTCTCTCTTTTTTACAAGTACCCATTACAAGATTCCTTATCCGAGGTATATTTGAACACCCTCCCACAAGAATTGCATCATCCACGTCCTCCGCTTCAACCTTCGCATCTTTCAAGCATTGTTGAATGAGAACCTCACATTTCTCAAACACACTCTTGTTCACCTCCTCGAATTCCTCACGGTGCACGACCCTGCTTATTTTCAACCCGTTTCCTAAATCCACATCAACTTGAACACTTGTTTCAGATGAGAGCTTGTGAATTGCATCCTGTATAGAGACTCTAAGCAACCCCATGGACTTGATCTCATTCACACCGTGACTCGAAAAGAGACTGTCCATATTCGGTAGAAGATGATGCATCAGATTCTGAAGTATGTCTTCTCCTCCCATGGTGCTTCCCGCTACTGCTTTTATCTGTGAAACTCCACCTGCTGTAGCAGTTATAGCCACATCACAGTACCCAGCACCCATGTTGAAAATAAGCGCAATCTTCTCACTTCCGCTTCCCATATTGTCGTGCACATTTAGTTGCTGCTGCTGCGCATATAATAAAGCTACAGCTGTAGGTTCAGGCATTAGTCTCAGGACATGGAGGCCCGCCATGGCACAAGCCCGCTCAACTCGGCTGAGTTGAAACCGACTGAATGCAACTGGAATGGTTAAAACAACATTCCTCACAACGCGCTTCAACTGAATTTCAGCCATGGCTCTCAATTCCACCAAATATATAGCTAGAACTTCTTCTGGAGTAGTAGATCTCCACATGTTATTCACTAAAGCGGCAATAAAGGGTCGAACACCGATATCTAAAGTTTGCACCAAAAAAGGGAGGTTTTTGCTTGCATGGACAACTGGATCAGTGTCAACTCTACCGATCAAGCGTACGATGTTGAAGATTGCAGCACCGGATAAGATTTCGTACTCTTGAGACAGCTGATTGGTGACCCCACCTGAAGGAATTTCGTCTTTGAAGGTCACATAGGAACGCATCAGCTTCTGGTTTCTGGTGTTCCTGAGAAGTTCTACTTGGGAGCCATTCCATACTGCCATACTGCAGTGAGAAGTGCCAATGTCGATTCCAATTGCAGTTTCAGGAAAATCAGATGACGATTTTTCAACCCCAGTTGTTTCACTGTCAGATGCCACAGTATATGCTTGTTCCTCCATTCCTGCATTTAGAAGAGGAGTTTACCCAATAACTTCCCGAGAGAAGAACATGTTCAGAGATAAGCATTGGGGAAAACATTGCATTACCATGTAAAATATTCAAATCCAAAATTGTCATCTCAGGAACTTTTTCATTGCAGAGAACTTAATCCGAGAAGTTACTTATATGGACAAACACTGCATAACTCTAATGTGAAAATACGAAAGTATGGCTTAAGGCGCATGTTGTCGACCCATATGTTTTGTATAGATGAAGACCTGAATCACGTATTTTTCAACTGCCCCTTCTCTAGGAATATTTGGCAGCAAGTTTACTCCAGTTGTGGATTCTCAAAAGGCCCACAATCATGGAATAATGAAATCTCTTGGCTCATTGAGAAGTTCAGTGGGAAGTCCTTTCATAGTATCATTAGGAGAATTACTGGGCAGCTATGGTTTATTGGTTTACTATGTGTGGCAATAAAGGAACTTCAGAGTTTTTAAAGGAATTCAAAGGCCTTCATCCTTGATCCTTGAGCAGATAAAGTTTGATCTCTGAACTAGGGAGCCCAATTCTGATTTGTTAAGCCTACTCCCTTAATGTAGCCCTATGTCACTCTTGGCACCTAACTCCTAGAATGTTTGGTTCCGAAGGTGTTTCAGTTTAATCTGTTTTTTGGGTGCTCTCTTGTGCATATGGAGTTATGTCTCCCTTGGTCTCCGTATTTGTCTGGTCTTTCTAATACAATTTTGGATTACCAAAAAAAGGAACCAGAAATTTTTGGGACTCCATATGCAAAAAACCCAGAAGAAGCTTTGAATAGGAACTAGAACAATATCAAATATCTTGCTCACAACACAACTACAGAAATATGGCTAGCGTATCCATGTTTTCCCCAGGTAGAACTAGTATTTTAAACATAATAATACATGCACCTAATATGTTGGGTAGAAAACCTCCCTACCTCTTGCAAGTAAGATGTACCAAGGCCAATAAATTCTGAAGGAGTACATTGTAAGCCTTGCAAGGATGGGGAGCAAGCCCCATGGAAAAAACTGCAAGTCCTTCAGTAGCATTTTTTCTTGTCAATTGAAATATGTTACAAACTTACAAGGATAAACTAACAAAAAAAAGTTGGACTGTTGAACTTATAAAGCCCCTTCAAAGAAGCAATATCTGGATCCTGGAAGTAAATTAGAAGCATCATCAGACAAGACTTGGGAAACAGCATCACTTAATACTTCCAAGGGCAAACTGCAGGGAATGTCTTGTATTAGTGAGGTCCCATTTACCTAGTATTGGTTTTTTCTCTAATCATGTACCTGGCTTCACATGAGGAGTCCTGAATCTACTAGGAAGCGTTATGCGTAAGATTTTACTTAATTGCATTGCATACTAGAATTTCTAAGGTTTGCCAATAAATGGGGAACTAGTGGGAATTCTGGATGTGGAAGACAGAGAAGGCTAGCCAGTAGAAAAGGAAGTGATTTTGTAGGTGGAATTATCCACCCTTGATCAAAGAGGGGTGTATGAGTGTGCCTAACCATGTAAATTTTGTTTTGAACAACCACCAAGTACTCGGTACGTATGTGTGTGCCTAACCTTGATTCGTACGTAGTCGGTAGGTGTTCTATTGTTCATGAGATTGTGCAATCCCAACAGAAAGAATTGACAAACTCTAGAGCAAGACCTTTTAACTTGTGTCCTCTAAACCTCAAAATATACGTGGTAACTATAGAAACAACCCAAGAATCACTAACCTCAGAGGACTTCCAACAAACACCTTTTGCCCATACACGTCACTCATCGAAATACATACATTAGCACACGCACCAATGTTCTTAACTTCTTATATCTACGTAACTAGGCAAATTATTGCTAAAGTGACAAAAAAAAATCGCTTTTTGTTTTCAATAATCTCCAAAAGAATACAAATTCGCCCCAAGTGCCCTGAAGCCATCACAGTGATTAGTGACCCTCTTCTCGTTGACAGTCATCATCTACCTCGCCAATGCATAAAATAATGATGCTCTAATCGCCATATTAAACTAAAACCATCCGTAACAGAGTAATAAAATCATGATCATGATAACGATGAAAAGAGGAAAGAAATCCTCATCAGTTTATTAAATAAACAGCTAAAACCATAACAACCCAAATAGAAGTGGCAAAGTCCACAGGACCACAAGTAATTTAGGCTTTTGAAATTACTCCCACACAGTACATGTAAAAGCAAGAACAACCCATTTCCGTAATTGATGACTAGATTAATGGATATCAAATTAATTCAAGAAAGATCAATGGGTACTCAAAATTTCTACCATGTATTCAACTACAAGCATAAAACAGAGACAGTTAATGGAACTCACTTAATAGAAGAAAATATCAGAGAGAGAGAGAGAGAGAGAGCTTACAGCTGATTGAGAGAGAGAGAGAGAGAGAGAGAGAGAGAGAGAGCTTACAGCTGATTGAATGTGGAGAGAGAGAAAGTGAAAGAGAGAGAGAGAGTGTTCGAGAGATTGGGAGCAGGCAAGAAGCACCGAAAGAGAGTACCCACAAATGCAAGGAGGCTAAAAATGCGAAGGAACTAATACAGGGTGCTGAGCACTGGAGTTTCTAGAGTTTCAGAGAGAGAGAGAGAGAGAGAAAAGAGGGAAAAAGGGTGCTAGAGCTTCCTAGAGTTTCCAAGGGGCAAGGGGTGTCTTTCGTCTGTTTGACTGCGCCTTCGTGTCGTTCCATCGAGCCTGAATGAAATACGGGTTCAAAAATGGTAGTACTCCGTAAACTTCGGGAGTGTTTGGGAGTCTACTTTTCAGCTTTTTATTTTTAATTTTTTAGCTTTTTGACTTTTTGAATTATGGACAGAATATGTGTTTTGAATTTGAAATGAGTGTTTGGGAGAAATATGCAGAATGCATTTTGCAAGAGGAGTAGTGTTTGGAAGAATAATTATGAAAATGAGTTATGGATTGGTTGTTTACCATTTTGCCCTTGTTTATTGATTCTGGTACTAAAAATATTTTTAGCAAGTTTTTTGATTATTTGTGTAAATGAGTCCCGACCATTTTTTTTCCCCGATATTATTGTTATCTAGGCCAAAGAAACAAACATATACACCGAATAATGTTTCCTAGCCTCCCTGTACGTGTAAGCCTTGCACCCCATGATCCCACTAAAATATTTTCCTAGCCATTGGATTTAACTTTGCTGTGTACACTAGTCAGTAGTCTCATGTCTAGAGACTTCTAGTAATTCTTATCCTGATCTAAAACCCACTTTCTCCTCTCCCTCTCTCTCTAGATTGGCTTCCATCTCCCCACCGAAATCTCTCTCCGCCCATCTGTGCCCGTCTCACGCTCGTCGTTGCAGTACAATTCTCTCTGTCTAACGCTTGTCGTTGAAGATCAAGGTGATAATTTTGATGATTTCAGCCAAGAATACAACTATCTCCTTAGAATTTGTAAATAAATTTCATCCCTCTGTATTTTTCCTTCTATTATTAGTTTGATGATTTCTGATTTTTAGGGTTTCCCTATATTTTGCCCTTGAATTTTTTTTTTTTTTTTGGGATTTTGAGCCTGATTTGAGAGAAAAAATGAAATTTCTTTTTGGATTTGGGAAGAGAAATCTGAACTGAAGAAGAAAGAAGAGGTGGTAACGTAAACAAGGGGTAGGAACGGGAGACAGAAATTGTGGGAAAAGGAAAGTGAGAAGCAGAAACTGAAAAGGAGGTCTCAAGCTCTTTTTGGCTTTTGGCTTGCAACATCAAAAATGGAAAATGTGTTCTGAGAAAACAGATTTTTAGAAAAGTCGGCCAAACAGGCAGAAAGCAAAAATGAGAATGAGAAAAGGCAAAAAGGAGGCACCCAAAAACAGGCTCGAATTCGTTCTGGGTTTTAAAATCGATTTTCTGAATTATTAGTTAATTATTGTTAATATATTTCTTTAATTATTATTCTCATTATTACTTTTATTTTTAAATATTATTCTCACTTCTTGCTTTATGTCTCTCTAATCATTATTTTATATTTTTAATCATTATCTTTATTTCTCCATCAAATTATTACCCAAAACCAAAACCAAACAAGGTTGACTTTTTTCGAAAGTGCTCCAAAAAAGATAGATGAACGATTTATTTAAACATAACTATACTTTAAAGTCGGAATTGCGTGTCCCCTTGAAACCACGAAAGAATAGGTAGATGTTTAAATACATACCAAGAAGAAATGAATCTTTCTTTTTTAAAGGAATTCTGAACCTTCCATGTTTCTGTAGGGATCTAGAACCTCGATCCAAAAAGGAGGAAAGGATCCTTCGGAATTGCGTGTCCCCTTGAAACCACGAAAGAATAGGTAGGGCAATACATACCAAGAAGAAGGGGAAGGGAATTCTGTAAGTGAAGGAAGCCGAATTGAACAGAAGATAGAGCCGGCACTTGAACCAGTACGGGAGCTAGAGGAGAGAGAGTTTGAGCCTGCGACTTCAAACGATTTCTCTTTTTTTTATGGTGTCTAACCGCAGTAAGCAAGTAGAGCCGTGAAGGCAGCAGTTACAGACGAGGTGTTGTAAAAAAAACAAAGATTTAGACGCCCACCGCGTAGAGGAGCTCGCCGAAGACTATATGTGTACAAAAATCAACTCGATCGGATATCGTTAAGTGCCTCATCGGAACACAAATATGTTGAAAAAAATAGTTTCAACGGTTTTCATCCAATGTTTTAAGACATGTGTTCCAAAAAATTTCCACTTATTTGTGTTCCGATGAGACACTTAACAATATCCGATCAATTTGATTTTTGGTACATTTGTAGTACTCGACGAGCTCTACACGGTGGACGTCTCCGATCGTCGAAACGGTACCGGCGCGACGCCTAAATGGGCCGCACAGCACGCTGCGCAAAAATATTTGCGTGTTACAGTATTATAGTTCAGTATAATACTGTAACACGCAAATATATTTAATATGAAGAGTATATTTTTCCCAAATATAGAAGGAGTAAATTTGTCTCTTCATTCGGCCCCCTCATAGAAGGAGTAAATTTGTCTCTTCATTCGGCCCCCTCTGATCCAAATTCTAGCTCCCCGTCACTACATTTGTACAAAACCTAAAGCTAAGGTCGTCGTTAGCAAGTATTGCTCTAGGTAGTAGGTAATTTCATGGCAATTATATTAGGGCTGAAACTAAGATTCCACCGCGTACTATGAATACTAAAAGGTATGTTCACCCCGCCAAATCGTTACGGAGACTTGAACCGAATTACTCTACAAGAAACTTCAAGTACTCACCTATTGAACCAACCACCTGGTGATACTCCATATTATCATTTTTTTCTTTGGTAAAATATGCTTTTATCCTAACCTCTTCCAACCATGTATAACACTAATGTCAAATCTCTTCGTCAAATTTGAACCCCAACCTTAGAGCAGTTAAATGCTGTTACAGAATTATCGGGTCAACTACTCGGATTGTTATCCACCCATACTTGAATAATAGGGCTAATATTGAATGACAAATTTTAGCACTAATTTTTATCTGATTAATTTTATATTAGTAATTATTTTTATCGGTTGAGAGATGTTTCTAACAAATGTTTTTATGCACTTGGAAATAATAGTGATTCCCAGAAAGTCTCAATTTTTATATAGACTAGCGCCCGGCACATGTTTTGCACGTGTTTCTTATACGTCACCATCTTTCATCAAATTTTGGGGCCTTTTGCTCTTGTAAAGTAGATTTTTGGAGCCTTTCGCTCTTGTAAGTAGATTGAAGTTTGGCTTTAGTTCCGTAAACGAAGAGGACAAATGTGTTTCCGGCCTTTGTTTTTTTGAGAAATAGGAAGAAAATTGCATTAATCACCAACTAATACAAACAAAACAACAAAAAAACCAGAAAAAACAAAAAAAAATACAGAAAAAGAACGGAAAAGTACAGTAGAACGAAATTGCCGCTTTGCATGCGTCATGGAAGTCACCGATCGTCGTCGCCGCATCCGTCGGAGCTGTTGGAAGCCGCCGCTAGTGGTCGAAGGTTGAGATCCAGACCAGGAACCCCGGATCTGGCCCCCACGGGTCCAAAAATCGAGTGCGGTCACCCACACCGGACCAGAGAGGAACGGATCCGGCATGGGGAGTCTCTGACTCTCCGGTCACTCTAAAAGGCGTTTAGAGGTGGAGAAGAGGAGGAGGAAGAGGGTGGAAGGGGTGTGGAGGGGGAGGGGGAGGGGGAGGGGGAAGGGCGGCGGCCATGGGAGGCTTCTCCCTCTCCTCACTCTCTCTCTAAACTCACTCTCTCGCCTTTTACCTTAAGCTTACTCTCGCCTATGTTATGCGGTAGGTGTTGTGCGACAAAATTACGTAATTTTGCTTGATTTTTATGCACACTTCTAAAGCTTCCAAGGGTCTTGTTTAGAGGAAGAAAAAATCATTACAAAGTGCCTAAAACCAAAGTGCTTAAGCCCTAGACCCGAAGTGCTTAAATCCAAGTGCCTAAAATCCATTATACCCTACCCCAAAGAGCCTAAATCCTCTAAAATTAAACTCCAAAATTAAACTCCCAAAATTAACTTTCCAAACAGGGGCTTTGAATATACTAAAAACATGGACAAAATGACGTAATTTTTCCGCACAACACTTACGACACAGCGCCTCCCTAGATTAAAAACATATCATAACCAAATCATAGAATATTGGACAAAAGAAGGACGATCTTGGTCCTTTTTATTTTCCTGAACACCCTCCGTACCAGCTGCTGGATTAGAATTTGATACTATACCAATTTCACCAACCAAAAACTGTTGGATTAGAAGCAAAAGTCCAGAAGAACTGTTACTCATCCCCGTTATGCTGCCTTCACTTCCTCCATCTTTCAGCTACCAATCAGGCAATCACTCACTCAGTTAAAAAAAAAATCACTCACTCACTCTCTCCCTCTCTCTCTCTCTCTCACACACGCACAAATCAGCGCACAAGTGAGGAAACGGTAGTATCAGATTGCTGACGGCATCGTATGGGAATGGATTTGGTGTCTCGAGTTCTTCAGATTTTTGGGTCTTCAATTTTTCCCATTTCCCACAGAAATCGTGTTTTGGGTCTTTGCTTTCTCCCATTTCCACATAAAAAGACTGTGTTATTGGGTCTTTAATTTCTCCAGTTTCCCACTAAGATTGTGTTTTGGGTCTTTGATTTCTCCCATTTCCCACAAAGTCCGTGTTTCGGGTCTTTGAATTCTCCCAATTTTGTTAACACAAAAATTTGATGTTTTTTCATTGGGTCTTCTTCCCTCATGGAAAGACGAGGGTGAGTTGTAAGAATACCGATTTCTGGACGACACTTATCTACTCGGGTGAGTTCTACTATCCTTCCTTTTTCTTTAACCTTGTTTATTGACAAGATATATCTACCTTGGGATTCACAAGGTTGGCTGGTTGAATTTTCAAAGAACATGCTTATTTTGTACATTTATGCTCTGAAACACGTGGAAATTTTATATTCATCTCAATACCAATTCCCAATTGGTTTTGAATGGAGAGGTTCCAAATGTTATCAAGTGATCACGCATTCCATACCTAAGCAATGTGGTATTGTATTCCTTAACAGTTTATGGAAAAGTATTAGTGGCCGAGACAATTAGTGAAAGAGAATCGGAACCCTTTAAATAAGTTCCCATTGGTTAAAAGAGAAACATCCTTCTTGTTTTCTACTCTCACTCACAGCTGCAGCCTATCCTATATCCATGGAAAAAGCTTCAAGAGTCCTGATTCTCATCTTCTTCTTCACATTGCTACTTACTTCAACTCACCAGTACCACCCACTAGACCCTCTAACTCCATCAGAGCTTAATCAAGTCCGAACCATAGTCAAAGGGTCCAACATCAGCCCTGGACGCAACTTGACCTTTCACTATGTTGGTTTAGATGAACCAGATAAACCAACCATCCTATCATGGCTACCAGACCAAACACGAGAAAACCCACCTCGTAGAGCCTTTGTTATCATCCGTGCCAATCAAGAAACTCATGAAATAGTTGTTGATTTATCGACGAATTCAATTATACTTCATCAAGTCTATGGTGGAAATGGGTATCCATTACTTAACTTTGAAGAACAGATAGCTGCCAGCAAGTTGGCAACGACATATGCACCGTTTATAGCCTCCATTGGCAAGAGAGGCCTCAAGGTGGAAGAAGTGGTATGTGGGAGTTTCACTATTGGGTGGTATGGAGAGGAGGAGAGGACTAATAGGGTGGTTAGAGTTATGTGTTATTATTTGGATGGGACTGTGAATTTGTACATGAGACCTATCGAGGGAATTACAGTGACCGCTGATCTTGATACGATGGAGATAGTGAGGTATTATGATAGGATGGTGATTCCAGTGCCAAAGGCCGAGGGGACGGATTACAGAGAATCAGAGCAGAAGCCACCATTTGTTCCTAGTGTAAAGGCAGTAACAGTGGTGCAACCAGAAGGTCCAAGTTTCAGCATCGATGGAAACACAATCAGGTAAGGTATCCAACTTCCTTTGATCTAATCACACATGACACCAAAATCAAATAAGTAAAAAGTTTACTCTGTATGTGAACATCTGAGGAACCACCCTGGTGCTAACCCCAACCTAACGATGCCTTGTTGATTGGAATATTTGATTAAGCTATGTTTGTTAGAGAATACTGCTGGTGTTCTTGAGGCCATGCCCTTTGCCTTCCTCTAATTGAATGACTTGAAGATCAAGTATTCTTTGTGTATGTAGATTGGGAATTGTTCATTTAGTTAAATTCTTGCCTTAGAGAAATGGAATTCTAATGCAAAAATCAAGTCTAAGTTATGGAACTTGTTAATTCTGCACTTGTTTGTTCTTTTATTCGTCCATCCTGGAGAAGACCCCCTGAGATATTATGCTTCAAAATACCATTGGAGTCGGATACTTGTTTGTTTTCTTCTTCATTTCCGTGGTAAATGAACATGTATTAATAAATGTGGTGTGATTCGTAGGGATTTTAAGGGTAAGAGGGCATACCTGCATGTGCGAGAATATATAAAACCGTGCAACAAACAAACACACCACCGTCCCAAAAAGTTTTCTATACACGAAGTGAAAACTTAAGAGAATACATTTTTGTCAAAAGAAATCTAATTTTTTCCGCACGTTACAAGATATCAACAACTTCTTCTAATTTGTGGGAGGAAAACATGAATTTTTTTTTTTAATACAAAAATGCATTCTTTTCAAGTTATTGTTTTGCATACCAAACAATATTTTTTAGCCTAGTGATCTCTCAACAGATTAAAACATATAAGCTTTAGCCCTAGCATCATAAGCAGTCTGGTCCAGAAGGAAATCAGGAGATTCGGGCAGTCCTCTGGACATTTTTGTTAACTGTAGGATTCAGTTATTGTCTATGTAATTGTAGCTAATGAGTTTTTCGTTTATACGTTGGATAATCAGGTGGGCTAATTGGATGTTTCATCTAGGTTTCGACATGAGAGCAGGTGCTGTAATATCCTTAGCATCAATCTATGACCTTGACAAGGATGAATATCGTCGTGTGTTGTATAGAGGGTTCATGTCAGAGCTCTTTGTGCTTGCATTCTTTTCAAGTTATTGTTTTGCATACCAAACAATATTTTTTAGCCTAGTGATCTCTCAACATATTAAAACATGTAAGTTCCTTATTTGTGATTGGCTAATTCCATGACGTTTCCATGTAATTGATATCCTATTCATATGGTAGTTAGTTGATTGATTGGTGTGAAGTCAAAGATCAGAAAGCATTATGGGAAGATTGAGAAGATTAAGAAGATGTGAAGATTTTACTCAGAAAGAATTATGGACTTATTGTGTTTGGGAAAAGCAAGAATCTTGGGGGAAAAGAAATTAAGAATAAGGAAACAATGTAATTGGAGATGATCATTTTGTTTAAGGAAACAAAAATTTTGGAGATGTGTAATTCGCCCAATCAAGAAACAACAGGTTCGCTCGAGCGAGTAGTTGAGCGTCAGCAATTGGATTGGTTCTGCTCGAGCGAGTTAGTCGAGCAACAGTGACGTTTTATTTCCTTTGTCTATAAATATAACCTCATTAGGGTTCGAAAAATTAACCCTTGTAGCCACAACGTGAATAGAGAGAGAAAAGTTCGTGAGAGCCAGAAAAAACACTTGTGGATTATTTCCTTGAGAGATTGGATGAAGTATTGGATCTATACACTCGCATAATCTCTCTCTAGTTGGTTTGTTCATCATCTACATCACTTGGAGTTCTTTGATGGAGTTCAAAGGCGTTTGGAGATTGGTCTAAAGGAGGAGTCCTGCGTAGATCAAGGATTTGAGGAGTCGAATCCGAAGGAGCATCTATTAGAGCGGTTCATGAGGAGTCAGCAAAGAAGTTCTTAGCCAATAATGAAGGAGTTCATAGCGTGGTCGTAAGAAACTTTGTTTCCGCGTTTTGCGTATAGTGCTCTCTTCTCTCCCGTGGTTTTTTCCCCGCCTTGGGGTTTTTCCACGTATATCTGTGTGTTATGCTTGCTGTTTATTTCTTGCGTTTATTATCTTGCATAATCACATAGATTAGGGTTTAATTAAATTAATCGATTTAATTAATTTATTCACCGTAATAGTAAATCAAAAGGCGATCCGATTTCGGGTCTTACAAAACATATAAGCTTTAGCCCTAGCATCATAAGCAGTCTGGTCCAGAAGGAAATCAGGAGATTCGGGCAGTCCTCTGGACATTTTTGTTAACTGTAGGATTCAGTTATTGTCTATGTAATTGTAGCTAATGAGTTTTTCGTTTATACGTTGGATAATCAGGTGGGCTAATTGGATGTTTCATCTAGGTTTCGACATGAGAGCAGGTGCTGTAATATCCTTAGCATCAATCTATAACCTTGACAAGGATGAATATCGTCGTGTGTTGTATAGAGGGTTTGTGTCAGAGCTCTTTGTGCCATACATGGATCTAACCGAAGAGTGGTACTATAGGACCTTTTTTGATGCAGGCGAATATGGATTCGGCCTATGTGCATCGCCACTTGAACCATTGAGGGATTGTCCAGCAAATGCAGTATTTATGGATGGATACTTCACAGGACAGGATGGGACCCCGGGAATTATACCAAATGTTTTCTGTATATTTGAACGACAAGCCGGAGATATCATATGGCGGCATACCGAAGGTACAATACCAGGGAAAGTGGTAAGTGGATTTCCAATTCGTTTCCTACATACGTGTTAGGTGTGTTTGGAACATAGGAAAAGAAAGGGAAAGAATTTTTTTATTCCTTCAGCTTTTTGGTTGAGAAAAGAGAAAATGCAAATGGAAAATAAGCAGGAAATTACTTTCCTTATCAGCTTGTTTTTTTTTTTTTTTTTCATCTTTTCTTCCCTGTTTTGCTGCATTCGCTAACTATAACTGCCTTTTACTTTCTTTCATCTCCTCTTTTAAATCCAAACAAGGAAAGTTCTTTTCTTTGTCTTCGGAAGACGAACCAATGAAAGTAACTCAGCTGTATTAAATTTACGCCCTTCCTTCTTTCCCATTCAGGTCCACTAGTTTCAAACACTGCCTTAGCGTTTATTTTCTCCAGATATGGAACCTATCTTACCAGGAACGGGAAAATGGTAGATTGTGGTATGGAAGGTGGAGGCTTCTATAGTAACATATTAGAATGTGAATGTTCTTAAGCAATAAAATTCAACAAGAAGTTTTCCTCTCTGGTTTTTTTTTTTTTTGGAGTTCATCACCATTTCTGGTATAGCTATGGTTTTTGATCCATTATGTCGTGCCAAATGTGCGTTATCTCAAGATATTGGTTTATTATATTGGATTTCCTTTTAGTACAATTTGTTAGAAAATTTAGGGGCAAAGCATGAGCATCGCTAAGTTTGCCGTTTCAGAACTAAAGTGCAGAAAGGTTTCAAACCGCGCGTTCCAACTTCCAAAACGTTATTCATTACAGGTTTTTTTTTTGTTTTCTGGTAAAACGGGTTAAGTTCTTTTGCAGATAAGAGAGGTTAGACCTGAAGTGAGCCTGGTGGTGAGGATGGTATCAGCGGTTGGTAACTATGACAATATAGTTGATTGGGAATTCAAGCAAACCGGCACCATCAAAGCCATGGTATGCAACATAGGTTAAAGCTTATTCAACACCAAATCATTGACTCACTGGTCTATTGTCACTAGCGTTAGGCAGGTTCTCAATACCGGTCACCATTTTTTATTAGGACTTTAGTTTCAATGTATAATTGCCTATTCTATTGTGTTAAAAATTTATTACTATTTTTGTTGATTAATATGATCAATTCCCTCAATTAGCATGGCCTCTCATCATAGTTACCTTATCTTTTTTTACTCATAAACCTAACTATTGTAGGTGCTCTAGTTTTCTCCATTTCTAATCTCGGTTGCCTCCAATACAAAAGCAACACAAACCTAACTATTGTATAGATTTTCACGTTTCAAAAGCAACATAGTTTTCAAAAGCAACGTAAACCTAACTATTGTATAGATTTTCACGTTTCATCTATACTTAAAGTTTTTCCCACCAGACAGAACTCTTATTAGTATTTTCAATCTCCTTTATAATCAATGTTGGTCGCTTTCATCTTCGATTTCTTTGGATTTACTAAATTTTGTGGGTACTATATTATTGTACCAAATTTCATATTTATCTTAAATCTGACGTTGCGGATCCCACAAAGATTGACTAGTTCTATGCTTACTAAATGCGGTGGATCCCATTATTGTTTGCTACTTTAAGAATATTAAATTATACCTTTATCGATGTGGTCCCTATGGCCCTTCTTGTTTAATGAGGAAAAGGGCATAATTTTATTGTAGAGGAGAATCTTAACTCTGTCTTTAGTAGTAGATTAAAAGAAGTGGTTGCAAATGACTGCTTTGGCCCTTTTTTATAAGCCCAATATTTCTCCTCACAGGTTGGTCTAACTGGTTTGCTAGAAGTGAGGGGATCAGTATACACTCACAAAGACCAGATACACGAGGAAGTCTATGGTACATTGTTAGCAGAGAACACAATGGGTGCATACCATGATCATTTCCTCAGCTACCACCTTGATCTCGATGTGGATGGTGATGCCAACTCCCTTATCAAGACCACACTACAAACCAATAGGGTGAGTAACAGCAGATCACCAAGGAAGAGTTATTGGACTGCTGTGAGTGAAACGGCTCAAACAGAAGCCGATGCGAGGATTCAACTCGGCTCGAAGCCAACTGAATTGTTAGTGGTGAATCCTAACAAGAAGACCAAAGTGGGGAACCCCTCTGGCTACCGTTTAATACCTGGGTCCGTGGTGGGCTCCATTTTAACAGACGATGACTATGCGGAAATTCGAGGCGCCTTTGCTAAGTACCATGTGTGGGTCACACCGTATAACAAGTCTGAAAAATGGGCTGGAGGTCTATATGCTGATCAGAGCAGAGGCGATAACAATTTGGAATCTTGGAGCCTCAGGTATGGAAACTCACAAAAAATAATCACCAAATTATTAATCTGATTATTACTTGCATGGTAATTTTTTTTTAATTTTCTGTTGTCAGTGTTGATATTTTAGACTAGAGACTCTGTTATTGCTCTTCTTCCGGTCGTATGTATGAAAATGTGCTTCCCAAAGATACACTAAACAAGGCATTTAGGGTCCATTTATAGCAAAGATATCATCTAGCAAAGATATCATAGAACTGTGTAATCAATCTCATTCAGGAGTATCACGTGGGGAGGAACCATACTATTATAGCCCTTCTACAGTTATGGATTAGGTAATTGCGCTTCCCTATGGTAACACTAAACGAGGCATTTTATGAACCTTCTTAGTGAAGTTATACCATAGGAGAAATATCAATCTCATTTTGGAGTATCACTTGGGAAGGAATTGCATGGATTGTTGAAAAGAAAGAGCATGTCTATATTTCCAAAAAGAAAATACTTAACGTGGGGAATCGTTTTTGAAAACTGTTTCTGGGAAATTTTTCAGAAAACCCACATTTCCAAAATACATCGAAAAGATGGTTTTAGGTTTCCGGAAACTGTTTTCGCACAAATGACCACAAGCAATGAGTGTTTTTGAGCTTTTTATTCATGTTATTTTCCAAAACCCAAAAAGCAAACATGAAGAAGATGTTGACAACACAAAACAGTTGTTAATGAGTATATTCTGTTGCTTAATAGTGAAGAGATATAATTCCACCAAATATTCAATCTCATCGGATATATAAATCTCATCGGATGAATAGTGATGAGCTTAACAATACCACACCACATGGTATTATTATACACCATATTTTGTGAGATTATATATCTGATGCAGGTTTGATCTGGGTCGTAAGTACTTTAAGTAAACCTGGGGACAATAGACGGAGACGGGGCCCAGTGGTTTGGTTGGATATTTGATGACCTTAGATAATATAGTCCACTCCTATGCTACTCGGTCAAACAAATGAGCATAAAGAGTTTAAATTATGCTCGAGTCTCCGCAGAGCTACATAATGATCTACTGTTTCGGGATACTTCAAATAACTTAGAAAATTGAGCGGTTCAATATGCTCATGATCTTATTAATTTGTAAATGCAGGAACAGGGGAATAGAGAATAAGGACATTGTGTTATGGTACACCTTGGGCTTTCATCATGTGCCTTATCAAGAAGATTTCCCACTTATGCCAACAATAAGTGGTGGGTTTGAGCTGCGACCGGCCAATTTCTTTGAGCACAATCCAGTTCTCAAAATAAAGCCTCCTAAAGATGTCAAGTGGCCAAATTGCTCCACACCAATGATGGTTTGATCTAAAACATTTTGTTGTCTTGTATGCTACTCTAGTCCTCTCCCTCAAAAAAACTTCCATATTATATTACTGGAAAGAATCATGTGCGAAGTTAAATAAAAACTACTTATGCTAATGGCAAAGTGCTGTTTAGTGGAAAGCTGCATAGTGGCCATGAAAAATTTGACTGAAAACATGAGTAAAACTTATTTTAATCTTATGCTAATTGTTGAAAACGGCCCATCAACAAATCTTGTAGGAGAATCTTTATGTTTCTCCCTGGATTTTCTTATCTATGGATTTTCTGTGGTTGATTCTGTGTTCTGTTTCTCTTGACCTAGACTTTTTGAAGAGGAAAATGCTTTTCATTTTGGTGATTAGAAAACATGCTTTGCCCACAAAACAAGCAATGGTTTTACAAAATGTGCATCAAGTAGGCCACATGAATGGTGTTGGGCTGTGCATTGTTTATTGTTTCTTACAAAGCAAATGCACAGCTGTCATCATGTGAGAAGTCATTGTGAATTTGTAAATGACAATTGGCCTGTCCTCTATTATATATACTACCAAACATTACTTAGAAACACCACATTTGAAATCCATGAATATACAACTCCTACTAGTTGCTGTTCTGCTACAATGCTGCTTCATAGCTACACTTCACCACCCCTTAGACCCTCTTAACCCTAGTGAAATCAACCAAATTAGTCTTATCATCAAAAAATCCCATTTGGGTACACTTTCAAACTTGACTTTTCACTTTGTTGATCTTGAAGAGCCAGAGAAAGAAGATGTTCTCAAATGGCTATCTTCAGATAAACGCAATGGGTCTTTCCCTTATCGTCGAGCCAAGGTAGTGGTTCGAGTCAGGGGTCAGACCCATGAACTCACTGTAGACCTAGCGACTAGTTCGATCACATCAGACCATGTTTACACTGGTCATGGTTTCCCTCCATTCACTTTCTCCGAGCTCCTCCGAGCAAGCAGACTTGCATCAAGTTATCCTCCTTTCAAAAATTCAATTTTGAAAAGGAACTTGAATTTGTCTGAAGTTACTTGCTTTCCTTTTACGATCGGTTGGTTTGGGGAAATCGTTACGAAAAGAACTCTCAAAATTTCATGCTATTATCGTGGAGGAACGACTAATGTTTTCGCTAGGCCTATAGAAGGCATAATCATGCTAGTCGACGTAGAGTCAATGCAAATTACCAAGTATGTAGACAGATTTACAGCTCCAATGCCAGGAGCTGCTGGGACCGACTTCCAGGCATCAGGGCAGGGACTGAATCCTGATTCGGGCCCTTGTAATGGAACGAACACTAGGCTCACAGTCAAAGGCCACGAGATTAGCTGGGCCAATTGGGCCTTCCATGTCGGGTTCAATGCTCGGGCCGGGCCAATCATATCAACCGCTTCGATATTCGATTCAGCAACTAAAAAGTTCCGGCGTGTGCTATACAGAGGGCATGTATCGGAAACATTTGTTCCGTACATGGACCCCACAACTGAATGGTACTTTAGGACTTTCATGGACGTGGGCGAATATGGATTCGGGCGTGCTGCTACCAACCTTGTGCCACTGACTGATTGCCCAGGAAATGCTGTGTATATGGACGGGTGCTTTGCTGGGGTAGACGGGCAACCGTTGCGTATTCCCCAAGTAATTTGCATTTTCGAGAGGTTTAACGGTGACGTGGCATGGAGGCATACTGAAACTGGAGTTCCTGGAAAAGTGGTAAAATGGTTTGGCACGGCTGTTTTTTGATGTGGTTTGTGATCTTGTTTTTGGAAAGAGTTTTTCTGGCGTTTATATGAATTTGTTGTTTTTGTTTTCTTTTTCTGTGCAGATAAACAGTGGGGAGCCAGAGGTTAATTTGGTGGTTAGGATGGTGGCTACTGTTGGGAATTATGACTATGTTCTTGATTGGGAATTCAAGCAAAGTGGGTCCATTAAAGTTGGGGTAAGAATAACTAAAGTCACTTCTGTTTGGTATTGTTTTCCCCTTTATCCTTCTATAGAACAAACAAAATAAGAAGTACAACAATTTCCATGGTCTTTTGTCACACTCATTTTTGAACATATTTGTTTTTTATTTAAGATTCAACAGTTTTCAATTATTCAGAAACTTAATAGTGTTTCAGAAAATGAAAACAGAAAACAGTGTAGTGTCTTGATACTAACCGGATCTTGTGAATAAACCAGGTAAGTTTGACAGGGGTACTAGAGATGAAGGCAACTTCGTACCTACACAACGGTGTCACATCAGAGGATATTTATGGCACATTCGTGGCCAAAAACACCATTGCTGTCCGCCACGACCACTTCCTCACTTACTACCTTGACCTCGACATCGACGGTTCCAACAACACTTTCATCAAATCCAAATTGAAAACCATTAGAGCGATGGGTGTCAAACCCCCCACTCCAAGGAAGAGTTACTGGACGGTAGTTAGAGAAACCATTGAGAGAGAATCCGAAGCGAAAATACAGATTGGTGTGGAAGCAGAGGAGTTTTTAGTGGTGAATCCGAATAAGAAGACGGAGATGGGGAATCAGGTGGGGTACCGGTTGGTTACCGGACAACCGGTGATTTCTCTTTTGACTGAGGATGATTACCCGGAAGTCAGAGCTGCTTATACTAAGTATCAGTTGTGGGTGAGTCCGTATGATAAGTTGGAGAGGTGGGCTGCTGGGTTTTATGCTGACAGGAGCCAGGGAGATGATGGGATAGCTGTTTGGAACCGCAGGTACTTTTAAAGGAAATTTTGATACTATCTGGTATTGTTTCTGTTTTCTTTGTTTTCGTTTTAGTAACACATTAAGGCTCTGTTTGTTTCGGGCAAAACGTTTTCTGGATAATGATGTGTTTTTTGTGTTTGGTTGTAAGTTGAAAATATTTTATGTTGGCTTTCATTTTTTTGGTTATCAAATACCGGAAAAATGTTTTTTTTAGAAAAAGTTTTCCACCTGAAACAACCGGAGCAGAAGATAACAAATGAGGCCACCTGAAAGGAAAGAGATGGGCCGAAATTGTCTCCACCCTGTGATCACGGTCTCTTAATGATTTGAGGGCAATATATTAACTATTTTTTTATTACTAACACATTTCATTAGAGCCATTGTTTTTATGGCTATTTCAATCTTGAAAATGTGTTGGGAATACGATGCATCGATCCCGCCATCGCTTCCGTTACGCTGGCATGCACAAGACCCAAATTTCTGGGGAGTATCCATGGAGTCTAGCACATTCGTTGGGCCCAATATACATTAAATGTTTCATATCCACTTAAACGGCTTGTAAGTAGTGAGTCACCCAATTATATATTAAGTTCCAACCATCTTTATATTTTCCCAATGTGGGACTTAACCTTCACACATGTTCCAACAAAATGGGTTTAAAAATTTGAAAGTATATTTTGCATGTAAATTTGAAAGTCGCTGTTTTTAGAACTTCTTTAGTGATTTATTTCGAAAACTTCCATCAGCAACATCTGAAATTAATGCACTCAAAATCAAACAGAGAGACATTCCAAAGGGGGTGTTTGGTGACCGTCGTCCTGATCGCCTTGCCTGAGTGAACCTCCTGGTGGAAATTTGAACACACTTGAACTCTATGACCCTATTGCACAAGCAGTACCCGCCTTTATCTCCTAACCCGGTTGGAAGGTGACCGGGGAGACAATTTCGCAGTTAAGTAAGAGGTTGCAAAAGACCCTATTGCACAAGCAGTACCCACTGTTAGCGCCTAACCCGGCCGGAAGATAATTGGGAAGACACTCCTACAGTTTAAGCAAGAGGTTGCTTGAGAAAAGAAGGTATAGAGTGTTTGAGAGGAGAGTTGTGTGTATCTCTTAGGGTTTATCCATGTACCTTATAACAAGGGTTGGGCATTGTGTCGTGTCGGGTCAATTCGGATTGTTACATAACCATGAACACTAACCTGACCTGTTAAGCTAACCGTGTTCCTGGGTCGTATTATATACATCTTTCATGTCAGAAATAGTCAACCCTAACTCGCTAACTTCGTGTCGAGTTCGAGTTGTGTTATTGTGTCGTGTCATAAATTCTCACTAGGGCTGGGCATCGTGTCGTGTCGTGTCAATTCGGGTTCGGTCAATAAATTCTCACTAACTTGACTGTTAAGCTAAACGTGTTCTTGGGTCATGTCATATATGTGTTCGTGTCAGAAATAGTCAACCCTGACTCGAACCAGCTAATTTCATGTCGAGTTCAAGTCGTGTTATTTTGTCGTGTCATAAATTCTGACTAGGGCTAGGCATCGTGGTGTGTCGGATTCGTGTCGTGTCAATTCAGGTTCGTGCTAGATAATCCTCAACACTAACCCGACCTGTTAAACTAAACGTGCTCTCAGGTCGTATCATATACGTGTTTCGTGTAAGAAATAGTCAATCCTAACCTGAACCCATTGACTTCATATCAAGTTCGAGTCGTGTCATAAATTCTCACCCCACCTTATATAGACTGCCTTGCCTTGCCCTCTAAGTTGATATGAGCTCAGCAAGCACGATAACAGCTGCGGGTGACGTCAGCTATGACGCAATGGATAAGTTGGTTATGTGCGCTGTTTGTCGTCGTTCATGCGACTCGGTCAAATCAGTTCGGACCCAACCGGCAAGTTGTTGCACCGGTATTGTGGTTCGAGACAAATCGTTCTGGATAGAAAGCACGGTTGATTCAGTCCGGCATAGCGATCAGGTTTGTTTGGACTTCTTGGCCTCTGGGCTCTATCCCGACCTTGGTATACTCGGCCCACTACGGGGAGAATATTTTGATTTTACTTTTTAATATCGCCATATATTTTGGTGGTGCTAAAAATTGATGAACCTCTCTTTTGTTTGTGGGTTTATATGCAGAAATAGACCGATTGGGAACAAAGACATAGTACTTTGGTACACAGTTGGGATTCATCATGTTCCATGCCAAGAAGATTTCCCAGTGATGCCAAGAGTTTATGGCGGATTTTATGGCGGATTTGAACCCATTGCTCAAACCATAGTTTTAGAATTTCTTTGAAAGAAAGTTATTGCTCAGACCATAGTTTTAGATATGCTTGTTTTGCTAGTGAAGAGTTATTCTTGTGCAGCGTTTGATGCAAAAGGTGGTATCCATAAAATTTTCCTGATTTACATGTAAATTTATGGCTTTGTTTGAACAAAAACATGACAAAAAGTGTAGTCGCTCTGATTTTTATTTTGAAATCGATTTATGCATTTTCTTGTGCAACCTTTTTCCATTACAATTTATTTCATCCGATTGAGCAAAAACATGTAACTTCGATTCTTCTTATGAATTCCTTCACTTGCTATTATTCACATTAACCGAATGGTCTCTGTCAAAGCAAATTGTAGAACAATGAGAACCATAATCAAACCCGGAAGGGCCGAAAAGGGAGCGAAGAAAAAGATAACAAGCAGACACTTATGTGTGCCTGTGTTTATTTTTTGTATACGTTCTGGGTGGAATTTTGATCAGGTTCTGGTGGTATTGCAATTAGGCCACTGCACATTCTTGGGAGGTTTGGTTTTGAGCACTGGATTTCTCTCGAAGAAATTGGTCGGCCGGAGCTCAAATCCACCGGATAGCGTTGGCATTACTGGAAAATCTTCCTGGCAAGGGACATGATGGAATCCCATGGTGTACCATAACACAATGTCCTTGTTCACAATCTCCCTGTTCCTGCAAGATTAAAAAGGACATATTTGGTATTTGTTAAAATATAGAAATAGTCTGCACAATGGGGAAATGACAAAGAGAAAAATATGCAAAATGATGTGACATATAAAGGAAAATCACTTTCAGAAAAAAACACAGAGGGTTTTTAATAATGAAAAGATAAAGGAATGATAACACGGAAGAGTTTTTCCGAAAAACGTCCAGGAAAGATAAATGAACTGTTCAGATTCACAAAAAAGAGAATCTGAACTGTTCATCTCTCTTTCCTAGTCGTTTTCGGGGAATTTTTCTTGTATCTTAACATTTTTAAAAAGATAACTTGAAATTAATCTGAGAGAGTATTGTGGCATACCTGAGGCTCCAAATGGCTAAAGTATCGTCTCCCCGGCTCCGATCAGTGTACAACCCTCCAGCCCATTTTTCAGACTTGTTGTAAGGAGTCACCCACACATTGTACTTGGTGAAGGCACCCCTGATTTGAGGATAATCGTCGTCTGACAAAAGAGGCCCATCCGCCGATCCAGGAATCAGGCGGTACCCAATGTGGTTCCCCACCTTAGTCTTCTTGTTAGGGTTCATCACCACCAACTCAGCCGGTTTCAGGCCGAGTTTTATCCTTGCATCGGCTTCTGTTTTCGCTGTTTTGCTAACAACCGTCCAGTAGCTCTTCCTTGGAGAGACGTTACCGGTCACTCGTTTCGTCTCTAAATTGTTTTGTACAAAGGAATTCGACGTCCCGTCGATGTCTAGATCAAGATGGTAGGTCACGAAGTGATCATGGTACACTCCAATGGTATTTTCAGCTAACAATGTCCCATAAAGGTCCTGTTTTATTTGATCAGTGTGGGTGTAGGTCACCCCCTTAACTTCCAGAATTCCTGAGAGTCCTACCTGCAGAGGGAAAAAAAGATTTGAAAATGATTGTTCAATTTGAATATTGATGCATTTGCTGATAAAAAAAACAGAGACCCATTTCGTATTTTGATTTTTGAAGGAATATTTTTACCCCAACTTTGATAGATCCACTAGGCTTGAATTCCCAATCAATTATATAGTCATAGTTGCCAATTGTTGCTACCATTCTCACCACCAAGCTCACATCTGGCCTTACTTCCCTTATCTGCAAAATCACAATATTGGTGTTACAATACCATTAAAAATTTAAAACATGATGAACTCTAGTTGGCCGTGTTCAATGTGTGAAAATGGGTTCCTTTTATGATAAAAGTTTTCTAAATTCTTCAAGTAACGAACCCAGAAAACAAAATCTGACCATGGAAAACCAAAGAAAGCATTTTTATCTCAGCTCAAAATGGGGTAAAATAGCTTTTACCACTTCTCCTGGAATGCCGGTCTCGGTATGACGCCACATGACATTCCCAGCATGCTTCTCAAATATGCAAAAAACATTGGATATCTTTGTGGATTTTCCATCTTACTGGCAGCGTAGATCCATCCGAATCCTGCGCGTGGGTGGGCAATGGCGCAATCTGCTCAACGGCTCAGTGACACGGCGGATTGGCCGAACCCAAATTCGCCAAGATCGAAGAATGTTTTGTAGTACCATTCCTCTGTTGGATCCATGTACGGCACGAAGAGCTCGGATATGTGCCCTCGGTACATCACTTGTCGAAATTTGCGTTGGTCGAGGTCGTAGATTGAGGCAAGTGATATGATTGGGCCAGCCCGAACATCAAACCCCAAATGGAATGCCCAGTTGGCCCATCTGGAAAAAAAAAAAAAGAACAAGTATTAGCTTTTGTTGCAAAAAGGTGCTCTTGGGGGACCCTGTAGCAAAAATGAGATTTGGGCCAAGTCACTATATTTCTGAAATGATTTCAATTGTGGACCCTTTATAATTTATATTTGAAGGATCGGAATCGCGATTTTATTCATATTTAGAATGATTTTAGTAGATTATTGACTGTGTAAAAATTAAATTAATTGGATATGAGTGGAGAGAGCCAGAGAGAGAAATGAGGAAAAATGATGTCATACCATTTATATGTATTTGGAAAGAACAAGGCCATTAAATTTATATTTAGGATCGTAATTGTGTAATTTGTCAAGAATGTTTATCAATTATTCATGAAAATTAAATTTTTGAATATTGGTAGCCATATGGTCGATGTCATTTAACATTTTGAAAACAAATTTGAGTGTGTTCCGATCCCAAATGAAAATTCTTGAAAAAATGAGGGACCACAATTGAGGTCACTAAGGGGAGGTAGTGACTTGGGTCACTACGGGAACCCTAAGTACCCAAAACAACGTCATTAATCCCAAATCTTGTAGGCTAGTCGTGTGGGATCTCCATGGGGGTTTCACACGAAAGACTCGAGTCGTTCAGGAATTTTAAAATTAATTTGAATGGTCTTGGAAAGTTTTAGCAGAATCAAATATTTTTAAGTTGCAAGTGATTTGTCTATTTCTTCAAATTTTCATTTTGATTTCAGGACCTAAAATTTGAAAGAATCTTTAAAAAAGTTAAGACAATTGTGTACTCAATATTCCCATGATCTGAACATCAGATGTCATAGGGTATGTTGAGAAGAGCGTTTATTAAAAATTGTAAGAATCTCACATAAACTTGCATGTGATTGTAAAGAGGGTTGGAGAATTACGCAGGTGCCCCAAATTAATGAATAATTAGTCCAAGATTGATCGTTTTTGCTGTTACACATGTAATAGATTATTTAGCATTAAAAAATATTTCCTCATGCATAGTTTGACGCAGTTAGAGCAAGCACAACATGCTCTCTAAACCCCTCCATATCCCAATTTTACTCAGCCAAACCTAAAAAACAAGCTCCAAGAGCCTCCCTAAATCCCTCCCTAAAATACAAAATGCTAGCAGTACCTTCCCAAAATCCTCCCCATTGGGAGGCACTATTCACTACCTATTAGTTTTTTACTCTCTCTCTCTCTCTCTCACTTTCCCATTTGTTTATTCTTCTCTCTCTCTCTCCCCCTCTCAATAATCATTTTTTAAATAGGGAAGGTAATAGAGAGGAATTGTTGGAGAAGTAAATTGGCAAAATGAAAAATATGCACTATTTATTACTTTTTTTAAAGAAAAATTTAGGCAGACTATTGGGGATGCTCTTAGCATTGTCCCTTTCCAAGTGATGGTAACATAGTCCTAGTCCTAGGTATACAAGTCGAAATATGTGGCTTGTGATGTTTGTATGTCAAGAAGTTTAATTTTTCTTTGCAATCAAGTCTAACCACAATGGCGGCTTGAAAAAAATCTCCTGGGTTTTTTTTAAGCTTGGAACTCAATTCTAAATACAACTGAATTTGGAATCGTTCGATGCGCATATGAGTTTACAAGTATTGAATGGTTCTCAGGGGGTGTTCCACTAACAAAAAACTATTTTTTTCAAAAACCGAGACAAGTCATTCTCTCACAATACATCACATAAAAAACCGTGAAAAACAAATTTCTTCAAAAAACCACCTTAGTGAAACACCCCCTGAATAAAATTGTTCCCAAATTGAGATTTAAAGTTAATTTTGTCCCTGAGTTTCCCAATTTCCTCTCATGCGTACGAAAGCTAGGGGTGCTGCGCAGCGTGTTGTGCAGCCGCACGGTGTGTCTGCGCCGGCCACTTTCCGGCGATCCGAGACGTTAACCAGTAGCCCTCGTCGAGTACTATAAGTATACCCAAAATCAACTTGATCGGATATCGTTAAGTACCTAATCAAAACACAAATAGCTTGAAAAAATGGGTTTAGTAATTTGGATCCAGTGTTTATGTAAATTTGTGTTCCATTTCATTTCAATCTATTTGTGTTCCGATTAGGCACTTAACGATATCCGATCAAGTTGATTTTTAGAACACTTATAGTACTCGACGAGAGGTATCCGTGAACGTCACCGATCGCCGGTACGTGACCGGCGCGGCCGCGCCATGCATGCATAGCACGCTGCGCAACACCCCAGAGCATGGTACACAGTTAGGTGAACTCTATAAAAACATGGAGCTACAAGCAAGGTGGCCAAGGGGTAAAGCCCGGTTCTTATTTTTCATAAATAAACTTAAATAAAGTTTTTATTTTATTTACTTTCATTCATTTAATAAAATAAGAAAATACCCCCCTTTTGAATTCAGTGACAATACCAGAAAATCAAATTTTCAATTATATCAAAATCTAGATTATCAATTTTAATACGAAGCACAAAATTGCACATTTTTTTCGGTTTGAAAGTTGAGACACAATATTGCTCTTCACATGTAGAAACCTTGCAAAGATGCAATTGCTCTTGGTAAAATCTAAAGATCAATTACCGAGACTTTTCATTCCATAATTGATAGTTTTCAAACAAGTCATTTTCTATACTTAGCTATATCTTTTTAGAGATAGACGGAGATAGTTTTCTTGGTTCATCGGGCCTTGGGTCCCGACTTTGATTTTTTGGTCCAAGAATGTGAAACCCGACTTCTTTCCGACATACTTGAGAAAAACTACTATCGAGAAAAAAGAAAGCGTACCCTTCTCACATAAAGTAAAAACCAAACAAAATTTGCTTCAAAAAATGAAATTATTTTTATTGAATTGGACCGGTAACATTTTGGTTTGGATTTTTTTGATATAATTCAAGCTTAAAATATAATATTTGTAACCTTAAGTTTGTTTTTTTATTTTATTTTTATTTTTTATGACTTAATAATTAGAGCACAAATAAACTTGGATCGAATTTGGACAACCCAAATATCGGAGCTGGCCTTGGCTATAAGAAGTGTCATAAGGTATGCCCCAACATAGCAAATTTCTCCAAACAATAATAACAATTGAAATTAACTTGACTGACCTGATTGTATGACCATCAATCTCAAAACCTGGCCCATCCGGTTGCATTGTTGCTAAGCCCCTCAGTTTTGGACCGAATGGTGGCTTCTGGTGTGATGCTCGGTACTCCGTACCTTCGGCCTTCGGCACCGGAACCCTAAACCTATCGTGGTATTCCGTTATTTTCATCTCGTCTATATCGACTACCACCGTTATTCCCTCCACTGGTCTCACGTACATATTAGTCGTCCCGTCTACATAAAAGAAGGAAAATGGAATCTTTGAACAACTTTCCAACATAATTTCTTACAAAATAACAGTAAGATTTGTCGAAAATAATACATAAATCAAATTAGTTTCTTACCAATATAAAAGCATTGAATCTTCAATACCCTACTTGTCTCAGCTTCTCCAAACCACCCAACAGTAAAAGTGGAGCAAACAACGTCAGATAAATTTAGCCCTCTCTTTGCAACTGACTCTACAAATGGAGGGTAAGTCAGTGGCAACTCAAGAGCATAAGTTTGCTCATCAATTGTCAATATAGGGAACCCGTGGCCGTTGTAAATTTGGTCAGAAATGACAGAATTCATCGATAAATCGACGATTATCTCGTGGGTGTTTTTGTCAAGTCGAGTAATAACAAAGGCTCGCCGTGGTGGGGCTATAGTCGCGTTCGGGTTTGATACCCATGAGAGAATGGTTTGTTTATCTGGGTCCTCTAACCCTACGTACTGGAAGGTCAGGCTATGGTTCGAGCCCGAGTAGGAGTTTTCGATGATGGTTCGGACTAGCTTGAACTCCGATGGAGTTAGAGGGTCTAGTGGGTGGTGGTGCTGGTGGCTAACGACGGTCGAAGAGATATATGATGGAGAGAAGAAAGAAGATGAAGGTTTTTCTAATTGTTGGAGCCATAGAATTTGCATGGAAATTTAGTATGGATTGCTTGTGTTTATATATAATATGTACAAGAGTATTATTCCAAGAAGACCCTTAGATTTTTTAAGTAGGTTGCAAATTTGGAAGTATTCTTGGACTTTTAGCTGTTGAAGAGTATGCATATGATCTAAAAGACTTAATTTTCGATAAGGTACTTAGAGACTTAATTTTCGTTTTCTCACCTGTTCATTGAACCAACATTTCTCCTATACGTATCGGTTTTTGACGGTCCAAATTTCTTGTACAACAATCTGTGGGCAGAACGAAAATCATAAGAATATTGACTAATTCAATAACACAAAGTTGACAAAAATACCCACGAGATAATCGTCGATTTGGGTAAATTTGTAAGATGCCAACGAAAACGACACCAAAACCACCTAAAACCACAATCCAAAGAGACCCAAGAAGCCCCCAACAAAACCTCAGGAAACCACCAATGACCTACCAAAGCATTAGCTGATTCAACTGGAATACCACCGGCTGAGCTAGTAGTCAGTTATGCTTTGCAAAAGTCAGCATTGAGCTCATAGGTTGACTCTAAATTCCAACATGTGTTATATAGTCATGAGGAAATTAAGTTAGAAGATATTTAAGGAATCAAGCCGTGCCCTAATAAAATTCCTCTATAAGTACTTAAGGGACAGTTTGTTTTACCAAATATAAGCATCGAGTTGAATTATATGTCTAACAGAGTTATATATTCCGGTATTTGCTTCGAATTTTCATAGTAGGATGTTTATGTTTGGTTGAAGTGTACATAGACATACGACCTTATCTTTGATTATTCAACCAAATGCAACAAAGGAAAAAGTGGCAAGGCTTAGGGTCCCATCTTTTGTTCATTCACTTCTAAAGTCGGTGAACGCTACCTACTTCTTATCGGTCACTGTTGAGTGTGGCTTCAAAATTGGTGTTTGGAGCATCTCTGGACCGGACCAAGACTTTGGAGGTTCGGACCAGACTTCGGGAGACCAAAATTGGGCTTTCTGCATCGGTAGTCCGGACGGGAGTTTTCTTGGTCCGGACCACGGGGTCATGGTCCGGACGGGGGATTTCTTGGTCCGGACCACCACTCCAAAAACATTTGTTTGGGTCTCATGAACCTTGGTCCGGACCATGGTGACGTACAACACCTTATTTAAGTGCGTTTAAATCAGTTTTAGGGTTAGAGAAGCTTGTTTTGGAGAGAGAAACCCAGAGAAACTGAGAGAAACATTGAGAGGAGATTGAAGATTGTAATCCTTATTGATTATAGTGGATTGATTCGTCCCTTTTCCCCGTGGATTAGCTACACAGCCTGTGTAGTGAACCACATAAATCTCTTGTGTTCTTGTGTGTTTGGTTTTCTTGCTTTCCTAGCGTTCTTCATCTTTATTGTTCTTGTTTCTAGATTGATTGTGCTTACTAGAATCGTTGTGACTTCCGCAGTATCGCACAACAGTCACTCTTAATTGTTGTACTCTACTTGAAACTTAATCATAGTTGTCGCTAAAAAGAGAAAGAAATAGGAGAAGAAGCAAAACTTCTATAATTTTTTAGATCGGTGAACAAATTGCACTCTCTTTTTTACATACATAAATTGGTTAAAACCACCTAAATCAGACTAAAGAGATCTTATAGTAATTGGGGTGTGTTTGGAACTCAAGAAAAGAAAAGAAAAGAAACAAAGATGGAAAATTGAGCAAAAGAACTTGTTTACTTTCCTTTCATTTGATTTTGAATGGAAAATGGAAGGAAAAAACAGTCTCTAAAGCCCCGTTTGGTTAGACGTCGAAAAGAATCAACTTCCATGTAATTCTCTAAACAAAACAAATAACTTTTTTAAATCACAATATATTTTGGTTTGCTAAAAATTGATGAACCACTTCTGTGTGGGTTTATAAACAGAGACAGACCCATTGGGAACAAAGACCTATTTACTTGGGTACAGTTGGGACCCACCATGCCCCATGCCAAAAAGACTTACTACTTTACCCACTGATGCCCAGATGGTGCATTTGAGCTTCGGCCAACAAATTTCTTTGAAAGAAACCCATTGCTCAAACCATATTTTACAGATGCTTGTTATGCTAGTGAACAGAGTTGTTCATTTTGGTTTCTTTGATCACCAGCAGAGCAGTAGAGTAGATAGTGAAGTGTTAGGGATTTTAGCACAACCCCTCTTAATGTCAAGCCATGAGAAAATTAAGTGAGCAAACAGAAGACGAAAACACGAGAACACAAAGATATATGTGGTTCCACAAAGCACGAAGCAAAGTGTACTTTGCGGGTGAAGAGCAAGAGAGCATTCACTATAACTAAGGAGCAAGATTGCAACGGAGCTGGCTATACCCAACACTCTACAAAATGAAGCACCCATGAATCCCAAAACAAAGAAATACCAAGAGCAATTGAGTACTCACAACTCACTAGGGACTAAAACCCTAACACTCCTGCATAAACTCTAGAAAGAATTTATTTCTAAAGAATACTGCAAGGTATCTATATCTATATATAATAAACACAATCAAAGCATTATCATAGAAGTCTAAACAAACTAGGAAATTCTAAACAGAATAAGAATCTCCAAAAAGGGAAATTCAAGGAACATTCCTAACAATCTCCCCCTTGACTTGAATTCTCTCATTCAACATAGTGCAATCCTCTCGAAATTACCACTCTTCTCCACCGCCCCCAACGTGGGGCAATTACCAACAGCAAACACGAGCAAGGCTCAAGCATGATTGCTTGACCTTGTAAACGCGACTTAGAAAACCCAACCACACATGACTCCAAAGTGAGCTTCCATCTTTAAATGGGTATTGACAACCTAACACACTCCTCACGGATGCAATCGAATATTTGCTCAAACTCCCCACGGAGCTAATAATCCACCAGAGAGTTTCCAAAATAAAATCCATGACCCTGAATAATGATGAAACACTTGACGTAGTACCCACAATAGTACTACAATTTAGCATAGAGGCCTCCACAAGAATTTTATTTCTATAATTTCTTTCATTTTGGGATGTAAAAATAAAAGTATAATGATCATATGTTCCCTTTATTTTTGGTCTTTAATCAACTTCTTCTTCTTTTTTTCTTTTTTTTTTTTGCATTTTTTCATTTTCCCAATTTTCTTTAATCAATTCCTTGTTTATTTAATAACTTTTTTTTTTTTTTTTTGGTTTTTCCATGCCTCGTGTCATGTCGTGCCTTGCTGGAACTGTGAATCTGTGATGTGTCGTGCCCGTGCCATGCCATGCCCGTCCTAGTTCCGTGCCAAGCCAATTTCCGTGCCAGAACAGTGTCGTGCCGTGTCGTGACTCGTGCTGCGTCCCACTTCGTGTCGTGCCCGTCAAATACCGTGTCGTGTCGTGCCAGTGCCGTGCGCGCTCATTTTCGTGCCCGTGCCACGTGCCCACTTAGACCGTGCCATGTTATGCCGTGCCAGGATTAGGCCGTGCCTCTGACGTGCCGTGCCACCTTCGAACGTGTCGTGCCTGTACCGACCCGGCCCATTTAACACACCTATCCATAACCACCACCATCTTCATTGTAATAAGACCCATCATTTTATTGCAAAAGTTTAGCTCAATTTGATGTGTTCAATATGCTCATGATGTTCTTATTAATTTGTAAATGCAGGAACAGGGGAATAGAGAATAAGGACATTGTGTTATGGTACACCTTGGGCTTTCATCATGTGCCTTATCAAGAAGATTTCCCACTTATGCCAACAATAAGTGGTGGGTTTGAGCTGCGATCGGCCAATTTCTTTGAGCACAATCCAGTTCTCAAAATAAAGCCTCCTAAAGATGTCAAGTGGCCAAATTGCTCCACACCAACGATGGTTTGATCTAAAACATTTTGTTGTCTTGTATGCTACTCTAGTCCTCTCCCTCAAAAAAACTTCCATATTATATTACTGGAAAGAATCATGTGCGAAGTTAAATAAAAACTACTTATGCTAATGGCAAAGTGCTGTTTAGTGGAAAGCTGCATAGTGGCCATGAAAAATTTGACTGAAAACATGAGTAAAACTTATTTTAATCTTATGCTAATTGTTGAAAACGGCCCATCAACAAATCTTGTAGGAGAATCTTTATGTTTCTCCCTGGATTTTCTTATCTATGGATTTTCTGTGGTTGATTCTGTGTTCTGTTTCTCTTGACCTAGACTTTTTGAAGAGGAAAATGCTTTTCATTTTGGTGATTAGGAAACATGCTTTGCCCACAAAACAAGCAATGGTTTTACAAAATGTGCATCAAGTAGGCCACATGAATGGTGTTGGGCTGTGCATTGTTTATTGTTTCTTACAAAGCAAATGCACAGCTGTCATCATGTGAGAAGTCATTGTGAATTTGTAAATGACAATTGGCCTGTCCTCTATTATATATACTACCAAACATTACTTAGAAACACCACATTTGAAATCCATGAATATACAACTCCTACTAGTTGCTGTTCTGCTACAATGCTGCTTCATAGCTACACTTCACCACCCCTTAGACCCTCTTACCCCTAGTGAAATCAACCAAATTAGTCTTATCATCAAAAAATCCCATTTGGGTACACTTTCAAACTTGACTTTTCACTTTGTTGATCTTGAAGAGCCAGAGAAAGAAGATGTTCTCAAATGGCTATCTTCAGATAAACGCAATGGGTCTTTCCCTTATCGTCGAGCCAAGGTAGTGGTTCGAGTCAGGGGTCAGACCCATGAACTCACTGTAGACCTAGCGACTAGTTCGATCACATCGGACCATGTTTACACTGGTCATGGTTTCCCTCCATTCACTTTCTCCGAGCTCCTCCAAGCAAGCAGACTTGCATCAAGTTATCCTCCTTTCAAAAATTCAATTTTGAAAAGGAACTTGAATTTGTCTGAAGTTACTTGCTTTCCTTTTACGATCGGTTGGTTTGGGGAAATCGTTACGAAAAGAACTCTCAAAATTTCATGCTATTATCGTGGAGGAACGACTAATGTTTTTGCTAGGCCTATAGAAGGCATAATCATGCTAGTCGACGTAGAGTCAATGCAAATTACCAAGTATGTAGACAGATTTACAGCTCCAATGCCAGGAGCTGCTGGGACCGACTTCCAGGCATCAGGGCAGGGACTGAATCCTGATTCGGGCCCTTGTAATGGAACGAACACTAGGCTCACGGTCAAAGGCCACGAGATTAGCTGGGCCAATTGGGCCTTCCATGTCGGGTTCAATGCTCGGGCCGGGCCAATCATATCAACCGCTTCGATATTTGATACAGCAACTAAAATGTTCCGGCGTGTGCTATACAGAGGGCATGTATCAGAAACATTTGTTCCGTACATGGACCCCACAACTGAATGGTACTTTAGGACCTACGTGGACGTGGGCGAATATGGATTCGGCCGTGCTGCTACCACCCTTGTGCCACTGATTGATTGCCCGGGAAACGCGGTGTACATGGACGGGTGCTTTGCTGGGGTAGACGGGCAACCGTTGCGTATTCCCCAAGTAATTTGCATTTTCGAGAGGTTTAACGGTGATGCGGCATGGAGGCATACTGAAATTGGAGTTCCTGGAAAAGTGGTAAAATGGTTTGGCACTGCTGTTTTTTGATGTGGTTTGTGGAAAGAGTTTTTCTGGCTACTACCTTGACCTCGACATCGACGGTTCCAACAACACTTTCATCAAATCCAAATTGAAAACCATTAGAGCGATGGGTGTCAAACCCCCCACTCCAAGGAAGAGTTACTGGACGGTAGTTAGAGAAATCATTGAGAGAATCCGAAGCAAAAATACAGATTGGTGTGGAAGCAGAGGAGTTTTTAGTGGTGAATCCGAATAAGAAGACGGAGATGGGGAATCAGGCGGGGTACCGGTTGGTTACCGGACAACCGGTGATTTCTCTTTTGACTGAGGATGATTACCCAGAAGTCAGAGCTGCTTATACTAAGTATCAGTTGTGGGTGAGTCCGTATGATAAGTTGGAGAGGTGGGCTGCTGGGTTTTATGCTGACAGGAGCCAGGGAGATGATGGGATAGCTGTTTGGAACCGCAGGTACTTTTAAAGGAAATTTTGATACTATCTGCTATTGTTTCGGGCAAAACGGTTTCTGGATAATGATGTGTTTTTTGTGTTTGGTTGTAAGTTGAAAATATTTTATGTTGGCTTTCATTTTTTTGGTTATCAAATACCGGAAAAATGTTTTTTTTAGAAAAAGTTTTCCACCTGAAACAACCGGAGCAGAAGATAACACATGAGGCCACCTGAAAGGAAAGAGATGGGCCGAAATTGTCTCCACCCTGTGATCACGGTCTCTTAATGATTTGAGGGCAATATATTAACGATTTTTTATTACTAACACATTTCATTAGAGCCATTGTTTTTATGGCTATTTCAATCTTGAAAATGTGTTGGGAATACGATGCATCGATCCCGCCATCGCTTCCGTTACGCTGGCATGCACAAGACCCAAATTTCTGGGGAGTATCCATGGAGTCTAGCACATTCGTTGGGCCCAATATACATTAAATGTTTCATATCCACTTAAACGGCTTGTAAGTAGTGAGTCACCCAATTATATATTAAGTTCCAACCATCTTTATATTTTCCCAATGTGGGACTTAACCTTCACACATGTTCCAACAAAATGGGTTTAAAAATTTGAAAGTATATTTTGCATGTAAATTTGAAAGTCGCTGTTTTTAGAACTTCTTGAGTGATTTATTTCGAAAACTTCCATTAGCAACATCTGAAATTAATGCACTCAAAATCAAACAGAGAGACATTCCAAAGGGGGTGTTTGGTGACCATCGTCCTGATCGCCTCGCCTGAGTGAACCTCTTGGTGGAAATTTGAACACACTTGAACTCTATGACCCTATTGCACAAGCAGTACCCGCCTTTATCTCCTAACCCGATTGGAAGGTGACCGGGGAGACAATTTCGCAGTTAAGTAAGAGGTAGCAAAAGACCCTATTGCACAAGCAGTACCCACTGTTAGCGCCTAACCCGGCCGGAAGATAATTGGGAAGACACTCCTACAGTTAAGCAAGAGGTTGCTTGAGAAAAGAAAGGTATAGAGTGTTTGAGAGGAGAGTTGTGTGTATCTCTTAGGGTTTATCCATGTACCTTATAACAAGGGTTGGGCATTGTGTCGTGTCAGGTCAATTCGGGTTGTTACATAACCATGAACACTAACCTGACCTGTTAAGCTAACCGTGTTCCCGGGTCGTATTATATACATCTTTCATGTCAGAAATAGTCAACCCTAACTCGCTAACTTCGTGTCAAGTTCGAGTTGTGTTATCGTGTCGTGTCATAAATTCTCACTAGGGCTGGGTATCGTGTTGTGTCATGTCAATTCAGGCTCGGTCAATAAATTCTCACTAACTTGACTGTTAAGCTAAACGTGTTCTTGGGTCATGTCATATATGTGTTCGTGTCAGAAATAGTCAACCCTGACTCGAACCAGCTAATTTCATGTCGAGTTCAAGTCGTGTTATCTTGTCGTGTCATAAATTCTGACTAGGGCTAGGCATCGTGGTGTGTCGGATTCGTGTCGTGTCAATTCAGGTTCGTGCCAGATAATCCTCAACACTAACCCGACCTGTTAAACTAAACGTGCTCTCAAGTCGTATCATATACGTGTTTCGTGTAAGAAATAGTCAATCCTAACCTGAACCCATTGACTTCATATCAAGTTTGAGTCGTGTCATAAATTCTCACCCCACCTTATATAGACTGCCTTGCCTTGCCCTCTAAGTTGATATGAGCTCAGCAAGCACGATAACGGCTGCGGGTGACGTCAGCTATGACGCAATGGACAAGTTGGTTATGTGCGCTGTTTGTCGTCGTTCATGCGACTCGGTCAAATCAGTTCGGACCCAACCGGCAAGTTGTTGCACCGGTATTGTGGTTCGAGACAAATCGTTCTGGATAGAAAGCACGGTTGATTCAGTCCGGCATAGCGATCAGGTTTGTTTGGACTTCTTGGCCTCTGGGCTCTATCCCGACCTTGGTATACTCGGCCCACTACGGGGAGAATATTTTGATTTTACTTTTTAATATTGCCATATATTTTGGTGGTGCTAAAAATTGATGAACCTCTCTTTTGTTTGTGGGTTTATATGCAGAAATAGACCGATTGGGAACAAAGACATAGTACTTTGGTACACAGTTGGGATTCATCATGTTCCATGCCAAGAAGATTTCCCAGTGATGCCGAGAGTTTATGGCGGATTTGAGCTTCGGCCGGCGAATTTCTTTGAAAGAAACCCATTGCTCAGACCATAGTTTTAGATATGCTTGTTTTGCTAGTGAAGAGTTATTCTTGTGCAACGTAGGCTCGGCCACGTGGTATCCATAAAATTTTCCTGATTTACATGTAACTTATGGCTTTGTTTGGTGCAAAAAGTGTAGTTGAATTTCACATGAAATCGATTTATGCTTCAATTACAATACAAATTTGACGGATAATGTAACTTCGATTCTTCTTATGAATTCCTTCACTTGCTATTACTCACATTAACCGGATGGTCTCTGTCGAAGCAAATTGTAGAACAATGAGAACCATAATCAAATCCGGAAGGGCCGAAAAGGGAGCGAAGAAAGAGATAACAAGCAGACACTTATGTGTGCCTGTGTTTATTTTTTGTATACGTTCTGGGTGGAATTTTGATCAGGTTCTGGTGGTATTGCAATTAGGCCACTGTACATTCTTGGGAGGTTTGGTTTTGAGCACTGGATTTCTCTCGAAGAAATTGGTCGGACGGAGCTCAAATCCACCGGATAGCGTTGGCATTACTGGAAAATCTTCCTGGCAAGGGACATGATGGAATCCCATGGTTTACCATAACACAATGTCCTTGTTCACAATCTCCCTGTTCCTGCAAGATTAAAAAGGACATATTTCGTATTTGTTAAAATATAGAAATAGTCTGCACAATGGGGAAATGACAAAGAGAAAAATATGCAAAATGATGTGACATAAAGGAAAATCACTTTCAGAAAAACACAGAGGGTTTTTAATAATGAAAAGATAAGGTACATGAAAAGTTTTTCCGAAAACGTCCAGGAAAGATAAATGAACTGTTCAGATTCACAAAAAAGAGAATCTGAATTGTTCATCTCTATTTCCTAGTCGTTTTCGGGGAATTTTTCTTGTATCTTAACATTTTTAAAAAGATAACTTGAAATTAATCTGAGAGAGTAATGTGGCATACCTGAGGCTCCAAATGGCTAAAGTATCGTCTCCCCGGCTCCGATCAGTGTTCAACCCTCCAGCCCATTTTTCAGACTTGTTGTAAGGAGTCACCCACACATTGTACTTGGTGAAGGCACCCCTGATTTGAGGATAATCGTCGTCTGACAAAAGAGGCCCATCCGCAGATCCAGGAATCAGGCGGTACCCAATGTGGTTCCCCACCTTAGTCTTCTTGTTAGGGTTCATCACCACCAACTCAGCCGGTTTCAGGCCGAGTTTTATCCTTGCATCGGCTTCTGTTTTCGCTGTTTTGCTAACAATCGTCCAGTAGCTCTTCCTTGGAGAGACGTTACCGGTCACTCGTTTCGTCTCTAAATTGTTTTGTACAAAGGAATTCGACGTCCCGTCGATGTCTAGATCAAGATGGTAGGTCACGAAGTGATCATGGTACACTCCAATGGTATTTTCAGCTAACAATGTCCCATAAAGGTCCTGTTTTATTTGATCAGTGTGGGTATAGGTCACCCCCTTAACTTCCAGAATTCCTGAAAGTCCTACCTGCAGAGGGAAAAAAAAGATTTGAAAATGATTGTTCAATTTGAATATTGATGCATTTGCTGATAGAAAAAGAGAGAGACCCATTTGGTGTTTTGATTTTTGAAGGAATATTTTTACCCCAACTTTGATAGATCCACTAGGCTTGAATTCCCAATCAATTATATAGTCATAGTTGCCAATTGTTGCTACCATTCTCACCACCAAGCTCACATCTGGCCTTACTTCCCTTATCTGCAAAATCACATTGGCATGAACTCAAGTTGGCGTTGTTCAAATGTGTGAAAATGGGTTCCTTTTATGATAAAAGTTTTCTAAATTCTTCAAGTAACGAACCCAGAAAACAAAATCTGACCATGGTAAAACCAAAGAAAGCATTTTTATCTCAGCTCAAAATGGGGTAAAATAGCTTTTACCACTTCTCCTGGAATGCCGGTCTCGGTATGACGCCACATGACATTCCCAGCATGCTTCTCAAATATGCAAAAAACATTGGATATCTTTGTGGACTTTCCATCTTGGCCCGCGTAGTATCCATCCATGAATACTGCATGGGCTGGACAATCTGTCAAGGGCTGAAGTGACACGGCGGATTGGCCGAACCCAAATTCGCCAAGATCGAAGAATGTTATGTAGTACCATTCCTCTGTTGGATCCATGTAAGGCACGAAGAGCTCGGATATGTGCCCTCGGTACATCACTCGTCGAAATTTGCGTTGGTCGAGGTCGTAGATTGAGGCAAGTGATATGATTGGGCCAGCCCGAACATCAAACCCCAAATGGAATGCCCAGTTGGCCCATCTGGAAAAAAAAAGAACAAGTATTATACGCATAATATTCTTTCTCATGAGGGTCAAGAATGTTTATAATTTTATTTGGGATCGAAACTGTGCAATTTGTCAAGAATGTTTAGTAGATTATTCATGTAAAAAATTAAATTAATTGGATATTTGTAGCCATATGGTCAGATACCATTTATATGTATTTGGAAAATAGACAAATTTGTCTCAATTGTGTGTCTATCAATCTTTGATGATCATAATTTTTTGAACCCATAGTGGCTCAACATTCTTGAAAACATGAGCGGTTCCGATCCCAAATAAAAATTTCAAAGGACCCACAATTAAGGTCACTAGAAATGTAGTATAGATTATTCAACATTAAAAAAAATCTCCTGGGCCTTTTTTTTCTTGGAACTCAATTCTAAATACAACTGAATTTTGAATCGTTCGATGCGAATAAAATTGTTCCCAAATTGTGGTTTAAAGTAGTGAATGGTTCGTAATAAACTTACGTAAAGTTTTTATTTTATTTACTTTAATTTATTTAATAAAAATAAGAAAGTACCCCCTTTTGAATTAAATGACAATGGGAGAAGATCAAATTTTCAATTATATCAAAATCTAGATTTTCAGTTATAGTACAAAGCACAAAATTTCGCATTTTTCTCCGAAAGTAATGCTTTGAAAGTTGAGACACAATATTACTCTTCACATAGAAACCATGCAAAGATGCAGTTGCTCTTTGTAAAATCCAAAGATCAATTTGCGGGACTTTTCATTCCGTAATTGATAGTTTTCAAAAAAGTCATTTTCTATACTTAGCCAGATTTTTTTGAGATAGACAGAGATTTTTCTTGGTTTCATCAGACTCTCGGATCCCGACCTTGATTTTTTTATCCAAGAATGTAAAATCCGACTTCTTCCCGACGTACTTGGGGAGAACTACTATCGAGAAAAAAGAAAGCGTACCCTTCTCAGATAAAGTAAAAACCAAAAAAAATTTGCTCCAAAAAATGAAATTATTTTTATTGAATTGGACCATGCTAATCATAAAATACTATAGCCAGGGTAACATTTTGGTTTGGATTTTTTTGATATAATTCAAGCTTAAAATATAATGTAACCTTAAGTTTGTTTTTTTATTTTCTTTTTATTTTTTATGACTTAATAATTAGAGCACAAATAAACTTGGGATCGAATTTGGACAACCCAAATATCGGAGCTGGCCTTGGCTATAAGAAGTGTCATAAGGTATGCCCCAACATAGCAAATTTCTCCAAACAATAATAACAATTGAAATTAACTTGACTGACCTGATTGTATGACCATCAATCTCAAAACCTGGCCCATCCGGTTGCATTGTTGCTAAGCCCCTCAGTTTTGGACCGAATGGTGGCTTCTGGTGTGATGCTCGGTACTCCGTGCCTTCGGCCTTCGGCACCGGAACCCTAAATCTATCGTGGTATTCCGTTATTTTCATCTCGTCTATATCGACTACCACCGTTATTCCCTCCACTGGTCTCACGTACATATTAGTCGTCCCGTCTACATAAAAGAAGGAAAATGGAATCTTTTAACAACTTTTCAACATAATTTCTTACAAAATAACAGTAAGATTTGTCGAAATTAATACATAAATCAAATTAGTTTCTTACCAATATAAAAGCATAGAATCTTCAATACCCTACTTGTCTCAGCTTCTCCAAACCACCCAACAGTATAAGTAGAGCAAACAACATCAAATAAATTTAGCCCTCTCTTCTTAACTGACTCTACAAATGGAGGGTAAGTCAGTGGCAACCCAAGAGCAACATTTTGGTCATCAATTGTCAACATAGGGAACCCGTGGCCGTTGTAAATTTGGTCAGAAATGACAGAATTCATCGATAAATCGACGATTATCTCGTGGGTGTTTTTGTCAAGTCGAGTAATAACAAAGGCTCACCGTGGTGGGGCTATGGTGGTGTTCGGGTTTGATACCCATGAGAGAATGGTTTGTTTATCTGGGTCCTCTAACCCTACATATTGGAAGGTCAGGCTATGGTTCGAGCCCGAGTAGGAGTTTTCAATGATGGTTCGGACTAGCTTGAACTCCGATGGAGTTAGAGGGTCTAGTGGGTGGTGGTGCTGGTGGCTCACGACGGTCATGAACAGATATATGATGGAGAGAAGAAAGAAGATGAAGGGTTTTCTAATTTTTGGAGCCATAGAATTTGCATGGAAATTTAGTATGGATTGCTTGTGTTTATATATGTACAAGAGTATTATTCCAAGAAGACCCTTAATTAGATTTTTTGAGTAGGTTGCAAATTTGGAAGTATTCTTGGACTTTTAGCTGTTGAAGAGCATGCATATGATCCAAAAGACTTAATTTTCGATAAGGTACTTAGAGACTTAATTTTCGTTTTCTCACCTGTTCATTGGACCAACATTTCTTCTATACGTATCGGTTTTTGACAGTCCAAACTTCTTGTACAACAATCTGTGGGCAGAACGAAAATCATAAGAATATTGACTAATTCTTTTTTTTTTTTGCCGGCAAAGAAAATTTATTAATTCAATAACACAAAGTTGACAAAAATACCCACGAGATAATCATCGATTTGGGTAAATTTGTAAGATGCCAACGAAAACGACACCAAAACCACCTAAAACCACAATCCGAAGAGACCCAAGAAGCCCCCAACAAAACCAAATGCAACAAAGGAAAAAGGAAAAAGTGACAGTTTGTTTTACCAAATACAAGCATCGACCTGATTGTTTGGTTGAAGTATACATAGACATACAACCTTATCTTTGATTATTCAACCAAATGCAACAAAGGAAAAAGTGGCAAGGCTTAGGGTCCCATCTTTTGTTCATTCACATCAAAAGTCGGTGAACGCTACCCACTTCTTATCGGTCACTCTTAATTGTTGTACTCTACTTGAAACTTAATCATAGTTGCCGCTAAAAAGAGAAAGAAATAGGAGAAGAAGCATACCTTCTATAATTTTTTAGATCGGTGAACAAATTGCACTCTCTTTTTACATACATAAATTGGTTAAAACCACCTAAATCAGACTAAAGAGAAAATCTTATAGTAATTGGGGTGTGTTTGGAACTCGAGGAAAGAAAAGAAAAGAAACAAAGATGGAAAATTGAGCAAAAGAACTTGTTTACTTTCCTTCATTTGATTTTGAATGGAAAATGGAAGAAAAAAACAGTCTCTAAAGCCCCGTTTGGTTAGACGTCGAAAAGAATCAACTTTCATGTAATACTCTAAACAAAACAAATAACTTTTTAAAATCACAATATATTTTGGTGCTAAAAATTGATGAACCACGTTTTCTGTGTGGGTTTTATAAACAGAGATCGACAGACCCATTGGGAACAAAGACCTAATACTTGGGTACAGTTGGGACCCACCATGCCCCATGCCAAAAAGACTTACTACTTTACCCACTGATGCCCAGATGGTGCATTTGAGCTTCGGCCAACAAATTTCTTTGAAAGAAATCCATTGTTCAAACCATATTTTAGAGATGCTTGTTATGCTAGTGAGCAGAGTTATTCTAGCTTGTTCATTTTAGTTTCTTTGATCACCGGCAGAGCAGTAGAGTAGATAGTGAAGTGTTAGGGATTTTAGCACACCCCATCTTAATGTCAAGCCATGAGAAAATTAAATCAGCAAACAGAAGACGAAAACACAAGAACACAAAGATATATGTGGTTCCACAAAGCACGAAGCAAATTGTACTTTGTGGGTGAAGAGCGAGAGAGCATTCATTATAACTAAGGAGCAAGATTACAACGGAGCTGGCTATACCCAACACTCTACAAAATGAAGCACCCTTGAATCCCAAAACAAAGAAATACCAAGAGCAATTGACTTGAATTCTCTCATTCAACATAGTGCAATCCTCTCGAAATTACCACTCTTCTCCACCGCCCCCAACGTGGGGCAATTACCAACAGCAAACACGAGCAAGGCTCAAGCATGATTGCTTAACCTTGTAAATGTGACTTAGAAAACCCAACCACACATGCCTCCAAAGTGGGCTTCCATCTTTAAATGGGTATTGACAACCTAACACACTCCTCATGGATGCAATCGAATATTAGCTCAAACTCCCCACGGAGCTAATAATCCACCAGAGAGTTTCCAAAATAAAATTTATGACCTTGAATAATGATGAAACACTTGACGTAGTACCCACAATAGTACTACAATTTAGCATAGAGGCCTCCACAAGAGTTTTATTTCTACAATTTCTATCATTTTGGGATGTAAAAATAAAAGTATAATGTTATGTTCCCTTTATTTTTGGTCTTTAATCAAAAAAATTTTTTTTTTTTGCATTTTTTCATTTTTTCAATTTTCTTTAATCAATTCCTTGTTTATTTAGGGTCTGTTTGGAACATGTGGAAGGGAAGGGAAAGTGAGAGAAAATAAAATGAGAGGAAAATGAGAGAAAAGTGGGAGGAAAATTTTACTATTCACAATACTTATATTTTTTATTTTCTCCCCTCTCTCTCTCAGAACCAAACAAGATGAGTGAAAATTTTCAATTTTCCTTTCTTTTCTCTCACTTTCCTCAAGTTCCAAATATACCCTTAATAACTTCTCTTTTTTTTGGTTTTCCCATGCCTCGTGTCATGTCGTGCCTTGCTAGAACTGTGAATCTGTGATGTGTCGTGCCCGTGTGTTTACATATAAAAATAACAAATCCAATGATTAATCGACACGTAATCAAAAATGCCAAACGTTGGCAAATACTTGTCAATAAAGACACACTGGATTATTGAAGAAGAATTGAATTAATACGGTGTCGTATTGTTCCTCAATTCAAATTAGCAGTTATTGGCAGTTACAAGTCAAGGACGAAATAGAAACTGACTTTGAAGCCACGATATTAATTGCTAGACACATAAACTCCACGTGTAAATCTATAAAATGGAATAGTTGACAGTTAGAGTACGTGGAGTACTTCTCGAAAAACAGTTATTCTTTTAACGTGTAATCATTTGAATTAGTTGAGCAGTTATGCAGATTTCAAATCAAAGCTTCAGGAGGAAGAATCCGAAGAATTCAAATTCAGACGTGGGGGAAGAAAGAAACTGCCAACTCAAAGAGCAAAAGTTAGAGTTCGAAGCAAGCCAAGTTCAAATTCATTGAGCGGGAAGTTCAAACTACAAGCAGCGTCTATAAATAGAAGAAATTGAAGAGTAAAAAGCCCCAGAACAAATCTTCAACAAACAGCTATCAAAAAATGATGCTTGGTTTGTTCATTGGCAAGTAGTTTTAGGATTTCGAACTCAGTTCGAAGTAGATTAGGAAGTAGATTAGGAAGTAGTTAGGATTATTCTCGATTGTTTTCATAACAATCACCCATTCTCGGTTGTTCTTGTAACAATCACCAGTTCGAAGTTCTGTTACATTTGTATTTGATGTTGAAGACAATTTCGAGGTAAGTTTATCTTTGGTTTATCAATCGAAGTATCTTGTTTCTTTATTGTTTCTTTAATTTCCTGAGTTATTGGTTTGCATTTCTTCACTTATAAAGAAAAATCCTCTTAATTGAGGTAATTGAACCAATAAAACACAATCGCCTAATTAGACTTGGTTTTTCCAAAGTTAATCTGAGGGAGGAGATTGAAACTCTCTCTGGCACGCTCGCACACAATTATTTTATCACAAAGAAGTAAAAGAACCAGTAAACATTTTTTGGCACGCCCGGTGGGACCCCTGAAAGTGTTGAATGGCTCCAAAACTTAGGAAGCAAACAGATGATTCTCAAATTGGCCAAATGCCAGAAGATGAGAATAACGTTAATCCTAGAGAGAATGAACAGGTTGAAAGACCTCAAATAGGTCAAGAAACTTGTATTGGTCAAGATACGAATGTTGGAATTGGCCAAAATTCTCGTATGAACACTAGGAACAATAGAACAGTGCAAATTGATGACCCAAAGAATCCAGATATTGGAGGAAGTGTGTTATCTAGCCAATTTGCTGAAATGATTGCTACATTTAAAGAACTGGCTCAAACCCAGAAGCTTATGTTACAAAAATTAGAAGAGCAATCAGGACTTAAGAGTAATCCTCTGCCTTCATTTGAGAAGGACAAAGAAGAGGCTAGCACAAGCAAATTTAAGTCAAGGCCTGGAAAAGAGCCTATCAATATAGATGAAATACCAGAATCTTGGTACGAACCTGCAAAGGTGTATGACTCTCAAATCCCCAAGCCTAGGAGAACATACAAACAAACCACTCATGTCCCATTCGAACCTAGTTTTGAAGGTGTAAATAAGGATAACGGTTATAAAAATGATGACTATGGGTTTGAAGGATATGGTCTTTCCACAGGAAATCATTTTATTGAAAGGGATAGTTCAAGGAGGCCTAATGTAGAATTTGGAGTTCCTAAGTATCCAGGAATACCAGAAATGGGAAGAGTGCATTCGAATCACCTTCATGAACCTTTTATAAGGCAAGAAAGAGATTACAAACAACCTCAACCTTTTGAAAACCCTTTTGATGGTTTTCCAGAAGATCACATAACAAGAAATGTGAATAGGGAACCACACATTAACTCAAATGTTCATTTTAAAGGAAATCCCACCCTTAGAATGAAATATTGGGCCTTATGCAAGAAGCTTATGGACCTCTGAACCGAGGAATACAAACTCAAGCTTATAGAAAACCTTATCCAGAATGGATAGATAGGCAGTTCGAAGTCCCTAGGGGGTTTAAAATTCCTGATTTTACACTGTTTCATGGGGATGGGAAACAATCAACCACAGAACACATTGCTAGATTTACTGCTCAGTGTAAGGAATTAGGTAATAATGGTTTCAGTAAGTTGAAATTATTCTCTAATTCTTTGACAGGAACTGCCTTCGAATGGTATTCGAATTTACCACCAGAGTCAGTTCCAAGTTGGCAAAGGATGGAAGAATTATTCCATGCACAGTTTTACCTAACTGAGCCTGAAGTCACTATGACTGACTTAGCAAGGTTAAAACAAAAACCTGATGAAAAGGCTGCTCAATTCATTACTAGGTTTAAAAGGGCTAGAAACAAATGCAAACTTCAATTACCAGAAGTAGAATTTGTTAGGATAGCACAAGATGGTTTAAGTAGAGAACTTAGAAAGAAGTTCGATTCTACTGAATTTAGGGATTTGGTTGATTTAACCTATAAAGCATCTAGATATGAATCTTTGTTAGAAGAAGATATTGATAGGAACAATTCTTCTTATTCTACTTATTACAAAGAGCCCACTTATGAAATTGATGCTGCTGAAATTATTGAACATGATCCTTGTGTGTGTGATTGTTTGGTTCGAAAAGATTCTTCTATAGCACCAAGGAATAATAAGAAAGCCATTAGCAAAGTATATTCATTTGATGTTTCCAAAGCAGATGAAATTTTTTATTACCTTTTGAAGAAAAAGTTTATCAAACTTCCTGATAATGTTAGACTTCCAACTTTGGAAGAAATCAAAGGGAAGAGTTATTGTAAATGGCATGCTTCTTGGACTCATTCAACTAAAAATTGTAATGTTTTCCGTGATAGGGTTAAAAAACAGATCAAGAAGGGAAGGATCATGTTTCCAGAAAAGGCTATGGGAATTGATCTTGATCCATTTCCAAAGATTGAAGAAGTAATCTAACACTAATGTGCCAACATCATTGGCTAAAACATTCGAGAAGTGTGGCGAGAATAAACAAGTACATGTTGAAATGAATTCTGTGCAAATTGGTAGAGGAAGGCCAAATGTTGGTCAAATTCGAAATGATGCTTACAGAAACAATAAGCCAAGACATACACCAGAGAGTTCATCTCAAAAGGGATTCAAGCAGTCTCATCTTCCTATGCTCGAAGCTTCCTTTTTGGAATGTTTATGCATGGAATGCAGAGCTAATTATCTGGTTTTTAAAGACTTGGATCGACAGGGGGTAGATTTCTTTCCAAAAAGGATGGAAAGAAAGGCTTTAGATCGAAACAATGAAAGAAGGCCCTGGGTAAGCCCAAGTCAAGGAAGAAATGAGAAGCCTTGGTTGGTTTCTAAAAGAAATGTACCTTCTAGCCCAGTTCCACCAACTTCGAGGAGAGATTATCCTCCTTTGAAGAAGGTTAACACTGGGAAGGCCCCTATGGGCCAGGAAAACGAAAGGCAAGGTGTAGACACCCCAATTTTGAATCCAAAATGCACTCGAGCATTTCCAATGATGAAGCAGACCAATCATGATTACCTGGAACTTGTGAGTTTGACTTGAACTTGACCAAATTAACCAAGCAGCAACCAAAATAACCCAAACCAAACCAAACACTGTTGAACCAAGCCAAGCCAGCAATCTGCCATCAAGCACCCTGAGCGCTCAATCCCCTAGCCTTGAGCGCTCAACCAGGAGAAAGCACCTTGAGCGCTCAAGCCCATGGCTTTGAGCGCTCAACTCTGATCCAGTCAGCAACCTGCAGAATATCTAATCATGAGATTTTCTGCATGGGAGCGTCTGGGAATGATCTGCTACGATCTCTATACGTATATACACCCCACTAACTCCAGAAATACACCCAAAAATACCCCCAAATACAAAACCCACTCTTTCTCTCTCCTCTCTTCCCTCCCACTCACTCTATAAAATCCACCCATCACCCCCGGTTTTGGAGGTGACCCATTCTCACACTCCAGCTCCCAAATCTTTCAGAAATTCGATCATCTCTCTCTCTCTCTACAAAACCACTCCTTCAAATCATCAAAACCATTTTGCAATACCACTCGTCAAAAACCAGAAATCAAGCTCTTGATCACCAACCAACCTCCCACATTGTCTAATTCGTTCATAATATAGACTAAATCATCCACAATCATCCAACCCCGAGCCCAGAATCAAGTCCAAACTTCAAGTATTCCCGAAAGGTAGTCGAAATGTGAAAGTCTCACTGTTTTGGTTCTTCTGAGGAAGACCAGTGTGTTCAAGCAAGTTCTTTTTACTTGTCTTGAACTCACAGAGGTCTGAGAGTTGTTCAAAAACCATTTTCAAAATTACAGTTGCAACGGGGGGTTGAGCGCTCAAGCCTCAGGCTTTGAGCGCTCAAGCCCAGTTCTGGTTAAATTCTTTTTTGTGAATCTCGAGTTCCTTTCTGGCTTCGATCATCATACAATGGTTATCTGTGTTCATGATATCTTTAAAACAGTTCATTTCTATTTCAAAAACACATGCATGAGTATTAATTAACTATATTATGATGATCAAAGCCCAAAACCTTTGTGAACTTACCATTTTAAATGCAAAATGGTGGTTGGATTTTCTTTCTTTACTCATGTGTAAAATGTTTGAGGTCCTGAGAATCATCGATCATCTTTTTTAAGTCAGAAACTGGTAGGCCAGCTTACGGCTTGAGCGCTCAAGGTCATTAACTTGAGCGCTCAAGCTGTTCTTGGGTGTTTTATGGGTTATTAGTTGATTCGATGATGGATCTTGATGTAACTTGTTAATCGTGTGTGTGTGTGAGTTATTATTGTTGTGCTCAGGATTTGGATTCCCCTCTTTCCTTCTATTTTCAAACATTTCTTTGGGGATTCATCGAAATTACATTCTTTTCATCCTTCTTTATGAGATTGATCAATTTATTTGTATCTGTTTCTCCTGGAAAGTCCTTAAAAAGTGATCGATCACGAAAAGAAGTTACAAAAAGGGTGTAGTTTCACAGGAGCCTGGAACTGGATTGAGCGCTCGAGCCATGGTCCTTGAGCGCTCAAGCTGGTTTGAAGGGCTTGAGCGCTCAAGCCTCCGTCTTTGAGCGCTCAACCCCTATTCCGAATCCGGTTGCAAAAAAGGTTTGTTGGGCCACAATGTTTGTATTTTCTGGGTTTGTTGTATAATTTCTGTAATTTCTCATTTCTTTGCAAATATTTGTAATAATTCCATTTATCATCATCATCATCATTCATGTAAACCATCAAGCACAAGCATCCACCTTAGGTATATCTTTCATGTTTTTATCGTTTATGTGGTTCCCATCCCGAACTTCCCTATGTTGTGAATAAATCGAATTTTGAATATTCTTTAAAATCCCACGGAACATCGAGTAGAGACCGGTTCACGGACCGGGCGAGAGGGGTGCCGTAAAACCCTTCCCCTCTCGTAACCAAACCCCCGAATCCGAGAAATCTTTGGTTTTATCAAGATCAGTGAAATCCTTTTTCAAATGGGTAAATGAGTCATCTTTTTATCGGTTTCTCGGGTTCGGACCTAAAATCCGGGTGGCGACTCAAACAATCACAATCTTTTCGAACGCGAATCGCGCCGAATCTCGGTGGGCCGTCCACACAAGGTGAACAATTTTCCTTGGTAAAGGGGGTTCCTGATTGGTTTTTAAAGAAAATTAAACCAGAACTCTTCCAGGGACACAAAGCTCCTTCTAAGGTTGGAAACAAAATGGTCAAACCTCCAAATACCCCTGCTGGTCAATGGGTAGTGGTTCGAGATCCAAAGACCAAGACACCTCAAATGATTCCTATGTTGACAAGAACTCAAAAGAGGAAATTGCAAAGGAGGTATACTAGTTTCCAAATGGAAGAATATGCCTCTAAGGAAGATCCTAATGGGGGTGATAAGATCAACCCAAGATTTAACAGACTTCGAAGAGAAGACTCTGAGGAATCTCTTCAAAGAGGGTTTACTCAAGCTGAAATAGAAACATTGGAAAGTTTGGTTGCAAGGATGGATAGTGACATGCCTCAGAATAGCCCAACTTCACCAAATTCCTTGGCAAGCTATCAATCTGGTTTATTAGAAGCCATGATAGTGGAACAGGAAGGAGGTGAAGGCATAAGTTCATCACCTGTTGAAACATTCTCTCCCATGGAAACACGCAATGTAATTGTCTCGAAAAAAGTGGGCATAGTGAGAAGAAGAATCAGATATACCGGTGCGGGGAAAAAAGGACCATCCGAGTTTGGGACTTTACCTGAAGTTCAAATTAATATGGTTTTTCCTTCATTCGTTAACTTTGGAGACTACTCACCATTCAAGGGCATTATTTGATTGCTCCTATGGAGGTCATTGATGTATCAAGTGATGATGAATATGATCTTACGTATGACAATGGTTGGAATGATGGTTGGGGAGCTTTGATTTCAAAGATTCAAAAGGAAGAAGAAGAAGAAGATTTTATGGTCATGGTTAATGCTTTAGAGGAACCAGAAGTAACATCGAATGAAAGAGCAATTTTTGTTTCAGAGACTGAAAATGATTCTAAGTATCCTTTGATTGTTGATTTGAATTGTGCTAATCTTTCTTACCCTTTTGAGATCACCTTCAAGTGATATGAGGCACCATTTGAAACCACTTTGTACATCTCTGCAGAGTTCGATGGGATTTTGTTAAACAGGGTTTGGTTGATAATGGTGCAGCAGTAAACATTCTGCCTTCAAGGACTTTAAAAAAGTTGGGGAAAGAAAAGGTTCGATTGATCCCAACAAGCACATCTATTGCTGGCTTTACTGGTGAAAGTAAAAGTCCTAAAGGAATTGTTTCTATACGCCTGAAAGTTGGCCAAGTGGAAACTGATACAGCCTTTTTTGTGGTGGATACATTCACAAGTAAGTATAATGCCTTGCTTGGTAGGGATTGGATTCATGTCAATGGTTGTATTCCATCTTCGATGCACCAAACTCTGATGATTGTGAAGTACGAAAATGGGAAAGAAGTGGGGGTCGAAGAGGTGAAAGCAGACCCACATCCTTTCAGTACTTCAGCAAATTGTGCAGAGGCTGAAATGTATAAACCTGAAATCATTCCTCTAAGTGAAATTGCACAACCTGCCACCCCTCCATCCAATGTATTGGAAATTGGAGAACTGGCATAGTTAAAATCTAAGCTTAAACAAGCAGTTGATTATGAATCAGACAATTCACCAGATGAGGCTGCTTGGATGTGAGTCCAAGACAGAGTTCGAAGAGGCCAACTCATTGGCCTTAGTTAAGTTTATGGCTCTAGAAATAGAGCAGAAGTTACAGGAAACAGATGATTGGGAAGAATTACTGGCTGAAAAATCTGACTGGGGTTTGAAGCCATTTGAATTCGAAAAGGCCTTTGTTGGTTATGTCGATTCCCAAGATCCTTTAGAAGAAGTGGAATTGGGAGAAGGGATTGTTCCAAACACTGTTCAAATCAACAGAGAACTTGATGCTGCTTCGAAGGCAAGGTTGATCACAGTGCTTAAAGAGAACAAAGAATGCTTTGCTTGGAGCTATAAAGAATTGACAGGTTTGAATAGAGATTTGGTTGAACATAGATTGCCTATTAAATCTAATTTCAAACCTTTCAAACAACTTCCAAGAAAAATGTCTCCTGAAACCATCTTATTGGTTAAAAAGGAAATTCAAAATCTTTTAAATGCTGGTTTTATTAGAACAGCAAGATATGTGGAATGGCTATCAAATATTGTTCCTGTTATCAAGAAAAATGGGAAAATTAGGGTTTGCATTGATTTTAGGAACCTAAACATTGCAACCCCTAAGGATGAATACCCAATGCCCGTAGTAGACATGCTGGTGGATAGTTCTGCAGGCCATAAAATCATGTCTATTATGGATGGACATTCAGGATATAATCAAATTTGTATAGCTGAAGAAGATGTTCATAAAACCGCATTTAGGGCCCCTGGCAACCTTGGGACCTTCGAATGGGTCAAAATGCCTTTTGGGCTAAAAAATGCTGGTGCTACTTATCAAAGAGCTATGAACACTATTTTCCATGAAATAGTTGGGGGTTTTCTGGAATGTTATATAGATGACATTATTGTCAAATCAAAATCTATTGATGATCATGTAGAACATTTGAAAATAGCTTTTTCAAAAATGAAGCATTATCAATTGAAGTTGAATCCTGCTAAATGTGCTTTTGGAGTAACAGCAGGTAACTTTTTAGGATATCTAGTCCACAGTAAAGGTATTCAAGTTGATAGCAATAAAGCTAAAGCTATTATTGAAGCAAAACCTCCTTCGAATAAGAAAGAGCTTCAAAAGTTTCTTGGTCAATTAAATTTTCTTCGAAGATTTATATCCAACACTGCAGGAAAAACTAAAGTCTTTTCTTCTCTGCTAAAATTGAAGGATGGAGAAGACTTCGAATGGACAAAGGAGCATGATGATGCTTTCAAGGCCATCAAGGAGTATTTGATCAATCCACCAGTGCTTGTTCCACCTTCAAAAGGAAGGCCTGTCAAGTTGTATTTAGCAGCAAATTATGACTCAGTAGGAGTTATGTTGGCTCAAGACAATGAAGAAGGAAAGGAACAAGCTATCTATTATTTAAGTAGGTTTCTTAATGATTGTGAAAGTAGGTATTCTGCAGTAGAAAAATTATGTTTAACTTTGTTTTTTGCTTCGAAGAAACTCAGGTACTATATGATGCCTAGAGTAACTTATGTAATTTCCCAGACTGATGTTATGAAGTATATGTTGTCTCAACCTGTACTTAGTGGCAGAATTGGGAAATGGATTGTGTCCTTAATTGAATTTAACCTAGAGTATGTTCCTCAGAAATCAATTAAAGGACAAGCTTTAACTAATTTCTTGGCTGATCATCCAAATGGAATTGAGACTTCTGAAATAGCAGATGTTGATACAGTGACAATGAAGCCATGGAAGATGTAGTTCGATGGTTCGAAAACTTCCCAAAGGGCTGGAATTTGAGTTGTTGGAAGCCTCATCAAGTTTTGAATCAAATTCTATTGCAGAAATTAAGGGTAACTAGAAAATATGATAAAAGATTGCTATTCGAAGCATTTGACATAAGTGATTTAGTTTGGAAAGGATAAATCATAACAACAAGTAAGTTATGTGGTTAAGGCTCATAGTTCAATTGTTGAGATTAACACTTCAAGCAGTTCAAACGGTCATGAAACTGGAATAACACAAACGTTTCATTCATTGATCAAAAAACTGTACAATTGTATCTTTTAGGTCACTCAGTACATGAGCACCTCTGGTACAAACAAAATCGTAAATTTCTTCTTGATCTGTAGTTCGCTGCAGTTGGCTTTTAAGATCGTTTATATCTGCAACAGACGAAGAAGCTTTGTTCAAAGAAACTTGCATATTGGCAGTTGTTTGAGCAATTTCCCCTTTTACCTTTGACAATGCTTCCTCTAGGTGAGCTTCTTCTTCTTGCAACTGATACAACTTGATAGCATCTTGATCATAAGAAGAAACTACACCTTGTGCCTCATCTTCTATATTTGACAATGCTGCCTTCAGACTTTGTCTTTGAAGATGTCTCTCTTGAACTTCACAGAGTTGATAGGCTTTTATTCGAAACTCAGAGACCTTAGTCAAGAGTTGTTTGTGTAAATCTTGGGAAGCAGGTTTTAGTACCCAAGCTGCTTGACAGCAAATCTCTAAATGCACCTTTAAATCTCCTTCAGCCAACTTTTCAAAGTCCAGTTCTAAAAATTGTTGGAGGATTTCCTTCAATTCCTGAATCTCTCCTGGAGTAAAAATAGGTTTGACCAACTCAAGAAGAGATGAACTATGTTGAGTTTTGAGTTGAATAATGGGAGACTCCGGAGAAGAAATTGAAGCTTTAAGATTGGTGATTCTTTGACAGAAATCACCCACTCTTAATTTGAACTGCTCCAATGAAGGGAGATCACCAACAATGGTGCTAGCAGAAGTATCAATTTCCTGTTTGGAGAAATGCATAAACATGATTGAGTTTAATCCTTTGAGCATAAGTATAATGACTGTAAGTTTGAATTATAAAAAGAAACAATACCTCAACTAGACGGACTTGTTCAGACAAAATTGGTTCTTCTAGAATCCCAGATTTTGAAGATTGACCCATAGCAGTCTCATCAATTGCTATTTTAGGCTGATCGAAGGTTTTAATACCAAGAGTATGGGAAGCAATCTCAGGAAATAAACTTCTATCGTCCTTTGAAATAGAAACATCAACGTGTCGAAAGGGAATGTCAGTCTCAGTAATTTTGCTTTTCCCAGTATCCAAATTGGTTTTTGCAGTTTTTAGAACAGACTGAGCAGGCTCTGACATTTTCTCAGTTGAAGAAGCTTGCTTTTGAGGAGGCTCTTTGTTAAGAGAATCCTGAGCAATGAGTTCAGAGTCAAGAATTGAAGATCTTGCAGTAGCACCAGTAGCAGGAGGGTCAATTGGCTGTTGAATTTCAAGAGGATCTTGTTCAGAAGGAGTCTTCGAAGCTACGGCATGCTTAGATTTTGCCTTCTTCTCTGAAATGGAATTAGTAAACAAATTTAAGAGATATGGAGGTTTAAAGGCTTTGGTGAAACTAAAGAATACAAAAGCTTGCCTTTTACAAGTTGACTAATTGGATCATTTCCTGTCTCTTCCTCCTCTGATTCTTCAATTAGAATTTTTCTCCTTCTCTTCGAAGCCTCATAAATTTTGTCAAACTTTGTGGCATCATGACTCAGTGCTTGTTTTGTAGCTCCTCTTCTTGTGCTTTGCTTCGAAGCTGCATAAGCAGAAGTTTGAGTAGGTTCTGCATCTTTTCTGATTTTCTTCTTTGGAGTAGACTCTGCATTACTCAAAGTCATAAGAAATATAAAAAAAAAATATGTTGAAAAGAAATGTCGATTGAGCCATAAAGTCAAAGAGTCACCTGATGGAGAAGGAGATCTTTGCTGTTTAGATCTGGTTACCATGTGTGGTACAGATCGAAGTGGTTTGATATTCAAGGCAGCAGGCATTGAAACAGGAGATTGAGCTCCTGGTACATGTTCTGTTCCTTGAGGAATTTCTTTTGAACTTGCTCCAAACCCATCATTTGATATTGAATCAGATTTTTCTTCAATGGCAATTCCAAGGTCTTCAACGAAATCTTTGACATTTGCAGACTTGTAATATAATCTCATGGAATTGTGCCACCATCTAGAAAAGGATGGAAGAGGAGATTCTAAAACAACAGAAAATATATATGGTTGGAATTGTGCTCTAGAATTCTTAAATTCTGCATTAAGATCTGCAATATGATCCTTATCAATCTTGTTTCTTGTAGAGAGATCAACATTAATTTCACCAGGATAAGGACAAGGGATAGCTTGCACCAACCCAAATTGTCTAGCAAATTGTGCAGGGCAATAGATCTCATCATGAGCTTGTCTGCAGCCACCAACATAAGCCCCTATGATGATTTCCCTTGGGAGAAGAATACTTGCCCAAGCTTCACGATAATTAGGGCCACCTCTTTGAGTCATAAGTCTGTTTAGCCACTTCGGTCCAATATCCTAGTTATGAAAAGGGACAAAATCTCCTTCTTCTTTGTCCTCCCTCATTTGATGAAAATATTGTAGATACCCAACCAAGGAAAGGGGAGTCGAAGCTAAGATGGTGAATTTGTCCCCATATACATCGATAGGAGACCTTTCTGCAACCTTTTGGTCTGGGAAATAAGCTAACAACCAGAGTTGCAGAAACCAGAGGGGACCTCCCAAGTTATAAGAAAGTGGTTTAACATGATTATCAGACCCAATTTTGTAAACATAGCCTAAAAAGTGAGAAGCCAGATCAGTGGTTTCACCTTTTGTTAGAGAATAGGCTAAAGGTGCAAATTCAAGCATCATTTTCTTACCACCATGGCAAAAAATCATTTTGCACAAGGTATACCAAATATAAGCAAACATTTCTCTGTCAGATACTTCATCTGAATATCTTCTTTCGGTATCTAGAAATTTGCTGTAAGAAGCGTTTTTCCCAGCATACTCAATCTCATTTAAAAATGGGACTTCCGTAGATGAGGAAATGTCGAAGAAAATACCATATGGAGGAAGCCCAACAAGGAAAGATACATCTAAAACTGTGGGAGCCATCATTCCGCAGTTGAATCTGAAACAGTTGTATGAGGGATCCCAGAAGGCTAGGGCAGCATGAATAAGTGTAGGGTTCTGTAAAATACCATTTTTGAGCAAGGAAATGATATGTGATAAACCAACATCTGCTAGCTCTTTCCCTTTGGCTTTGAATATACGTGTAGACCAGTCATCCCAATCTTTATCATAATTTGGCCAGCAAACAAAATTCTTCTTCGCCCAATTAGAAAAACCAAGAGGCCTATCTTTCACAAGGTCACTCTTCTCAAAGATTGGATAACATGATGTAAAATCTAAAGGAAGATCAAGAAATGCAGGTCCTAGGATTTGGGTATTAGGTAAAATAGGGTGTTCAATGAAAGCACGGTTCTGTAATTTGCCACCACCGGTTTTCGACTCTAGAACTTCTCTAGTCACCAACTTCCTGAGGACGAAGGAAGGAGTACCTTTGAATACCTCGCTTTCAGAAGTCATGATCGCAAGAGTGTAAGAACAAAGGAGGGAGTACGAAGCGTAGAAAAGTTTGAATGTGTAATGAAGACGTTTCAAGCCCTAAAATTTATATGAGCTGACGAAACGAGACGGCATTTCGGGTCAAATATTCATAAAGAGGTAATTGGGCTTATATTACGTCGGGCCCAAAATTTGAAAATTTTTACCCATATTTAATATTTTATTTCAGTTTCAAATTACCATATGATTCGAACCATTTTTATTGGTTTGATATCATAAAAGATACTTTATCATTTTGTTCATTATGAGTTCGAATTGGTTTAGAATGCATTGAAATGCTTCGAAAAGCATTTAAAGGTACAAATTAGACCATAGAAAAGTTGAAATTACATTAATAAGGAGAAATTACATACTGCTAAGAAGATCTTATTACATTCAAAGGAGAACTAAACATCTACTGATGGTCGAGCAGTTGTTGGAGTAGAGATGACTTGGAAGTAATGAGGAAAACTCCAAGTCACCAAAGCATGAAATCTTGCCCAGGAAAAGTTGAAAAATTCTTTTTCTTTCATCCTAATCCTTTCTTCTTCATCGAACTTGAGTTTCTTCTCAATCAATGGTCTGATTTTTAGGACCAGATTTTTGGCTTTGACTTCAGATTTAGCCAACTTGAAGGTATTTCTTTTAAGACAACTTTTGAATCTCCTTCGAAGCCTTTTAGAAATTCCGGATGGGGTGTCGAAGGAATCTTCCTTCAGATGTTCAATCTTATTATGAAGCCTAGTAATTCGATCATGAAGTATTTCATACTCATGAAGGTCTTGATTGAACACAAAAGCAGCAGTGTTATTCTTCATCCACATTCGTAGGAGAGGGAGTTGACTTAGAAAAGAATGGATGAAAGTGCCAGCTTGCTCAGAGGTGGTACATTGAAGAGTCTCGCAAGCCCACAAGAAGTTTTTGTAAGGGACGTCTTCTTCAAGAATCCCTATCTCCAAAAAAGCAAATGCAGCCAACAATTCTTTGGCTTTAATAGAGTTAGATTGCGGATAAAGAGAGTAAGAGATATCAGCATGATAAATAATAGGATCAAATTTGATATTCTTTAACTCTTGAAACCAATCTGGGTTTTCTGGAAGAGTTCGAAGAGAGAGGTTAGCTAGATCAACGAAATTTCCTTCAAAGTGAGGCTTTCGAACTTCATTTAACCAATATATAAATTGGCTACTAGCTTTTTGCTTAAGCTCACCATAGCCAGCGAAGCCTGATCTCTCTTCTTCAGAGACTTTGAAAAAAGCAGGAGTGAGACAGGTGGCAAATAGACTGTCAAGTATCACTATGTTAGGATCACGTCTAATAAAGGGAGTTAAATACCTACTCATAACCAATGAACGGTATTTGCTCCAACCTTTGTAACCAGCAGGATCATCCATTTTTACCACCACTATTTCAGATGGTAAACCCCATAAGAAGGGTTTAGGAGTAGAAGAAATTGGAGGATTCCATGGATCAGTAGGCTCAGGATCCTCCACTTGAACCACTACGAAAGAACGATCCCTTCGAATCTCACCAATAATTGGTGTGACGGTATTTCTAATATCAACAGGGATTGGGTCATTAAGAACCAAGTTTTCAAAAGCATTTTGGGTATTGGAGAAGTCAGCCATTGTTCAGTCGAAGAAGGAATAAGTTTATAACGAAGAATGGTGATTAATTTTACCAGTAATTGAACCCTTTTTTATAGGCAAGTTTTAAGTTGGAAACGATTTAAATTCTTGAAGGTGGAGAACGTGGGTAATAACTGCCCATTATCCTTCAGCCCATAATCCTTAATTTTCTCACAGAGAACGTAAGAGTTAATTATAACTGTATCATTGGAAGTATCAAGAACTGCCAATAACTTTTGCTTTGGAAGTTTACAGGAATTCAAAGCGGCAAAAGGCACAATAACACTTATTCAAATCCCTTGAACAACGATGTTAATGTGGGGGGTATGTTTACATATAAAAATAACAAATCCAATGATTAATCGACACGTAATCAAAAATGCCAAACGTTGGCAAATACTTGTCAATAAAGACACACTGGATTATTGAAGAAGAATTGAATTAATACGGTGTCGTATTGTTCCTCAATTCAAATTAGCAGTTATTGGCAGTTACAAGTCAAGGACGAAATAGAAACTGACTTCGAAGCCACGATATTAATTGCTAGACACATAAACTCCACGTGTAAATCTATAAAATGGAATAGTTGACAGTTAGAGTACGTGGAGTACTTCTCGAAAAGCAGTTATTCTTTTAACGTGTAATCATTTGAATTAGTTGAGCAGTTATGCCGATTTCAAATCAAAGCTTGTGGAGGAAGAATCCGAAGAATTCAAATTCGGACGTGGGGGAAGAAAGAAAGTGCCAACTCAAAGAGCAGAAGTTAGAGTTCGAAGCAAGCCAAGTTCAAATTCATTGAGCGGGAAGTTCAAACTACAAGCAGCGTCTATAAATAGAAGAAATTGAAGAGTAAAAAGCCCCAAAACAAATCTTCAACAAACAGCTATCAAAAAATGATGCTTGGTTTGTTCATTGGCAAGTAGTTTTAGGATTTCGAACTCAGTTCGAAGTAGATTAGGAAGTAGATTAGGAAGTAGTTAGGATTATTCTTGATTGTTTTCATAACAATCACCCATTCTCGGTTGTTCTTGTAACAATCACCAGTTCGAAGTTCTGTTACATTTGTATTTGAAGTTGAAGACAATTTCGAAGTAAGTTTATCTTTGGTTTATCAATCGAAGTATCTTGTTTCTTTATTGTTTCTTTAATTTCCTGAGTTATTGGTTTGCATTTCTTCACTTATAAAGAAAAATCCTCTTAATTGAGGTAATTGAACCAATAAAACACAATCGCCTGGTTAGACTTGGTTTTTCCAAAGTTAATCTGAGGGAGGAGATTGAAACTCTCTCTGGCACGCTCGCACACGATTATTTTATCACAAAGAAGTAAAAGAACCAGTAAACACCGTGTCGTGCCATACCCGTCCTAGTTCCGTGTCGTTCATTGCCAAGCCAACTTCCGTGCTCGTGCCCGTGCCCATGCTGTGCCAGAATAGTGTCGTGTCGTGTCTGTCGTGACTCGTGCCGCGTCCCACTTTGTGTCGTGCCCGTGCTGTGCCCGTCGAATACCATGTCATGTCGTGCCGTGCCAGTGCCGTGCGCGCTCATTTCCGTGCCCGTGCCACGTGCCCACTTAGATCGTGTCATGTCGTGCCGTGCCAAGATTAGGCCGTGCCTCTGACGTGTCGTGCCACCTTCGAACGTGCCGTGCATGTACCGACCCGGCCCGTTTGACACACCTATCCATAACCACCACCATCTTCATTGTAATAAGACCCATCATTTTATTGCAAAAGTTTAGCTCAATTTGATGTGTTCAAGATTTTGATCTAAAAAAATGTACATTTGTTTCAAATTTCTTTACCGAAATTCATTTTAAAATTTAGTGTCCACGATATTCAATTGAGCTAAATTTATTACTCTCTCCATCTCGAATTTCTCGTGCACATTTACTATTCCGGACATCTCAAAAAATTATTTGTACTTTTAAACGTATAATATTCTAAATATGCAACATGGATCTTATTTGATATATATCGTATTAAACAAAGTTTTCAAAATCCTAGAAAACATTATAGATTGAAAAGTATAAGTAATTTAAAAATGACATGTGTACCGAAAATATGGGTAAAAAATTTGGGATGGAGAGAGTGTTAATTTTCAAACAAATACTCTAACTAAAACAAATAACTTTTTAAGATGGCAATATATTTCGGTGTGCTAAAAATTGATGAAGCTCTTTTTCTGTGTGGGTTTATATGCAGAGACGGACCCATTGGGAACAAAGACATGGTACTTTGTGTTGGCGTGAATACCAGAGGCCCGCGAGGGGCTTCTGGAAATCCCGTCTGGACAGGATTGAGAGTCGTCTAGCCGAAAAATTCAGTGACAGTTTTTTTGAGCTAAGCGAGGAGGTTCTGGAATTTCAGTTCGGACGGTCGGAGGCGAGAAAACAGGCATTTTCATGGATTTTATGATTTTATGATGTGTGTGTTCCCTTACAAATGTAAAAGGTAGCACTAGTGCAGCCCTATTGTAATCTTGATTATTCTTGGTCATAGTGAAATCCCACAGCACCCCGTGGAGTACGATTAAGTGATTTGCTCAATTCAAAACCACTTATATCGTGTGTCTCGTTCTTTCGATTGCTTGTTTATTTTTCTGCGTGTGATTGTTCTCTTTGCCTTACACTTTGGTACAAATTAAGTAGGGATCCACCATGCCCCATGCCAAAAAGACATACTCCCTCCGTCCAATTTATTGGTCCCTTTCGGAGATTCCAACTTATTAAGGGAACATCATCATTACACTTGTCATATTTTTTCTTTCCTCCTTTTACCCTTCAAAACATCATCATTACATTGTATTACTTTCAAAAAGTAAGGGAAAAATAGTAAACTTCAATATTTTTTTTCTCATTACTTATCAATTTGGGACAATAAAAAGTGTCATTTTGGACCAAAAATTGGGGACGAAGGAAGTAGTACTTTGCCCAGTTATGCCCAGAGTTTATGGTGTGCATTTGAGCTTTGGCCAATAAATTTCTTCAAAAGAAAACCATTGCCCAAACCAAAGTTTTAGAATGCTTGTTATGCTGGTGAACAGAGTTATTCTCGTTCATTTTGGTTTCTTTGATCAACAGGAGACCAGTAGATAGTGAAGGAATGGGGAAAAAGACACACTTTGCATATCTTTATTTATCAAAAGAGAAATGGTGAAAATTACAACAAAATAGTGGAACTACTGTGATAGCTATGCATTGACATCTTGCATGTGATTCCTAGATCAATTTATCGCTGAATTTTTCCTTCATTTGATTTAATTGTGTTTTTTTTTTATCTTTGTTTGTGGTTTTCTTCAGTTGTAGTTATTGCACACGATAGGCTGTATTTTATTATCATCAATAAAATTCTTACTCTTCTAAACAAAAAAAGATTTTTTTTATCTCCCTTTTACATGTAACATTTTGCTTTCTATTAGTTGCAAAAAGTACAGTCTAATTTCACGTGAAAGCGTTTTATGCCTTTGTACACAATATGAACTTCAAGAAAATTTGAGTGGCTCAGATTCGCTGTAGATACTGCATTCACTACCTCATATATGAAGTTGCACATTTTTTTTGTGCACCTTATTCCTTGGCAATTCATTTTATTTGAACAAGCAACAACATATAACTTTGATTCTTGTTTCGAATTCCTTCACTCTCTAGTCTCTACTACTTTCGCTTTGTAACGTTACTCTCTTCTTATAACCATCGTCCGGAAGGTCACTTGTAAGGAAAAGTACCGGTTGTTCACTGTCAAAGCAAATTGTGGAAAAATAAGGACCATAATCGAAAGGGCCAAAAAAGGGGGAAAGAAAGAGAAGAAATTGATCACATTGCTGTGTACCTGTCTTTATTTTCTGCACACATTCGGAGTATAACTGATCATGTTCTGGTGGTAGTGCAGTTAGGCCAGTAGACATTCATAAGAGGTTTTGTCTTGAGCACTGGATTTCTCTCGAAGAAATTTGTCGGCCGGAGTTCAAATCCACCGGTTAAGGTTGGCATAATAGGAAAATCTTCCTGGCAAGGCACATGGTGGAATCCCATCGTGTACCATAATACAATGTCCTTGTTCTCAATCTCCCTATTCCTGCAAATTTTTACTATACAAGATCAAAAAAGGATGTGGTCGTTGACAACAGAGAAAATTCATATCAGTTCGATAGAGGATTGCTTGGCATACCTGCGGCTCCAAATAGCTAATGTATCGTCTCCCCGGCTCTGATCCATGTACAGCCCTCCAGCCCATTTTTCAGACTTGTTGTAAGGAGTCACCCACACATTGTAATTAGTGAAGGCACCTCTGATTTGAGGATAATCGTCGTCCGACAAAAGAGGACTCGTTGCTGACCCCGGAATCAGACTGTACCCAATGTGGTTCCCCACCTTAGTCCTCTTGTTAGGGTTCACCACTACTAGTTCAGCCGGTTTCAGGCCAAGCTGAATTCTCGCATCAGCTTCTGTTTTCGCTGTTTTGCTAACAACCGTCCAATAGCTCTTCCTTGGAGAGATATTATCGGTTACTCTCTTCGTCTCTAAATTGCTTTTTACAAAGGAATTGGACACGCCGTCAACGTCTAGATCGAGATGGTAGGTCAAGAAGTGATCATGATACACTCCAATGGTATTTTCAGCTAACAATGTCCCAAAAGATCTTGTTTTATTTGATCAGTGTGAGTATAAGATACCCCTTTCACCTCTAGTACTCCACTGAGCCCTACCTGCCAGGAGGGAAAGAGAGTTTAAAATGATTCTACTACTTGAATATTGTTGTATATCTTTGTGATAGAAAAATAGAAAAAAAACCCATTTTGTATATAAATTGTTGAAGCAATATTTTTACCCCAACTTTGATGGATCCACTAGGCTTGAATTCCCAATCAAGTACATAGTCATAGTTGCCAACTGTTGATACCATTCTCACCACCAGGCTCACATCTGGCCTTACTTCCCTTATCTGCAAATCACATTGGTGTTACCAATATAGTTTTGGTTCGTCTCGGGATTCCCGCGACGTATCGTATCGGCCGCTAGGCCAAAAGAGAGCATTTTTATCTCAGCTCAAAATGGTGAAAGATTGCTTACCACTTTTCCTGGAATGCCAATCTCAGTATGACGCCACATGACATTCCCAGCATACTTCTCAAATATGCAAAAAACATTGGAAATCTTAATGGGCTTTCCATCCTGGCCTGCGAAGTATCCATCCATGAATACTGCGTGAGCTGGGCAGTCGGCGAATGGCTTGAGCGACACGGCAGATTCACCGAACCCGAATTCGCCCGCATCGAAGTATGTTTTGTAGTACCACTCCTCAGTTGGGTCCATGTAAGGCACGAATAGCTCGGATATGTGCCCTCTATACATCACTTGTCGGAATTTTTGTTGTTCGAGGTCGTAGATTGAGGCTAGAGATATGATTGGTCCTGCTCGGACATCAAATCCCAAATGGAAAGCCCAGTCGGCCCATCTGGCAAAAATGAATAATTGTTAGACATGTTGGTGTAGAATACAATGTCAAAAAGTTCTAAAAAAAATATTATTGAACGGTGCAATGCATTTTGCCACAATCACAACACGTGATGATTTAATAAGACTTATCTCTCATTTCTTGTCTGGATACAATCACAACACGTGATGATTTAATAAGACTTATCTCTCATTTCTTGTCTATATATATATATATATATATATATATATATATTTGGTGCTTTGGCTTAAAAGTTTAAATCAGATTATTGGTTTTTTTCGTTTTGTTTTTATTCAAAAAAAAATTACATTTGTTAGTTTTACGTTAAAATTTTGTGGTTTCTGGATTCCTCTCGTCGAGACGAATCCAAAGAGTATAAAATTATGGTAAAAAATAATAGTTTTCTGAATAAAGCCGAAAATAAACCTGTTTATTGGTTTAATTTTGGCTTTATTAAAAAAATTGAGTTTTGACCATAAATTTATAGTACTTGTTAGATTTTTCTCGTCGAGAAGAATCCAGAAACCACAAAAAAATTTGACGCAAAACTAACAAATGCAAAAAAAAATTAAATAAAGACAACGAAAAAAACCAATAATCTGGTTTAAACTTTTAAGTCAAAGCACTATATTACAGATTTGACAAAGTTAAAAGTTGCTGTCAAATTTGGCCCCAAAGATTGTTTTCTCCCGGGCCTTTCTTTTTCAAGCTATGCTTGGAAAACACTTCTAGACCAAACTTGATTCGGAACCAGTTGATACATGCATTGAATAGTTCTGAATACAGTTGTATCGGAAACCGTGTTGTAAAGGTAATTGCATGTGTTCCTAAACTTTTTGTTTCCCAATTAGCTCTGATGCATAAACAATTGGGTGAATTTTATACAAACGCGGAGCTATAATAAGTGTTTCCAGGTATGCCCCAACACACAAAATTACTCCAATAAAAAGAAAACAATTGAAATTAACTTGACTGACCTGATCGTGTGCCCATCAATCTCGAAGCCCGGTCCATCTAGTTGCATCGTTGCTAAGGCCCTCAGCTGTGGACTGAATGGTGGCTTCTGCTCTGACGCCCGGTAGTCTGTGCCTCCGGCCTTCGGCACTGGAACCCTAAACCTATCGTAGTATCCCGTTATTTTCATCTCATCTATATCGACTACCACCGTTATTCCTTCCAGTGGTCTCATGTACAGGTTAACGGTCCCATCTATATAAAAGAAAGGAAAATGTTGTGTTTTTGATAATATTATAGATTGAAAACTATGAACAGTTAAAAATAGTATCAATATCCGAATAGAACAAACAATTTGGGACAGAGGGAGTAGTAAGATTTGTCGAAATTGATATATAAATCAAATTTCTTACCAATATAAAAACATAGAATCTTCAATATTCTACTTGTCTCAGCTTCTCCAAACCACCCAACAATAGAAGTGGAGCAAACAACGTCGGATAAATTCAGCCCTCTCCTTTTAACTGACTCCGCAAATGGAGGGTAAGTCATTGGCAACTGAAGAGCAGCTACTTGCTCATTACCTGTCAACAAAGGGTATCCATGGCCGTGGTAAATTTGGTCAGAAATGATAGAATTGGTCGATAAATCGACGATTATCTCATGGGTATTTTTGTCTAGTCGAGTAATAACAAAGGCTCGCCGCGGTGAGGCTATGTTGGTGTTCGGGTTTGATACCCACGAGAGGGTGGTTTGTTTATCTGGGTCGTCTAACCCTATATACTGGAAGGTCAAGCTATGGTTCGAGCCCGAGTAGGAGTTTTCGATGATGGTTCGGACGAGGTTGAACTCTGATGGAGTTAGAGGGTCTAGTGGGTGGTGGTGCTGGTGGCTTGCGACGATAGAGAGGAGATGTAGAACGGAGAGAAGAAAGAAGATGAAGGTTTTTCTAAATGTTGAAGCCATTGCTTAATTTGCATGGAAATTTAGTATGGATTGTTTGTGCTTATATATGTACAAGAATGTTATTTTTTAATTGGGTTGCAAAGTTTGAATTAACTAGGAGATTTAGCTGTTGAATAGTATGCACACGATCACCTTTTTTTTTTGATTAATTTAGGGGTAATTGTAGATTAGGTACTCGGAGACTTGATCACCTTTTGAGCTGCTATTTCGCTGTACTACCGACCAGTTGAGCAGCTGTATATTAATTTTAAACCCCAAGTTCATGTGATCATCTGATCCTTTGAGATCAACGATTCCTTTCCAAGTCAACTGATACTGAATAAGAAATAGTATATTTTGAACAATAAACTCACATTATAGTAAACAATAAACTCACATTATAGTAAGCAATTATTGTATGGCCTAGGGGTACCGCTACTTGGTGTCACAACGCCATTCTTCACTGCACATTTTTGTGGGATTCATACACTTAGTACTGAGCCTCAAACAGTTCTAGCCTCGATGTTTTGGTTTGCCCAAACCTAATCCCAAACTTGGTTGCCCGTTTACCTTTTTTTTTTCTCAGTATAAGAAATTTATTAATCACCGAAAACATATTACAACTTACTTTTAAGTTGCAAAAAAAGGAAAAAAAGAGAGAGACCTACAAATGAAAATAGAAAAATAACAAAATCAGGATTTCAGTACTTTTAGTTTGAATTGCATCAAAAAATCAAAATTAAAATGTAACTATGGTTATACTGTTTTATGATTTGCACGTTCCGATTCAAAGAAAACAACTTCTCTTTGCATTTTTTGAAGCAAATTCTTCAATTAAGTTATCTTACATTAACTTATTCAAGTGCTCATTTTCAATTGAGATTATAGTCAATCCACTTAATATCTTTTGTAACATGGTAGTTTATGGGGAAATTTGTATCAACTTCAATTTCGAAAGCACAATTAGACCAACAAAATTCGATAAGCGACACATACCATTTGGAAACCACCATCTTCCATTAAGACCTTATAAAATCAAGAATGTCAATCGGTTTTGAACGTACTTCTCTTGGTGGATAATAGATTTTGAATAAAATATTGGGCGGGTAGTTAGCTTTGGAAGGGGCAAATTTCTTCATTTAATCTGAATTTTTTTTTTGTTGGGTTTTTTTTTTTTTTTTTACCCCATGGTGGAGGGTTGTTCTAGCCCGGGGCTTGTAGGGCTTACCCCGGAGCCGGTTCTGACCCCACAAAAATGTTTGATGAAGAAGGTGTTTTAAACTTAGAATTGAGTTGTGCCGTCCAAATTAAAGTCAGCATTATTAAGCTCATTTGTTAACATTAACACCATCAATCAGATCTACCTGACTCAAAATTTCAGCATGTGCAAATTTTGTTCACCTCGCTTAAGAAGTAGGTGAACAATGACCACATGGATATGAAAATTGTGGAGAAAACTTGTCTATTGACAGGGATTAATTGGTGAAGGTGAGGTTCTCTTTCTTATTGTTGCTACAAGAGAGAATACTTTTTGCGATAGGGAATACCGTCACAAATACTTTATTCCAGTCGATAAAGACCTTTTTGCGACTAGAATGAGGTGGTGGCAAAAGCTTTTTGCGACAAGTAACGACGGGAAATGAAGCATTTGCGACAATTGTATCCCAACGCAGAAAAAGCATAAGAAATCATAGCTGAGGATTTTGGAATTGAAAAACACCTTTGACGTATCTATCGTTCAAATCATTGGTCCAGTTTTCTCAGGAGTATCTTATTAGCAACGGTGAAGAAAACGGAATTTTTGAATACATCAGTTCTTTGTCCTTTTTCAAAAAAAAAAAAAAAAAAAAAAGAATTGAGATTCTAGCAAATCAAATTTTCTTGCAATATATAGAATTCACGTATTTACAATACCGATTCATGTTCATAGGCAGCACTCAAAATAGGAAAATGCTTAAAGTTACTAGTTTCTGAGTAAATAGTCCGGGTACGTAGCAGTGTTGCTCAAAATAACATCAAGTCACAAGTCGGCCCAAAAAGAAAGAATAAATCAAGGGTTACAACTTCAAAATGTGTAGAAGGTACTATATATAGATATCACCTCCAACCAATTAAGCCTTTCCTCACCAAGCATTGTACTAGATGAGTTCCATGTTACCTCTGCAGAAACAAGAAAATAAATCAAAAAAATTTACCTAACCCAGCCCAGCTACCTACTCCTAGGAATTAAAAATGTAATTCCACAACAAACATGATACTAGCTAACTTGTGTGCGAAGGAATGGACAAACAAACAGGATTGTCCTGTAAAATATATGTGTATTTTGCGATTGAATATATGTGAGGGAGCCCTCACAGGATATGTTCTGTATATGTGTATGCTATATATTTGTATATATGTGTATGTCCATTTTTCCATTTTTGGGTTTTGTGTATTTTTCCATTTTTCTTGTTCGTTTGGTACGTGGAATAGGTCTGGATTGCGTATGCTATACCCTTCGGAATACCGTAAGGGGTGCCTGCTAGGCTTCTTCAGATGATCACTTGATCGGAACGAAATTAGTTCGTTCCGAACGTGGACCACTTTTCTGGATCGTTTAGTACTAGTGCCCGTCTATATATGGCATAGTACTGAGCAATTAGTAATGATCAGAATAACTTATGAGGTATTTTCTGTTGTATAACGATATTACTTATCATCTGTGTGCTATTTATATTGCGCGTTCGATCTGGATCACAGTCCGTAACCCCTAATTGGACGGAGATAATTGATGAAGAAAATTGTGAAATTGGATAACCTATACATCAATGTCAGGTCGACCTCTTCGGCTGTGGCTTGGAAATTTGGTTTACTTTCGGCGACAGAATAGTCTTCCTTTTTCTTCACTAGAAATCCTTCCGAGATAATATTATCAGAATTAGCATTTTTGCAACGACTTTTACGTTAGTATGTCTCCCCAATCGCAATTACTAGCCTTTTGTTACAATATTTTAGCATTTTTCAAAATATCCGTAGAGCCTTTTACGTTAGAATATGTCTCAGAAGCCAATCGCAATTACTAGCACCAAACCCGGCGGAACGGGAATACTCCAAACGATCTAGTAAGAGATCGGAGAAGAAGAGATGTAAGTTGAGAGAATAAGTTTCGAGAGAGAGAGAGTTGTCCCTTTTAAGGCCAGTTTACTTCGTTTATATAGGCTTCCCTAGGACAGGGGCAGCCTAGTCATTTTGGCTCGGATGACGTCACCGAGCATCATGAATTGGCCTCACGAGTATTGCATTCTTTCCTCCTCCAATAGGGTTGCGACATGTGGCATAACCGTTCGGCGGGGTTTACGCTGACACAGGAACGGCCGTAAAGTGCACATGGGCCCTCCCTCAGTTTGTTACGGGCGTTAACCGCCTCGGGTGACGTCATAGAGGACGTTGCCGATATCTCGGGTTATCCTTCCGAGCCATCTCGGACGCGATCTGTCATGGACTTCTCGGATAGTTTTCGGTATGTCGGCCGAGACACCGGTTTGTCTCGGATGGGCCGAGCTCGGTCGGCCCAAAGTCTTTTATCCCTCGGCGGGCCTGGAGATCCGCTTGGGTCTGGGCTCTGCTGGGCTCTTTCACCGAGCCCTATTTAGAACTGTCAGGTTTCGGCCCACTACAATAGCCCCTCAACTTCTTCCGAGATATATGGTTCCGAGAAAGGAGTTGACCATTCCTTGTTGGGCCGCTTTATTATTCCGTGGCGTACGTGGAGCGTATCCGAGAAGACCAATACTTCTTCCGTTGTGTTTCTTTTAACCGAGCCCCAATACTGACTGCTTCGATGACGGACTCGGATTGCAGCACGTGGATGACATCTATTGGGCGAGAGAAGCGTACACGGATCGTGGCTATACATGAGAGAGGTACGCTTACGTATGCTGTCAGAGGATAGGTTCGGGTGGTCACATCGGGGACACGTGTCGCTAATTTAGTCACGCCGCCCAAACGTTGCCTCGTTTGCCGCGCTGCGTTTTAAACGCCTGACGCCATTCTTAGAACAAGCCAAACCTAGAGTGAGAAACATTTTTCTCTCACGCCTGCTCCTTCCATTCCAAGTTTTCTGCAATCTTACTTTCTTTTTCCGGCGAAACCACGATCGTGTCTCTCAGCCTCTGCACCACCGCTTTTCACCACGTTTGATCTCTTCCTTAGCCATTTCCTGACGGAAACCACCGCGCCGGTTCATCTCCGCCACCACTACCACTTTTCACCGGTGGTACTCAGGTAACGACTCTCCTGCAAAAATTCGTTCTTTTTCTTCTTCTGATTGTCGATTTTATCTTCATTTTGCCATTTTGAGTTGATTAAACTGAGTTTTGTACACTAGAAAAGAGTTAAGTGGTTTGCAGAATCGCGTAATGAATAGTTTGAACACGAGGGTTTCACTGTTCATCATGTTCAATGTTAGACTCACCCCTGTGACTCTTCGACTCACTTTTCGATCCTTCTATCCTTAGATTTTAGGTCGTAATGTTGTTCGTAGTCCGAGACAAGAGATCCGGACTTTGGCCGAGATAGATCTCGAGCCATCGGTAGCCCTTCCCTTGCCTAGGATATCCGAGAAACGCAAATAGTGCCCAGATCAACCGGGTTCTTTGCTCGGAATTAGTCCCAGCCTGTTTTGTACTTGATGATTTAGACGAGAGCTTTTAGACCAATATCAGTTATATGGCTAACTGCTTTTCACCCATGCACTTTTACCAGGTTCTTCAACCCTGGAGTCTTTTATCCTTTCCTCGGGGAGTTCAAATAGGACGAGCGACTCCGAGTCCTCCGTACACAGTTACAACCGCCTAAACTATCGTCTCGGAGAAACCTTCCTCGAGCCTGACGTAGGGATGGCATCCGCGGACATAGGCCCAGTAGACGAGGGTTTCGCTCCCCTTAACCCCATAGTGTTGATTCAAACGCTCGATCCAGGAGCGAAAATTCGGTTAACCAAGGCGAGATTAGTAGCGACCGCACCGAATCCCTAAATCATGGGAATAGGAGAGAACGCAACCCTGACATCCAAATTGTGGAGGTCCGGAACCCCGAAGCGGATAACTCCGGATCTCTTTACCAGCCAACCACCGAGAACCCATCAGTCGAGCATGATACCGAGAACCCATCAGTGGAGCATGCTACCGAAAACACACAGCAAGAGGCACGACCTCCCAAGGCAAAGATCTCGGCAAAAGGGGCAAACGTGTATCTGGAGTACTTCAACGGGAAGGTCGGGGGTTACCGAGCTTTCTGTCGAAAGTACAAGATTCCTCCCGACGTTGAGCTCCGGCTTGTCCGAGAAGATGACATTACTTTCTCTGTGGATCATATTACTGTCCCTCTTCTGGCGATAACGGAGGGAGGGCTCCGATTCCCGATCAACTTGCTGCTCCGTCAGTTTCTATATGAGTACAAGATCAACCCGAGGTTTTTGGAAATGAATTCTTTTCGAATCGTTAATAGCGTGTTCGCCTTACGGGGGAAATTTGGATTTATTTTTAACCTAAGCGATTTGGTCGGAGTTTACAACGTTTCTAAAAATAGTCCTTCCGAGCGCCGGTTTCTGTCGCTTCGAAGTACCCCCAAAGAACCCCGGTCATATTTGATTGATCATCTGCCAGACTCCGACCCCTGGGCCAACGATTTTGTAGAGGTTCGGGGTAACTTCGAGTTCGGTCCTGACGACGATGGCAGCTACCCCGTTCCGAGACAGCATACTCCGATAGGTTTATTTTTGTCTAAATCATGTCTTGTTGCATCGTTACAATGCTTGCTATATTAAATCTTTCCTTCTTGTTTTGCAGAGGTCCCCCCCGTGACAGCCCGACTGCTAAAAGCAAAAAACGACGACAACATCCGAGCTGCGTACCGAGTTCCCTTGCATGAAAGATACGCTCATGTGCTTTTAGAGTACGAGCCGCTTTACACTTCCTTCCTTCAAAAACGGAAGAAGAAGTCCAAAGAGCAACTCGCTTCCGAGAGGACCGGGCCGAGCAGAAAAAGAAAAAGGTTGTCGAGTAAGGGGAAATCGGTTGAACCCGTGGACGTAAGTTCTGACTCCGAGCTTGATCTGCACCGAGCAACAATCCAAGATCTAGTTGGAAGAATTAGGGTGCCCCTTGAAGAAGAATTCGTTGGAGAGGACAATATGGGCGACGGTTTAGATGACCTCCCGAGTCTCCTTAATAAGAAGAGAAAAAACAAGAAGATTGTCAGCGTTCCCGCCGCGACGGCAAAGAGGGCTCCTGTTATCAGTGACGCACCCACTTCGGTTGAGCCAAAGAAGCAGAGGATGCAGATCGGCTCGGATATTGGTGAGGATCCCGCTCTGAACTCTCCTGGAAATACCATAACCGAGAAGGTTGATACTGTAAACAATGTATCCGAACCCGATAAGGTTCCATTTCAGTTCTCGCCAGCTTTCCGCGGCGGCCCGTCTATCTTTACTTCGGACAGTGTTAGGGTCAATCCGAGGGTGGCGGTACCTCTTATTCAGGGGGTGTGCCTCCCCGAGGACATGAAGAAGGTGCCGGCAGATCTGGAGGGAAATGTCGTTGATATGTTTGCCAACTTGACCCTGGTAAGCTCTTTTCTGGAATTTACTTCAATTCTTCGGTAGCAAGTTACATGTCTATCTATATTTTGACTGTCCTCTTCTCGATTTTTCAGACTTGCCAATCCGTGATGGGTTTCCATCAAAAGTTTGTGTCGACCTCCAAAGCTCTTAATACGTTGAAAACAAAGTATCAGGGGGAAGTGAAGAAAAGGAAGGATACCGAGACGTCATTGGCTATCAAGGCCTCTGAATTGGCTAACGCCAGGTCGCAGTTGACCGAACTGGAAGAGATTCGGAAGAAATTATCTGAGATGGAGATCGAGAAGCAAAAAGCCGTAGAAGATGCTCGGAAGGCCGGGTTTGCCGAAGCAAAGAAGAAAATAGTGGAGCACTATCAAGGGCAGGTTGCTGAGATTCAGAGCAGCAGTTTCCGAAGGGGGGCTAAGGTTTACTACTTTCAAGGGGTGGCCAAGGGGTACGGTCTCGGATTGGAAGCTGGCAGCGTTCCCGCTGAATCTGCTCTCCGGACCGTCCCTGAGGTAGAGACTCCTGAGATCGAGATCCCCCCAGAAGAGGATGCTGATGAAGAAGAGGAGGAAGCTGAGCCTGAAGTTGGGGAGAATCCCGAGACCGGTACCGAGATTGCCAATCAGGAGCTCGGGAAAGATGCTTGAGCCCGAATCTCTTTTTAGTTTTCCTGGACAATGTCTTTCCATTCGAACTATGTCTTGTTTTGTTTTGCTTACGGCTCGGTGGAATTTTATGCCGAGCAATTCGTATTTTTTGGCACAATACTTCTTTTCTTCCTCAAACAGTTCTCTGTTTTTAGACGGCTCGGTGGAAATTTATGCCGAGTCGTTTATTATGATTGAATGAGTAGGATGTTTGTCTCTGTTGTATAACTTATGAGGTATTTTCTGTTGTATAACGATATTACTTATCATCTGTGTGCAATTTATATTGCGCGTTCGATCTGGATCGCAGTCCGTAACCCCTAATTGGACGGAGATAATTGATGAAGAAAATTGTGAAATTGGATAACCTATACATCAATGTCAGGTCGACCTCTTCGGCTGTGGCTTGGAAATTTGGTTTACTTTCGGCGACAGAATAGTCTTCCTTTTTCTTCACTAGAAATCCTTCCGAGATAATATTATCAGAATTAGCATTTTTGCAACGACTTTTACGTTAGTATGTCTCCCCAATCGCAATTACTAGCCTTTTGTTACAATATTTGTAACGAACCGCTTCAGCTGATCTGCTACCTCTTAACCTAACCACGTTGTTCAAAAAATTTACCCCGAGTTATACAGTAGCTGCTCGATTCGTTATATATCGGTGGGACAACCGTGGGTTCTCACAGTATTTGCCCCTATGCTTATACTTCCGATAGACAAATGCTTTATTCTTGTATTATAAGCAGGTGTCCGAAATAAATTGTGTCATACCTAATCATCACATGAAATACGATATGATTACGATTCTTCTTTCGCTAATCACGAACCTAACTAAACGATAGAATTGAAAGAGAAAAACGAAAGGAATAAAAGTTCGATCTGTACAGCATTTTACACTGACTTATTAATCTTCTTGGAAGAAAAACTGGTGTAATATAAGAGGAATCTCATCAATTTGCATTATTTTTTAAATAAACACAACGGAAAATACTAGAAGAAAAAAGGCTTATGCGGCCCATAGCCCACAAGGCCGAGAAATGAACTCTTGACTCTTCTAAAAAAGAGTAAGCTTCTCCTGGCCCATATTTATTCCATCTATAAGAAAAACCAGTATCCAAATTGCCAGCCCAATCTATCCATTTGTAGCTTTATCTTTGTCTACGACCATATGTTCTTGACCCACTCTCTCCTACAGCCCAATCATTCTTTGAACGCCACTGACCGCGACGGTGCATGTTGCATGCATGCAGGGACGGAGCTAATATTTTACCTTTATGGTGGCAAACATGTATACTGAAAAAATAAAAAGATAAACTATAATATGAAGATATATCAACTGTAGATAAAATTCAAAATAATATAGTCCGTACTATGGACTACAATAAATGATGTTTTGCATATGCACGTATCAGAGCCAGTGGTCGTCGCTTGACATGCTATTTTCTTTTATTTAAATTCTTGATCTAACATCTTAATACAAATAGAGTTTGCATAAACGTACCACAAAGTTTGAAGTTTGACTTTTCTTAATTTAGGCATCATCTTTTGTAATATTTAAGTCCATCAAATTTGCCTTTGGACTGCTTTTATAAAAAAAAATTGGACATCTTTATCAGTAAAAAAACTAGTCGACTACAATAAAACTTTAAATATAACAAAAAAAAAAGTAATGATAAAAAACTAGTAGTGATGGGCCTATATAATTTTGGGATGATTTTTTTATTATTGTAGAATAATAGAAGTTTTTAAAATCATTACAGTGACGACCGCCGCCACATATCACACATGCTGGGCGACAACCCCGACCAAGTAGTTTTCGATCTTTGAGGCCAAAGATGAAGATGGCTTGGTAGAGATCCTAAGAACATCTCCACTTCTTATCTAAATCCTACATCAAATTTAAATTTGAGTAAAAAAAACACCAAAAACCCCCCACTCCACTCCTTCACCAAATCTTTTACCAAATTTGATATTACTCAAAAAATTTACCAAATTTGGTGATAACCGAACCCAACATCAAATTTTAAAAGTCATTTTCTCCCCCCTCAAATTTACAACAATGCCCTTAATGAGACTTTTACTCAAATTTATGCCTAAATTTACTTTTACCCATTAATGTTCTCCATACCAAATCAAGTTTTTCCTCAAAAAATTGAGGAAAAATCTGTTAAGGAGTGGAGATGCTCTGAGGCTAGAAATTGATGTGGAGAAAGCCGTTTGGTGCATATTTTTTCTTTGAACAGAAGCATGTCTTTATCTGACACCCTTTAGGAGAACACTTCACCCAGTGAAGCAAATGAAAAGATAGCAACACACACTGCACCATCAATTTGTTATGATATCATGGAAAAAGATAGCAACCCACACTGGATTATTTCACTGGAAAAGTAAAGAGTTCTGTCCACGTATTGAACTTGGGCGCACCTGGAAATGGACGGTAGGTGTGACTTGTGAAGTTCATAGACGTCTCTTTTTTTTTTTTTTGATCGGCCATAGACGTCTCTTTAAAGGCCTTTTTTTTAGGTTTTGATCACATCACCATGAATGTTACTTAAATTTGGCCTCGTGATTAAGGCTATTTGTGTATTTTGAGGGTTCAGTCATATACTCGTATCATACTCAAACACGTGAGACGTTACCGAGAACATGTCATTCATGTGTTTCATGCATGAACGGAGGCACGGAGTTAGGATTTACGTAAAGAATATGAAATTTCACATATTCACATAGTTATTGAATTTTTTAAAATTCCTGCATATTGTTTGAAATTCGTTATATGGAGTAGTAATTTTCTATACATACTTTGATGTACCCCCATTAATGAGAAAAGAGAAACCAATTGGGCTCTCTCCTATTCACAAAAGAAGTTTTAAAGTTGTGGGATGACAAGGATACAAATATTTTATGTTGGCCCATTTTAATGTCATGTCACCTTTGGACAAAACAACCTATATGTGCATATATAAGGAATAGTGGTAATTGTTAGTAATTATTAATTTTCTGTTGTGAACAAGTGACTGTGTGCACTATGTCAAGTAGATTTGTGACATCCCGACTTTTTCCGCTTAAAATATATATATAATATATATATATATATATATATATATATATATAGTTTTGATATAGATAATTAACTCTTCTATTTTACGTTTCAAAACTTCTTTTTAATAGGAAAAAAAAAATTTGTGTACTACATTTATTTTGGGAACTCTTCTGAAATTGAATAACTTATATTTTGTTTTTATAAATATAATTGGGCTATAGTAAATATGTTTATTTCAGAGTATATATAATGGGCTGCTAATTTTCATTACGGGTCAGACTTGAATCTCTAAAATTCTAAGTTGGGCTTAATTAGGAATTTCCTAGCAATATAGATATTTTGATAAAAATAGAGGGCTGGGATGTTATTTATTTTACATTGAGAGCACTAGGGTTTATATGTTAAATATTGTACCTAAATATCTTAGGCTGCTCCTTTAAGAAGAGTCAAGAGAGAGAGAGAGAGAGAGAGAGAGAGAGAGAGAGGGGGAGGGGCGGTGCAAGAGGGGCAGGAGAAGTTTTGGTTAGCATTTTCCTTCTCTTCTTTAATTTTCTTCTTTGTTGTTTATGCATTATAGGTCTATTATACATGTCAGAATCTAGATTTGCAATCAGTGGAGATTACTGAGTGGGTGAGTGTGCCGCACCCACGTGATGCCTTGTTCAGCCATGGGACTTATAGTTGCATGCATATATTTTGTGTTTGTATCATGTAGATAGGAAATCAATTTGTTTAATATTAAATTTCAAGAGTATTGCTGCATGGGATTGCAAAGGTTAATGGTGCTGGTTGTTTGGGGTTTCGGAGGTGTAGCTCCATTGGAGGAATTAGTTCAATGTTTAACTATTATATTTATTAGTTTTACCAGTAGTCTAATTGATAGGTATCATGTGATTAATTATGGTTTTTGTACACATTAATTCAGATTAGCGAGTACTCCGAGCATTGCATTTTGCTATCCATCGTTCCGATCGAGGTGAGTGGTTAAGCATGTGATCCCTTCTTTTGGAATCCTCTTGAGCCTATCAATTTTTGACAATCCTTTATTTTGTTCTGATTCTATGAATATTAATCTTGCTCGTTGAACTCAACTTATTTGACAATTGACGTACCCTTTGGCATACAAGGTTTATTGGTTATATTTCCGATTGATTGATTGCTCTTATTTCGCTTACTGTCTAATCATTGAATTCGTTATATTATTGAGATTCTGCAACGGCACAAGTAATATCTCTGCTGGTCACTCCCGTTTGCCGTTGTTCTTATGTGATTGGGACCATGTATTATATTTGTGAAAGTCCAAGGAAAAGACTCGGGCGCCATCCTATGGTGACTTTGGCCACTAGGGAAAAGACTTGTGAAATACCCTGTGACTCTAGTGCTTAACGGATAGGGAAAAGACTTGTGAAATACCCTGTGACCCTATTCCGGATCAGCTTAGGGAAAAGACTCAGGCGCCATCCTGGGGTGACTCCAAGTTCGGTGTTGGATCCAACGGGCTAAGCCTTTTGTAATTCGCTAATCAGACATTCATACCCTTGATACTACTTGTTGAACCATTGACCTTTGTTATTTGAAACCATTTCTTTGGAGCTATCGCTATCGCTCTTTAAAATGTATGTCACGTTGTATCCTAAACCCATAGCATGCTTGACTACTCATTGAGCTGTGAGCTGACGGATTTATTCCACATTCTTTTCAGGTTAGTTCAGGGAGCATCATAGTGGACTTTGAGACAGTCTCGGGAACCACCGTTTGGACCTCTGGGGCATTTGCATTTTTATTTTCTTTTGGTCATGTCAATCAGCTTCCGCACTTTTATTTATTTAGTTTTGTGCTAATGAATTTGAAGTTGGAATATTTGGGATGTTTGTAACCAGTTTGCTATAAAAAAAAAATGTTGGTTGGTTCACATTTTGATTTTATTATTCAGGATTCAGTCTAAATATTTCAAGTTATATAAATTATTTTTGTTTAGGCTTCGTGTTCCAAGAATTTTCTCCTGGTTCACGGCCGGTCATGTTTCCCAATTTGGGGCGTGACAAGATTAATTACTACTTTTTTTTTTTTTTTTTTATGCTAATGATTCTACAAAGTTGGAATATTTGGGATGTTTGTCACGACCCAAACCTCAAAGGATTTTATTATTAGGTACGGGCGCAACCCACACCAAATCACGGCCCCCACTTAAAAGGTACTCACCATGTGAATCGAATCATTTTTGACCAAAGGGACTACCCCCTAAAGTCGCACTCGCCCTGTTTGGTTTCCCAACTGGGGCAACCCCTGGGTGTGTTTTAATTACAACTTTGTTTTGGCTTAATAAGTCACCTGATTTATTTTTTCTTCTTAATTTGATTTTTTTCGTGTTTGTTAGTTTTTCATCAACTTTTTTTGTTTTATTGATTTCTCTTGATGAGAGGAATAAAAAAAGAAAAAATTTATGATTCAAGCTTAATTTTTTTAAATAAAGTAAAAAAGATAGATTTTTACACTTTTTAAAATTTTATTCAAAAAAATTGAGAGTTCTAGTCGTAATTTTTTACCTTTTTGGATTTCTCTCATCAAGACGAACCAATAATACACAAAAATTTGATGCAAAATTAACAAATGTGAAAAAAAAATCAAATAAACACAAAAATAATAATTCAAAATGATTTGTTATGTTTTGTGTTGTATTATGTGGTGCACTAAAAAAAAAAAGGACCAGATCTTATCACCATCCAACAATCACTTTGGTCATGACTTCTCAACAACCTTCACACCAAAATTTTAATAGCAATTAATATTGATGTTGAGTCATTGCCCACTTAATAAAGGACCTCTGCTGTTTTTTTATTTCTTATAAATGGTTGAATGTGGCGGTTACAAACGTTTGGCCTCGTGAGGTTTGATGTAGCTACCTCTTGGGTGACAAGTCCGTTCGTTGTTGTCTCATGACACTCGGTTAAACTCTTAGCGTTACTAAACCTCTACTGTTGGAGTATTTGTAGTTCCACATCTTGTGATCTATTAGGTTCAAATTATATGAATCTTGTGGGCATCTCTGTTGTGACAGGCGACGAAGTTAGAGAAAACAACCACCAAGCAAAAATCAAGGACACAAAGATTTACGTGGTTCCCCTCCAAGCACGAAGCTCTAGAGGTACGTCCACGGGCGAAGAGCAAGAGAGGATTCACTATGAACGTGGAGAAATACACAGAGCCGGCTATACCCGTATTTCTAATGAAGCACCAAACAGATATCTAGGGACAAAGTCTCGAGAACACGAAAGAGACAAGTAATAAACCCTAATATCCAATCCCAAGAGTTAAAGACTATCAATGGAACGACCAAGAAACCCTAACACACTACGGGAAACCCCATGGGGGCTCCCTCAAAGGGATTCAAGCAAGAAGTCCAAAGCCCTAGGAGGCCACAAGGCTCCTATTTATAAGAAACACAATAAGAAATCCTAAACGCAATAGGAAATCCTAAAAGCAATAGGAAATCCTAAACGCAATAGAAAATCTCTAAAAGAGAAAATTCAAGGCATAATTCCAACAATTCTCAATATCTTTTAATAATATAATGTCCAGACCAATTTGCAATCTTATCTTAGCCTTGGTGTTCTGAAGTTAAAGCCAAACAAAATTTTTGTAGCCTCAAGTTTGCACGTAACCTATCTTATCTTTGTTGCTGTCGTGTGATTATCAATATAGGGTCAAGCATAGTACCGCCTTGGTACTATGGTTGACCCTATATTGATAATCACACGACAGGGTCAAGGCCTGGCCTGCACTTAGGGATGGGCATGGGGACGGATCGGGGCCGGATAGTACTATCTCCACCCCCAATCCCCAAACTCTTTCTCCATATCCATCCCCTACCCGACCCCAAACGGAGGTTTATTTTCATCCTCCATCCCCACTCCAAATGGGGAACGGAGATCCCCACGGGAATTCGGGGATTCAATCTTTTTTTTTTTTTTAAAGATTACTAAAAATCTGGAATCTCAGTTACAAATTAAATGTTAAAATCAAGTTACAAGTAGAGGTGTCGAATGGGCCGGACCGGCACGGGAATGGTACATTTATCGTTGGCACGGTACAACACGGTATCCATGTGTAAGCGTAAGTGTTTGCCAGCTTCAATTCAAGTTGTATCAAGTATCAACTAGATTTCTAATTTGAAAACTCAAGGAATCACAAACAAGATAGCATATTATGGTATCCATTAGTCGTAGAAAAAATTAAGTGGATCACGTATCAGTAGCCATTTAATCGGATGAAAAGTATTATTAAAAAAACACAAATTGGGTCCCGGTCGACAAGCTTTCTAAACTCGATCAAGAAGAAAGTTTACACAATTGATTTCATCAATAGCAACAACAAAATCAACGGCTCGATTGGAAAAATATTATTTTTATTTTGCATTTTTTTGTGTTTATTTTAAGGAATGCATATGATTGATAGTTGAGTAGATGTCAACCTAGTTGGGATGTATTCAAATTATAGTGATGCATTTCTTATTTAATCACATTTATTGTATTACAAAGTTCAATTGCAATAAAATGTTTGGAGAAAATTTAGTGGGACCTAAAAGTTTCATAACTCATGAATAGACCCCTATATTCGGGGATTCGGGGACGGGGAAATCGGGGAAGGGATGGAGCGGGGCAAGGATGGATCGGGGAACGGATTCGGAGCGGATTCAGGGCGGGGACATGCCTATCTCCACCCCCTACACGATCCCCAAACATTTTCAAAAAAAATCCTCATATCCTATCCAATCTCCAAACAAATCTCCATATTACCGATCCGTTCGGATCGTAGATCGGATCGGATTCGAACGGATCGGAGGAAATGGCCAAGCCTACCTGCACTTGGTATTTTAGTTCCTCGTAGAGTCTAAAAAATAAAAGCCTCTTAAGGCGGTGATGTTATCTTGGGCTTGTCTATTCAAGGCTTTAGCTCAGCAGTACGTGGAGTCTGCCAATGATTAATTGATCACCAGAATGGTTTTTAAAATTTGATGGATCGGGGAAAAGTTTCGAGCATCAATTGATCACCAGAATCAATTGAGGTGCGCATAAAGCTGTGAGCTGAACCCGAGATATGAAAATATATTGGGAAGGGATAGTCCAGTTGGTGTCAGACATAAAAGAGTAGACCAATTGAACCAAGGGGTTGCCTGATAGTCAAGGGCTGTGATTAATTGTTTATTGTCTTTAAGGTCTAAGGTTTGAAACGTTCAAAGTGCTATCAATTAATTTGAAGCCAACTCATATGTAGTTTTCTTCTACAGATTTTAATTCGCCGAGCTCTTCTGACAATTAACAAGAAAAAGAACCAAATTATGTGAGTTATATAGTATGAAATAAAATAAAAAGATTAACCCAATTGTGCGAAACTTCTGCCAAATAGGAAGTGACAAGTCGTGATTCAGGTGGTGTTTCCATATTTATTCATTCATTACCATAACGTGGTCCACGCTCTAACAACTTCAATCAGTGACGTGTAATATGCTTAAACTGAGGCACAAGTTAAACATATGCTAAAACTTCACGCCACGTGCTAAAACATGCTCGGCCTAGTAAATTTACTAACTTTCTTTGGCTAAAAAGAGAAAACTGGTTTTTTATTTTTTTTTGTTTTGTTTTCATTCAAAAAAAATTGCATTTGTTAGTTTATGAATTAAAATTTTATTGGTTTAATTTTGGCTTTATTAAAAAAATTAAATTTGCAAAAAAACAAAAAAAAAAACAAATGCAAAAAAAAAAAAAATGAATAAAGACAAAACGAAAAAACCAATTTTTCCTTTTTAGCCATGGGAGCGCTAAACCGCATCTCATAATATCAGAATCTCTCAATCAGATTAAAATCTGTGGTCCTCTTTTCCACATCTGATTGAATTCGAATTTTAGAACATTATTACAACGCATCTGGCATCTGGCGGCCGGGTCAATTTATCACTGGATATATCTTTCTTTTGTTTCGATTGTGTTATCTGGAAAAAAATTTGGGTACCGAATGGGTACCACGTGGCCGACCCTACGTGGTACCCAAACATTACATCTAGGCCGTCCAACAGTGTATTGGACGGCCGAGATTAAAAAATTCTTTTTCTCTCTCTAAATCCAAACCGTCCAAAACTAAAATGAACGGCCCAGATGCGTCAAGGGGTACCACATGCTACCCTCCTAGCACTGAAAAATCTCTCATTTCTTATGTGCATTATGTCTATTTTCAGTTGTATTGTGTATTTAATGCGTATTGGACATTTCGGATTTAATCCGAGGAGTGATTGAATCCGACCGTCAATTGTTTGGATTAAATCCGAGCCGTCCATTGTCTAAATGGACGGTCGGATGATGCACATTGCACCGTGTAGTGCATTTTCTGCACTACAGGGACCCCTTTGGCTTTGTATTTAATGCATGCAGTAGCTTATAACACCTCTTATGAACGAAGTTCTTACTTTTCGCAAAATGATAGGTACACAACACAAGGGCCACAACAGAAGGCCACAACGGCCCCAAAACGACGTCGTTTTGGGGCCTTGCCCATTAAAAAAATAAATAAAAATTCAACTTCACGCTGAAACCTTCTTCCCAATCCGTTCCATACAAACTCGGAGAGAGAGAGGGAGAGGGGCGATCCCACCTCCACCAGCGACCACCCTACCACTGTAATTTTCTCCTTCTCCGGCGACCACCACCACCACTCCGTCACTACCGTACGCCGCCACCGTTGAACCATCACTATCGTCCGATTGCATCAGGTTTTGGGAGTGCTGAAATGAAAAAGTTAAGAACTTCAACAACATTCACGAGCTCTAAATTTCTTGAATTACAAGTAGTAATTCTCCTTCATTAAATTGATCAAAAAACTACCAAACGAACTCAGAAATTTCAAGAAACTGAGTTCATCAGATTATTAATTCGATTTCAAGTTCCACAGCCATACTTACATTGGTGATGCACCCATTGAAAGAAAAGCCTCAGATTAGCATTTTGACACATTACTCCTCGCATCAACAACCAAAATTCATAGATAGATAGTAGATATTCACACAACATAGAGCTTCTTAGAGGCCTTTACAGCTGCCCTCAAATTTTCCCAAGTCAACTTAGGGTTCCTGAATTTGGAACCCCCTAATTTTTGGGCAAACCTCCCAAATTAATAGAATTGAAACACGTTTAGAGAGAGAGAGAGCAGAGTGAGAGTGAGAGAGAGAGAGGGATACCTGGTCGAAGCTCGTCAGTCAGAGCTGTTTGAGCTCGTCCATCTGGTTCAAATCTGGGTCTTTGCGTTCGACCTCATCGATCTTCTCTCTCCAGTTCGAAGTCTGTTGTCGGCAGGTGGTCGCCGGTGGAGGTGGGAATCGGGGTGTGCGGTGGTCGCTGGTGGAGGTGGGAATCGGGGTGGTTCGAACCGCCTCTCTCTCTCTCTCACTCTCGGAAGAAGAGAAGAAATGGCAGCAAAAATCTGAAAATTTTGATTTTTTTTTTTTGGGTCAAGTTATAAAACGACGTCGTTTTGGGAAGGGTTGGTCAAAACGACGTCGTTTTGGCTGTTGTGGCCTTTTCGTTGTGGCCCTTGCATTGTGTACGTATCATTATTGTTACTTTTCTTTTAAAAAAAAAAGGCTGTAGCATCTCTTCGATTATGTATTGAGAAGGGAGGAAATTAGCTTTTTTTTAAAAAAATACTCCGTAACTGTCTTCTTTTCTTTAAAAAAATATGCTTCTCATTCAAAGAAATTAGATGTTAACAGTAAGTTTTGTTACTCCATTTCTTTTAGATGTTAATAATACATCTTTTTTTTCCACTCTTTAATTACTAGAGTACTCACAATTTTGCATAGTTTAGTCAACGATGATATCCATATGAGCAATGTTTCTGCAAACGCGTATACGTTATCTACCAAAGCGGACCGTGTGATGCGGGAGTTATTTTATATTATTGTACACTTCTAACGAGGCATCAATCATAATTTTAATTTTTTAGGATAATTACCGTGTTCGAGTCATGTACACCTTAACTAATTTTGAAAGCCTGATTCCATCATTCATTTGCAATAGGCCAAATTAAAAGTCGAAACAAAATTACGTATGAACTGAAATACTTAAAGGAGTTGATAGCACTTGAGAAGTTACGTACTCGATATTTTAAGAGCGAACAAAACCTTAAGTCCTCGGTTTCGAACGAGTTCTTTAATTTCTTCTGATTACTATGTTATTCAATACTAACAAAGAAAATGAGACTTGAAACTCAAACTCATAATCTGTTAATTAGGGTCCGCATAATTAAGCTTCTTAAGTTTGTTGTGCATAATTATTATGGATGTCTTCGACAATTAGAGCTTGTTCCACAAAATTGTTTTTCTCAAAACTAACTTATTACGCTTTACAAGACAAATCATTCTCTCACTAAAATATATCAACTCAAAAAGTTAACTTAAATCCGTTCGTGGAACACCACCTTCTGCAGTAGTTATCATAATCAACAATCTCTTTTCATTTTATTTTTAAGATTTTTGCGCGTAGTAGGAGTTCACTTATGCTCCCTCCGTCTGGGTCTGTTGGTCCATTTTGGGAGTTCGTGTCACTTTTTAAATGATTATATGTTATAATTTATAATATTTTATGTAATTTTAAAAACATTGTGTTATAAAACTAATTGAAATCTATCAAACAAAATCTATATTGGACATATATTTATTTACCAATTTAAAAATATTATTATTATTTCAAACAGTTGTAATAAAACGAGGAACAAACAAATCCGGACGGAGGGACAGTTATATCAAGTCAAGTCAAGTTAAACAATAGCACGACTTTTGGAAAGACGAAGAAAACGAAATAGAGTGCTAAGGCTTCGTTCTTCAACAGATTTTTGTTTCATAAAATCTCACATTTTATGACACTTCAATCTCAACACATAAAAAGTAAAAGTGATTTTATGAGATTTTCATAAAATCATCCTAAAATCTATCGGAAAACCACTACATTTTATCAGTTGGGAAAACAACTTCATTTTATCACCCCTCCATAAAATGTTCATTTTATGAGATTTTCATAAAATATACCTAAAATCTATTGGAGAACAAGGCCTAAATGTTTTTCATTCGGAAAATTGGCTCCACGTGGATCTCCTCCAAGTAGTTATGATTTTTTTTTCTCTAAAAAAAGCAATTGATATTCGCACCGCCTAAATTGTTATCCACACTTCTTCTTTGTCTTCTAATAAAAAAATTATGTGTAAAAATTTTACTAAAAAATAAAAAATAAGATATTGATAACAATTTGAGATGTGAAAATCACTGGCCCTTAAAAAATGGCCCTTAAAAAATGGTTTGTCCTTTGCCAATCCATCATGTGCTTTCCTTCTGTCTTAGGACAGCCGTGTGGGCCACGCTGCACATAAAATATTATTATCCGAGTCAGCAACATCTCTTCCTATCTCTATCTCGTCTCCCACCTGTCTCCCCCCTCTCTCTCTCTCTCCAACGTGGCTATGGGTACGCACAGTCGCGTAAGTCATATGTACGTAATTTATCTCAAACAGTCCATCTCAAAAATTAATGGTCCAGATTTTAAATAAATTATTCACGCAAATAATTTAAACTCTTCGCGGGCGGATAGCTAGAACTATTCGCACAAATAATTTATTTAAAATTTGGACCGTCGAAAAAACTTATAGATAGTTAAGATGTACCGTCCGTACATTTAACGTACGCAAGTGGGTTTGACTTTTTTGCGCTCTCTCTCTCTCTCCATATCTCCCCAATAAATACCTCCTCCTCCTCCTCCTCCAAAGCCCCCTGCAATTCAATTCCCATTCCTGTAAACTTCTTCAAAAACCCCCTCAAATCTCTCTCTCTCTCTCTCTCTCTCTCTGAATTTCAATTTGTCCTCTTCGTCTCTGTCTCTGTCGTCGTCCATGGATTCCTGCAGCAAATCGCTTCGTGACTCTTCTCCTTTCGATTGCCTCCTCTTCGGTACCTCTCTCTCTCTCTCTCTCTCTCCCCAAATTCATTATTGCTAGAATCATAACGTCTAAAACATTGACGGTTAACGTCTAATTCGTGGTTTCTGAACTTGTTTTTGACGCAGATTTGGACGAGACTCTGTACCCTGCATCGCTAGGGATCGGCCAAGCCACCAAACGGAACATTGATGGTTCTCATTCTCTCAATAAAACTCTTTTTCCAAATGTCTATGGCTGTCTTTGAATTGAAATGTCAAAAAAGCAAAAGAGGAGGACAAATTGAAAAAGATTTTCTCTTCCTTGTTTGATGTGAGAAGAAAGAAAAGCAAAAATTGAGTTTGTCATTGTTTTCTCTTTCCTTCCTAGCAAAAATGTAACAAATGATGTTTATTTTCTCTTTCTTTCCTAAATTCCAAACAGAGCATAAAATATCAAGCTAAATTTTTTAAATTTTTTTAGGGTGTTCCACAAACTGAAAAAGAAACATAAATGCCAACAAAAAACAAAAAAAAAAAATGGAAAAGTGCAAATACGGGGAGATCATTTACGCCTTGTTCCACAAATTGACTTTTAAGTCAGAAACAGACTTAAGTTGACTTTCTAAATTGATATATTGAGGGAGAATAATATGTCTCGTAAATTGCAATAAGTCAATTTGTTTAAGTCGGTTTTTGGAATAACCGTTAAGACACTCCAAACACGGCCTTAAATACAGAGCATTTTGCGTTCATTGGAAGTCTGATTCTGATTGCGAGTTTTTTGGATTGTGATTGTCTACAGATTTCCTGGTCGAAAAGTGTGGATTCCCGGCGACGCAAGCTCCGACTCTCCGCGTGGAGCTCTTCAAGACTTACGGAAGCTCTCTTGCCGGTTTGCGAGTATGCTGCAGTAATTTTGAACTCTAAGAAATGCTCTGTTCTTCGATTAATAAGTACTGATTTACGTTTGATTTTTGCTGTGTGTTTGCAGTTATTGGGCTATGAAATTGACGCCGACGACTATCACAGGTAATACTATAGCCAAATTTTTCTTCAATTGAAGCAATTTTATTAGACTGTGTTCTTAATTGAAACAATTCCCTTCTTTTGTTTGAACAATTTAATAGGGGTGTGGGAAATAAATCGTAGAACCGCGAATTCAGTTTCGCCTAGTCCAAATTTTTCAGATTCGTTCGATTTTTTTAATAATGTGATTTGGTCTCGGTTTAGAAAAAAATAAAAGAACCCAATAAAATAATTTGATTTGCTGATTTATTACAAAACCGAACCAATTTGATTCATGCTTACCCCTGAGTAAATCGAGTCTAACAGAATTTATGTTGCTCAACAGTTTCGTGCACGGAAGGCTGCCGTATGATTCGATCAAACCAGACCCTCAACTACGAAACCTTTTGCGCAGTATCAATCAAAGAAAAATCGTAAGCTCGTGAATTTATACGTAAATTTGTATCATTTTTGAAAAATATATGTTGATGATATCGAATGTTGAATTGAATCCGCAGATTTTTACCAATTCGGACCGGAAACATGCGACGAAGGCGTTAGATCGGCTAGGAATCAGAGACTGCTTCGAAAAAATCATATGCTTCGAGACATTGAATCCAAACCTCTCGAAATCGACTCGTCCTGATGAATTTCCCGTCGTTCTGAAACCATCGTTGGATGCCTTCAGGATAGCTATTGACGTCGCAGAGATCGATCCTCGTCGTACGGTACGCTGTTTTTTTTTTTTTTTTATAATTTAAGTGTTTGGGCCAGCATATACAGCAAAACATTTTATCATTGTTAAAAGTCTCATTATAATCTTGATCAACGATTGTCATTGAACGGAGTGTTTTGGTTTATGTTTCATTTCAGTTGTTTCTCGACGATAGTATCCGGAATGTCGCCGCCGGCAAAGCCCTGGGCCTCCGAACTGCTCTGGTAAGTGAAAAGAAAAGGGAAAATAAAAGTTGTTACACTAATTTTGTGCCACGTGTACGACCCAAAGCTATAAAGGTTGTTACACTAGTTTTAAAATAAAAGTTGTTACACTAATTTTGTGCCACGTGTACGACCCAAAGCTATAAAGGTTGTTACACTAGTTTTAACCAGGAAATTTTTAGCTGCCGAGCAGGTACCACATGTCGCGCTGATGTGGTACCTTGCAGCCAATTGAAATGTGCCACGTGGTACCGAACCGACCCACGCGACCTTTGTGGCATGCGCCTCGTTGTACCGAATAGAGGACCCCATGCCCAAACGGCGTGTTTTGATTATAATTTAAAAAAAGGGTAATAATTGTATGTAGAAAGTTTAACAAAGTAAAGTTGTGCCGTATAGTCCTACTATGTTTTTCCCAATCCCACATCGGTGGGAAAAAACTTCTTGTTTTAACCCAACTCAGGCAAGAGAGACTTTTTCACAGAAGCACCGTAAATGGTGTGTTTGCACCGAGCAAATTCGGGCCGTGAATTCCGAGATTCAATGGCTCGGATAATGCGCTGATTTTTTTTTCCTCCGACATACTTTTATGAGGAGAGAGAGTGTATTGATCCGAACCATTGGATCTCAAAATTCACAGTCCGGATTTGCTCGGTGCAAACACACAATTCACGGTCCCATAGTCTGTGTTTACTAACTCAATAAGTTTGGCCTCATAGTCTGTGTTTACTAACTCATTGTCTATTTTCTCTCTGGATCTGTCCGTGCTATAGGTTGGGAAATCAGGGAAGTTCAAAGAAGCCGATTACGCATTCGAGACTGTAAATAGCCTGACCCAAGCAATTCCAGAAATATGGTTAGCTGAAGGAGACAATGACATTGACAATCAAAGGTTGAGCCGAACCAGGAGCCAAATTGATCTCGCACTGGCTACGGCACCAGTTGGGGCTTGATTGATTTGCTTCACTTCCACGACCTGTTCTTACCAAGCATTGGGCTCCACCCTCTTTGTATAGATCAAGAACTTATCAAAATATGGTTGCGCGAATTGGCTGAGCCGACGTGGTGTAACGTTTGTTCTGAAGACTCACTTTGCACATATGAATGAAACGTTACACTACGTCTTCTATGTTACACGGCGTAACCGTTTCTTGAAATACTTTCTTGGGTGTAAATTTGTGCACATTATCTTAAAATGTGAGTTTATGTATGTGATTGCATAGAATAAAAGGGATATAATTGTCTTTTGTTGATAAATTCTAAGTATTATGAGTTGTTTCTCAAAATACTTTCTTGGGTGTAAAGTTGCACATATTATCTTATGATGTGAGTGTATGTATGTGATTGCAAAGAATAAAAATGATTTAGCTGTCTTTTGTTGTCAATTTCCAAGTATTGTGAGCATAGTTTTAAATAGCAGTATCAGGAGAGATACGGTCGCAGTTTTAGTGTATCGGTAACGGGCGTATCGAAAATACGTAGCGGGAATCGGGTGTCCCGGTCGTGAATTTTTTAATACCATTAGCAACACGAATAAAGCTGAAAAATTGAAAATAAAGGCTGCTACTCTGCTTTTCGTTGCCGTCTCGGCCGTAACTGGACCGTGAACCGGCTGATACACCAATACATACAAGGAATCAGTCGAGACGGTATGCGATTTTTAATCCCACGGCTATACCGGTAAGTATCCGCACCGGAACCTCCAAAATCCGATACGAACTGGCAGGCCGATTTTTAAAAGTATGATTGTGAGGACAATCAATTGTACGTGGAAGATGTTGACTGGCAGATGGGTGTGGCTCGCATGCTCTTTACTTCCTCTTACTCGCAGCCGATTCACTCAGCTACTTGTGGCGATAGCCATCCATTCCCTCTCCCTTCACCTACAAGACTGTTTCATCCTCCAGACTTGAAGCCATTCTCTGGCGTGATCAAGGAACATGGCTCCAAGCTCGGCCAACAAATTAGAGCCTCTGGTTCTGGGTTTAGAGAAAGACGAGAGGAGTGAGGCTATTACTGTGAGCGACTGTTGGGTTATCGATATTGTATATCCATCACTATGAATTGTTATCTCTGTATCTATTGCGTTGGCGGGACACGTAGGTAATCGAAGCCACCTTGATTTTTCAAGTTCAACGATGTTAATGTGCCAAGATGTTTAATAACAATGAGTTTATAGAGAACCTTATCTCGAGAAAAAATGATAGACCACTTCGATATGCTTTGTTCTTGGATGAAAAACAGCTTTAAAGGCAAGGGAAATCCCAGATAAATTGTCAAACCTAGCGGCTGATGGATAGAAATTGTTGGTGTATGTGCAGCTCATATAATGGTCAAAAAGATGAATAACGATCGGCAATAATATGGGCAAGAGCTCGACACTCAGCCGGCCATTGTGGATGATCTTTTTCTTGGTTCAGCTCTTATGGACCAGTCTAATAACAACTTTGCGCAACAGGCGGTTTTTGTATCCTAAAGAAAACGCAACGATAGTGGTAAGGCGCCTCTTCTTCCTTCAATTGGAATTCATGCCGACTTTTTTTGTGCAACTATTATTGCCTCACGCATACATTCCACCGGATTCAATGATCCTCCCATTAGTCAACAACTATCTTAATTAAAGACAAGGCGAACAAGCTACTATTTGCAAGAAGTAGTTTTGTTAGTTGGTTAATTGGTCACATTATAAGAAAGTTTTTCTTCCTAAAAATGTTTAAAACACTTTATCGATCGAGGACCGGAAGCATGACCGCCCGGGGGCTATAGGCCTTAGCCATGAGCCAGGAAGCCTGAATAACCTTACAAATCACCATTTATTCGCAAACAACAAACTTATTCAAAACAGACCAATCGTACGTTACTAGACACAAGTGCAAGATAAAGTGACGCCCTAGAGGTCCATGCGACCTTGATTCTTCTTCTGAATTTTTTCACATTCTACCGCTTTCACTTTCTAACTTTTTGTTCTTTTTAGAACGACAATTTAGAAGGCCACTTGTGAGGGAAAGGGGGAAAGAAGGAGAACAAAAAGACGCGCGTTCTGCCTACCTGTCTTTATTTTCAGCACACATTCTGATTGTAGAACTGATCAGGGTCTGGTGGTAGTGCAGTTAGGCCAGTGGACATTCTTAGGAGATTTTGTCTTGAGCACTGGATTTCTCTCGAAGAAATTTGTCGGCCGGAGCTCAAATCCACCCGGATAGCATTGACATTACTGGAAAATCTTCCTGGCAAGGGACATGATGGAATCCCATGGTGTACCATAACACAATGTCCTTGTTCTTAATCTTCCTATTCCTGCAAATTTGTACTATACAATATTCAAAGGGACATGGTTGCGACAACATAGAAAATTTGTTCGGCGAATGATGTTGGATTCTATTTTATCAAAATTAGATTTTATGAGATAAAATCAATTGAAAAACTCTGCGGGAAGTGACTTGTAAAGTTGTTTTCCAACAGAGGATTGTGTGGCATACCTGAGGCTCCAAACAGCTAAAGTATCGTATCCCCGGCTCTGATCCATGTATAGCCCTCCAGCCCATTTTTCAGACTTGTTGTAAGGAGTCACCCACACGTTGTACTTGGTAAAGGCACCCCTGATTTGAGGATAATCATCGTCCGACAAAAGAGGACTCGTTGCTGATCCTGGAATCAGGCGATACCCAATGTGATTCCCCAACCTAGTCTTCTTGTTAGGGTTCACCACCACTAGCTCGGCCGGTTTCAGGCCGAGCTGAATTCTTGCGTCAGCTTCTGTTTTCGCGATTTCGTGAACGACCGTCCAGTAGCTCTTCCTTGGAGAGATGTTATCGATCACGCGTTTCGTCTCTAAATTGCTTTTGATAAAGGAATTGGTCTTGCCATCGACATCTAGGTCGAGATGGTAGGTCAAGAAATGATCATGGTTCACTGCAATGGTATTTTCAGATACCAATGTCCCATAAAGGTCTTGTTTTATTTGATCTGTGTTGCTATAGTACACCCCCTTGACATCCAGAACTCCAGTGAGCCCTACCTGCAAGGGAAAAAAGAGTTGAATACTGATGGGAAAAAATCCATTTCGTTGTTTTGATTGTTCAAAGAATATTTTTACCGCAACTTTGATGGATCCACTAGGATTGAATTCCCAATCGACCATATAGTCATAGTTGCCAACTGTTGATACCATTCTCACCACCAGGCTCACCTCAGGGCCCCTAACTTCCCTTATCTGCAAAACTACATTGGTGTTATCATATCATTAAAAATTAAACGACAATGTTACAGTACGTACGCCCCCTTACGTACATTTTTGGTAGTTGTCACGTACATACCATTTTAGTCAAGTTACATAGTACGCCCCTTACGTACATTTTTGGTAGTTGTCACGTACGTACCATTTTAGTCAAGTTACATACCATTATGGATTCACTATTCATGTCACTGATTTCAGTAGCCTTGTTACGTACGTGTGATTTTGGTACTTGTTACGACCCGTTATGTGATTTTAGAAAATTCACTATTCACGTTAATATTCACAGTTTCACGTTATTGTTCACGGAAATCGACCAAAAATAAGTAACAATCACTAAAATTATATATAAAAACTATCAAAGACATACGTAATGGGGCGTACCATACGCCTCTTTTCAAGGGGCATACTATAGTTTTTTTCCAAATTAAAACAACAAGAATCTCCGGATCTTGTAACTAAAGATAGCATTCTACTCTCAACTCAACAATGTAAAATTGCGTACAACTTCTCTTGGAATGCCGGTCTCGGTATGACGCCACATGATGTTTCCAGCATGCTTCTCAAATATGCAGAAAACATTGGATATCTTAGTGGGCTTTCCATCTTGACTCGCGTAGTATCCATCCATAAATGTTGCATGGGCCGGGCAATCTGTCAAGGGCTCAAGTGACACAGCGGATTGGCCAAACCCAAATTCACCAAGATCGAAGAATGTTTTGTAGTACCATTCCTCTGTTGGATCCATGTAAGGCACGAAGAGCTCGGATATGTGCCCTCGGTACATCACTTGTCGAAATTTGCGTTTGTCAAGGTCGTAGATTGAGACAAGTGATATGATTGGGCCAGCTCGAGAGTCGAAGGCCAAATGGAATGCCCAGTTGGCCCATCTAGCAAAAAGGAAAAATTGTTGTATGCATAATATTGTTTCTCATGAAGTTCAAAAATGAAAACAAATCAAAATCTTGTTTCTCACCCGTTAGGATTGTGAAAAATTATTAGGTGCTCCTGGCATGGGGTGCTGCCAGGAGTGCCCCAACGCCTTACACAATCACACTTTCATGTGCATCCACGAGTAAGTGTATGGGTCCCCTATGAATATGAGATTGTAAGGAGGGTTGGGACATCATGCAGCGATGCCTCGAAAATATTGAATAGTTACAATATTTTGCTCTATGCATATAAGAGATTATTTGCAATAGTACAATATTTTATCATCAAAGTTCATGCAATAAGCACTGTCCCATACCAAGAGGTAAGATTAAAGCTCCTAGGTTTTGGTGCAAATTCTGTATATTCGATGGGAGTGGATAAAAAAAAGAAAACATAAATGGTTTGCTTCAAGGTACGTCAAAGACGTTGTCTTTGAGATGATATTCACACCACTAATTTGTAAGAATCTAGTGTGCACTTGGTTAATAATAGCGAATTCTGATTGATTGATTGCCAACTGCGTCGTGCACTGACAAAAGAGAACTAGAATACCTTTGGTTTTGGGGAGTCCACCAAGAATAAATTTAGGAGATAATTCTAGAGAAAAAACAATCAGAATTGTTTTTATTGTCTATATATATGAATTGGTAGAACTCTGTGCCTTTATAGACGCATCTAACATGACCACTAGCCAAAGATCACATCTCGTGGACTAAACCTAAAATTCATGTCTATTCATGATACGCATCTCTACTCGTTTGACCCTAGTAGTCACACATTTTGGTTTGATTATGTCTATTCATTTAGCCAGAATAGAAACACCTTTTGCATTGAAGCTCAATGATCCCGTTAATTCATTTAACCTGAATAGACACGCTTTTTAGATTAAAATCATTCCCAATAATTACATTGAATATCTATTAAATATTTTTAAAAATGTTCCCACACTAGGTATACAAGTCAAAAACATGTGGGAGCCTCCTACTTTCTTGTCGGACCCCCTTTATTGGCAGAGTGACGGGAAGGGAAGATACAGATTAATTAATCAATAGCAAGACAGAAGAAGTTTGATTTTTCTTTGAAATGATCGAGGCAAACCACAATGGTGGCCAAAACAAATCACCAGGGCTTTTTTTTTTCTTTTTTGAGCTATGCTTGGAACATAATTCTAGGCCTAATTTCGTTCGGATTCGTTTGATGCATATATAACCATAGGTCTACATTGTATTGAACGGCTCTAAATACAATTGCGTCCGTAATATTGTGTTTTAACACGGAGCTATAAGAAGGTATGCCCCAACACAAAGACTTGACTGACCTGATTGTGTGACCTTCAATATCAAAACCTGGCCCATCCGGTTGCATTGTTGCTAAGCCCCTCAGTTGTGGGCCAAATGGTGGCTTCTGCTCTGACGCTCGGTACTCCGTGCCTTCGGCCTTTGGCACCGGAACCCTAAACCTATCATAGTATTCCGTTATTTTCATCTCATCCAATTGGACTACCGCTGTTATTCCCTCTAGTGGTCTCACGTACATATTAGTCGTCCCATCTGTGTATGAAAGAAGGAAAATCAGTGAGCCATTCATATCACAATATGTGCAGTTTTCTGATCGTGAGGCTCAAATAAATCACATCATTTTGTTAACTCACATACATATTAGTTATTCCCTCCTCTCTCTCTCTCTCTCTCTCTCTCTCTCTCTCTCTCTCTCTCTCTCTTTTTTGTCATCGTCATTTCTAATCTATTACATGGGGGAGGGGAATGGGACTCGATCCCGAGATGCAGTGTGGGGTATCCAAGAGCTCTACCACATGAGCTAGCCACCACTTGCCAGTACGCCCCCTTGAGCATAAGAGTATGATATATACGTATTATTTTGGTGATTGTTACGTATGATTTTAGTACTTGTTGTGCATGGTTTCGGTGAAGTTACGAACCATTATGGATTTTTAAAAAGTCTCTATTCATGGTAACCTTTTTTTATTATTACAAACGCCAACCCGGAGCCCTCGGTTGGGCAACAATCTGCAACTTTATGGTTATCCATATAGATCAAGGAGAATGCATTGAGTACAGAAAAATAATACCCATAAAAGGTATGGAAGGTTCCACACAGGGAACAACAAGCTCCATTGAAGGAGATGAACGGAAAAACCAAAATGAATATAAAACGACGGAAATAACACAAAAGAGTAAAAGAACCAGCCGGATTGAGGTTCACCGGAGAGCCGTTGCGCCGGATCTGGCTTGTTATTCTCCGGTGGTGGTTGGCCAAAGCCTCCTTGCTTCACATCCACCCCAAGTCAAAACTCCGATGGTCAAAGAGGAGGGTGGATCAATCCGATCTGTGGAGGAAGATGGAGACGAAGGAATTTGGTGGAGGCGGGAGATGATCGGGTTCGGAGTGGTAGGGATAGAGGAGATGGGGACGGCGGCAAGAGGAAGAGAGAGGAGTAAGGGGTGGTGGAACCCCACCCCCCACGCAAACCCTAAAAATCTTATCCTAGAGAGAAGGGGGAGATGATGCATTTTTCACAGAGAGAGAGAGAGAGAGTTGTTCATGATAAACTTGTTACCTATGTTTTTGGTCCTTGTTACGAATCATCATGGAGTTTTAAAAAATTCACTATTTACGTAAATATTCGCAGTAACCTACCAAAATCATACCTAATAATTAACAGACATAAAGAAGCGTACTGTATGTAGATTTTTCCCAATTCACATAATGTCGCAACCACATCATTCAGTAAAAATTTAACAAAATTGATAAATCAAATTTCTCACCAATATAATAACATTGAATCTTCAATACCCTACTTGTCTCAGCTTCTCCAAACCACCCAACAGTATAAGTAGAGCAAACAACATCAGATAAATTTAGCCCTCTCTTCTTAACTGACTCCACAAATGGTAGGTAAGTCAGTGGCAACTCAAGAGCAGCTGTTTGCTCAACCAGTGTCAACGAAGGGAACCCGTGGCCAGTGTAAATTTGGTCAGAAATGATAGAATCTGTCGATAGATCAACTATTATTTCATGGGTATTTTTGTCTATTCGGGTCATAACAAAGGCTCGCCGTTGGGGGAGTATGTTGGTGTTCGGTTTTGATACCCATAAGAGGATGGTGTGTTTATCTGGGTCGTCTAACCCTACATACTGGAAGGTCAGGCTATGGTTAGAACCCGAGTAGGAGTTTTCGATAATGGTTCGGACTAGGTTGAACTCCGAAGAAGTTAGAGGGTCTAGTGGATGCTGGTGCTGGTGGCTTGCAACCGTCGAGAAGAGAAATAGGATGGAGTGGAGAGAGAAGATGAAAGTTTTTCTAATTGTTGAAACCATTGCAGCATTGCTAGTGTTCATTGTTATTCCAAAAATGATTTTTAGGACATGCGAATTTTGGTACTAAATGAACACTATCGGAAACATGGTCCTAAATGGACAGGCTTTGGACAGTAGCCTCATGATCTACAAACATCAACATGGTCCTAAATGGACAGGCTTTGGACAGGCTTTGGACAGTAGCCTCATGATCTACAAACATCAACATGGTCCTAAATGGATAAGATCGACGAGGTCCACAAATGGAACAGGTAGCTGGGCTGGTTACATCCAAATTCGCAACCCTGTTAAATGTCCTAAGAATCGTCTTGGAATAACATTCTTGTATATATATATGGGAGAATGATTTTGGCACTCTATTTTCTTGTAATTGCACTCCAAAATTTGTCTTCGATACTCGCATTGTGTGTATTTTTTTGTATTAAAAGACAAATTTTGGAGTGCAATTATAAGAAAATGGATTGCCGGAATCATTATCCATATATAAGCACAACCAATCCGTACTAAATTAATTTCCATGAACACTATCAACGGCAAAAGTATGATAATATTTTTGCATACTTGTGTGAGTAAATTTTTGGAAAGTACGATCCTTTTTTGTCATATAAGACGAATTAAAAGACCCAAAAAAAAATCTCTCTTTTTGGAAAGTACGATCCTTTTTTGTCTTTCTCATTTTTATTTTATTTTTTGATGAAGTCTTTTTCATCTTGTTATATTAACTTTTCTCTATTTTGTCTATATTATTACACTTTTCCAACTTCTCTCATCAAGACAAATGATGTCATGTAAAAATTGATCCAAATTTAATAAAAATTAGGAGAAAATAACCACACAAAAAAAAACGTCCTAACCAGGGCTTAAAAAGTTAGGCTAGGGGAAATTCAACAAGACCTTGCATGTGCTATCAACTCCTTTGGAGTCAAGTCCATACGAAATTCTGTTCTGACTTTAAATGAATTTCTCGTAAGTGAACGATGAGATTAGGCCTACAAAATTAGTCAGAGTAACTTTAGTAACTTTAAATTAGTTTCTCGATAGGAAGTTAGTAACTTAGGGCTCCTTTGGCAAAAAAGTAAAAAACAGTTTTTGGTTTTTTCGTTTTGTCTTTATTCAAAAAAAAAAAATTGCATCAAATTTTCGTGGTTTATGGATTCGGCTCGTCGAGACCAATCCAAAGAGTATAGTATTATGATCGGAACTAATTTTTTTTTTAATAAAGTCAAAATTAAACCAATAAACTGGTTTATTTTCGCTTTATTTAAAAAATATAGATATAACTTTTGACCATAATTTTATACTTTTTGGATTCATCTCGTCGAGACAAATCCATAAACCACGAAAATTTGACGCAAAACTAACAAATTAAATGCAAAAGAAATTTGAATAATGACAAAACCAAAAAAATCAACTCGCGGCTTTTTTGCCAAAGGAGCCCTTAGTATGTTAGTTGAACGTCAACCTCGTGTTGTGCTGCTTGTATTGCAAGGGATTATCAAGCAGTAGTGTTGTGCTGCTTGAAGTGAATAAGCTCGAATCAAAGTCTTCAGGTGAAGTGCTGCTAGTGTTAATGGGCCCCAGAGCCGGCCCCGGGGTAAGCCTGCAAGCCCCCGGGCTAGGGCAACAAAAAAAAAAAACTAAGATTATCTACAAATAAAAAAAGGCTTCTAAGATAGCATAGAGCATGTCTTAGAGTATTCTTTTTTTTAATCTGCCAAAACACTCCGTTCCTTCAATTCACAACATTTTTGTTGTTTTAGCATCCAGTTTGTTCTCCCTCTGATTCACAATATTATGAAAACTATCCCAATTGTGAAAACCTGAAAAAAAAAATCAAGCAAGCTAACATGAGTTATTAGTTTTTTCACACAAATCATAGTTAAAATTATATATAAAGGATACTTTCGTATTTACTCTTACGATCATATCCTTTTGTGTTTATCATTTATGGTTGTATACTTTTAGTTTAAATTTTTTAAAAGAACTTTTAAAGATGTAAGGAGCCCCAGTATTTGGAGCTTAGTTCATGCCCCTCAAATGTTAGGGACAACAGTTTCTCTAGCGGAGAGAAATTTTTCTAAGTTGAAGTGGATAAAAAATTACCTTTGTACTACCTCGCCACATGAGGGATAAGTGAATTGACTATAAAATCAATTAAAATCAGTTTTTGGATAAGTTGAAGGATAATAATATAATAAAAATTAAAGTTTTTCTTTTTTATGTAATTCAAGCTAAAATTACAATGTAACTTTGAATTATTTTTAAAATTGTATGTCATTTTATTTTTTATAAATTAATAGTAAGTGGACAAACATGATAAGGTCGTGCTTGGGCAGCCCAAATGTCAGGGTCGGCCCTGCTAATGGCAGTTGTGCGGTGCTGCTAGAAATGATTAGTTCATATCAAAATTTCAAGTGAAGTGATGAGTGCTAATGGCAAGCTAAAGGGAAATGCTACTGGATTTATGGGTGTCATTGGACAAAACTCTAGATGGATTCACGGATATCTATCTTTTGATTTGCTTCACTTTTCTGTCTCTTTGTTGTTTATAGTTGATTGGTAAACTTGTTTGGGTCGGATGTGGCATATAATTGTAATCATTACATTGGATGCTGTTTTTCACAAAAAAAGAAGAAGATGTCAACGCGTTCTAGTTGGGATGTTTTCCATCGTTGTGATCTTTGTCTCATCCGATTTTTCCCTTTAATCTTTGTAATCATTACATTGATTAATAAAATTCTTATTGTTTTTCACAAAAAAAAAAAAAAAGAAGAAGAAGAAAAAGAAGAACTTCAACGTCGTTCTATCGACTTGTTCCATCAATTTGAATCTAATACCTCACACAAGCACCTAAGGGCATCTCCAATGGTAGAGTTAAAAATGTGGTCTATATGAGTTGGCTGGGTTGTACGTGTGGGAGGAAAGTAAAAAAAAAAGTAAAAATGGGTCCCATTTTTAAGTTGTGAAGTTAATGAGCCTTGCAATAGTGTTGCTTTTTTTTTTATCGGCAACAAAAGTTTTATTTAAGAAGCTTAACGAAGGTTACATCAAGTAAGAGAAACGAGATCCAACTAAAAGTTGAAGCAACCAAAGGGCAAAGCCCGTGTACTCATGGGCCTGAAAACCCTGATAAAACATTGAAAATTACACCCGATGACCTACAAAGCCCAGATATACAACAACGCACACAAAAAAATTAAAAAAAAAACCTAGTCCAAACAAGTGGGCTAGGCCCAACCCCTAGAAAACCTTGAACCTAACCCTAAGCCAAGTGCAAAACATCCTCCGTCGCCGCCACCAAAGTTCCTGACACCCATCAACACAAACCGACGACACCACCACCTTAGACCCACCGCACCTTAACTATCTAATTAATGTGGATTGGTGTGGCTCCCGTGATTTTTCTTCTTGTCGAGGTTTTTCATGTATATCATCAACACAAACCGACAACACCGCCACCTTAGACCCACCGCACCTTAACTATCTAATTAATGTGGATTGGGGTGGCTCCCGTGATTTTTCTTCTTGTCGAGGTTTTTCATGTATATCATCAACACAAACCGACGACACCACCACCTTAGACCCACCGCACCTTAACTATCTAATTAATGTGGATTGGGGTGGCTCCCGTGATTTTTCTTCTTATCGAGGTTTTTCATATATATCTGAGTGTCTTTCCTGCTTTTCTGTTTATTATGCGCCCTTTTCTGTTGATTCCTAACATCGGGTTACTTTGGGACCTACACCACTTGGGCAAGGCACTAATGCCAATGGTTTGATATAGCACAGGCTTGTATTTCCCTACTTGTTTTCAGAAAGAAACCAAAAGAAAAAGAAAATCAAGTATGCAAAACCAGACCTTATTGATTTGCAGAACAGAATTCAACATATATATAGCTTTAGAGACACCCGTTTTAGAATTGCTTAAGAAAGATCTATATCGAGACACTATTAGGAATTCCCATGCCGCTAAGTCCGACAGCTCTCTGGGAATCCGACGTGCTAGGATACAGCAAGGTGTATGGCACTTTGACGGGCCCAAACCGGTTCTTCCATCTCTTGTGATCGTTGTTCCTCCCCTTGATTCTATTTTCTATTTCCACCAGCTCCCTCCCAAACCTCCGGAATGCATCAAGAGGTTGGACATCCGAAGTCCAGTGCTCGGAATGGTCTCTCTGTCCCAAATAGACCTCGTCTCTCGAATGGCGGGACAGGATCTCGATCAGCCCTACGCCAAGTAACGTTTGGAGCTGAGCCGTGATTGTTTTTAGGAAAACTAAGTCGGGGTTCGATTCGAGCTCAGCGTATTCAGGTTTCCCTGGCTCAGGCATGAAACGGCGGCTTGTGGTTGGGCGGTTAGGGAGATAACCAGCATACGGGTATTGACCGAAGTTTACTGCCGCGTGGAGGGCAGAAGCGACCCATATGATAATGGTGCATGTTTGGATGAGCTCCGTTCGGGTCTTCATCTCTGGCCACCACGGCTCATCCTTCTTGTCTCCATGTCCCACGTTCCGGACCTCATTCCACCACGATTGGAGTTCAGAGTCACCTTGAATTAACTCGTCGGTGTAGTAGTAAACAGAGCAGTATTCGCGGACCCAAGTTTCGATTGCTGACCAGATTTCAAGTCCATCAACGGCGTAGGGGTAATCCTCTATCAGAAGCCTGAGTCCGTGTGGTTGCCTTGAGTCTGGAATTGCCACCCCTCTGGAACAAGCAAAAGGAAGCATTCAAGTTTCTGGGTTTCATTGCTAATGACTTCATTTAGAAAAATGTTTCACGAACAGAAGTTTTGAAATTTTTCAACTTTTTTTTTTTTTTTTGATAACCAGATGTCCGGACCAACTTGCGTGCATCTCGACTAATCCTAAGGCCCTGGAGGTAACGACCAGGCATAACCCCCGTGGCCCCAAGAATTTCCTGCCAAGGGGAAAAGTTTTGAAATGTTATACAAAAGAAAAAAAAAAGTTTCGTATAAAATGATGTGGCAGTGATATTTTTAAAATTAGAGGATCTTGTGATGAGTTTTTTGTTTAGAAATGTAAGAAGTGGTGACCTTTTGAGCAAATCAGCTGGAAGTGCCTGCTCGGTGAAATTCCAGTTCTTGTAAATAGCAGAAGACATTTCCATAGAATACTTTGCAGGAAAAACTGTTCTCTCAAGAATTCCACCAGCGTTGATGACGATCTGTCGAGCCAAGGAATTTATATACATTGTGTCACGGAAATGTGGATGCAAGAGCTTATATATCGGGTGAAGCACGCTTAACTGCCTATTTGATGCGATAACAAATGGCTCTATTGCTGCGTGAGTGTTCAACCTGCACCAGACCCACAACCTTTCAGGTGCACATTCCAAACTAGACAAAGTTCTTGCCACTTAAGGGCAGTTTTGGGAAGTTTGGAGGTTTAAAAAAAATGGACTAACAAAAAGGGACGGAACAGATTCATACCAATGGCTATTGAGCTGATGATAGCCTGAGTCATTCACAGCAGCATAGGCTTTTGCAAGCTGCCAAACTGAACCTTCAACGCCATGCTCTGCAGGAGCAAATACTTGACTGGCGGCACCGGGTGGTTCACCTTCCTTATGTGGTAAGCTTAACTCAATTGCCAGTGGCTTTAAAGTTCCATCCTCTTGAAGTAAGAGGAGTGTTCTGGTGGCGTAGGTCTTCGTGGAGGTCGAGTTTATCCTTGTCAGGTATGGCATTACCGCATCATGATGATCCAATATGAACAGCTTTTTATTCTTGATTGCCTGTATGACAAATGGTTACTTTTTAGAAACAAATTCATGGGGAAACTAATCAGTTGTGGGATAATACTTGATCTACTGTTAGCCCGTTCATGTTCTTCTCGATCTGCTCTCTGGTTATTGAACTGGTTTGATTGCCATACTCTAAAGGATCTAGCTTGCTAGCTGGTGGAAACTCCTGCAGCAAGGATTTTCTCATAAGAGCCCATAAGATAACAGCTGCAATTTATGATTTTACGATAAAAGTACTCTTTGACATTCTTACCCGGTAAACACTCTTACTGGGTAAGAATGCACTCTTACCGGTCAAAGAGTACACTTATCTTCCGTTCAGTGGGCTGAAAAGAGAAGGACTGAATAAAATTTTACTATACTTGGAGGCAACGGATGACGACAGGGTTCGCTCCGGCTACCATTTCTCGTGCAAACTCTTCATCTGTCCTCCAAGCAGATTTATCCGCTGAAGATTTTCCATGAAAACCTTCAAAGATAGTCGAGCGAAATAATCTTTGACAAGCCTAGTGAGATATAGTGAGAATGTGTACATACCTTTGATTACATCAGGCATTGGTAATTTGAGGAACCGCTCGCCATCAGAACGGAGAAGTTCCTTAAGTATCTCCCAAGGGATACAATCCCTTATTTCCTTGAGATTGGCCCCACTTGGCAAACTATTACCACCTTCATATAGGTTTAGTACATCTTGGAAAGTGTCGAACTCCTTAGGAGTTCTGTCAAATAAAGATGCGATTTCCGGCAGCAGTACTTGTCCAACAGATTTAAGTGCATCAGCAAGGAAATCTGACAGTTTCACCTGGTCGAAGCGTTCATCGCTAGGGACATAAAAGTCTAAACTTAGAAGTGGCAATCTGCTTTCTGTGTTAGGATCTGCGAAGAAGATACTGGGAAAAGTGAAAAGCAGATAGTAAAACTTATCAAAACCAAATGCTGCTGCAATATTAAGTTCTACGAATGCAAGAACTTGTTCATGCATTTTTCCATATCATTTTCATGAAAAGTTAGAAAACGATATGGAAAATGATGAAAGCTTTTACGATTTTCATTGTTTTCGTTTCTCCTGTTTCTCTGAGAAACGAAAACAATTTCAAGCAGATCCAATAACTTATTCGTTATGTAAACTGACCAGATTTGGTTGCTCCGCGGCCAGTTCTCCCTCTACGGGGATATGGATGATCCTTAGACCCTCCAAGCACTGGACGTGCATAATCCCGGCCCTTGTCTGGCCTTCCCAAATTGTTGTAGTATGCATAGTCATAAACTCTGTCCCACTCCTTGAGCATTCCCGAACCAGTTCCGCGTAGATCAATCAATTCTTGCTCCCGATAGTAGTGTAGTGGCTCCGGCGTATCACTCGGAAGATAGGTCTGATAACAATGTCATATAGTAATGGTTAGTGAATCTCAGTGACAACTCTAGGAGTTCAGAAGCACAGGGTCATTCATAATTTCATCAAATACTTTTAACAACCATAAGTCAAAGAAAAACATCACCGCAACTAAAAATCTTGTTCCAACAAAAATTACGTTTAAAGCTCAATCTAGCAAGACAGGATCAACCTCTACTTATCAAAAAAAACAAAACGAGTGACTAGGATCATTATCAAACAAGCCACACAAAAAGCCACTTTTATAAATTTTTAGGAGTTATTCAAACGGTGTCACCACCAAATTTAGGGGGTTCATTAATGAATTTTTAAAAAAATATTGATATAATAATAGTATTATTTTTTTTTCGTGGAGTCGGCTGACCCCACTCTCAGTACACTACCGTCGCTAGTGAATTGGATCTACTTAATATATTAACCTGTCTAGCCACCGGTCTGGATTGAGTGATTCGAGGAGAAAACATAAGATATGTAAGAAAACTGTGTCCCACATTTGTTCTAAGGTGAGAAATGAATTTGATGTTTGGATGTTTGTCATAAAACTGAGATTTGACAAAAGACAAAGGAAGAAAACAGCTCACATGCTTTGCTTTCTTTGTCATGACAAAATACAAAAAGTGGAAACCAAACAAATTTTTTTTTTTTACTGACGAAAGAACCACCACATAGGCGGGCCACTAATTGGACCTGTCTATAGAGTATAAACCTCCGGATGAGCCGAAGCAACCACCGCCCTGACTCACCAGGTAAATCGCGGTAACTATCCAGAGAGGAGTCAAATCCTACCCACTTGTAAGCAAGGACTGACTCCTCTCGCTGGGACAAACTCACGGGTGGTAAACCAAACAAACTTATTAATGATTCAGTAACTTTCATCACAATAACATCCCTCATGGTAATACTTGCTGCTTGAAATTAGAAGTACCTTGTTTGCAAAGAAGACGCGGTCATTTTTGTAACGATACGCTGGGTAAACCCAAGAGCTGCAGATAAAATGGACTGGACCGTGCCCGGGCACATCTTCCAGGGTCAATGTCTTGAGGTAGAGCTGGCTGTGGTGGTGATTTCTTATTATGAAAGCGCCCGGTATTCCCATCGACTCGTCCCAATCGAATGTGATGTTGAACGAGGCATCTCTATCCGTCACTGAGATATTTTCGTTCCAATTTTCAAGGTATGCTGGCTTTCCGAGTATCCCTCGATTCCCATTAGCTAAACAACGGAAATGTAATTTTCACCTCATTAGAAATATCCGATTAGTAACTTAAGGGGTATTCTGCTAAGGGTGTTTTTAAAATAAATTAATTTTTCACGATTTTTTATGTGATGTATTGTGAGTGAATGACCTATCTTAATTTTTTGAAAAAAAAAACTTTTTTTGTTAGTGGAACACCCTTTATTAGTCTTCAATTGTACATCAACATTGAGAAGTAGTATCCAAGAGCTGGGTATAGTGTCGGATTGGGTCATGGGTTCGGGAGGGTTCGGGTCAACCCGAAAAAGACCAATTTACCTAAACGTGTCGAAAATCTCAACCCTAATCCGACCTCAAATTACCCGTGTCAAACCGAACACAACATGAATGGACACGATTACACAATACCCGCGTCATTTTCGTTTCGAGTTCGAGTTGATATGTCCAGAGCAGGTTAACCGTGTCATTCTCGGGTTGGATTCGAGTTAACGTGTCAATACGAATAGATAAACAGGTTACCCGTGTCATTTTTGGCTTATGCGGATTGGACACGAACCCGACCCGTTTAGCAGTCGTGTTCTTGGGTTGTGTCATATACTACGTGTTTCGTGTCTGAAATAGTCCACTCTAACCCGCTAACTTCGTGTCATGTTCGAGTCTTGTTATCGTGTCATGTCATAAATTCTCAAGTCCTAATATCCATTACAAGTTCTTTTTAGATAACTGCAATAGTCTTCTGTTGTAAGTAGGGCACGCAGAGAGAGCTAGAGATGCTAACCTTGGTCACCATGAACCGCGCTGATGAGTTGCAGTGTGACACCTTTCCTCAGTAACTCATAAACTCGGTCGAGACACGAGGCCCCGAGATCAGTCCAGTCGAGAACATTCTTCCTCCTTAAAACCACTGTCCCGTTGATCTTTTTGCTCGTGCCGCCATTGTTATGCAGAGACTTGCTTAGGCTCTTTCCAAACCAATTCCCCATTTCAAACACAACTCTTTTAGAATAAACAGAGGCATGAAATTTGGAGTGAAATCTAGAGAGAAATGGGATGGTTTTAATTTGTGCAACTGTAGAAGATGATGTTGTAGTTGTAAGAAGAGAGCACAAGGAACTAGAGCCCAACTACTGGCCTCATAGGATGTGTGGAGAAAGCCGTTCCAACTAACTCTTTCTCTCTCTCTCTCTCTCTCTCTCTCTCTCTCTCACTGCATGCATTTCCGTAGAATAAAATGTAGACTTGCAGGAAAATTTAAGGACCGGATTCCTTGTCCAATCACTCACATTTGGCATCTCTTGGGTACTTTATTTTAAAATAAATGTAACTAACTGCAAGTCTATCTATTTGTGTCCAAATGAGAAGGGGGAGTGCTGGGATGCACTCCTTGGTGTGCCTCTGAGCCATCGAATGCATTTTCAACGGTCTTGATTTCATCTCGGCACTCTGCAGATCTAAGCCTTTGATTGCCAAGATGAAATCCAAGTCGTTGATTGTGTTGGAGATATGTCTTGAATTTAGACGTTTGAAGAAGCACAGAAGTTCGTGGCGAGCAGATTTCAATTTTGGGAACTGTTTTGAAGTTGCAGAAATTTAAGTCCGTCCAAACGGTCGGTCCGAATTCCGTACGAAATGCGCTGGGTTGCGCGTTTTTGTAGGGTTTAACCTAATATTCTATGTTTTCTTATAAATAAGAGCTTTGTGGTCTCCTAGGGTTTTGTCTCGTCTTGGGATTTGAGATATCTAGGGTTTGGAGTCGTCGTCTCTTTCGTGTATGTGAGACTCTGATGCTCTAATAGGGTTTCTAATAGAGATTTGTTCCTAGATATCTATTGGATGCTTCAAGTAGAGTTACGGGTATAGCCAGCTTTTTGTATTTCTCCCCGTTGATAGTGAATCATCTAGCTCATTCCCCGTGTACGTACCTCTAGAGGTTCATGCTTAGGGGGGAATCACGTAAATCTTTGTCTCTTGTTTTCTTGTTAATTTGGTTATATTCTTTACTTCGAGTTTTGGTACAATAGATTGTCAATATCAACGGCTCGGATGCGCACACCAATACCACTGGGTCCGTCCAAATGAGACTTTACTAAATTCATCTTTTTTGCTAGCTACATGATTAAAAATAAAATAAAAGAAATAGCAATGGTGTTGTACCTGTCTAGTGTCATTTTGGTATAATCTCAATTTCATAATACTCTATTCAATTAAGCCAGACACGTCTCGTTTTTCTTTAGAAATCAACTGGCTTCTTTCCTTTGGGTAATAATCCAGATTATGGATTATTGGATTATTCGTTTGTCTTTATTCAAATTTTTTTTGCATTTGTTAGTTTTGCATCAAGATTTTGTGGTTTCTGGATTCCTTTCGACGAGACGAATCTAACAAGTATAAAATTATGGTCAAAACTCAAAATAATCCACCTTTTTTTGAATAAAGCCAAAATAGGTGAATTAATTTGAGTTTTGACCATAATTTTATACTTGTTAGATTCGTCTCGTCGAGAGGAATCCAGAAACCACAAAATTTTGATGCAAAACTAACAAATGCAAAAAAAAATTGAATAAAGACAAACGAATAATCTAATAATCTATAATCTAGATTATTACCCAAAGGAGAACTGTGTGGGAGATTTTCGTAAAACCAAAGTCGTTGCCCAATTTAACACCAAAGATGGCTTTGGCTTTTTTTTTTTTTTTGCACCAAACAATAGCAACGCAACTTTGTTCTTACCAAAAAAAAAAAAAATGTGAAATTTTAACTTCAATTGTCTAGATGGCTCTTGGGTGGACTTGTTTTAAGTATTACAGTACTAATATTGTTTATTGGCCAGATATTTGTGCAAAATCCAAGGAAAACATGGGTAGGTTATAATTAAGGTAGGTGGTTTTGTGGGAGAATGTCGTTGTTGATCATGTCACATTTTGTCACTCGATTGTTTGCTGGGGTACTGGTGTCATTTATTGTGAAATACTATTAAACTGTGGCCTGTGAACTATTGGTGCATTTAAAACTTCTGTTGCAGTTGGGTCTACTTCTTATGAAATCTAACAAAAGGGATCAATTGGGTTTCTCACGTAGAATAAGTAGTGGTCCAATTCTATGATTAGTTGGATCGGTCAAAGCTCCGAAGGCCCCCAAACAGCTTTTAATTGAAAATTGTCAAATTCGAAAATTGTCAAACTTGGTGGGCTGAAGCAGAATTGCGTTGCGGTCAATACTCACAATCCTGAGTCGTGACGCATAGTGGATCTGTTCATAGAATTGAGCCGCTACTTGTTCTACATCAGTTTCTCAAAAGTAGGTTGTGAAATTGGGCTGCGAAGGATTAGTTGAAGGACGCGAAAGCTGAGCCGGACACTTGAGTTATACTAAATAAAAATTAAAAATATTTTGGTTTGCCAAGCAGTAAGTAACAAGTGATCCTACCCAAAGCATCTACCAGAATTTGAAAACGCAAAAGGAATGAAGCAAATGTCCTTAGAATAGCCAACAAAAAATTTTAATTCTACTTAATTGCCAATTCACATTGCTCCAGAGTTTTGCAGAATTTTATCGAATGTCAGTTAAAATAAGGGTGGTGTTAATGCCAAAACCGTTTTTGTTTGTGCCAAAAATGTAGTGCTTAAAAACATTGTACCATGTGCAAGGTACAAGCCTTTGTGCACTACAGTTTTGGCACAAACAGAAATGGTTTTGGCATTATCATTTCCCTAAAACTATGGGTAAATCATTTTGCAGGACACTGAATGTCAGTTTAATCGGATAACTGTAAGTGCTTGAGCTTACATTTCAATTTTTCAGTCCAAAAAGTGAAACCCCGTTAACGATTGGACTTAATTGCTCACAATCAGATAGTTGAAGGGAGCAAATTGATGGTTTCAATAGCTTAGAGAGGAAGTAGAAAAAATATAAATAGTTTAGGGGATAAAAGCAAAAACAGACTCAAAGGAGCCACGAATGTACCTAAATTGGGTAACCACTTAAATCTATCTATCCAACCGTACTATACGTACCGATGGTGCACTGACCGACACTGGAGGCGCCGGTCGGCACACGGTCTGTACATGGGGTTGGTAACCCTGAATTTACCGCTATCTTTTATATCGTCTTTGCTTTCCTTGTGGGTTTTGCTTTGATTATATTGTGGAATTGTATGTGTGGTTGTACTCCCAAATCCCCTAATAAACAACACCAGAACGAGTAATCCGAATACCCCATTTCCCTATTCCTATGTCTCAGCATATGACCTGTTCTCTGTTGGTACCATCCTTTGCTTGCTTCTCATGACAGGAATCAACGTATAAAAGAGTGGTTGAGATGTCAATAAATGTGTCTGAAACCGTTTGATGCATGTCGATACCACAGTAGATGTGGGGCCTATACATATCAGACGGTTTCGTATACATCTGTATCTAAATTGTTGGTTTGATCTGTGTCCTCTGTCCGTATCATTTTTTCCATAGAGAATTCGAAATTATTGAAGATTTCACAGTACGTGAAAGGCGCAATGGGTGTATAGGTAAATGTCTGGAACACTACGTGACTGAGCTCCGCACTGAGTAATTAAACACACCACAATGGTGTGGGTAATGACGTGGGGTATAGGGAATGGGCAGTATTCAATGAAGATTCTTTATGGAAGTTGGTTTGGCTTCTTTCTTTTTTTTACCAACCTTTCTCCTTTCTCTTGGGTGGGTTTGAGAATTCAATTAAAATTGGGGAGTGATTTTCACACCCCTAATTGTTATTCAAACCCCCTTTTTTATCATCTAGTGAAATTTTCATGCATAAAAATTTCACTAAAAGACAAAAAAAGGGATGTGAATATCAATTACCTTAAAATTATGAAACAATTTATTTGAAAATTTACCGGATTCCTTGTCTTTGTTTTCTTATCGTAGAATGAACAGAGATTTTGACGTCACTATGAGAGTGTGTGTGAGTTCAATTCCTACTTAGTTCGGTAATGTGATTCACATTTAGATAGGGAGTCAATAATTATTGGAGTATACTTTTTTAACTTAGTCGTGATCCAAATTTCTTTTCTATAGTTCATGATAATCCAATATGAGTCGTGTTAATTAACAACAAATATCCAGCACATTTTGGAATAGCAAATTAGTAACGAAATCAAGTAGCCATTACTTTTGCCATTTCCAATGAATCATGTCCACATGGGTCGAACAGCTCTACATACAATTGTATTCTAAAACGGAAAACATAAGGGGACCGATCGTGGTGCACTGACCACATACCGACGGCGTCGGTACGTGGTCGGTGCATATAGAAGGGTTCATTCTGAAATTGTGTTCCTAATATTGCTGAAATTTAAAACGCTAACTCCAACCCTAAAAAATATGAGGTCTCATTTTTAGCTAACTCTAAAAGTGTATCCAATCTCTAACTGAATTAGCCAAAAAAATTCCATTTTGAACCAAAAAATTTAGCTAAATTGTATGCACTAAATTGAAGCTTTGTTGGGCCGGACTACTCTGATTACAAAAGGCTTTTTTATTGTTGAAGGTCCGACGGGCTTGTACAAAAATTATTGTGCATTCCAGTAGTAAGCCCATCCCTGCCCATTTACTGGGAAGTGGGAACTTAACAAATCCATTGGACATGTTGGATTAAACTCATTGTAATGGCTTTTGATAAGTACTTTAACGTCTTTTTAAATTTCTTCAATTAATTTCAAGAATACAAATTTAAATTCGTAGAGTTATTTTGAATATTATTTTTTTGATTTTAAAATTAAACCGAATACCCGTAAACTTAATCAGACATCAATGAATCTGGTGTTCAGGGGTCGGGTTGGGCGAGTTTGGAGTGTATTTTTCAATCAAGCTATGCTTTGCAGGTTGAAAAGTTTTGAACCCACGCAGCCGCGCAGTGAGCACAAAGCGAACTATTCTTTCGCCTTTTACTAAAGTTTTGAACCCGCCGTCAACCCATCATCATCTTAAAAACAGCGGGTCAGTTGATATTTTTTCCAGTTTCGACTTAGCAGATGAAGTGGGTTGATAAAAAAAACTTCAGTGTTTGAGCAAATAATGAAATCAGTAGTGTGACAACCCATCTTGGTGAATGCAATAAAGTTCAATACTATATGTAATAGATTATGACCATACCTTATACAAGACCTTTTAAAGACGTAAATGCGTCAAAACTCATTGAAACTTCACAGTTAAACATGCTCACCCTTAAACAATCTAGGGATGGGTGATGTACATGGAAGTCCATGGAGTTTGGGCGACCAATGCAAAGAATATTGTACAATGCGGGATCGAGTCGTTAAAGTTGATATCCTAGAATCTGTATGAGCCACCTCTTGAATCTCGGAGTTGGAATAAAGTGTTATATAGTCATATAGAACTAAGTGTTACACCATGGCCATCAGGGGAGGTTGCTAGGCTTATGTAACGAGGACATTGCATCACAAGATGAGGAGATTGTGACAAATCATCTTGGTGAATGCAAAAAGTTCAATGCTATATGTAATAAGATTATGACCATACCGTGTAGAAGGCCTTTAAAGCTGTGAGGGCGTCAAAACTTATTGGAACTTCATTTAAGCGTGCTCAACTTGAAGCAATCTAGGAATGGGTGACCAACTAGAAAATCCATGGAGTTTGGGCGATGAAAGCGAACAATATTATACAAGGCGGTCTCGAGTCGTTACAAGTAGCATACAATCAGCAATAGCCAACATACAAAAACCAATACCCATATTACCATAAAACTACTAGTAGCTAATAATCCATGGGTTGATCAAAAGTGTTTGGGTGTAACTTTAACATTCATAGGATAATAGCTTATTCGTTACTCCCTCTATCCTTTTTTAAGTGATCCATTTAGGAAACGTGTATTTTTACAGTCGTTTAAAAATGTGCTTTTGTATAACGTTTTTAAATTTTTTTTGCACCAAATTAAAGTGTTCATTAATTTGGTATAAAACAAATTAAAAATTCATATAGAGAAATATATTTTTTAAGAGTTGGAAATTTCACGTATTCTTATATGGATTATTTAAAAAGGAACGGAGAGAGTACTATTTTACACACCCCTAAATTGACCCGTCTAGAATTTTTATTTTACCCACCCAACTCACCCCGCTCAGGGTGTGATATTCGGGTTGGGTCGGTGTGGGTGGCGATATTCGGTTGAGTTGACGGTTTGGCGTATCTTTGGCACGCCGTTGATGATTGTATAAAGAATATATTTTCTTCCAGGGACCCCGTTGTTAGATTCCTTTCGGTTATCGTGTTTGCAGTATTATACTCTTTCTCGATTTTGTATTTTACGTTTGATGTTTACCAGACATATATGGATACATGTATATATATACAGAGAGAGAGAGAGAGGGTGGGAGCACTGGGAGGGCTCAAACTGTGGATCTTGACGCAACCTGAGTTCTTCTTCGATTTGGGTCTGGCTCTGATTAATTCCTCATATAGATCTGAAGAGATTGGAGTCATTCAAGACCCAAAAATACCTCTGAAAATCTCTCCAAATTTTCCTCCTTTTCATTTATCTCCACAAACCATCAAAGTTTCAATCGTGTCTATTTCATCATTCCCTTTACTTGTCCCGATGTCTTTTTAATACTTGCCTTATTGCTTAACCAAAAGCAGTTCCGTCTCCGCCTCCAACGTATACAGTGATATACTTCAAAAATTCGACATATAGTTACGTATACGGCATATATGTATAGAAAGTGAGGAAAGATCGAATTGGTTCGAAGAAAAAGGCAACACGTCTCAAATCTCCTTCTCGTCCTGCTTCTCAAGATACAGATATGTCGATCCAAGGCAAGTTCTTAACTTTTTTTCTAATTATTATTAATTTTGTCCATTTAGGTTATGAAAATTTTGGATTGCTGGTTTGGGTTTGGGTTCTTTATCGTGTTGTAGTGTGATTTTTTATTGATTGAAGATTGCTGGAAGTTCCTTCAGAAAAGGGTAGCTTAAAGTGAACACGAAAAGCTTGTAAATTTGGTTATCAATTTGGGACTAAGTTTACGTATTAGGTGTTATATTTATAGATGGAATCAAGTATGCAATATTCACAGCAAAAAGCATTCGGTTATTGGAAAAAACTGATTGGACTTTTGATGTCGAAACAGATCAATTAGGATAGAAATAAAGCATCAAATAGAACACTTCTTTCCTTCCAATGTAATAGCTATGGTTTATTTGAGCAAAAACGCTAAAGCCCTGCACACAATGTGAGTGTGCGTAAGGTGGGATTGGACCAGGATTAGTTTGCGCGTAAGTTGGCTGGACACCTGAGTTATGATAAATGAGTAAGTATGTGTGTGCGCGCGTGTGTGCCCGCAAGTATTTGTTTAGGTGTGTATGGTGCAAGCATTGTTATTTATTTGGTTGGGGGGTGGATAATTGTGGATTAGGAGAAGCACTAAGCGAACTAGAACCCGGGGGGAAGAAAGGTAGAAGAAGATGGAGAAACCGAGCTAATCTGGGGTTTTGGTTGCTCTCGACCTCTGTCCGCACAAGTTATTCTTCGGTCCAGGAGCTGGGTCGGCGTGACGGTATCAGGTGGTGCATTCTGGCCGGAGCTCCGACACCCGTTCTGGTGGTTTTTTCAATCTGAGCTGGACAGGTTTTCTCTGTTTCTTTTCTTGTTGAGGTTGAGGGTGCAAGTGAGATGTCCGGAGCCTTCCCCCCTAATTGCTAAGGGTGCAAGCGGAAAGCTCCGGCACTCCTCCTCATCGCCAAGGGGGAAAGTGGGAGCCTTGGCTTGGTACCCCATAGCTCCCTTCCTTGTGCTGTTGATTTCATTTGAGTTGTTAATGGTCTCTCCTGTATTGTTAGTTGGGGATTTCGGTTGGAGTTATGCATGCTAGGTGTTTGTGAAAAGTCCTCTATGATCTTTGTTTAGTTCGGCAACTCTGCAACTCTTGTTTTCTGCTTCTGGCTTCTACATTCTGACCCTAAGATTCGAATTGGGGCTTGTCTGGGGATTTAATCAGTCACGTTTTTCCCTCTCTTTCTCTTTTTGCCCATCTTGCCGGGTAGTGAGAGAGTAGGCAAAGCTCGGTCATGGGTAAACGAAAATCGGCTACGAAACTAACTCTACGGGACTTTCATGACCAAATTGACAATGCGTTTAGTTATTCGGATGTTGAAATTGTATCTATTGACGAGGAAGATGATATCTCAGTGGTGGCCAAAAATGCCGACGCAGTAGAGTTGCAATTGCCTTTGGTCGCCACTGATACTTGGCCTAAACTTGGCACCCCGGTCAAGGCAACTGAGAGTGGTGGAGTTAACACGACACCTCCTCAAGGGCCGACTTGGAGTGCGGCTACTACTGCCATGCCTCCTCCTATTCAAAGGGACATATTGGAAGGTAAAGCTAACTTGAATGCTTGGACTAATGGGAAGCTTTTACTTAACAATGAGGTCAAAATTGGTAAGCTAAGTAAATACCTTAAGAGGTTTCCGATTGAATATGTGAATAATCAAGTCATGATTCCTCTTAAGATTTCTGAAAAATGGGGCTTTGAAATGGAAACATGCAATTGTGGGATACTTTGAGGATGTGGTCACCTTAGACAATGGGTTTGTTGTGTTCAAACTTAGGGACGAGGACACGATGGTCTCCATTCTTGAGAACGGTCCTTACTTTTGTGGGGGCAAACATATTGTGATTAAACAATGGCATCCTGGGATGCAACTTACTAAAAGCGTCTTCTCTAGTGTTCCAGTATGGGTTAAATTCTACAATGTTCCCCTCGAATTATGGACAGAGGATGGTTTGAGTAGTATTGCTAGTGTCATCGGCAACCCTCTTTACCTTGACGACTTCACGCAAAATCATAGCAGGTTGACGTTTGCTAGAGTTTGTGTTGAGGTAGAAGCGGCGAAGGAGATTCCCAAGTCCTTCGTAGTGAATTTGGGTTACGGAGAGCCATATGAAATTAGAGTGGAGGTTCCTTGGAAACCTCAAGCTTGCAATGTTTGCAAGATCTTTGGCCATTCTACCAACACTTGCACTATTAAGCCTAAAGTTCCACCTCCTCCAGTGTGGAAAGCCAAGGAGAGTGTAGGTCAAGCTGTCGCAGTTGTTCAAGAGCAAAATACCAAGGAGAGAGCAGGACAAGGTGTCCCGGTTGGTCATGAGCGAAACGCAAAAGAGGGAGAAGTTAGAGAAAGTAAGGATGATTGGACAAAGGTGGTAAAGAGGAAAACTCAAACTCCGGGCTTGTCATTGGCCAACTCCTCGTCTGGCCGTGTTTCTTCTACTACTAACACTTTTGGCGTTCTTGAGAAATGTGAGGATTCGGGAGTCTCCTCTGTTGTGGAGGTGACAAAGTTAGATGTTACGAGGGATGTATCTTGTGATACTACCCCGATCCTCCATAGTCAGGCTAGTACTCAACAAGAGCCTCCCCACGTGGCACTACGTCGGTCTACACGGTTTCGAGAGCCTCCAAGAATTCCTTTGGATGGCGATTTCATTGGACCTAGGCATAAGATGAACCCGGTGGTGGGCGATCTTTCAACTCCTTCATCCACTAGAGATCAAAACAAGAAGAAGCTTCAGGAGAAACTCAAGATGTTAAAGGCCTCAAGAGTTTAGTTCTTGATTCTTGAGGCTCGCATGACCTTCTTTGTTTTGGTGTTTTTGTGTTCTTCTTTGTACTGTGTTTTGAGCCTTGTTGGATATCTTTTTTGTTGCGGTTAGGTTTTGATTTATTTATTTATTCTCTTTCTTTTTCCTTTCCTCCTGGGGTATGCCCCTTGTAGGCTGTATATTCGGTTAGCCTTTTTTATATTTCAAAGCTAATTTACCCCAAAAAAATTGTGGATTAGGAGTGTCTTCAATTGGTTACAGTAGGGATTTCTGAAACAAACCTATTCGGAGTCCATTCCTAAAATGTATTTTTGTAGTTTATCTTTTCACCAGAAACTGGACTGACCATGCCTAAAAGTTGGTACTTTGGTCAATTGTTGAATGTATAATCAAAAGGGGAATGTAGTTTAAGTGGCGTCTTGTGTGTGATTTTTATCACAGATGATAAAAACTTGGATGGAGGTGGATTTTACGTGCCCCTTCAGCTAAGCTTTTATGTAGGCTAGTTTTGTGCCTTACATCTCGTAGGATTTGTGACCTGTATCGGATGTGCAATTGTGTGCCATTTTGGATTTGTTTTATTCTTTACTGACTATCTTTTGAATCTCTTTTATTTTATTTGTTACAATAAACTCTTCGTTGATCGAGGTTCGGTGTCTCTAGTTCAACTCTTTGGCAGTTTCACATCCATTGTGGACAGATGTTATTTTACAATAAAATATCTTGTTTTCTTGTTGCTCTAATCATAATCCAAACCAGAGTGTATAACTTGATTTAAGTCAACCCAAAATGAAGAGACGGTGGTTACAGTGTTAAACTGAGAATTTTTTTTAATTGTAGTGGAAGATTTTATGCTTTAAGGGAAGAAAGTGCTTTTAGTTCTTATACCATCACCTGATAGAATTGCTACTTTTTGCAGGTCTACATGCTAAACATCAGCAGGAACTAGAAAATTTGACACTTACGACACAACCTTTCAAAACATTGAAGTTTTTCATTTTGGCTGTTATTAAGTATCTTAAGAGATCAGTATCATATCTTCTGGCACATGGTGGTTGGCTCATAGTTTTATGCACTGTGGCGGTGCTTGTTGGAATACTGCTTTTTACCATTGATGGTCCTCATGAAAAGGTACTTCTTTGAGTTTCTTTTTTTGTACATGCCACTATCTGTTTTCTCTAGACTTTCTGGATAAGAATCTAAATGGACTCAATAACCACATCTTTAGTAACCATAGAAGTGAAACAATCATAGTGGGAGCTCCTCAATTGTGTACTCGTAGGCAAAAGTAGAGTTTAAACAACTCTAATGTGAGTTTCCTGTCAATAAGTTTATGGTGGTCCCTTTCCTCATTGTGCCAGCTGATTTGACACAAGAGCTATTTGCCACATGGGATGAGGATGATTAACTTATTCGTCATTTTTTGTTCCAAGCATCACTGTAACTTTATGGCATACATCTTGTTAAGGTTCTTTCGTTATTCTTGCATTTAAAAGACAAAAGATTTATTCTTGACCTGTTCTGCAGCATGTTGAAGAGCTTAATGAATATTTGCAATTTGGACTGTGGTGGGTGGCTCTTGGTGTTGCATCTTCTATTGGTCTTGGTAAGCAAAGTTGATAAACTTGTCCATTATAAATTCTTACTCCTGGTCAAGTGCCTCTCTTTATTATACATGCATATGCTATTAGTGCATGTAGGATTAGGTAAGGTTAACTGCAAGGAATAAAATTGGTTCCGTATACGTTGATCAGCCAACTCCTTCATATTTCCTAGGAGACAGAACTAAATACTAAAGGAATCCTAGGAATCCTAATGTTTCTATCGACAGATACCATGACTCACTAAAGCATGTCGAAACACCTGACACCTTTATATTTCCTAGGAGACCAAAACCTACCACTAGAGGAATCCCGAAAGTTCTAGTGTTTCTTCGACAGATACCATGACACACTGAAGCATGTCAAAATTCTCGAACTCTTTTGACATTTCCAGTTTGTTCTGTTTAGGCTTTCAAAATATTTCCGAACAGTTTCTGCTTCCTAGCTAACTGAAACATCATACCTTACAAAGTTTTGATCCTTGGGTAACTGTTCCTTGAAGAAATTAACATGCAATTGTACTGAGAGAGATTGCTGCATTGTGTCATGTCCAGCTGTGTCGTCATTGATTTGTTTGGTTTTGTCTTGCTAATTATAAGGACTGAAATGTTGTTTGGTTTTGTCCAGGTTCTGGTTTGCACACTTTTGTCCTTTATCTGGGCCCTCACATTGCCTTGTTCACAATAAAAGCGGTGCAATGTGGCCGAGTTGATCTCAAAAGTGCTCCATATGATACAATACAGTTGAAGAGAGGCCCATCATGGCTTGACAAGGATTGCTCAGAATTTGGACCCTCATTGTTTTCGTCTTTGGATGGTTCACATGTCCCATTGAGTATGATATTGCCTCAGATCCAGATGGAGGCTGTTCTATGGGGCATTGGGACTGCACTGGGAGAGCTTCCTCCGTATTTCATTTCAAGAGCAGGTATGTATGGGTACTTTTTTTATGTTCTTGGACACCAAACTGGGTTGATGTGAAGTAATCAACAATCTCACCAGTGGTTGGGCTTATGACCTCCTTTTGGTCAGAGTTTGTATCTTCCCATGCATTTGTCCCCACTCGTTAAGTTTGTTCGAAAACATTTTAAACTTTATGGAAGCCTTGCATTTCACTTTTATTTAGATTGCGAAAAAACTTCTGTTCTTGGAAGAAAGTGAAGATGTGAATTATGCTGCTTATGCATTTTCACAATGTTCTCGGAAAATTCCAGAAACTGGCCAGTTTCCAGAAAATACTTTCGAAAAATATCTCCCGAGTTTCTTAAATAATGGATTCTTTGAAAGCAACAAAAAAGAGTGAACGCCCATACTACCTTTCTATTATGCAGCCAGCGTGTCAGGGAGCAAATTGGATGCGATGGAAGAATTGGATGCTTCCTCAACTGAAGATAATGGAATCATAGCTACTCATCTAAATCAGATCAAGCGCTGGTTCCTGTTGCATTCCCAATATTTGAGCTTCTTTACAATTTTAGTGCTTGCTTCGGTTAGTTTTGATTCCCTCCCCCATTTTCTAGCATCACTTCTTCCTTTTAACATTTTGTGTGATTTCCACCCTTTTGGCATTCGTAGTAACATGACTTAGTTTATCCCAACTTTGAATTTTGCTTTAATACCTGCTTTGAACATAGTCATTTATTAGTTATGTGTTTGTTGGTTGAATGATGTATCTTTTAGGTTCCAAATCCTCTATTTGACCTTGCTGGCATCATGTGTGGACAATTTGGGGTTCCTTTCTGGAAGTTTTTTCTTGCAACATTGACTGGAAAGGCAATCATCAAAACTCACATACAGGTATGTATATTTGTACATTTCTCGTACTCTGAACACTTATTTGATTCTTTTCACTGCAGGGATCTTATCTTTGGTTTATCTAGCTTTTGCTTTCTTCTGTCTATTTTGCTCATGATTCTGCCATTTGGAGAGTGGAGATGTTCTTTGTTTGAAAGGTTTGAAGGGAGAAGAAAATGATTTAAGTGCTATAAACGGAAATTGACAACCTGCTCTTTGCAATGAAGCGATAACCTTGAATCATTCGCATGTTTGACTTCTGATTCAGCGTTTGGTTGGTTCCTTTTGTGCAGACGTTGTTCATTATATCTGTTTGCAATAATCAACTTCTTGACTGGATCGAACACGAGCTGATTAGGGTGTTCAGCCTTGTACCTGGTCTTGCTTCTGTCCTGCCAAACGTCATCTCAAAATTGCATGCATTGAGAGCCAAGTATATGGCTACCGCACCTCCTATGACCTCAAACATCAAGGTTCTCTTCTTTCCGTATCTGATTTTCTCAAATCTTGTTCATTTGAGTGGATAATTCCAAAGTAAAAGATGGGTTTTTCTCCTTTACTCAATAAACTTCTGTTCTTATACTTTTGCTCGCGTGCACTCTGATATTGTTGATCTCAGGTGAAGAAGTGGGATCTTTCCTTTAGTTTCATTTGGAACACAGTAGTGTGGCTCATGATTATGAAGTTTTTCGCTACGATCGTGACCTCAACTGCACAGAGGCATCTCAAGAAAGAGCAGGAAAAGGAATTCGCGTCAAAGCACCCAAAAGAATCTGAGCATTTGTCTCAATAATTTCTCTCCTCCATCACCATTGTAGGAAAACTCTCTCTATCTGGAAGTCCCTTTCGACTTTCGGAGATACTTTGTATAGGATGATTAGAAGTTGATGGTTCGTTTGTCCCTCTTTATTTGGGGAACCATTGCTTTTAGGGGGAAGTGGTCCTTGTAAACTACTTTTGGGAAGGCTAGAATTAGAAACAAACTGATTCTTTGTCAATGCAAGGCATAGATCATTTGCTTGCTCCCCTTTGTTGTATTTTGGACCCTTATGAAAGATAACAGTGACTTAACAGTGACTTATTGGCTTATTAAAGCATGGAATGCCTAATAATGCGATAACACATTGTCAGCTTAATCATCCATCTCTCTCTCTCTCTCTCTCTCTCTCTCTCTCTCTCTCTCTGTGTATTTTGATGTAGGGGTGCACACCGGCCCGGTAGCCCGCCCAGTCCAGCCCGTTTTTTTTAGGGCTTGGGATAAATTTTTAGGCCCATAGGGCCGGGCTGGGCTGATATTTTAAGCCCGTTTACTAAATGGGCTGGGTTTGGGAAATTGCTTTGAGGCCCAGCCCGGCCCGGTTATTTTAATACTATATAATATATATGTTACAGCTCCTAGTTGTTTAGGGTTAGAAATTAAAAAGCAATTGTTAAGAAAACTTTGAAGGTTTATTTTTCCCTTAAACTATTGTCTTATGGTAATAATTCATTATTTTCTTCCTTTTATTTTTATTGTACTCTACATGATCTGTTGTGAAGAAGTGTGCTTTTAAAGGAGAGATACCCACGAGAAGTTTTTTGGTGTTAGAGATTGATGGATGTTGGAGAGTTTCATCCTTTTTAGCACTGCAATATCTTTTTAATTTTTGGGGTTTTTTGTTACTATTTTTATAAGAACTTTGAGTTTGAGTATGTTATTACGGTTGTGAATTGTTATTATAGTTGATTAATTTATATTTGTGATACCATGTTTTAAAAAAAAAAAATGGGCTTATTGGACGGGCTTGGGAAATTAAAATTTTAATTGGGCTGGGCTTGGGAATATTAAATGAAGCCCGATCTTAAACGGGCCGGGCTTGGGAATGCACAAATCTCGTTATTATCTAGTATAAGCCCGGCCCGAACCCTGCCCAGCCCGGTGTATGTGCACCCCTATTTTGATGTATGAGTCTCGATTATTTTTTTGAGGTCTACTTTTGAAAATGGGTTAGAGTGATTGGTTGGAAGCAATTTTCTAATATGGTTATGTTAAGGAGTATTTAATTTTCACTTAATTAATGAGGATATAGAAAAAAAAAAAAGGAAAAGCAGCCGGCAGTATAGTACGGACCATGTATTAAAAAAAATGAGTATTAGTTTAAAAATGGCTCATAAAAAATTAGAAGAAGGTACTATAAAAAACTTGTTTGGATTAACAAAATAGGAGAAAATCTATTCAGCCCATTGGATTATGTGTCCACGTGGCACATGTAATTTTTTTTTTTAAACATCTCATGTGCATTTTGATTCTTAGTCATTGGTATTTAAGCAGGGGCGGAGCCAGAACAAAATATCAGTGGGGTCAAATTCTTAAAGCAGAATAATAGAACAAAAGAACACCAAAATGCGAAATAGAAAGGAGTTAAAGTAGTTATCTATTAATAACATATAATTTATTTACAATTGATCTCCCAAAAGATACACTGAAATGTCAAACAAAAATTAGCTTAGAGGCGCGCTGCCCGACCGACCGGGCAAGTAGGTTCTTTTCTCGAAGCAAGGATTGATTGAGCGGAGTGAACGAGATAGATTCGAAAGCAAAGGCACATTGAGTGCCCAACCAACCATAAGTCATCCCATATACGACCTATGACCACGTCTACAACCAACCACAAAAAACTACACTTTAATGCCAACAAAAAGTAGCTAAGCATGTATCGATTTAAAACCTATAACAACGTTTACAAGTGACCCCGGCGATTTTTCATATTTTGAAATTGTATGATAATAGCCTCATTTGTGATACTATTACAAATCTCCCTCTTAATATACACAATCAAGCTATCATGCAACCATTGATCATCCATTCGATTACGAAGTCGATTCTTCTCAATCTTCGTGGCAGAAAATGCTCTTTCTACTGTAGCTGTCGCAACAGGTAAAACTAGAGCTAAAGTCAAAAGCCTGAAAATCAATGGATACCCTATATATTTTCGAGTCTCAACCATCTCTCGAGAAACATCACCAATTCCTTTTAAGTTTGAAAACTCGACACTAGACCGCACATCAATAATGAAATTCTCAAGTTGATCCGAAAGTACCAAAAACACAGTACCGGAGAAGTCTTTAAGATAAAATTCGACCAAGCAATTCAACTTTTGGTTGTCAAAACTTGCAAATAAGTTGAATGGACTTAAACATGCAACACAAAGAAGCAACTATGTGTTTACCTCATTAAAACAATCATTTAGCTCTTGGAGTTGCATATCTATGATAGTATACAACAACTCGACGCAATTGGGATTGGTAAGGAGGGCAAGCAGTGGTAAAGAGAATTAGAGTGTTACAAGAAAAATTATTTGGTGTGGTCAATGGTAAAGAGGAGGGCAAGTAGTTGGGCAAAAAATACCATATACAAGGGGCAAAAATACAAAATCTAAAAAATATTATATCTATCCTATTAAAATTTGACACCTCAGTGGGGTCAAGTGACCCCGCTTGACCCCCCTTGGCTCCGCCCCTGTATTTAAGTATCCTTGATATACTAGCATGGGTTGAGCCCCACTGAGGAAAATTATTCGGTGCTTTAGAGGCCTCCCTTTTAGTCCTCATCCTCATATGTTTGGTATGAAAGACCAATGCTATACACAACTTTAGACATAACTATATCCGGAACCGTCTGATACATATGGGTCCACATGTTTTGAATAGCTGGAGTCGTGTTTTAAGATGTGTACGTAAGCTTTCTGGATATCAAATTTGTCACAAAGTGAATCACAAACTACCATTGAGGTGGTAGTTCAAGTGATTGGAGCAGCAAACATAAGGTTGCTCCTGGAGTCCTGAGTTTGATACTTGGACTTAGATGATAGGGAGAAGAGGCTTCAATTTGACTTGCATTTGAGTGGGGGCCTGGCGACGAAGCCCGCAACGTTGTAATGGATAAATGATAAATCTTTTCTCTCCAACATAGTCAACTATGGTTTAAGTCCGAACATTCTAGGTCAAGTAAATTTCCCCGTTAAGCGGGAGGTCACTATGCTGCTTACCTACTTCAATCCAGCCCACCTTTAAGTGAAAGAAAGAAAATCCCAAACGATGTGTAATGGGGAGGATTTATGCAACAATGCTTCAGGAACACCGGATAATCACTCGCCCTATTAGTAAAATTAAAATTATTATAATTCCTAGTATTAAAATATAAACTTGTAAAACAACCAGAACAAACAGCTTATGGGTTTTCCCTCAAAATATGCCGTGGAGTTTGTCTCTCTGTCATTAAAAAAAAGGGGTTTTTGAACAAATCTTGAAGCTAACACTTAACCATTTGTGGGTTTATTTTTTTATAGTTTTGTTTGGTCAGGGATGATCCATTTTTCTATCAATCATGCATATTTTAATACCAATGGTGCATATTTTAAAATTGACAATTTCAACTTTCAAAGGCACTTATGATCCACTACCCCTTTTAGTAAAATATGTAATCAATCAAAGATGCCATATTAAAGAAATATTTTGACTCCAACATCAAGAAAGAGTGGATTTATACTCGTACTTGAACAAAAAGGAATACTTTTATTATACTCATACAGAAAATTCTAAAATCAGCACATAGGTCTGTCGTTAAGATTTTAAAAAATTATAGAAATATGTGAAAAATATATAAAATTGTGGAAATGTATTAAGAAGTGTAAAAAGTATACTGGGTGTTTATTCTTTTGTCTTTCTGTTTGTTTCTTGTCAGCCGAGTTAGCTGACAATAAAAAAGACCCTACTCATATTTGCACAAATGTATATTTTATTGTACAAGAGAAAGTATACCATTTCAAGTATACATACTTTTATACCATTTCAAGCATACCTTAGTTGCTTCATATTGAAATAATCAAGAGGTGATGTGTCCAAATCCTAAATGAATAATGTGAGGAGGGTTGGGTGATTAATTACATTGTCCGGCAGCAGTGCTTTTGTTAATTTATTGAGAGATCCGAGGTACCACTTGGTGTGGTGGTTTTTTTTCTTTATTATTATTATTAGGTAGTGTTATTGTTATTGTTAGTATTTTACGCGCTACGGTAGTATATAAATATATTGCTTAAGAATTTACTATTTCTTGTCGACTCGAAATTTTCTTATCATAATAATATTCGTTACATCAATAATACGTGCATCTACATATATAAAATTATTATTACTCTAATAATCAGCGTGAGATCAGTAGTGGGCCCCATAGCATTAAAACTATTGGAAAATGATGTTGTATGCACTTCAGTTTGGATTTTGTAGGATAATGCATCTCTTGAATCACCTTGGGTTCATAACAATTTGCATTGTGACATTTCTAGAGAGAGAGATACAAAACCAAAGTGTATTGCATATATGTGGTGTATAGATTACAAGAAGAACCAATGCTTAAATAGAAAACCTAGGAAGCCCTAATAACACAAAATGACCAAACTACCCTTAGATATTACATGAAACCACAAGAATGCCAAACAAACCCTAATTATACTAAAAGACTAAATAACCCTTAACATAAAAGAACATTACAAAACCAACCCTAACATTCTACTTTCACAAAATACTCATACCTTTGATATCAAATTCATATTTTTTTAGCAATCTGCAACATTTGAAAATATATTGAGCACTGCTACTTACACAGAAAGGGTACACAGAATTGACCTCGAATTTGAAAATCAATGGCCCAGATTCATTCCAAATGAATCCGGACCGTTAATTTTCCAATTCGGGGTCAATTCTGGGTACCCAAACTTACCCAAATATATTTATAGAATTAATTTTTAATTCAAATTTCTTATCAGTTTTTTTTTTATCTTAATGTTATGAATGTCTACGCAGATATTAATGTATCTTTATGGAGACATTATGAATTTTATACAACACTTTATGAGTCTTTATATAAGAAATAAAATGAATTCAACAAAGCACATATTGCACACATCCAAATAAATAAAGATGTACATTTAGTACTCCATTTGTTTTAATTTGTTTTTTGACTTTAACATTTCGTTTTTTGACTTTAACATGTCCCAAAATTCTGTCCATTTTGAGATTGACCTGTAAAAATTCTCTTAATGTCCCTTTCTTTTACGTATGTATACATTTGACAATGTTCACCCTCATTTAAAGATAGAAAAAGTAGGGCATTCTTTAAAAGTCATAGATTTTTAATACTACTAATAATTACTCCCTCCGGCCCAAATTAATGGTCTTTTTTCGGCAGTCGTGCCACACAACAAATTATCCATATTTCACAATCTCTAACATTTTTTATAATTGCAAAAATTTTGTTTTATAAAACTAATTGAGATCTATCAAATAAAATCTATATTGGATATATAAAGTACCATAGATTGAAAGTTATGGGTAATTCTTTGAGAGGTGTCAAATAGTGAAAAGAGACCATTAATTTGGGACGGAGGGAGTATTTTCTTTCTTTAATAAGGTGTAGCTTAAAAAATACTCGTATGAACAAACCGGATTTGGGGTGCCGTACATCACCATGCACATTACCGTGCTGAGCAGTCTCACGGCCGCGCCGGCATCTCTCCGAATTGAGAAGAATAGAAGTAGTACAGGCGTAACAATTTTTGTAAACTGTTTGTCGTTATTTACCAAACTAGTTGGGTCCAAAACGAAAAGGACCAAAATAAATGGTGTGGACCCCATTGACAGAAAAAATATGGTGTGGACCCGTGGCCGAAGAGCCTATAGTGTATTCACCGCCACACGTAGCGGGGACCACCTACTGAATTGTGTGGGCCAGGGTCCTAATTGGGTCCTTTTTACTACTCCATGCGTAGGGTTGGGCGGGGAGACACTGAATAATTGTCCCTATTAGGTTGTGGGGCCCCGAATTCGTGATTTCCGGTCGTATAATTGTCATCCCAATTGTAGTAAACTAAGCATGTCTGCTCCCAGAGTACTTATTCGGTAGTTTCGGAACAAGGTCACGTGATTTCTCGGAATTATTCTCACACCACGTGTTTACTTGGACTTCATAGACTTTACGAGAATGTGTAATGATTGAGTATCTCGGAACACCACGTGACTATGTTACGATAGTACTGAATAACTAAGCCTGCCTGCTCCTTGGGTAATTATTCAGTAGTTTCGGAACATGATCACGTGATTTCTCGGAGTTATTATGACACCATATGTTTACATGGAGTTCATAGGCGAATGTGCAATGATAAATTATCTCGGAATACCACGTGATCGTGTTACGATAGTACTGAATAATTCGACCTACTCCCCATGTGGTTTTCACGAATGGAGGCTAAAACAAAAAAAAGTTACTTGGGTCCCACTTGAACAATCTTTGTCAAAGTGGTAGAAATTTCAATTCTGTGGAAATTTAGGACTCTTCCGCATTTTTCTCTTTAATGATAATGATTACTATATTGTACCACTTAAGTTATCGTCATTCGCCCTTGGATAAGAAAATTTGTTTGACAATGACCCTTAAACTATTCATATAAGTTCAAGTGTTATTATTATTATTATTATTTTGAGAATGACATTTGTACAAGTTCAACAAAGACTCTTTTTAAATTCAAGATTCGACATAGTCCAATCGATAACGCTCCTCAAAATATGACGCAAAACGACCCAAAGCGACATTCAAATCAAATTTCAAGAATGAGCCAAACTCATATCTGTATATTTAAATACGACCGCATAAATTCATTCTCTAATCATTTTATCTTCGTTGACTAAAATGATCGTTGCGCCTTGTGCTTACTTATGGTGAGTTCTTCACAAAAAAATCCATCTATAACTTATAAACTTTCGATAAGTTATTTCCGCTATTTTGCCTTTTACTGATTTATATTAGATGTATGACCTATCTTGAAATTCGTATTTTTATTGACTTTAGTCTGTTTAGCCGGTTTAGATAATTAGGAAAACTTGACCACCGGTCTACTCTCGTTCCGCAACACCCGACTTAAGGTAAATTGGTTTTAATACTTAAAAGTCAGTAAGTCAAAGCCAATTTATTCCACTTAAGATAGTTCACTAACTTATGATAAATTTTGACAACACTGCCCTTATGCAATATAAAATGCAACCCAATACTAATAAGTCTGAAGGGCAATCCGGATATTTCACAGTAGAAATTATACTTCCCACCATAGTTTTATCCTGGAACAAACTGACTTGAGAGTGTATGTGTTTTTGTTGTGGAATAAACTGGCTTAACGCGTCTTTATGAACCTTAAGTCTGGGCTCGTCCCTTGGTTGGTTTCTTGCTAACCTCGGGTTTGGGTCTCGGGTGGGCATAGGATTGTGGTTATGATACCTTCTTCCCTTGTCCTTTTGTCTTTGTTTCGTTTCAAAGATCAATAAAATTTTTGCCTTTCAAAAAAAAGTCTGGTGTTGCAGAACGGGGTACATTTAGAAGCATCCCCATCTTCTTATAGCTTGAGGAAGAGAGTATATTACTAAAATCTCAGGGAAAATTTTAAACCCCCATAGTCAATTTACCCCCCTAAACTTCAATAAATTTCAATTATACTCCTAAACTTTCACTCCGTTAGTCAATTTACCCCCCTACCGTCCAAATCCGTCAAATTGATTACGGATTTTGCTAACAAAGTTATTTTGTTCCGTTATATGCTAACTTCGGTTTATTTCTCTCTTTCTCTCTCTCGGATTGCTGTTGTTTCCACTATTGAACATACTAGTAAACACAGAACGAGGAGGAGGCGGTGGCGGTGTCGTAGACCCAGCCTGATTTCCAATTTTAAAATCGATTACTTTTGCTTCTAGTTTTGAACAGATATGGTGAAGGAACAAAAATAGAATGAACTCACTTAGATTTTGTTCCTTTCTTAAACAGGTTTTTGAAAACCAACGGTGGAGGTGAAAGCGGCGGCGGAGTCAGTGGTGGAACTGAAAAATGCATAGAAGAATTAATGATGAGTTTTTCATAAAAAAATCCGTCTATAACTTATGAACTTTAGATAAAGTTATTTTTATCATTTTTATTGACTTTAGTCCGTTTAGCCCGTTTAAACAATTAGGAAAACTTGAACGCGCTTCTTACAGCTTGAGGAAGAGTGATTATTATCTTATCTTCCACTCCACTAGAGCAAGGGGTCCCTGTAAGTGCAGAAAATGCACTACACGGAAGAAATGATCTGACATCATCTGGCCGTCCATTTCAACAAATGGGACAATTTAATTTAATCTAAACAAATAATGTCCAATTTAATTCATTCTTTCGGAATAAATCAAAGTAGTTCATTATCAAAATGGACGATCGGATAAAGATACACTGCAATGCATTTTGTGCAATGCACCATCCCACTGCACTGTCATACTACTAAATTAATCAGCCAAAAATCTCACATACCACTAAATTAATCAGCCAAAAATCTCACATCATTTTATCAGTGAAATAGACACAAGCCACGTGGAATAAACTTAAAATTAAAAGAGCCGCGCCCTTTTCAACAACCACTGGTTTTTCCCTGCACAAAGACAAAATCAACATTGTCCACATTGGCTGTCTTCAAAACCACAAAAAGCATCCCTATGGTATGAAAAATTACGATAAGCTCCCCATCATTAAAGAGTAAAGTATCTTTTCCTCTAATGATTCCTCATGTGAACATCACTTACTAACTAAAAAACCGTGAAAACTGTTTTTCCCAAACACTCAGACAAGTCATTCTCTCACAACACATCACATAAAAAACCGTGAAAACCCATTTTTTTTCAAAAAACTGGGTTAGTGGAACACCCCCTAAATTTATGCAAATGATCTGTAAATTTTGAAAAGTCTATCAAGTCTTCTAATCGTCACAGTTGAAAGAACAATGATAGATACACTCTCCCCAATCACTCCCTACCACTCCCCCTCTCACATGTGGTGGGACCCATCACATGTGGGCCCCACGGTGGATTTGATGAGTGTATCTATCATTTTTGCAGTTGAAAGCTATGCTTTTACAAAAAGGGTATGTCTTGCAATGAAAGATTTGCTTCCCTCCACAGGATTTGGATAATTTTATCAAGAAAATTATCTTCAACTGTCTAATCCACTGAAAGAATGACAATCATCAAATTACAATCACTACTCGGTCAAGATAATCTAAAGTTTACCAAAATAATACACGTAAACACTTAATTTTTTTATTTGAAATACCCTGATTTTAGCACCTGCTGAACTCATTTGCTAAAATTAAGGTTGATTTTACCAACTGGGTTGCTAAAATCTTTTGAAAAACTACGTGTAACTCCCACCACAACTCGGTATTGAGAGCCAAAACGGAAATGGAAATATTAGTTCCCCAACATATGTCCGTTTTTTTTTTTTTTTTTTTTGTCCGTGAGAAATCATAAACTTATGATAGATATCAAATTTTTTGGGGGTGTGTTGTACAAATTATGTGATATGGTACCACCACACTCATCTCTCATTGCTCATTGCTCATTGTACACAATTAGGGGGTGATATCTATCTCACCGAACGCCCTAGGGTACATCTCTCTTCTCTAGAAACTTTTCTAGAATAAACTTTTTTTAATTTGAAAGATTTTGATCCTTCTCGATTTGCTAAAACTGATTTTTGGTGGCACCAAAAATCAGATTATGATTTTAGAAATCGGAAAAATCACCGTTTCAAATTTTTAAAAACAATGAAGATTTCTAACAGTTCGGACACTGATTTTTCGTATGGCTTTAAAAAAAAAGTTGGTCCCCAAAGGCGTGGGGTGCATTTTCGGTGCAAAAGGATGGGTACCCCACCCCCAGGTTTTCCAAGCTTTAGACCAATTCAACAAAAGAAAACTGCTCTGCTGTTTCTTCCCATGTCCTGCAAAAAGCTGTTTCTTACTGTCCTCATCTACTTGTCCATTTTATATTGTGATACTTGTCCAGCAATATCCCCAAACTTGTACTAGCAAAGCAAACTTGTACTAGCAGTGAGCAAACATAACAAGGCACCTAGCTTTCACACACAAAAAAAAAAAACCATTTCGCACTCTATCTAATTAAACAAAATCAAAAATATCATCACCACAAATACATGCAAAAATAAAATGCATTAAACTGAGGCCCCGTTCCACTAAATCGATTTTTGGGCTTTTCGACTTTTTCTATAAAAAAAAAAACCCCAAAAATCCAAAATGCCAAGCTTAGTGGAACGGACCTGACTCCAAAGAAGAAGGAACGAGAAAGATGAGTGAAGAGAAGCAGGGAAGGAATGATTTCCATTCGCTGACCAAAAACAAATATGAAGAGAAGTCTGGTATTTCATTCTTTTGTCTCAAGTCTCTTACCAAACATTTCCTCTCTAGCCAGGCAAAAAACTGATCTACTACTTCTCTCTCAAAAACCAATGAAATTAATTAGACTTGAGACCAACCCTGTCGGATATAGACACAACAGTGTACATAGGTAGATACATTTTGTATTCATTCATTCACAATTCGACGAACAACGCGACCCTTTGCCCATTTCGATTCAAGTTGTTTCCAAAATGGCCCAATTCAGTTCAAGTTGTTACCAAAATGGCGCGTTCCACGTTCCAAAAAGTTCATCCCCATGGCAAACGAGCAATGCTTTGTGGTGCCCTCTTTCATTTCTTCTCAGGCTGCCAGCATGTATGTAAATTGTCATTTCCTTGTCAAAGAATCCCTGTTGCCTTCACAAAATTACAATCCTCGTTTAATATAGATCTCCAACAACTAAGATCGTTTTCACATAACAGTCTTTGAAAACTAGGCGAGAAAAGGAAAGAAACCGTTATCAATATCATGTCTTTCTAAAGAGAAGTTACTGATTTTTTCCTCACTATTCTAGTTGGATGAATAAGAACTCAAACATAGAGATACGAGTAATGGGCAATTTCAACAATTTGGAGGAAAAACAAAACAAAACAACATTTTTGGTCAAGAAACTGGCAAAAAAGAATCCTCTCTCCCCATTTCTCACCTAATTTATAATCCAAACACGATTCTAATTTCTCTTTCATTTCTTACCAAATCAACGATCAAAATGGGCTATAAAACAAGAAAACGAATGCAATGTAATGAAGTACTAGCAAAAGACGCAAAAAAACGACTCACCAGCAGGTTGTTTCTGCTCAGCCGGTTTAACCTGGCCCGGAGAAGGAACAGCATGAACATAAGAGAAACCTGGGGGCACAGCTGAAAGGTGGTGCGACGGCAACGCACCACCACCTTTCAAATTGCTTGCAGCAGCAGAGGTGGCAGAAGCAGCTGCTGCTTTTGCATCAGAAGTGCTTGCATTAGATCCTGTAACAGGAGAAGAAAGCGACAACATCCCAGTTGAAGATGATGTCGCGGAAGAAACTGGTTGTGATTGTTCTACGCGTCGTCTTTGTTGTAGATAAAACGGTTGCTGTTGATTTGCGACTTGGGCTTGCATAAAATGAGAGATGAACATCTGCTGCTGCTGCTGCTGCTGCTGCTGCTGCTGCTGTGGAATTTGAGGCTTCGCTGAGGTGTTTGAGAAAGAGGTAACATGAGAATTGCTGCTAAGTACTGACGAAACATTTCTGCTGCCAACTGACGTCGTGTTCTTGGGTGGCTGAGATGACGCCAATGTAGAAGGTTGGGCAGACTTACTGGCAGCTGAAGCGGCCGTGATTGTTGTCCTAGGGCTTCCATTGGCACCCTTGGAGATAGAGGAAGTTGTGGGAGAGCCGACCGCCATTGGAGGAGATGGGGCCCGGTGGCTAGCGGCAGCTTGTTGTCCTTGTGGTGGTGGTGGTGTTGCTGGTTTTTGGGCAGCCCCAAAAGAAATCTGAGTTTGATTGTGTTGGGTTCTGGTCTGTTGTTGAGGAGGACTTTTCAACGATGATGCGGTTGTTGGGACTTGTGAGGCAGTTTTCATAGAATTCTTCCACTGATGGGACTGACCTGGGCTGCTGCTGCTGCTACTTTGGACAAGATTTTGCGGGAAATTGGAGATTCCATTTGGAAATTTAGCGGACGACGCCAAATGATCACTGTAAACACTACCATTACTCGTGGACGGAGGCTTATTCCGCGCAGCTGCTGCCGCAGCAGCGGCGAACTGCTGCTGCTGCTGCTGTTGGTGTTGCTTAAGCTGGTGCTGGTGCATCATCTGCTGTTGATGTTGCTGATACTGCAGTTGAGCTTGCAGCGGAGCATTGGGCGGAGCATTCGCAGTGGCCATAGCATTAGGGGTAGTTGAGGAACGCGTGGACCGCAAAGAAGGGGTGGATATGGAGTCTGGTAAATCTGTTCTTGAGAAAACAATGGATTGCTGCCCAACAGTTGATGGTGGCTTCACCGTTGAGTTCTTTTTCTCTTCATCCACGTTATTAGAGGAATCGCCGATGGCAGCGGCAGTTTTAACTTCCTCGGAGACGCGGAAATTCTTCTTCTGGTGTGCGTTTTGGGCAGCGGCAGCAGCTTGCATCATTTGAAAGGTATGCCTCGTAGATTCTGGTAGACTCTGGAGCACTGCATGATTTTGCGCCGCCGATGACATGTCAACGCCACTCATTGACCCAAATGACATGGCAAAAGTCGGGGTCATAGATTCAACTCCAGCCTTCAAACCCTGTTGTTGTTTCTTTTCACCTTGACTTCCACCACCACTGGCAGCTCCACCTAAAACCGAGAGAGCAGGGCTCATCAAAGCAAAATTCTGGGAGTGAATTGGCATTGGCACTGCAGCGAAATTCTGACTGTAGACACCCTTTGAAGCACGAGAAACTCTACTATCGGCAGTCGAAGGACTATCTTCACCGCCCACCTCAGCATTTGGCATGTGTTGATTTGTCTTTTTCGGAGCAGGAAAGTTATGCAGGTTGTTCCCACTACTGCCTTGGGGTCTCTGCTGCTGCTGCTGACTATGCAAATGCTTATGTGATGAAGAAGAACCGCTGGAAGTATTCTGTTGCTGAGTGGACGGCTGTTGTTGCTGCTGCTGCTGGAGCTGAGCTGGGTGCATCATCTGAGAAGAATAGAAAGAACCGTTGAAGAAAGGCACGGCTTGAGCGTGGGTTCCTCGATATGCGGGTGGTGCTCCGACAAATGGGTATGGGTTGTTCTGTAATATGGCTAAAAATTGAGTTTCATTTGCGGGCATATTGGGGTAATTGAAGGTTACTGCAGTGGCAGCTGCGGGTGCTGTTGTTGATCCACTCGCAGAAGTTGATGCAGTGGTTGAGGCAACATTTCCTGAAGCAGTAGGAGGCTTAACAGATCCAGGTCGAACAGAAGCAGTCGCAGCTGCTGCTGCTGCTGCTGCCTGTTGCAAGGGGAATATGAAAGCAGGTCCATGCTATGGACAGGGAGGGGGAAAAAAACTAATTAGATAATTGATCCATCAAATTTGAAAACGGATTAAGTACTCCTATTTGAAATGTTGTTTCAGAGCAAGTTTTTTCCAGAATATTATCCAGTAAACATTTTTGGTCTATGGATTTGGAAAATTGGTATATTAAGGAAATCTTTACAAAACCCCCCGTTTTAAAAGATACTGTATTTTTTAAGATACTTTAAAGATAGTCAAATTCTCAAAAATCATTTAAAAATACGAAAACAATGCTAAATTTTGTTCTTTGTTTAGAGTTTTAAAAAAATGAATACTTATTGGTCTTTGAAACCTAGTCTAATTTTCAAAATCAAGTACCCGTTGTCGGGAAACCGTTAAAATGTTGTTTCCAAATTGTCGGAAAAAGTGAAAATAAATCTGGTACGAGAACTATGAGCAATTACATTCTTCTAGAAAAATCAGTAAAAGCATTTCAGCACAACTGATTAAAAAAGTGATTCTGGAAAGCCCAAATGAATAGACTGTTTTCAAAATACAGTCTTCTGAAAAGTTTTGGAAAACTATTTCTGGAAAGGTAAACAAACAAGGAAATGTTCAAGAGTTGAAGGAAGGGAAGTACCAGTATATTGTTAGGTGCTCCAGGTGGCAAAGCTTGCTGAAGCATAATTTGTTGCTGCTTCCTCTGTGCATCGGCAATGTTGCTAGCTTGAGACCCTTTGTCTTTACCAGCCTGACCAGGGAAGATCGACAGCCCCTGACCCTTTTCCTGTACAGAGTTAAGTATTTTACTGGTGGCATTGTTTCCTTGCAATTCAGCAGAGGGCATAAGATTGAGGTTGCAAGGTTTGGCCCCAAACAACGATGCAGCAGAACCAGCTGGAGGAGGCCAGAATGGGTTCATCTTCATGAATTGCTGGAGGTAATGAATATTCCGAGCAATGTAGCAATGGGTTGCGCACCTTTTAGGCCGTGGGTGAGAGAACAACGGCTGCAAATGCACAGAGAGATACAGAGAACAAGAACATGCCGATACAGTCATGAGCATTTGAGAGAGACTTAAGAAAGCACCAAATAAGCCAAACACAAACAAATGAAAACACGTCTCTATTAACCGATAAAATCTGCAAAAAATTTCCATTCATCGTTTGAAGAAAATCAAATCTCATTTCTAACAAAACTCAAATCAAATAAAATCAAATAACCAATAAAATCAAATCTCTTTGGTAACCTAAAAAAAAAGGCTAATATGATACCTGTACTGGTGCAGGAGACACTGTGTTTCCATCCATTGATACAACTCCTTGTAAAGGTGCCATATATCTGCTATAAGAAAAAGAACACATTTTGCGAGAGATCAGTACATAGGCCACTGATATGGATATCTTCGTAGAACTATTGGAATGAGAAAATTAAATCATAAAAACTGAATCTGACCATACCCCATTGGCGGACCTCCAGGCCAGCTAGCAACAGACATTGGCAAAGGCAAAGAGCCAGATTGAGCTATATACATCAAAGCAAAGCGGACATCAATCTCAACTCAATAAAGCAAAACCCACAAAGCCAAAAATCTCAAACTAAAACAGATTGTTACAAAAACCAATGGAGTAAATTCCAAAAACGAATCAATTGCCAATTTTGGAAAGCAAAACTGAGTCGGTAAAAAAAACACAACAAAAAACAAAGAACTGGAAAAAAAAATCGCCAGAAAATTTGTTTACTTAAGCATAAGCAAAATCAGAAAGCCGGAAATCCCAGACAAAAACAGATTGCTACAAAAAAAATAAAAATAAAAGGAGAACTCTAAATTCCAACAGAGAATTCACTTCCACAGCCAAAAACTCAGAATCCCAAAAAGATTTTCTCCAAAAAAGAAAATGAGAGCTGTCCAATTGAGAAATTTTCACTTACCGACTCTTTCGGTATGCGGTGGCTCATCTTTGATGACTTTCGGTGGTTGCGGCTGCAATGGTTTCTGAACATCTGGGTTTAATTTGTTCCCACTTAATACGCTGATATCCCTTTCTTGCTTTTCCAAATCAAGCTGGAGATTATTAATCTTCCTCTCCGGATTCACAACTGGTTTCTTCTCTAATTCACCTTCTTCCGCTATCACTTTCGCCCTTTTCTGCTCAGGCTCCACATTCTTCTCTTCTTTGCCACTTTTTACGCAATTTTCACCTTCCTTCTTCTTAGTCAACGGTTTCTGCTCCAAGACTGACACGAAATTGATCTCTCCTTCCCTTTCTGGTGACGATCTCATCTGTGGAGGCGGAGCCTACAACAAGGCAGAAAAAAAAAGTTTCAAAAAAACCACCAAAACTTCAAAAAAAAACACTGAAGTCAAAAGAGGCAAAAAAAGATTGTAATGAATCTTTATCCTCTCAGATCAAAAAAAAGTAGAAAATTATCCTCACCATCAGATCTATTTCGAATTTTTCTTCTCGCTGGCTTTCGATTGCAGAGAAAGCAGAGATTGTTGAATCCCTACATTTAATTAAGAAAAAACATCCAACAATCTTTAGAGTCTCTTTGACCACAACCCAAATAAAAATGGCAAGAAAATTATGAAAACTCAAAAAAACTTTAATTTAATCCTCACGCTTTAGTCATTGTCGAAGCCTCACGATCATTATCTGGTCTAACCACAGGCGATTCCTTCTTCGGAGACGTAACCGCCTCTTCCTTCGCCGGACCCACATCCGGCCGACCTGAATCCCGTGGTGGCAGCTCCGATGGAGATGGACCCACCTGAGAACTGGCAAAATCAAGTGGAACGCTGCCGTTTTCAGCTGCAGATCCCGCATTCGGAGAGGAAATTTCTTTCTTTGGTGGTAAATCGGCCTCGACTTTTGTCATTGAAGAAACAGGGCTATGTCGAACACTGAAACTACTACCTAGATTGTCAGTTACTTGCCGCGGCCTTTTCCTCTTTGGCGCTGCAGATTTGAACCCGACAACAACAAAAATCTAAAATCAGCCAAATTCTTCCTTACACACGGAAGAGATATAAATATATAAATCAGCCCTTTGGATTGAGTGATTCATGAGAAAGAAAAGGTTCACGTTTTCTCACCATATATCATTTTCGGGTGAGAAATGGAGAGAAACAACATAGAACTTGCATTTACACACATTGTTCATCAGTTCTGACAAAAATATTATTCAAACAAGTGGGGTGATTTTCCTCTCAATTCTTTCTTTTCTCGCCAAACCCATCAATCCAAATCCCCAGGGGTACGAGAAAAGAAAAGAATTGAAAGAAGAATCTCACCAATTGCTTGGACAAATATGTCAGAAATGATCGAGGAATTTGTATAAATTCTAGGGTCAGGTTTGTTTCATACCATGAGAAACCATAACCCTTTTCTTTCTTTCCGAAGAAACCACTCAATCCGAAGGACTGTAAAGTGTGGTGTGTAATATAAGAACCGATTGATGAGCTGAAAATGGTCGAGAAACGGACCAACAGCAGAGAGAGGAGGAGCAGCAGAGGAGCTCGAGTTTTGGGGCAACTGAGATGTTGAGTTAGAGATCGGAGAAGAAACTCTCGATTTGTTGTTGTTCGTCTCTCTTATATCGAGATTAACAGAATCGCTTTCCTTCTTCGAAGAACTATGCGATTGAGTCATCATTCCATACAAAACCTCTGCAATCTCTATCTCGAGCTCCTCTGGGTTTGATGAGGACGGTTTCGACCCGGATTTGGGTGGCCGTGGCTTTGACCCATTTGGCTTCTAAACCAAACAAACAAAGAGATTCGTATCAGCCAATTGAGAAAACAGCTCAGAGGATAAGATAAGAGGGCAAAAAGAAAAACAGACCATCTTTTTGCGAATTGGAGCATTGGAAGAAGACGGCGGCGAGACTGGAGACGGCGACGGTGTTAGCCTCACCGGCGAAGTCGAAGTTTGCCGGTTAATTTGGTCTGGTCCAACTCCACTATTAGAAATCGAGAACTCTTGAGGCCTTTTGCCGGACGCTGAAAAAGGCACATGAACCAAATATTAGCTATGTTTTCCCCATTTCTTCAACCAAACCTGCCATCAAACTTAAAAGTCTGGTGAAAAAAGAGCCACAGATGAGCTCCAATCCTTTCATCAAATCAAGAAAAACACAGTTTTCCAGCAATTTTGGTGAAAAAATATTTTGCTACTATGATTGAAATTTAAGAATTACAGAAAATTGATGAAATGGATGAAAAGAGTAAGGATTGGAGTACAGGAGTTTCTCATGAAAAATGGTTGAAGTTTTTCATCAAAACCACTGGACTTCTTCCTGTCAAATCAAGCTTTGACCCAAACTCGTCCTCAAATCTGACGGCCGGAGAAGAGACCTAAGATGAACTTAATTTCTCATCAAACCAAGGAAAGGAGAGTTTTTCAGTAAATTTGATGAAACAAACTTATACGAATAAGGTGGGAAATTGTTCGAAAAATTTGATAAAATGGACTTAAAAAAGTCAAGACTGGACGCTACACGAGTTTTTTTTCCCATCAAAACTGTTTCAAATGAACTTTTCAAGTTTTTTCATCCAATCAAGCTTTGACTCAAATCTGATGGAAGAAAGGGAAGAGTGCAAAAAACTGCAGAGAGTCCTTTTGGCCACCTGATCGAGCTTTCCTCGGAACTGAAAAACCGATCACTTGGTCGGCCGGTTTCCATCCCGGGCTCCCCACCGCCGGTCTAATAACTTTCGCAGCAGTAACCGAAGGCGGAAAACTCTTCCGGTTCACATACTGATGATTCCCCAACGAAACCGACGCCGTTTGATTAGACGGCGGCGGCGGCGCGAACATCCTCACCCCCCCTCCACCGCCACCTCCGCCTCTATCATCTTCATAATCGTCCTCCTCGTCATCATTCACGCTCTCTTCAGAACTCTCCTCACCTACTCCGTTATTCAACCTACTATCCCCTCCTCTCCTTTTCCTGTTCCTACTCAACCTCTCCCGATCCGATCGATCCTTCTTCATCACTCCTCCTCGATCTCGTAACCTCGCCGTCGTCTCCTGCAACATCTCCATGGCCCCACCTTCTTCCTCTGTAACAAAACCAAGAAAACCGTCAAAAGCAAGAAACAAATCCAATCAAAATCAGATCGATGTTCAAATCGACACACAAATACAGATCTGACCAAGATACAGAACCTGGAGAATCTCTCAAACTGCTACTCCTCTGTCGCCGCCGAGACAAACCGTTGTTTGCCGAGGCCGTCATCGTCGATTTCCTCGCTTCTCTGTTCCTGTCCATTTCTAAACCTTAATCGTTACAAATTACGATATCTATCTACTTTATATCGCATCACAAGTTCTACAGCGTAATTCACCGGGAAAGTCGTCGGATAACCGGAATTACAAGATTCCGAGTTAACTCCGGCCGAAACCAGATGAATCGATTGAAGAACTTTCTCAAATCTTTCCTCTCTCTTTCTCTCTCTAGTTCTCTGTGCTGCTTCAGTGCTCTCCTCCTCCTCTCTTTAACTCTCTCTCTCTCTCTCCTCTCCTCTTTTTCTGCTCTTTATCTCATCATCTTTTTGGTATTTCACTCTCGGCGATGCCGACTGCAAACCCTAGTGGAAGGCTAAGATTCATTGCTTTTCGAGGCATACAATGATCTGAGCCCTTCGTTTCCCGACAAATCTGACGGTGAGAATCACCTTTGATTCCTACATGGCAGAGCCACGTCCGTTAGATGCAACGCCCTGTCGCCTTCCGAATCGCACTGACACGTGTCGGTTTCAACCTCCTCCACAATCTTCCGTGTTTAACTCCACTACCGATCTGGTCTGCGTATAAAAATAAGGGCTTGAATTCTCTGCGGTCACCGCATTATAGGTTAGCAACATAATCTCCATTTGGACCTTTTATTTTGACAAATTCCACGAACCAATCATTTATTAGTCTAGTTAATCAACAAATTTGTGCTTTCGCATATGTTATAGACCCGTGATCGTGTAGTGCAAATTTGTCGAACCAATCTTTTAGTTTACTTAACAAAATTATCTTTTCACACATGTTATGAACACGTGATCGTGTAGTTCATTATAGTACAGAGTTATATTACGCATCTAAGCAACCATCTTTCCAATTAATGATTTTTTGACAAATTTATCAAACCAACCATTTAGCCTACTTAAAAAATTTGTCTTTTCGCACAGGCTATGGACCCGTGATCATGTAGTCATTGTAATAGAGAGTTATATTGTGCATCTAAGCCGCCGTCTGTACAATTAATGATTTTTGAGAAATGTGTCGTCTACCTATCAAAATTGTCTTCTCGCACGTGTTATGCACAAGTGATTGTTTAGTGCAATGTAATACATAGTTGTATTGCGTTGTATTGCGCATCTAAGCTATCGAATTAGTCATTTAGTCTACTTATCAAAATTGTCTATTCGCACGTGTTCTGGACCCATGATCGTGTAGTGCATTGTAACAACGTTATATTGCGCATCTAAGCCACCATCTTTACAATAACTGTTTTTTTGACAAATTTGTTGAACCAATCATTTAGTCTACTTATCAAAATTGTCTTCTCACACATGTTATGCACAAGTAAATATTTAGTGCATTGTGATGCATAGTTGTATTGCGCATCTAAGCCGTCATCTTTACAATTAATGATTTTTTTTGCAAATTTGTCAAATCAATCACTTAGTCTACTTATCAAAATTGTCTTTTCGCACGTTATGGACCAGTGATCATTCTGTGCATTGTAATACAGAGTTTTATTGCGCATCTAAGTTGTCATCTTTACAGTTAATGGTTTGTTGACAAATTTGTCGAACCAATCATTTAGTCTACTTAACAAAATTATGTTCGCACATGTTATCGACCCGTGATCGTTTTAGTGCATTGTAATACATAATTTATTTCACATCTAACCCGCCATCTTTACAGTTAATGATTTTTTGACAAATTTGTCGAACAGATCATTTAGTCTTTTTGACAAAATTGTCTTCTCGCACATGTTATGGATCCATGATCGTGTAGTGCATTGTAATACATCGTTATATTGCGCATCTAAGTCACGATCTTTACAGTAACTACTTTTTTTGACAAATTTGTCGAACCAATCATTTACTACTTATCAAAATTGTCTTCCCGCATGTGTTATGCAAAAGTGATTGTTTAGTGCATTGTGATACATAGTTGTATTGCGCATCTAAGCAGCGAACTTTACAATTAATGATTTTTTGACAAATTTGCCGAATCAGTCATTTAGTCTACTTATCAAAATTGTCTTTTCGGACGTTATGGACCAGTGATCATTCTGTGTATTGTAATACAGAGTTTTATTGCGCATCTAAGCTGCCATATTTACAGTTAATGGTTTGTTGTCTTGTTGACAAATTTGTCGAACCAATCACTTAGTCTACTTAACAAAATTGTCTTTTGCACATGTTATTGACCCGTGATGTTATTGACCCGTGATAATTCAAGTACATTGTAATACCGAATTTATTACACATTTAAGCTGCCATCTTTACAGTGAATGATTTTTTGACAAATTTGTCGAACCAAACATTTAGTCTATTTAACAAAATTGTCTTCTCGCACATGTTATGGATCCATGATCGTGTAGTGCATTGTAATACAACGTTATATTGCGCATTTAAGCCGCCATATTTACAGTAAATGCTTTTGTGACAAATTTGTCGAACCAATCAATTTAATCTACTTATCAAAATTATCTTATCGCACGTGTTATGCACAAGTGATTGTTTAGTGCATTGTGATATAGTTGTATTGCGCATCTAAACTGACATTTTTACAATTAATGATTTTTTGATGAATTTGTCGAATCAGTCATTTATTCTACTTATCAAAATTGTCTTTTTGCATGTTATGGACCCATGATCATTCCGTGCATTGTAATACAGAGTTTTACTACGCGTCTAAGCTGCCATCTTTACAGTTAATGGTTTGTTGACAAATTTGTCGAACCAATCACTTAGTTTACTTAATAAAATTGTCTTTTTGCAAATGTTATTGACCCGTGATAATTCAAGTACATTATAATACTGAATTTATTACACATTTAAGCCCCCATATTTACAGTTAATGATTTTTTGACAAATTTGTCGAGCCAATCATTTAGTCTATTTAACAAAATTGTCTTCTCGCACATGTTATGGATCTGTGATCGTGTAGTGCATTGTAATACAGTGTTATACTACGCATCTAAGCCGCCATATTTACAGTAAATGCTTTTTTGACAAATTTGTCGAACCAATCAATTTAATCTACTTATCAAAATTGTCTTCTCACACGTGTTATGGACCCGTGATTGTTTAGTGCATTATAACACAGAGTTGAATTGTGCATCTAAGCCGCCATCTTTGCAATTAATGACTTAATGAAAAATTTGTCGAACCAATCATTTAGTCTACTTATCAAAGTTGTATTCTCGCATGTGTTATGCACAAATGATCATTTAGTGCATTGTAATACAGAGTTCTATTACGCATTTAAACCGCCATTTTTACAAGTAATGATTTTTTTTGACAAATTTGTCGAATCAGCCATTTAGTCTACTTAACAAAATTGTCTTCTCGCACATGTTATGGACACATGATCGTGTAGTGCATTGTAATACAACGTTATATTGCGCATCTAAGCCGTCATTTTCACAGTAAATGCTTTTTTGACAAATTTTCCGAACCAATCATTTAATCTACTTATCAAAATTGTCTTTCCGCACGTTCTGGACCCATGATCATTCCGTTCATTGTAATACAGAGTTTTATTGCGCATCTAAGCTACTATCTTTACAGTTAATGGTTTGTTGAATAATTTGTCGAACCAATCATTTAGTCTACTTAACAAAATTGTTTTTCCGTACATGTTATGGACCCGTGATCGTTTTAGTACATTGTAATATAAAATTCTATTGTGCATTTAAGCTTTCATCTTTATAATAAATGGATTTGATTTCAAATAGCATTTTTAAATAAGATTCTAATTTTATGAAATAGGAGTATAATTTTAACAAATTTGGACAGTTTTATGTATTTTTAAACGTTCCAAATTGCAGTATATAGTTACGAAGATTCAATCAACGTTATAGTATCATATAACTCACAATTTTAATTTGTTCAATAACTCAACCAATTTGAGCCGTTTAGCCAAGTACTCTTCCATGCATGGAACACCTTAATACTGAATCTACCAATGACCTTCAAAATAAAAATATGAAGGCAATTACATAAACTCTTGTACGACTTAGCTTAGGTGTTGGTTCACTACTGCCCCAAGAAGTTAAGAACACTGAATAATTACTCTAGGTGGGGGCGGCATTTGTTATACTACTATTTAATTATGACAATGAATTAAAAAAATTCAGAAATCCCCTTGTACGGTGACTGGCTGCAACCGGTGAGATTAAAGACCTCGGTAAAAGCAACATGACAATCACAAGGAATCTAGGTGACCGCATGAAATATCGGTTCCAGCTTTAGTCAAATTTCCATAATTTCGGTTCCACGTCCTTTTTCCCCCGAATAAAATACTCCCAATCATAATTAAATTTCCCAAAATACCCACGGGTCCCACACTACGTACTTAAAATCAATAAATCCAACGGCCACGATCTGTCCGGTTCCAAAAGCGAACTCCACTCGCCGTCCGATCGATATCTGATATTGAGATAACATTATTTAAAGCACCCAAGATATCCAAGCTGGAATTGGGTAGGTAGCGTGGAGACGCGTGGAGGATCTCGACCGTCGGGTGGTGGGGATTGAACGGTGAGGATGGGAATGGGCAGCGGGAGTGAGAAAACGAAAGGAGGGAACTCGAGTCACCGGTCACGGAAGTTCCGAGAAAAGCGTGGGGCCCATGGGTTTTTTTGGTAGATGCCGATCATAGAAAATTATTTTCCCTTTTTTCACTTTATTTATAGAACAATATTTATTGTGTCACGTTATGTACACGTGGCGGATATGGTGACGGGTGCGAGAGGTTATTGAGTGCTTGTTTTTTTTCTAATTTTGTTTCATAGGCCTTAAATATTGAATTTATTGTGCGCGTAATTAATAGAAAATTAATTATTTTCCTATTGAAGAATTATTTATTATTTTCCTATTGAAAGAGTATTTTCGTGATTACAGTAATTTAAGTCATTTACTTTTCGAATATGAAACTCATAATCTCGATTTATTAAGTTACATAATTTTTTAGTAGGATTCATGCTCCTGCTCTCAATATCTAATCTGCCGTTAAATTTAAGAGTGTCAAATATTTTTCGAAAGACGTTTTCACGCTGCTGCTAACACATATGGCACGTGTAACATAATCATAGTACATTAAAGATGCATCGAGCGCCGCTATTTTTGAAGATATATCGTAATTCGTTCTCAATTTGAAATTTACAAATCTTGCTTTCTTATCATCTCTAGGATCCTATTACTTTTTTTTTTTTTTTTGGAAGACAATAAATTGATATAGATATTAATGAGTTTTCCACCACCGCCGTTTGTGGTCCCATCGCGCGAATCTTATAATTATATGAACCGTTCATAAATGCTAGAACGTTAATTTAGTTATTTGCCGAGGGGCAAGAATTAATGAAGGGACATTTACCATCAGGTCACCCTTGGATCCCATAATTACCATCAGGTCAAGCCCAACTCTGAAAAATTCTCATCAACTCCCCAACCCGTATAAAAAAGCCTAAATCATAAAGTACCCTATGAAAGTGCCTAAAATCTTAGGGTACCCTCTGAAAGTGCCTAAACCACTAAAACTCTATAATAGGAAAGTGCACCCTAAACCTAAACTCTAAGGTACCCTACGACTGGGGTACTCTTATGAATAGGGTACCCTATGAAAGTGCCTAAAATCCTAGGGTATTCTATGAAAGTGCCTAAAATCCTAGGATATTCTATGAAAGTGCCTAAACCACTAAAACCCTATAATAGGAAAGTGCACCATAAACCTAAACTCTAGGGTACCCCTATGACTAGGGTACCCTACGATTGGGGTACCATACGACTATGGTACCCTATGAAAGTGCCTAAAATCCTAGGGTACTCTATGAAAGTGCTTAAACCACTAAAACCCTATAATAGGAAAGTGCACCCTAAACCTAAACTCCAAAAAAGAGTGGCTTACCTTAGTGATAATTAAAAAAAATGACTTACCTTAGTGGTAATTAGACATCTCTTTTCTAGACCTAGAGGTAATAATCTCATTAAGGAACTCACGACCCTAGGTGAACTTAGCTAAGCACCCAACCAACTCAGGGGGTGTTCCACTAACCCAGTTTTTTGAAAAAATTGATTTTTTACGGTTTTTTATGTGATGTATTGTGAGAGAATGATCTGTCTCGGTATTTGAAAAAAACTATTTTTTGTTAATGGAACACTCCCTCAGTCAGCTTGCATGTTCCGTCTTAATACTACTAATGAAGTATTACCGGACGACTTTTGTGAGAAGGGTCTAAAAGCGCCAAGTATCATGCATTAATTAAGGCCTCCTTTGGGTGAATTGAAAAAACTGGTTTTTTGGTGGTTTTTTGGTTTTTTTGGTTTTGTCCTTATTCAATTTTTTTTGCATTTGTTAGTTTTTCGATTTTCCAAGAAATCTAAAAAGTATAAAATTATTAGTCAAACTTAAAATTTTGTGAATAAAGACGAAAAATCTTAGCATGGAAGGTATAATGCCTATTTTCGTGATCGGAAAATTCCAAGAAACACATGTGACATAAATCATACTGCATCGAAGGTATAATGCCATTTTTCTTCGATTTTGACAACCATGAATCTTATTTTATTGCATCGATCTCTTAGCATCCTTATATTTATAAGTAGCAATGTAGGCAATCTTTTGCCCCCAAAGAAGAGCTCTCAAAGCGCCATGTACTATGAATTGATTAGGTTATCGGATTGTTATAGTAGTACATTTTAAGCCATACGTGTGTAGGTATACTTTCTTGCTGAGAGGTAGCTTGAGATCAGGCCTCTATCGAAATGACATAATCACAGTAAATCAAACAGTCTTTATAATTCTTAACCAAAATTTTTTCCATATGTAAAACCCATAGCCATAAGAAATTTAAAGCTCTTAAATTGAAATCTCTTAGCTTTCCACCACGCTACAATCTCTGTCTGTTACAATGCTTGACATACAATATATTTAATGTTTTCAACTTTATTTTGGAGAAAAAGTTTTTACTTTTTAATTATTCTTGGGGCGGCCCAAAAATTCGGAACACATTCTCTGGACCAAAAACCGGGGGCCCTAAGTTGCCGCCTGGTCTCCTATGCACCAGGGCCGGCCCTCAACTGGACTTTTGTCAAGAAGGAAAAGTCTAATCAACCAAGTGCCATATGCTAGAGGTAAATGGTAGTATGAATCTCAGGGCAGAAGTGTTAGACAACCACACAGGTTAAAGGCTAGTAAAACAAATTGTAACCGTTTTCTAGGAATTTTAGCCTTAGAAATGTGGGTTAAGGGTAGGTCTTATCTAATGAATGTTTTTATTTTCACGATACTACGTGCCCTAGTACTCAAACACGAGATGATGAAGATAGAATGAAAAAGCCCTACGAATTTAATAGGGTCACGTTCACCAAAGAAGAAGTCGACGAGCCCTGGCTATCCCCTAGCTCAAGATGCTCTTTGTATTTCAATTAGCATTCTTTTGGAAAGTTTGAACAATGTATTGTAATATTTTGGAAGCTGAAATTCATTGGTTGTGTTTGGTTAGATAGTTTAGTTTAGTTTTGATGATGTCAGCAGGTGTAATGAGTGGCGAGAGATAGAGAGAGAAATGAGGGAAATTATGATGTCATCAAAACTAAAACTAAACAGGGAAACGAATTAAACTCTATATTTCCTTAATATATATTATGACGAGAATCAATTTGGAAATGCCTTTATATTTTAGAGAGCATTCCTTTCATTCGGTAACTGGGGAGTTAGTTTAATTAATATATTAACATTTTCGAAAATAAGCTTAAACTTGAAGCCTTAAAGTATTCAACACACTCCGATCATAATTCTTCATTTCAATCTCTATGTTTAAAGAACTCAATCATTCCTCTAAAACAAGAAATTCACGGGTTCAAAAATTACAGAGAACAACAAAAAGATGCAATAAGTTGAAGTACCTAGGAAAGAGACATCTTCTTCATTTCACTATCTTCCATCATTAGACACAAACACAAAGATCCTTGAGATATACTAGTAGAATGATTCACTCTCCTTAAATACTTTTATTTATAGAGATCCTTGAGAAAGAATTGAACAAATGAGAGATGGATCCATATGAGTGTGTGTGTGTGTGTGTGAGAGAGAGAGAGAGGAGGAATGGACGAGGAGCTTGCACTGGTGGGGAGAGAGTGACGAAATAGACAGATCAGAAAGCATATACTGATCTGTAAAAATTACGATACACACCCAAATGTTATGAATCATATTTTTGTAAATTAGTTACGAATTTTTAATATAAAAGTTACGAGACACTAAAAAATGTTACGATTGCTATGAAGTAACACAATATAGACCATACAATAGGTGCATATTGGTACACACTTTTATTAAGTGCATATTGTAGTCATTCCCTTAGTTATATAGTAAAATATATTTTTCTTTTGAATTCTTTAGTTTCAATGTTGATGGTATGCTCTCGACCGAATTGGGAATGATTCGGGTACGCATAACCTCGCTCAGACATCTTAACCTTTGGAAAATAACACAGGCCTCCCTTTTGGTCTCGGGGTTCCCGTAGTGAGCCAAGTCACTAAATCCCCTACTGACCTCAATTGTGTGTCATCTGAAATCTTCATTTAGGATCAGAACTGTTCATTTTTTAGGAATGTTGAGTACATTATGAGTACAAAAAATCATGATCATTGGAGATTGGTAGACACACAATTGAGACAAATTTGTCCTATAGTGTATTCTCCAAATGATATTGGTCATCCACATAAATAGTATCCGAACATAAGGCTACCAATATATAAATTAATATGATTTTTTCCATGAATGATCTACTTAACAGTCCCGATAAGTTGTACAATTCCTATCATAAATACAGATTATAGAAGACCTATAATTGAGGTCACTGTGGTAACCCAAATTCCTCTCTTTCTTGTTGTAGAACTACAACAAGAGAAATTTTTATCCTATATTTTCCCTAAAATAGTCAATTAAAGTTGCTGTTACATTATTACCCTGTGATACTATAAGATACCAACAATAATACAGCCTTGTCCTTTTCTTGTTTTGTTTTTTGAACTGGAGCCTGCCCTTTTCGACAACCTACTTTTGTCAACACTATAAAGAAATCATTAATAAAACAAGGCAATATCTCACTCCACACAAAAACCCAATCTTGCACCCTATCCCACATCAAGAAAACTCTCTCTCTCTCTCTCTCTCTCTCTCTCTCTCTCCATCATCAACACAACAATATTATGAGAAAAACAAGCACAAGATGGGCAAAAAGAAAGACTAGCAAGCAAGGGCGAAGGGCCAAGTTGGAGTAGAAAAAGGAATCATCTCCGGTATATTCCTCCTGCCCAGAAAATCAAATAAGAAGGTTGGCTTGGTACCAATTTCATTCTTTTGCCTCAAGTCTTTTACCAACAAATTCCGTATGTATTCATTCATTTTCAATATCCAAGAGCGCGAATTCATTCTTCACAATCGCTTCTCAACTGAAATTTCTTTGACATAGTTGATTTTTCTCGATCGCTTCTCTGTTCCACTCCATTTCTACGCCCTAATCATAACATATATGATGTATATATGTACAATTCGCCTGAATTTATGGAAGACACGCCGGAAAATTAAAGATCGGAGTTCTCCCACCGGCTCTCTGCTGCTTCAGAGCTCTCCTCTTTCTTTATCTCTTTCCTCTTCTCTCTGTCCTGCTCTTTATCCCCTCATCTTTTTTCCAGTTTACAAGACGAGAAATTATTAATTGCTGCAGGAGCACCAAATAAACCTCTCCAAACCTCAGCGGAAGGCTAAGATTCAACGCTTTAGCTGACAAACCGATCTCACCCGTCAGATGCTAATCCAGGCCGATGTATTTTGCCGTATTTTTTTGGCAATTTTTTTTATTGCATTTTCCTTATTTTTTCATAATTCATTCTCTTGACGTACGTCACCAAATGCAATTTGGGGAGCCTGCAATGCACGCACTCATTCGGCTGTCCATTGCGAAAATGCACGGGTTAGACCAAATCAAACCCGAGGTGAGAGGTATTGGCGTATTACTTAGATTTGATCTAAGCCGTGCATTTTTGCAACATACAGTTGGATAAGGTGCATAGTGCACAGAAGAGACCCCTTGTCCCACACGCAATGTACTATTATTTAGCGGAAATAATACCCATTTTTTTACTACAGTACAATTGGAAGACACGGTATTTTTAGTGAAAACGCAGCCAGATGTGCTCATGGCACTCACACGAGTGCTTACCGTCTATAGCCGGTGGGCTGAATGAAAGTACCATTAAAGGTGACCGCACACAAAAATATCGGTTCCAACGAGTCAAAATTTTCTCTGTTTTTTTTTTTTTTATACAAAAAAATAGTCAATTTTTCCTGGTTTCATATCCACGTTTCTTTTATCCCATATCCGGATAAAATAACAAGAAATGATTTCTTTAAACGACACTCCGGTCCCACAAAATGTACGAAATGATTGAATCCGACGGTCACGATCAGTCTGGCTTACAGAAAGGGGACTGTATCTGCCGTTGGATTGATGGTGTGACGTGGCGATAACATTATTAAAAGCCTCCAGATTCCCAACAAGTCCGAGCTGGCAGAGGGGTTCGGTGTTTGTCGAGAGGCGTGTAAGATCTTGACCGTTGGATGGTTCTGATTCAAGGGTGGAGATGCCATTGGCAGCTGGAGTTAGCAAAGGAAGAAACTCAGCGTCACGGTCACGGAAATTCCGAGAAAAGTGTGGGCCCTACTTACTAGTACTCCATTAGTTGCCGATTTTGAAATTATTACCGTCGCTTTAGCCTAATTTAATTGTCACCCTAGTGTCCACGTGTCGGATATGTAGCAAAGGTAATGGGCGGGCCCCATTCGAGGGTGGAGCTATTCTCTGCATCCTGTACATGGCCACATAGCATATCAAAATCCCCATTCTTAAACCACAACACATTTTTACGCGTGATCGATACATTTTATTATAGTTTCATAAACTTTTATTGCCATCATTTTCAAAATATTTTTCAGAGTAGATCGTGCAATTTTTTAATTGATCGATAAAATATTTTCGTACATTTTAAATTTACTAATTTGGTATACGAAATACTTTATTTTTCATTTAAGAGTACGCGACATTTCAAAATATATACCAACCAAAAGGGTGGAGGGAGAATCGTAGTGACTGATCTGAAAGCGCCACGTAACTGTACTTTAGGAGCACCTAATAGTTCTTCTTAATTAAGGTGACGTGACAGCTTATTACCTTATAAAATTAGGAGTTAAATTCAAGGGAAAGACCCAAAATCACATCAAATAAAATAACTCCATAAATTAAGGTAATGTGGAGTAGTAACATATCATGATAATTAAAAATCATAAACTAAATTCAAGAAAAATAAACCATCTTTTGTTTTTTAAGGGGAACAAAATAATTCATTTATCTATTTATTCTGTATCTGTTTATTAATATTATAAAAACCATTCAACAAATTTGTGATTAGAGCCTTGTCGAGTTAAATAATATTCAAGTGATTGATTCCAATGCCACAATTAAATAAGAGCTAAATTACTCTTAGTGGATTTGATTAACAAACGTTCCACCACAAAAGTAGTACAATATTTTATTGATGGTATAAAGAATTGGCCAAAGCATAAAATAATAGAAGCCCGTTTACTTAAAAATTCCATTAGTCAAACACACAAGGGCGGACAAGGGGGTGCTAGGGGGTGTTCGGCCCCTGCACTCCCTCCAATTTTCGACATATTTTTAGTACATTTTTAGATTTTTTTGTAAAATTACTGAAGAGAGTGACCCCCGCAAATTAGACAAAAATGGCGATCCTGCGTCCGCCACTGCAAACACACAATATGCCCAGATAATAAAAAATAAAAACACACAAACACACAATATGCCAATGATGCACAGAATAGTTTATCCACACAATATGCACCGAAAAATGTAGGGTAAAAAACACATGGTCAAAAAGTTGGATAATTACAATATACAGAAATAGTAATTTTAAACACACGCGCAAATACCCAAATATTTGCAGTTTTGCACACTCTCGTGTGATGTGCCCACAAGCTACAATGTATAGTGTGTGTGTGAGCCACGTATCGTAATGCGAATTTGTGTGCAGTGCTTTGCTCTATTGGCCCTCCATTTTCATCGTAACAATGCTATGGGTACATTATACATGCATACCAAATGCACACCAAGCTGACTCTTACACGGAAGAGTCTAACTCTTACCTGGAAGAGTTAGTTTGGTGTGCATTTTGGGTGTGTAAGTGGTGTATGTATCACGTTTTCCTTTTCACCGCGCAACGAGAATAGACTAATAGAGGAGAGATTAGCCAATGTCTTTGAAACGTAGCCACCACATGATTGTGCACATATAATAATTATTCAATAATCCTTGAACACAATAACGATGTGTGGTACTGGAGTGCTTGAGATCACTATGTTGTGTTCCAGAAGTATTACCTGGTTGTGCTCCAGGTGCACTAAGGCTAAGTTTTCACTTCGGTTTTATTTGGTATTCTTAAATTACAAGTTGTTAAATCAACATGTCATTTACCCCACAATCTCACATACTGATTCGATAACTCGTAGTCTAATAATACAAGAAGGAAAATTTTAAAAACAGCCCATTGGGCTGACATTAAGAGTTTAAAAATGTATTGAAATAAGTGAAAAGTGTATAGAAATGTGTGAAAATGTATTGAAATGTGTGATAAATGTGTAGGCATGTATTCTTTTTTTTTTTTGTCTTGATATGTTCTTATTGTCGAATTGGGGATGGTGCTGTCCCTAAAGGGAACTTGTCCACAATTATCCTCAATCTCAATCTAGGCCATCCGTGCTCGGCAATGGAAGACTTGAATTTGTTTGGTAGCGGACGATTCAGATGTGTTTGGACAAGATGTGATCCGAGCCATCCATCGCCGAGCAAAGACGGATCAGATCGGACAACATGCATGTTATCCCCAAAAGGACCGACAATAAAAAAACCCATACAAAAAATATCGAAAATACGGCATATTAGAAACTCGACATAAAAATCAGCCCAGAGTCAATGGGGAACAATTTGTTTTCTAGAAGGTTTAACTTTTTAGTTCACGCGCGCGTGTGGCTGACTTGAGTTCATATGTAAAAAGTGCCAAAACCTGTTTTCCGACGTGGCAGGGGTCGTTTTATTGGATACCAATCACCCTTCCATGTTCATTGGCAGCAGTAAAATCTTGAGATAATTACATGTATCCCCCCCTTAAGGTTTCATGTAGTAATTACAAGGATCGCCTCAACAATTTGTGAAATTATGTTTCTTTCCATGGTGTTTTTCCAACGTTCAGGTCCATACTCCATCCCCGATCACTCACTTGAGGTGCCTGTTTTGGTTATGTACTTATGTTCAAATTCAATCTTGAGATAATTACATGTATCCTCCGTAAGGTATCATGTAGTAATTAGAAGGATTCCTCAACAATTTGTGAAATTATGTTTCTTTCCGTACGTGGTGTTTTTCCATCGTTCAAGTCCATACTCCATCCCCGATCACTCACTTGAGGTGCCTGTTTTGGTTATGTACTTATGTTCAAATTCAATCTTGAGATAATTACATGTATCCTCCTTAAGGTATCATGTAGTAATTAGAAGGATTCCTCAACAATTTAGGAAATTACGTTTCTTTCTGTGGTGGTTTTCCAACGTTCAGGTCCATACTCCATCCCCGATCACTCACTTGAGGTGCCTGTGTTTGGTTATGTACTTATGTTCAAATTCAATCTTGAGATAATTACATGTATCCTCCGTAAGGTATCATGTAGTAATTAGAAGGATTCCTCAACAATTTGTGAAATTATGTTTCTTTCCGTACGTGGTGTTTTTCCATCGTTCAAGTCCATACTCCATCCCCAATCCCTCACTGGAGGTGCCTGTTTTGGTTATGTACTTATGTTCAAATTCAATCTTGAGATAATTACATGTATCCCCCCTTAAGGTTTCATGTAGTAATTACAAGGATCGCCTCAACAATTTGTGAAATTATGTTTCTTTCCGTGGTGTTTTTCCAACGTTCAGGTCCATACTCCATCCCCGATCACTCACTTGAGGTGCCTGTGTTTGGTTATGTACTTATGTTCAAATTCAATCTTGAGATAATTACATGTATCCTCCGTAAGGTATCATGTAGTAATTAGAAGGATTCCTCAACAATTTGGGAAATTACGTTTCTTTCCGTGGTGTTATTCCAACGTTCAGGTCCATACTCCATCCCCGATCACTCACTTCAGGTGCTTGTTTTGGTTATGTACTTATGTTCAAATTCCATTTATTTGGTTTATAAACCACAAGAAATTATAGCTTAATTAGACATCTGTAACGATTGTTTAGGTTTATTATGTCACATATAGTGTTCATCTTTTGAGTTGTTAATTATTTCAAGCAAATAAGCACGTCAGATCCTAAATTATATTATAGTATATGTCATCAACAATATAAAAGTTAATCTACCTATCTATTTTTGCAGAATAATGTACTATTTTGATGTACCATGGAAAGAATCTTGAGAACGACATATGGCATCACTTGAATTTTATTTTTGATTCGATATTTTTTAAACCTCGTATCCAAGTCAAAATAAAACCTTAATTTGTTAAATCAGTAAAGTAATCTCATGATTTGTAGGATTACATGCGTTTTTTAAAAGGGAGTTTTAGATGAGACTCGCAACTAAAAATTAAAGCCTCTCTCTTCTCTTCCATTTCAATTCTATATACAACATACTCCCTACGGCCTTGTTTGTTACGTGGGATTTGGAGGGTGGGATAGGAGATAGAATGACGCGGGACCCAAAATCCTGTGTTTGTTTCGTTTAATTTGGATGAGATTTCAAATCCCCACCCATTTTTTATCCCGATCCGTACGGGATATAAAATCCCATGAGGGGGATTTGGATGGGATTTCCCCATTTTAGAGCAAAAAACCGGATATCCTGAGCAATACCCCGTCGAACACAAACACCGGATATGAATTTTTCCCATCCATTGATATCTTAAGCAATATCTCAAGGATTTCATATCCCACCCATATCCCATGATATGAATTTTAAAAGGTTGTGATTTATGGATGACACGTATATTAGTTAAAAAAATTTAAAAGGTACTTACCAATCAATCGAACTAGTATCTTATATGAGAATTCAAATTTTAAAATAGCTGTTTATAATATATCTATTATTCAATCTTCATATTCTTTTGACTGAATGGCTTTTTGCAATAATATGTTCACTGTCACATTTAGTTGACAATTGATATTTGTTGCATCAGAGATTTTGGGAAATCATGTTTGCAATAAATTTTTGGATAAGTCATTGTTACTACTAGTGTTTATTTCATGAATAAATTAAAGATATGCGAATGTATATAATGCATCTTTATGGTTGAATGCAATTTTTTTTTTTAATGCTATATGCAACAGATGATTGGAGCGAGTTTTAGTTAGACAGAAAGCGTATTGAAGTATTATAATGCTTTGTATAATTAAATATATTCACAGATAAATTCGGACAGAAATGTATTTAAAATCATCCAATGCACATGAAACCCTATACTCGTTCGTGGATTCATATGTGTGGAATCAATCTTAATATATTCGCGTTCAAATACATCTTGGAATATTTAGGATATATTTTTTGGACTAGGTTTTTCACTAAATATCTCAAGAATAAACCCTACTTATTTAGTTTCTGATAAGTAATAATAATAATAATAAACCTTTACTTAGTCTAACTATTTAATGCTCTCGGAGCACAATCACGTTGTATTCCAGATCACTCCACAATAATGTGTGATGTCAAAGTTTATCGGAGCATTACAGCGCTTTGTTCGGCATCAACCTTGTTCCAATTCTATTCTCAAAACTAACTTTTACTGACTTATGCGTTTCACGAGACAGATCATTCTCTCACAATACATTATTAAAAAAGCCAGCTTAAGTCGGTTCTTAACTTTGAAGTCAGGGAAAGAAACAAAACAAGGCTACAAAATTTACTTCCTAACCAAGTAATACCGTTTACTTGAGAGCCACAATCAAACATGTATGATGTCACATTATCTGCAACTTACGTCCAGTTTGACTGGGCATGGGTGAATGGCCGCTGTCACCCTAGAATAACCCAGAGTAAAAGAATGGCTGTTTTTAAGAGAGGTGGACACGTCAGATTAAATGGGGCCCACATGAAAAGGTTAGTTGACCCACCAAAATCCACTTTTCCTTTTTGTCGCTTCTGAGTTCCTTTCACACACTCTCTCTCTCTTTCTCTCCCTATCGCGAAAATCCGAAAGCCGTGCCACGTGTACGCCCCACGTGCTACATCGCAATGCCGACGTGGCTCCATTCGTGACCGTTGCACATGAAACCCCCCATCCCCTATTACGTTCATCACGCGAGTAATTATTCGGTGCTGTTTAGCCGCCTTGACTTGATGCCTAAACACCTTTTTTTTCACCTCACATTTATATTTGTAAACAAGTAAAAAATAAACAAGTAAAAAAATAAAATAAAATAAAATAAAAATTCTTCATCACTCCGTTTATGTGTTAAAAATTATTGGGTGTTTCTAGAGCACCACCGTGTGCGCGAAATATTAAACAACCGACCGAGACGGAGTATCTAAATTATACCTAGAAATATTATTTTTACTAGGGGTGTACACGGTCCGGATCGGATCGGATTGACATGAATCCAATCCTAATCCGCGAGTCACGGTTTTTTGAAAATACAATCCGTGTCCGGACCAAAAGTCTCACGGTTCGGTTCCAATCCGATCCGCGAGTCACAGATCGGTTCCGGTTTTATCCACGGATTACATGTCATACGTAAATAAGTAACAAATGGTTTCATCAAAATAAAATCCCTGAAAAATCCAAGGTAGAAAACAGAGAGACCTTATATGGAGCATGTGATGACACAACCGGGGCCTAAACAAGCAACAGTGGAAAGCATGTAGTTTAGTTCAGTTACATAATGGAACAGAAACAAAGACCATTTAATAGCAACAAAAGGAAAAAAAAAAACAGTGAACACCTACTAAATTCAGTGAACAACTACTGAATTGATTAAAATCCAATACAAATGCACGACAGTGGATCAAATGTGGTACCAATTTACCTCCTAGATTTTATAGGAGATAACATTAAAACCCTATATCAAATTGACAATATTTATGAAAGTGGTAAAATTATTTATACATACATGTATATTTATTTTTTAAAAATTATATATAATAAAAATCTCACGGTCCGGATCGGTTAATCCACGGTTTCAAAATCAAAATCCATGTCCGGACCGCGAGTCACGGTTTATTATTTTTTGGATCCGTGTCCGGACCATTAATCCACGGTTAAAATCCAAAACGTGCGGATCGGTTCGGTCCGGACCGGATTCACGGTTCACCGGTTTTTTTGTGCAGCCCTAATTTTTACCCTATGACTTGTGCCGAAAGTTCATAAAAGTTCAATGATACAAATTCAAGTACTCCATTTACTTATCTCTTTTGAGTTCAAAGTAAATATATTTTAGTTAATTCAAAATAGTCTTTTTAGCCGAGACTTACCACCGATAGTTGTGGATTGTTCTTTTCCAACAAAGGGCTCAGGAATTTGAGTGATTGTAGCCGTTTGGGGGCTAAAAAGTAAAATAAAATATGGCACTCTTCAATTGAGAATCCTATTTTCGTCATTAGACAAGGTTTCCAACACCTTCTCACACTGTACACAATTTTCAGTTTTCATGGCTCTGTATATAATTTCACAATAACGTATGATTATGAATAGTGTAAAGACGCCGAATGTTGGTGATGTCCAAAACCACTGAATAAATATTCAAAAATAATATAGACACAAACTCTCAGCCACAACCAACCACAACCCTTCTCACATGTGGGTGACCCACCCTGAGCGGGCCCCACCCCACATGTGAGAGGAGTTTGTGTAGCTTTTGTGTATGTATCATTATTCATAAATAATTACACGTATATGTGTATAGCAATATATATAGCATCCATTTAACATAGAAAACAAAGTAGGCAGCCTTAGTTTTTTAATTAAACAATTCTTTTAGTAAAAGGGTAAACTCACATCTTTGAATCTCAGTTGGGATTTAAATACTAATATTTCCCTTAATGGTCTTTGGTGTTTTTATATTATTAGAGATTAATTAGAGATAAAACAAAGTAGGATTAGAGAGAGCTTTACTAATGGTGTCATGCATGCCACCTTATTGATTTGGTTTTATAATAGTACAAATTTATGATTATTTGCATTTAGCTGGACGGCAGGTCATGTGGGCCCCAATTAATTAGAAAACAATTTACAATAGTCCTAAATTAATTTTAAAAAATATTTTTCTCTCTAAACATATGAAGAGATCATAGTGATGGTAGAATTTTTAATTATTATAATGGTAGAATTTTTAATTATTATAATGGTAGAATTTTTGTTGATGTGGCGAGATTATGCTAAAATAATAAGTTCAATGTTAATTGGGATAGTTTGGTTTAATGATTTTTGTAACTATACTTATTAGAACATATGCAGTGACGATGCATTATTACAATACAGGGTCGACTGGCCACATTAATTTTAAAAATTAACTAAAAAAAGTATTAGATATTCTTAAAAAACTTGAAGAAATATCTCATTTGACCCAATTAATTTATATTACAAAATAAGTAAAATTAAAATAAAGGCGTCAATTTAAACATTTTGTGTATCATTTTAGCTGTGTCTAATTATTTGTTTATTGATTAAAAAAACTTAATTTAGGAATTACGTTCTTAATTGAGAAAATTATGCTCATATAAAAAAGTTAGGCTTTTCTATTGTATAATTTCATTTAGCGCCGGATGACTTCACTGACTAACCAATAATTCACAAAACATCGATGCAAAACTAACAAATGTAATTTTTTTTTTTTGAAAAAGACAAAGTTAGAAAGAATTCTAAATTTCACTGCATTCTTACTTGATTAAAAATTAGTACTCCATTTTCAATTTTCATGAAAAGGTAAAAAAGGAAAATAAAGACACAAAGTGGGACAAGCGTGTGGAATCAGACAGGTGACTTTTGTACCACTTCTTATTTCTTTATTCATTTAACTATAAAATATAGACACATTATTAATAAATTAACCTCATTAATTTATTAACCTTTAGTATTTTAGTCATGATTAATTTAACATAGTTGCTAGGCTCTTTTGTGATCTTATCTCCATATCATACTACCATAGATGCTTAGGGAAGGGGGCCTAACTTTTGCTTTCTTTAAGGGAATAGTACTTATATTAAACAATATATAAAGAAGACTAATGAATATTATAATCATCTTGATTAGTTATTATTCTATTGACAATTGTAGTTTTGATTTGACCCTATACAACCATCGACTAATACTTACTCCATGTCAAAATGTTCTTTTTATAACAGGATATCCGGGTCAGTTTACACGCATCTCGATTAATTCTGGTACCTTGGAGGTTACGACGGGCCATAACTCCTAGTGACATCAAGAGTTTGCTGGTAAGGAGAATCCAACCTGAGACATTAAGGCAAGACTACTTTACCAATTGGAGTTTCATGTCAAAATGTTTGTCCGGTCAGCAAAATAAGAACTTAAATAGTACAATTTTTTAGAGAAAAATTCGTAAGTATATTTCAACAATTTATTTGATACCAATGAGTTCTTTTAAGTTTAAATTTAAATTTTTTTCGCCAAAAAAATGTATTATTTTCAAGTCATTGTTTTGTGGACCAAACAAACATTTTGAGACAGAAATTGTATTATAAAATATTTTAATTTGGTAGTGCCCTACGACAAGTTTGCTCATGCCCCACTAAACTTAAAAAAGGGAAAAGAAACATCATAATCTAGTATTAAAATTACAAGATCCGAGCTTATTATTGTATCTATATCAATAAACTATAGTGCTTATATTTATTGAGGAAATGTTGAGTGGGAATGAATTGTGATGTGCCACGTGGATTACTAGTCTTTTGTCTATTCAAGGAGAATTATTATTATTTTTAAAAAATATTTTAAGAGAAAAAGCTTTTTTTTAGCATCAAATCATCAAATCACAAGAGTGCAACACCCCCAGTTCGTGTCTTTATGTGTCGGTATCAATATTTAATGGCGGGCCCCACTATTAAAATATCTTTTGATACTTATATATATTGTGGTGGATATGGTTACATGGTGCCATATCACCATGAAATACCTCCTCCTTTTTTTTTTTTTTTTTTTGCAAGTCATTTGGTTGAATGGTACTATTAGAGCATTTCCAACATACTCAAAAAAATTCTCACCAAATTAGCTATAAAATGTGTCATACGCTGATATAGTTAGCAAAAAAATACCACATTTACCCAACAAACTAAATCATTTAACTCAACAAAAAAACTAAAAAAAAAAATAATCAAAAGGCTCAGTCGGTTCATCATCGCCTCATCGCCACCAACCACCATCACCGATGCACACCATCGCCTCGCCGACACCAACCACCATCACCGCACCACAACCACCATCATCGGCCCAAACAAAACCCAACAGACACTGCCGAAGTCCCAAACTTCGCCGAAGTCCACAAATTGAAAACCCAGATCGTAGAAGAAGAAGAAGAAGAAGAGAGTGAGGGGTTACTGTTCTGTAAGTCAAAACACGGCGACGACTCTGGCCAAAATCAAGAGAGAGAGAGAGAGAGAGAGAGAGAGAAAACAAGGCCCAGATCTGTAATCATCACTGCCTCCGGCCATGGCTGCAACCACGGTTGCCCCGCCATGAAATCCGACAAAAATCCACTAAAATTCTACCGAAATAGCCTCGGTCACCGACTAGAGGAGTCATTTTTCACTGGTCGAAGGGGAACAAACGACGGGGCGATATGTTGTGGCGAGGGGTTAGGGGCTCGCTGAGACAGGCGAGCCAAAAAGTGAAACTCGGAAATGGCGAGGCAGTCGGCGAGTCTATTGGGTGCTGGTTTGGGAGGAAAATCTCGCCAGTTTGGTCTCGCCGGAGGGATGGCGAGACAGATGGAGATGGTCTTAGTCTTCTAGGGATGGGATCCTATTTGAGTTCGGGCGGATGATATCAACCGTTCATCTTGTAAATTCCGTTATAAAAGTCACTCACCCGAAAAAAAAAAAAAATGGCATTTTGAACTTATTCAACACGTCTTGAGTTTTGTTTTACGTACGGATGTTCAAATTAATCATTCATACAATATGTACGACTAAATTATATTTAACCAAGGAAAATGCAATTTTGTTCACGTGAATTATAGGTGTGAGCCTTGTGGATATTTGGGAGGTCATTCAAGTCTCCAATCAATTGACAGAAAAAAGAAAAATAATTGTTCATTACAGGCCCACATGACGTGGTTACAGGCCCATATGACCAATGACGTGGTTACAGGCCCATATGACCAATTGGGCTAAAATATGAGATCAGACTAGTAACATGGGCTTGGGCTGCAATTTTATCAACGGTTATACGGCTCCTCCAGCATTGCCATTCGAAATCAAGATATTGAGATTAGACTTATCAATCGATTCATCACTTTTGGAGCACAAATATTACCATAACTGAATTGTAACTATGCATATTACTATACTTATCATATAGTCACAAACCAGACTTTTGTATACTTATACCCTTTCTTCTTATTATCATTTTTTTATAAAATTTTTTTGACGAACAAATGAATATACGGATGGACTACTACTCCATATATAGAGAATATTACACCATATGTTAAGAATGGGTTTGAACTGCAACTAGAGAGGATTCACACAAGCTAAAACTCCATCGCACTTATATTAGACTGTCAGACGAAACTAAGATCCTTCATAAAGAGAATATTACAATAGGCCACGGAAACTTGAAGTCAAGCATTAAGTAAGAATAATAAGAACCAGAAGGTAGCAATATTAAGCAATCTACGCATGACATACATTCTGATATAAAAACACATACATACACGAGAGAGAGAGAGAGAGAGAGAGAGAGAGAGAGAGAGAGAGAGAGAGAGAGAGAGAGAGAGAGAGAGAGAGAGAGAGAGAGAGAGAGAGAGAGAGAGATTGGAACAAAATGCCTATAGTAATTTATTAGTACAAAATGCAAGGAGTCCCCTTGTTGATATCAAATACCTCATTTTACATATACAACTCCCTGAAGCCTCAAGGACTAATTTACTATCTATATCACATTCCCCATCACAAGAATGTATAAAAATAAAGTACTCCTATAGTCCGTGTATGAGATCCATTTACACTAAGGTACCAAGAGCTCTCTAACTCTACACAGATGACACAAATTCTAAGCCCTCCAGCATTTTCAGAGAGAAATTACTGGATAAAGAATCAGATTTCTATCTACTAATAAAAAGAAATAATGGAGGCAAAGGGAAAAAATTACTCTTCAGGGAAAGCTTAGACAATGTTGGCAACCGGAGGAATGTTATTGAGCTACTAGAAGACCATTGAGAAGTGGGAGCTCTGCCTCTCCGTTCCTCGCGCCATGTCTTCTGTTACGTAGCTGATCTCTGCCAAAATTTTAAACAGAAGGGAAAATAAGGAACATGCTAATGAATTCAAAACTAAAGAGAATGCAACGGCTGTGTTTGGTTAGATAGTTTAGTTTAGTTTTGATGATGTCAGCAGGTGTAATGAGTGGAGAGAGATAGAGAGAGAAATGAGGAAAATGATGATGTCATCAAAACTAAAACTAAACTGGAAAACGAACAGGGCCAACATCATTGCATAGCTTGCTCAGAATTACAAGAATTTTGGTTTTTTTTATTTTTTCATTTATACTTTATGTATTTTTCTTATTGTAATAGGTGATGGAGCACTAGTATACTTGGATATACAAGATCCAAAAGCTGCACCTAATTCACTGCACGAGGGTCAGTTCCTTGGGAGAAAGTGGGAGGACTGCATATGTTAAAAATGTACTGTTAAAAGAGCTTCCAAAATCTCTGGATAGGTAAACACAATGAAGAAACCAAATTTATGGTTTTAAATTACATTGTAAAGCCAGAGTAGTAGCCTCATAGCATACGGGCCATGTAGGATCATTTTCTATAATCACGCTATTCCTAATATAGGGGCAATCTGCTCCGATTATGACCGAATAGAGACACCACAGTAGACCAAAGGAAAATGCTTTGTGCCTTCGTCTACTAACAACTTCCTACAATCACAGTCTTCCTAATTTAGGAAGATGCTTCATCTAAGCTGTCCATCTTTATCTTGCTGATTCTGTATAATATATTTGGAAAGAGGAATGGCAGGGGTTTTCAGCAAGTTGGGCATGACTATGAATCTGTTGTGAGGCAGATTATGAAGAGATCAAGTCCTGTGCTCTCTCGTGGAGGAATGTGGCTAAGTCTTCTGATATACTTCAAATAGCTCTGGAGTGGGGAATTCCTGATTTTGTGTTCTGCAATTTCTAGTTTGTTTCTGTTGTTGCTAAGTTTTGCTTCTGGTTCTGTGTTTTCGTAGCTAGGGGTAGGTTTCGTTGTAGCGTGCTGTTTGTCCTTTCCTCAAGGTTTTGTTGTGATATCTTGTTCCATAAGGGAAAAAGAAAACATCCGTCCTTAAATTCTGACTCCTAGGGAAAATTTATAATGAATAGTCCCCAATGCCATTTTTGCTACGCAGATTATGTTCACCGATTAATGCTAAATGGAAGGCGATATTCAAGTAAAAAAAAAAAATGAGCTCAGAATGACATAATTATGGGTCAAATATGGATACAAAAGTTTGACAGACAAATATGGGTCAAGCTGCATAGAGACCTTACACTAGTCGATTGAAGCTCCACTGTAGCCGGATCCTCATTCTCCTGAAACAGAGATTTTTACTTTCTTTTTATCACCACAGCAGGCCGGCGCCATTAAATTATATCATGAAAGGGGATAGACCAGCATAAATACCTCAATTAACAAATCCTTTCTGGTAATCATACCAATAACACGGGAAGCACGTGGAACAACAAATATATGCCTTAATCCTAGTTGACGGAAAAGATTATAAACCTGTGCAAAAGGAATAATCAATTCAGATGACACATAAGAAGCAGTAATCATTCATGCATATGATGCACATACAGAAACAAAACATGTGCAAACATTGTCACCTTTGTTAAAGACATGTCTTCTGGAACAATGTATGGGGAGCGGTTTACAAATGGTGCAAGATCTATGTACATTTCCAAGTCATCTGGACCTAGACGAATATCATGAATGGATATCCCTTTGCTCGAAGCAGGTTTGACAAATTCACTGAAATTGTGCCTGGAATAAAGAGCATCCATTTATTTAAATAAAACACCACTTAACATGCAACAATAGAAGTCTAGAACTAATATCAGGCCTCCTCTTACCTGATTGGGAAAGAACCACCTCCGGTATCACTGGGCAACGGACTGTGCTGAAAATCTACCTTTGATTGTAGAAGTACTAATAAATGACTGCATAGCAAATCAAATACTTGAATTACTTCAGCTTTCAACAAAATCTCCTAATATGGCACTCAGATCAATGTAATATTCTCTTCTGTGATATGCAATGGAAGTTCACAGAAATTTGACAGATTTATTATGTTTACCTCCGAAGCACTAGTCCAATAACAAGTGTTTCTCCACTTCTCGTGTGATCTATCACCTGAGTGGCGAAAAAGCAATATCAGGTAAGAGACCAGATGAACATTGGACAGGAGCAAGAAATGGACAAGCTTAACTTACAGGGAAGCCATTGTGATTGTTGCTTTTCAAAATAGAGACTACATCAGCAACCTTAATAACACGAGGGAAGTAGACAACCTATCAAAAGGTAGGGAGTTCAGCAAAAGTTAAGCCAGAAGTGGGAACACAAACAAATAGAAGAAGAAAGCTCTGACACACTGGAAACAGCAACTAAGCATAGCAAATGAAATCCAATATGTTTTCGTGAAGCTATGGTCAAGTTAAGAGGTGAGAGAAAGCCAAATATCGACATACATATAACAAGAGGTGAGAAAAAGAACCACCCACCAGCTTTTGTTTATTTCCTTCGGCTACAATTTTAGAGGGGCTTTGGTTCAGGCAATCCCATGTAGGTTGCACAAGTTATAAAAACATGGAAGTTGAGAGCATTCAAAACAGATACCTTTTGATTCCCACAAGCCTCCTTTGCCTGCATTTTTCGCATTTGATATTTTGGCCTTGATTCAAGTAACGGAATGCCCCTCAAACGAGCCTGTTCTTCATACAGACCTTCATTGAAAGCATCACCAACAGCCTGCAGGCCAAAATTACCGTATTATCATGGTATATCTAGATGCAGCAGAAAATTGAATAGCATACCTTTGATATAAGAAGAACGAGCATTATAAGAGGTAGCAGCTTCAAGTTATTCGTAATTTCAACCATAATAACGCAAAGTGAGACCGTCATCCTCATTGAACCTCCAAGGAAGGAAGCAGCTCCTAGCAAAGCATATCTAGAATTCCACCATTGCCAAAAAAAAGTGGGGGAAAACTAATGTGTCAAAACCAGATCCAAAAGAAAAAAAATGTCAAAAAGCAATGGTTGACAGAAAAATAAGGATGAATCAGCACACCCAAGTCTACAAAACTAATGAACAGTAAAAATAAATGAAATACTTAAACAAGTTCCCATGGGACTTAAAACAGTGTAAACAAGGAGGCAGGGCTGCAGGAACCATGGTTCGCGTTTACAAGCTGCAGTAAACTACATCATAAAGCAAGATATTCAATCGAGCATTCCAAGAGAACATTAACTGACGGAAAAAAGAAGGAACCCACTGGAAGTAACTAAGCTGTGCAGAAGAATCGCCTTCTATCTAAAGGAGAAATTATTGGCTTCAAAAGCTTGAAAGCCGAAATGAAAATAAGGACAAAAAATGAAAAATTGAATACTGAAAGGTTCAAATGCCCAGGCATCTAATAAAGAGGCAACATATCCATATCATGAACATGACGAAATCAGTACCAAGTTTAAATTGTTTGTATATGAAAGTTGCAAAATGTTATGTCTGACTCTCAATTATAATAGTCTCACAAACCAACAATGGTAATGGAACTGCATATATGGAGCAAAGACATCTAAGGCTAAACAATCTTCCCAAACTCAATACACACATCATTCAACAACATGAAAATGGGTTTGCAAGCTCCAATAACAGGACTACAGGGGCATAAACGACTGGTAAGTAAAGTACAGAAAAAGGAAATTACTACTCACGTTCCCTCTTCAATGTTAAGCTTCTTGTAAAAGCTGACAACAAACATGCCCACAAGACGTCCATACGTTGATCCAATCATAATTCCAGGAACGAATTGACCGGCCGGAACAGCAGTTCCAAATGTCACAACTGCTAAGGTATAAAACATAACCTGAGAAACACAAAATAATATTACTAAAGTCTCCCCAACAAAATAATATGATTGTCTCGAACTCTCAGTCTATTGAGATGTGAAATGTTTGAATTTGCTATTTATGGAAGGCCTTTACATAATAAGGTATCCCAAAAATGGATAAAACAAAATTTCCACATGTTAAAAATATAAAGCAAGCAGGAAATCAACTTCACTAGGTTGACACATGGACGACTAATATATGTTTATTGGAGGAAAAATAACACTAAAGGAAACTGAAAAATCAGATTGTGTACACATGCATATGAATGAAACCTTCTACCAAGCCCACCCCAAAACACCATCCATCATGAAATTGACAGAGTAAGGACCCATCCACTGATGGATTTATTTTCATGGACCACAAAGACTTTGTTCTTAGTTTAATTTGCGTTTTTAGCATTTCTGCTTCCTGAAATTCACATGAAACGTAAGCACAGCAGCAGGTTATAGAATAAATTCAGTCAAAGGGACCTTTCTAAAATACAGAAGAAGCAGGATTAAAATGAAGATGCACAATACCAGAAAGGTCAACAGGCTTTGGGCGCTGTATTCATGAATTGTTTTTGCACTAAACAAATTTCGTATGGCATCATCCTACATGCAAAAATGCAGGCCTCATTAGAAATGGAAGCTCATGAAGATGACATAGAAAGTAGCAATGAAAGCCACCAAAATTTACCAAACCTGAGTGTTAAAGAAGATAGTGGCAAGATCATTGTATTCCTTGTCCTTGCCACAGAAAAACTGCCCAAAACAGAAAATTTAATACGATAAAGAGAAAACAGGTTAATGCAGAAGGAGACTCAAGTAAGAGATCCACCATTGGTGATGGAATTTTAAGACATGAGAATAATTACTTAATTCATAAGAGCAAGTATGGAAATAATTATTCATTGAAAGTCCATTTAAAGACAACCTGATGCTGCATGCCAGTCTCGGATAGGAGCAAGGCCTAACATACCCCCTAAGTTTCATATGGTAGCCCTCACTTGTGATCCCTAGGGAACCCATGGCTTGGAGGATGAACTAAAAAGGTTCAGTGCATTCTCTCCTCTTGGGACTTTGGTGGCCTTGATTGGTCTTAGAGAGGTGCTCTCACAAGAAGATACATATGGACACTGACAAGATGTGATACTTCGTACTCTGAGTGCCCCTACCCCTCGCAGCAACCTCTTAAACGGCTCTGAGTCATGAGACTCAGGCAAGCTTAGAATCTCGTTAGCACCACTCTGTTCCCCCTCTAAAATAACCTCAGCTGTAAGTGTACCCATTCCACCTCCATTGGCCTCCTGCCAGCCCAGCGTATGCAATGTTTTTGGAATCATCCATACCAGCCAACTCAAGAACCCTTCGCAATGAAACTTTGAAACTCGTTCGCATATGGAAAACTAAATGCAAGGCATGACCTAAAGACAGGCACAATATAATAGTAAAAAGAAAACTACCAATTCCAAAACTTACATTTACATAATTCCCATACATTCCAGGAGGCCGAGGGCATTCAATAGGAAAATTAGGGTCTGCTTCGGGGCAGGGACTGCATTTCCTAAAAAGGGGTAACCCGAATGAAATGACTGATGTTATCACTGAGATGAGACACACTTCAATAATCTGCAAGGGGAAAAGAAGTCAAGTCTATCACTGCATTAACAGGACAATCATAAGCCACACCACAAGTTCCAGTCCCAATAAACTTGATGCTTACTTTGACCCGGTTTCCTTTCTTGTGTAGGTAATTTCGGCGCCAAGAAGTAATATAACGTGTAAGCTGATTGAATAAGGCTCCTGCAGGAGGGTATAAATTATTCATCTATATTTTCTATATTTAAAACATCTATGGAACGCAATGAAATTGACAAACATGTTTCATGGAGTAAGAATGGTGTTCTAATGAGCTACCACATACCAAGAAGACCGCCTATAACACCAATAACTGCCATTGGCAATAACTCCTCGAATGAGTAATCCTCTTGGCCACTGAAAAGACAAGTAGGTTAGAAAGCCAGAAAAAACTCAAACCAGATGCTGTTATAGAAGACAACAATAACGTTCAGATTCCAACCCTGAGATGTCCCATATTATGAAACCACCAGATCCAAAATGTCCACATTTTCCACTCTTACACCATCCCATAGCAGTACGCACCACAACCGCCACTATGGCAGAAGTGAAAAATACACGCCACATAAGTTGGCTCCTCCACCTGACATCAATATGAAATAATAATGCATTCAACTCTTTTACATATACAACTAGAACAAATGCATATTGACATAGTTAATGTAGATGAATAACACTCTCATCAATATGTGCACACGTATAAAAAGGGGTTTAAGTGCTATTGTGGATACAAAGTTAGGTGCATGCATGTCTTTATATGGCCATAGTGCACACATATGCAAATGCATGTACTCCTACGTTTTACGAGTGAAATATACGATCTTTATTTCATTAGTTTCACGTGGCACATTTTTCATTAGTTCTCACAAACCCTGTTCCAGTGTGACATGCAATAAGTTTTTAACATGACCATGGCGAGATGTGTCCTCCTCCTTTTGAAAATTGGTTCATTGAATGGCTGTGTCGTGCTGACATCAGGTTGCACGCCCATGTCTGTGTAACCTAGTACATGTGCGTATGCATATGCACAAAAAGAGAAGCTAAGTCAAGCAAAAGACTAACCATGATGTAACTTCTTCCAATGCAAATAACACTCCACCAACTGGAGCTCTGAAAGCAGCAGCAACTCCAGCTGCACATCCACAGGTTACCTTTTGAAAAAATCAGACCAATTAAACATACAAACATCAACTTTGTTGTTGAAGGAACTGGAGAAATCATAAAAAGCACATAGAGAAGTACTGATATTATACTAGAATGCTGCATTCTAAAGAGTAACAATTCTGGATTCAAGTAAAAGAATGAATAAATGTCATGTGAGCTTGTTGCATGGTCAGGATGTAAATGTTGTAACAAATACAGAACAGCCTGGTGCATGACAGATGTATGTGTATAGGTAGAGAACATTTATCAATGTGAACAGATAAAAGACTACCCTGCCGACTTTGCAAACATAGAATCAACTGATCGACATAGTTATATACTTATATTCAAGGATAGACAACAAACGATTACATTTAAACTACTTATATTCAAGGATAGACAACAAACGATTACATTTAAACTACTACCCTTAGGGCTTGCACAAGTGAGGAAAATAAATGCTTTAGTGGTCTTTACTTGCATTCCACCATCACTTGTATGCTGTATGTAACTTTTTTTGGAGGGGTTAATTTACTTTTGTGCAACTTAATTGGTATGAGAAAATGTCAAAAACATTTAAGTTTTAAATGAGAAAGGTCATCTTGATAATACGCACTAGTTTGTCTTCCAACTAAAACTAAGCTAAACAAGAAAATCAATGGTGACTGCTTGTTAAAATTTTCCTGACACAATAGGCTAGTTGTATCAGTCCATATGCAACACAGCAACAATGAAAGTTGTTCTTGGACTCTTGGCCTTGGATGTGCAGATCTTCCAATCCTTTAAGTTGGTACTTGGTACTGAATACACGGGTGTTTTCATATCCCAAAAGCAGAAAAGAGAACCAAAAAACATGCAAGCATGTACTGCAATGAAAAGAATATTTGAATTATGATATAATAACTGAGCAACTTACGAAATCTACAAGCACTTAAAACAGATTCGGTGGGGAGAAACAAGCGAACAAATCCAAATGCTCGCAATGAGTTAACTTTTCAGAAATAGACAACTTTCACAACTTTAGATTTCAAGCATTGAACCACTCACAAGATCACGCCGATCCCTGTCACTGTTGAAAAATTGTAGCCACCTGGAACTTAGATGATATTTCGTTGATCCACCCTGTTTTATCAATAATGAATGTATGAATAGAAAATTCAGTCCACTGGAAAGACACGACAAAAAAGATGGTAAAAGTAACCCGGAATAATGCTCCAAAACATGATTCAAATTGACAAAAATCAAGCAAAACTTTCGACTTTACAATTGTGGTGTGCAGGTGTCAATGAAACATGCAGCAGAATTAAAAAAATTGTAAAATGAAAATAATGCTACTTCAATTCAGAGGTGTTCACTGATCCAAACTCTGCATCTTGATACGGCTTCTTCACAGAAACCCTTAGATTTCATTTGCAAACAATAGAATCCGTTTGAGACAACAAGTAACCAAATCTAACACAACTAATATTTACTTGTTTGAAAAAGAGTAGAATTCGTAACTCCAAAAGGATAATGTACCTACTTGTCCAAGGAGTGAAGCAATACAAGCACCAGTGTGAACAAGAGGACCTTCTTTGCCAAGTGCTAGGCCACCTCCTACCGAACCAATACTTCCAAATATCTATAAAATATAAAGAACATGATATGCATGAGATGGTTATATGCATAAATCCTCATCAGTCCACCAGAAATACAGGAAATGCCATCAGACCTTTCCAATTAAGGTTCTGAAAAGAAGAAGACCGTGGGTATCAACTCCTGCAAGTTTAAGTGAATTCAGCAACCAGTTAAAATACAATAAAACTATGCAAAATTCGGCATTGTCGATCGACAACGCAATCAGAAAGGCCCAAAAAAGTACAGCTTACCATTTAAATAACCCTTAATCTCAGGAATACCAGATCCTGCCGCTGCTGGTGCAAAATTGGTGATTATAAATGCCGAAGATAATACTAAAACCAAGTTGATCAATATGTACAGAAGAAACCCAGCGATGTATGACTTTTGAATTAAAGAAAAAGTCAGCGAGAACTTCCATCCAGCAAAGTTTTCAACGGAAATGTTGATGAAGACAGCAGCTAACCCAGTTCCTGAAAAAATCAGAAGGGAACTTTTACATTTGGAAAAGGGATAGGTAGGACGAAAGCCATGATGGTAAAATCCACAAACTCGTCGAAACCCGCCTCATTGAATTTCCAAAAAATAATGATAGGTAGCAAATTTGATCCCCAAGTTACATCAAGAAACAATCTCTTCGCTTTGACCCCCATCAAGCTTCACCCAAAACTTCAACTGATTGATGTTCATATTTTCAGAAAACAATATCTACTTCTTTTGCAATGGAACTTAAGTTTGTTGCAGCTCTCCAGTCAGTTAATCATGCAAAACATTGTAGATGATTCATAAATTCCAGAGCATCCCAACGTTTCCAACTAGTGTGTCACTCGTGTCAGTTTCTCCAATTTATCCCTTAAAGGCAAGTATGCAAAGAGAACTCCCCAATTCGTTAGTTTAAGATGCATTTCCGTAGGTAACTACAAAGGCTTCTAAGACAAAAATATACTTCACTACTAAATAAGTGTTATTCTGAGAGAGTACAATGTTGGCAGGTCGTTCATGCTGCTCTCCATAATGAAGTTAAAATAACAGGGTTACATAAGATACACGTCTGGTGGTGTTTCATATCTATTTGCATGGTATTACAGGCTTTTAAGCCACTTTAAATTGCTTACTTTCCAAGGTACCTTTTGAAGCTAGTTTACCTTATAAAAAAAAAAATCCAAACGAAATACAGAGTGGGTGAGTTATTATAAGTGACATATATACCACTTCAGCATCAACGAATTGAAAGAGACATGGAAGATATATTACAAGCAACATAAGGCAGAAGCTAATCCACTGACCTATGCCAATGAGCAACGCAAAGAACCATTTCACTCCGACGTAATATCCTACATAAAGCTTTCCTCTTTGTGCCTGTAGCAATTCATACCAAGAATCAGATGATAAAAGTATACCACTGTAACACTCAACACAGAGACATGTCATCTACTCACTATACAACCTGTTTGATTGTTCACATTAATGGTCACAGTACATATTCCCATAGGATGAGGTAATCTGTAATCTCACCGGACATCCCAAGTATGGTATATCCCTTGTTCTGTGCGATTGGCTACGGAATGGTATGTAATCACTCCGTAAACTATTATTCACCAGAAATGTGGTCCTAAAGTTTGTAATCCAATTCTATGTATACTCCATCCAATCAAACGGACCCTTGTGTTCTATATATAATATATCAGTGCTGCTACATATCATCCATTTGTATTACTTCTATTTACTTCAACATATACATGACAAAATATGACTTACCTCAATTATTTAGTCACATAATTTCTCCAAAATATGAAACAAATTACAATCAACCAACTAAGCAATGAAATGAAATAGTGACAAAAATCCAATGACAGCATTTCTCTATACTATTTTTGTGCGTGATATACACGGTGGCAGAAGCCACAGTAGGTCCAGTGGGGCGGCTGCCCCCACTGACTGTTTGCATTTTTTTCTTTTGCACCTTACTCTATTGTCCGAATCTTTATTTCAATATTAGAGCACCATGAGATGTCAGATGCAAAAAGAAAAAAAAACTACCGCCCCTTTTTAAAGCTCTTTAGTGTATAGTTAAAGGGTAGTTCAAATTTAAAAATGGCCAAATAATGGGATACTCACATTTTATTTAGGCAATCATTCATAATTATGACACTAGTTTTATCCATCTCTCTCCCTTTTGTTAGAACCCACCTATGCAATTTGAATGTGACTTTTAAGTATAAGATTGGAAGTAGGTTGATAAACGAACGAGTTACTCGAGTTTGAGCATGTGTTCGTTCGTTAAAAGCTCGTTCAAGATCAGTTAGTTACATAAACAAACAAAGCTTGAATTTTGAAGTTCATTTAGGGCCTATCTCAACGAGAATCCAATACTTCTTGGTCGTGAATATCTGAAGATTGCCGGGAGCAGGTTTGAAAAAAAGTCAAAAATTTCAACGGTAATAAAAATTCTAAGACCGGAATTGTAATTTCGTAATTGGCATTATCCAAAAAAGATACACAAATTTTTCTTGTGAAAAACAGTTGACAATGACATAACTATTTTTTGTTTAGCCAGAAGAGTAAAAGCCCACCTCATGGAGAGATAGTTGGCTGTAGTACGGTCCAAGGGTTGGGCTGTTCGCACAATTGCTGGATTTATCCTTAGTTAATTTCCTTGGGGTTCGTGATAATTGGAAGTCGAACAGTGGTCAGATTAACAATCTATTCTTTTTATAAGCTTTCAAACCAAGCTACTAATCGGCTTGTTCAGCTTTTGATGTAAAACAAATTCACGCTACTCGAGAACAACCAAGTTTTCGGCTTGTCCGGAGCTCGTTTGAGACTAGCTTGTTTCGCAAAACAAGCTAAGCTTGAACATGTTTGAAGCTCCTTAAGTTTTCAAACCAAGCTTGAACAACTAACTGGAATTTATCGCCCCAAATTGGAAGACGCAATATTTTTTTCAAATTGGAGCAAAGTTGCTAAATTTTGATATTTTAGTTAGTTCATTGAAGTTGTTCTAGGCTCAATCGACTAGGATAACATCAAACAAACAAAGAAAACAGGTTCACAGCAATAAGTTGTATTAGTAATTTTAGTTTATAGATATTTTAGCTTTGGCATTGTTGTAGTCAACAGTTTCCTATTATCCTCTGGTCGATAACTACCAAAATCACTGATGCTAATTCCTGCTCCACCATTGGATATACACATAAAGAGAGCTAAATTTAAACTGCTATACCTGTTCTTCCCTGTAGGCGTGATTCTCAACAACTTCATAATCAAGACTCTCCACTCGGTTTCCGTCTTCCTTCCTCGAGACCCAGAACTCGTCCGCCTCGCCTTCATCCGAATTCGGCAGTCGTGCCCACGCGAGCTTCGCCGACTCGATTCCGTTCTGAAACTGATTCGACAGCATGATCCCTTTCCCAATCCTATATACTCATACACCTACGTCTAAAGCAATTGCAAATTTGCAATCTTCAAGCTCTAAATCCACAAAACTCAAATCCTAAACCCTGAAGTAGTCTCGATTGGATGATGATGATTATGATGATGATGATACGAGTCCGCACAACATTTGGTGATTGAATACAATACAGCCTCTGAGATTCAAGTAAAAGAGAGATCCATCAACATGTAAACATATCTGTTACGTATATGTAGGTATGCGGATTTGGAAGAGTGAATTTGATTTGGGGAAGATGATTTTGGCGTTGAGAAATGGAGGGAGAGAATCTATGAGAGGCCCGACTACAGCGTAGATTCGTGAACGACTCTCTCTCTCTCTCTCTCTCTCTGTTTTCTCTCTCTATTTTGGGTGATCTGTTTCCGTTTGTTTTCTCAACGACGTAAAGATGCGGCTAAATAATCACTTTTATCCCCCCTCAGCTATCTAGTTTCTTTTTATTTCGTCCTTAATCTCTCAATTATCCGATTAATACCTTGTTTTCCTTTTGCTAAAATGAAAATCTCACAAATCAAGTGGGTTGATTTTGGCAAATGAGGAAATCATTTGCTAAAATCAAATCATTTGATTTTATGGAATTCTCATTTTAGTAAAACATTAGACCTTTGAAATTGATATTCTTTTAGTCTGATTTTGGTTTCCTCATCTATTTACTATAAGATAGTGACTTTTTGTTATTAGAGCTAACTTATGACTCGTTATTGTCACTAATTTGGTAGTCAATGACAAAAATTTATAGCCAAATAGTATGAGTTGTATATCAGATAAAAAAAAACTATAAATATCACTTATACCTATGGATTCTTGTGTACCTATATACCTATGGATTCTTGTGTACCTATAGACATGATGTTAGGGGAAAAAAATTACTTTTAGTCATATTTATAAAATACAATATTCGGTTGTTCCTTAATTTAAATAAAAAGTTGACCAAAATTACACTCTCAAAATATAGGAGTAGTTTTTTTTGGTCAATAGTTGTTTATGATTAAGAACAATAGACAAAAGTTCCTTCGACATCTTCAAAGAAGTGGTTATCATCAAGTAAATAGGTGGAAATATCAAAACTGGACAAAGTGCATATAATTTCATAATTTTAAGGATTCAATAGGTTGAATCGATTGCTTAAGGACGAACTAGAAAAAGATGAGTAATTGAGGGGATAAAACTGAAATGTAAGTAGCCGAAAGAGGCAGACGGGGGTTTGATCGTCTACGAACGGCAATGAATTAGAAATTGAGGGGTGTGTGTTTTATGAAGAGCAGCAGGGTCCAAAAAAAAGTTTCCTCGAAAGCACGGAACCGAGAAGCCTGTAGTGAGCAACTGCAGAAGTGTAGTGAGAATTTCGGCCTTCCATTATTGGTTTGGATGGTCCGAATCTTAAATAAACTGTCTGAACAATTTATTTAAGAAAACACTTTGAATGACCGAGATTTACTCACTACACAACCTCCGCTCCCCGAAAGCATATGCTTTTCATTTCCTAGACATTTTCGAGAAAACTTTTCTTGTAGCTCGACGGTTTGGTGTTTTTATCAGAAAATGGACGGTTTTGATGCGACCGTGGGGTATGAATTTCTGGTGGCAAAGGGAAAAGTATGGTGCGCCTACCACTAAATAAACACGAGAAAGTTGGAACATGCGACTTTGTGGGAGGTTCGCCGGTAAAATGGTGCCACGTGCAGAGAGACTCTCAACTCACTGAGTGGACACGTGTAAGAGTCAAGATTGAATAGTCATGGCACTTGGGTTGGGATCCCCTATCCTCCTACTTTCCCTCTCCAACCTTTGGAGAATTTTTTTCAATGCTCGTGGGCATAGTTTGAGCACGATTGTGTCATTGTGAACCACACAAACATGTGAGGTCTACACAGTTGAGAGCATGGTTGAACACGGTTTCAGACCGCACAAACATGTGAGAGAATTTAAAAAAAACAAAAGAAATGCAACTGACGGTCCGGATTGAAATGCCGAGCGATTATACATTTTTAAACGTCCGCAAAATTATATATTTCCTAAGTGGATCACTTAAAAGGTGACGGAGAGAGTACTTTTTTACGTTTTTCACACATTAATTTTGCTAACCTTTAAACCGGAATGACACTTAGTGCACACTTAGTGGAGTAATGTCCAGTGTCCACCACTAAAGATTTTAGTCGCACGTCCATTAACATTGAAAGATTATAGTAATCAAATTTTATTGCAATCATATAAAAATGCCTAAAATTCCAAGCGAGGATCATATTTTAGTTTTTTATGCAGTGCCCAGGCTAGATTAACCAAAAGGGCTATGGAAATTCAGGATCTTTGCTAATATATGGACGTTAAAAAGAAAACAGAGGTAGAAAAAGAAAAAAAGCAAAATAATTCTTTTTTATCGGCAAAAGTAATATTGTAGGAAAAATCAGTAAGATCCTTCATCAACAATTACTCCTTCCGGGCAAAATTTCTTATCTACTTTTACTATTCTGAACACATAAATATTATGAAAAGGTGTTATTCGAGGGTATTTCCATAACATTTTAAAAAGAATACTTGACGGTAATTTTTCCTTAAAAAAAAAAAATTATGATCGAGAATCTACAAATGCTTCATCAAATTCAAGAACCAAACACAGCCTTAGGGTGCCATTGATTTTGCTACCTGATGAAAGAAAACCATCAAAGCTGAATGTAAGAATTGTTCAGTTGAATGCTGCAGGTGGTCATCCATGGCAATGAGTCAATTACTAACAGAAATAGTTACATAGATACGGACCAAACAATGGAAAATTAGTCCCGCGTTTGTAAATGAAGTGTTACCGGTCCAATATTTCAAACGAAGAACAAAAAAACGGAGAGAGAAAGATGGGAACAAACTCCTTCGATGTCCTTACTCTACGGCCAGTATACTGGTGAAGATTTTTTGAACTAAAAAACCTAACCCCAATGATCTATGAACCAAAATAATACAAGACTAGTATATCTCCCAGGGATATTATCCTGTACCCTGGGGGCAGCCACAAGTACTCCAGTCTCACCACATTGGCGCGGGCGTGGTCCAATACGCCAAATTTGTCGGTTCCAGACTGTGTGGTGAGATGGTGTCGGAACATGTCTTAAGGAGCGCAGTAAATAACTTATCATTAGAACCCACAAAACTAGTATGTACCATCAAGCTGACCACGAGACAGCAATCTCTAAAACAGCTCCATCAACTGCTGCGCTACATCTGGCATCAGTAGTCATAGCGTGTTAACCAAAAATTTAGGGAATAAATCAACGAAATCATGAAGGGGGCTTCCATATCAACTTTCTAGAAAAGAATCGGTAATAGATGCATGCGCAAGAGGCTTCATGAGTTTTACAAATCACATAAAAGCGATAACTTTACAAGTCGTTCCAAATGAATTCCACAAATCAGTTCATTTCAGACCTCTTCATTCTAACAATAACTTGTGTTACTTCAACCAAGAAATTTTTTCCAAACTGAAACACGTGATTCAGGTATCGGAGGTTTCCCATAGCACAAAAAGTCTAATAACAGCAAAGTTGACTTTGTTAGACTAGACTCGTCAATCGAGAAAATACCAGCACTGCTATGATCACCACATTTGAGTGCACGAGCAGGCGGAGGAGGGGTGGCAGGGGCTAAGGCCCATTCAAGTTTTAGTACATTATCAAGTACTCTAAACGAATCTTGGTATATATTTGAAAAAATAGCAGTTTGGCCTCACAAGTTAAAAAAATGTTACTGTTACCCATTCAAACTCGCAATAAGCATTTAAACATGTTTGGAAATGACAAGTTGGGATTCGACAAGTTTACAACAAATTTAATGGTTTATTAACTGAATTCGGCTTAACAAATACTAATGGCAATGTAATGGAAACTGCATATGGAAACAAGCTCCTACGTACCTTCAAGGATAAATGGCGGCGTTTGGAACTCCATCCAAATATTAGGGCATGAAGCAAGATCCATATTCAAATATTTTGCAGCTAGGTATGCAGCTCCAGCAGCAATCTGATGAGGTTTAAATTGAAGCCACAGAGAGCTTCGAAGCCTACACAAATAATGACCAAATTTAGTACATGAAAAACCAAAAAGAAAGAAAACATTGTTTACCGTTGATTAAGGAATAAGTGAACTATCTAACAAACCCATCTGGAGCGAAGAGGCAATATCTCGTACAACGAGGACTACATAGTATCCGCAGTAACACAAACAACATCAGGTTAAAAATTCTTATGCAATACTAGACCAAAATATTGTCACAAACATGCAAGTCTCAGTTGTTGAAAGAAAAATGCCAAGCTAAAGATAACATAACCAAAGCTTCAGGTAAGAAAAGCTAGAAAAGGCAATTTTCCCTTACCAACTAACAAGCAGCAACCCAGGAGAAATAATATCCAAGAACCTTCTGCAGAATTGCTGAGAGAGTACAATAACTATAGCAAACAAGCGATACCCATCTAGAGATTACATCAACTCTCATGCCCAGTTCTGCTGCAGGGGAATTGCAAACGGTACAAGGAAATAGAGAAAAGCAACCCATGTTGCAGGGACATAATATGCAAATATTTTCCACACGATAAGTTGATCTCGAAGGCCTGCCAATTGCGAATGTGCTTACTTCCTCGCAAATGTGCATATAGGTGCTTAAGAATCCGCTCCAGGAGTCTAATGACATTACATAAACACTTGACTGATTGACTTGATCACCTATGCTAACTTTGGAGTACTTCACAATAACATGCTTCTCCTCCCACCCCGAGCCAAACAAAAAGGATCAATCGTGACTGCATTATCACTTTCCTATTACTAATAAACTGTAACAGTAGGGCATATAAATGCCAAACAGTAGAATAATCTACTCTAAGAAACTTAATTGTCAGGGTCTTGATCTGATTTACCCAAATGAAACCCTAAAAAACTACCACAACCCAGAAATATCACACTCGGAAAGTACAAATATTTACCTATAAAACATTGACACAATTTGCATTTTGCCCAGTTCAACAAAATGCCCAGTCCGCCGTCGGGTTTTTTTTTTTTTTTTTTTCCCGGGCTTGGGCTGCTTCTTCTTGTTGCTGTTGTTTGGAGCCTTGCAGGGTTCTAAAAGTTGGCTGCCTAGACCGACTAGAGGCTAGGCGGTGGTCCAACCCCTAGGTTAGGTGACTAGTCGACGCCTAGGCCCTAGGCGCCTGTCCTCCGCACGACTAGCGCCTAGTGAGTTTTAGAATATTGGAGCCTTCTAACAAAGAATCAGGAGGCAATCTTTTTTCTTTTGACCATAAAAAAGAGAGAAAAAAAAAAAAAACAGAAGGCACTGTGCCAACTCTGGTGTGAAAACTATTTGGTGCAGAAGAGTTGCCGTACCAGATTGCCGACATGTGATTTCTAGTTATGTATGTATTTATGTATCATAAGCCTAGAGTCAGAGTCTTCCAACTGAGTGACAATGATCTCGTTCCCATGCCTCCATCTTTGGAATACCAAGAATGACGTTAGTAATTACATATGAATATACATAACATCATTTATGTCAGTATGTAAGATATAAATAGACATAGAGAGAGCGGAACGTGAAAATTATGATAAGGGAAAGAATGGAGAGGGAAAATTTCTAAGAGTGGAGGTCACAGAAGGTGTGGGCCCTACAAACTGTTAAGGAGTAGATTACAAAAGCAAAATGTACAACGATACTAACCAATACCTCTTGGAATGGACCATTGTCAGACTAGCCAGGTGCATCGAATGTGAGTGTTAATCTGTATGTATGTATGTATGTATGTATGTATGTATGTATGTATGTATGTATGTATGTATGTATGTATGTATGTATAAATCTAGGGACCAAGAGCAAAAGGACTGAAAAACAAAACCTGGAATGTTTAAAACGAATATTATGCAATAACTATTCTGCTTTTTCCCCCCCTCTATAAGCAATAACTTTCTCTTGCTGCATGTACAAAAATCCATTACCCATAGGGTACTGGGTTTAGTAGATATGTCATCAAGGGAGAGAACTCAAAAAAAAAAAAAAGATAAATAAGTGGAATAGACAGTAATAAGGATTCCAATATTCTTTCATGGTGTGGACGAGTTTGTGCACTGGTATGCTAGTGAAAGATGCGATTAATTTCAGGTACATCACCACCCAACCCACTTGTTGCCCTGAAATTTGGAACTTCATGAAAATTTGTAAAGATTTTTCATGCTATACTGAAAACATTTCTGATTTTTTTTAAAGAAAACCAGAAAATATGATAGTACTACGCATATACTACTTTTGTGAAGATCCAAAAATAATTATTGAAACAGAAACAATAAAAACCAAAATGAAAAACTCAAGAATATGCAAAAAAAAACTCTCCCCAACTGTCGGACCATATATCCCTCATTTGGGTAGTCGATGATATTCAAAGTAAGTGGGGTCCACTAAATCCCATGAACATGACAAATACTCACCCAAACTCCATTTTTTGGCTTGTTTTTCTTATTTTTAACAGTGTCCTATATGGACTGCTGGACACCAAGTAGACTGGCAGCAACACTGAATGAAATCCAAATGATTTGATCTCACATGACCACAAGTCAAAGTGAGACGGGAAACTGGCTCTGGAGCATTTGTGGCTACCTTCTATAGCCAATGACCAAGTTAAAAGATATATTCATGAAAGGCATCCACAAAACATCGGTGGTTCAACTTCAGATGTAAAACAAAACTTTCCATGAACAGCACATCAATCCGCCAGCTAAGAATATCATACAGTCGAGCATGCTAATCTGTAAAGACCCTGCAATTATTTGCCAATCCAAATAAAATCAATATCGTATGACATAGTGACTACGTAGAACTCGAGGAAAGAGCTCACAACTCAACAAACATTTCAGAAATAAAGTTATGCAAAAAGAGAAAACAAACTTATGCTCCATGAGTCCATAAACATGACTGCCTCCAAACCTCAAGGCTGCAATTTGATTGAAATATAAACATATAGTCCATATTAATAACATTCCAGAGAGCCCTTCCTAGACAGGTCACAGCAGAACATGACACCGACAAATTTGTAGGAGGAACAAACTTCCAGTTCTAAAAAACCAAAAGAAACTTTGGCAGGTCGAAGATAGTGCTATAAACTTGCACTTAAATCTCCCCAAATAAACCAATAGAACCAGCAGATACCTTGTAGAACTCATGGCATCAATCACATTATGACAAAAAGGGATTGATAAACTTACCCTTCACTGATCAAATGCAGCGCCAAGTTGACCAAAACTGATTTCGAAAGGCCTAATTTGTCAAGAATGGATGTAAGAGGAACATATGGATGCTGAACATTTAGCTCAAAATCCAAAGTCGTCAATATCAATTGCTCAGCCTCAATCACCCGTTCTCGATACAGCTCAAACCAACCCTATTTCAAAAGATGAGCGATGTTAGGAAGCATAAACACAGCAAAGAATTCCAATTCGATTTATAGCAAATACAAGACATAACCTCTTGTAAACCCAAATGCATGTGGGAGACTTAATCATGTTTCCCACAACGATCGGCCATATGTTGCCATCCATAGACTCAGGCCTAGTTTCCCAAAAGATTTTATCAAAATTTGATTGATTTTATAAAATGAGGAGGGTTGATAAAATCTTAGCTTTTTTGCAAACTCAGCGTCAATAGGTAAGTTTGACGACGACATGCTAATGGGTGGTGATAGGGTCCGGTAGCTCAAGATCTTTGGGGACCTCGAAAAAGGCATCCCTTGTGGTGGTTATTTTCCTATCCTAGATATGGTTGTTCACAATGACAAACAAAAAGCCTGTTTGTTTGACTGAAGAGGAGCATCAGGTTGGACTATATATCCAAGGGGCCCACATATCCGTTGTTTGCTTAAAACTTTTATGGGCCAGATCAAATGTCCATTGGATATATATATATATCAAAAGGTGTGATATATATATATATGGAAGCCGATCTCCTAAGGGAGTCCTTATACAAAATTTGGTGCGGACCAAGCCATTTTCCAACTTTCCGGATCAAATTTTGACGATCCGAACCGCTCAATGTTTTTAAAATGCGTTTTCCAAGGTCCATGCGGGAAATCTTCAAAAAAAAATACCCGGAAGGGCTTGATCCAAACAGTTTTCGATAAAACTGTACAGCCCTTCCGGGTATTTTTTTTTTGAAGATTTCCCGCGTAGCCCCTTAAAAATGCATTTTAAAAACATTGAGCGGTTCAGATCGTCAAAATTTGATCCGGAATGGTGAGGTCCGCACCAAATTTCTCCTAAGGGAGTCCTTAGGAGATCACCCACATATATATATATATTATACCATGGTGGTTCAATTACTATAAGTACCATGAAACTACATAACCAATGAGATTACATATCCCTTCAATATTAGTACCCAATTCACAACAAGCAAAGGAGCCCAGAAGGGACAATTTGAATAATGGCACTTCCCATGAAATAAAACGTCATGCGTAAACACGATGGTGTTTTGAGGAAAAAAAGGCACTGCAATCTCCCCCTTTTCCTTTCTTTTCTTTTCTTTCTTTCTTTTTTGGAGGGGATGGGCGGGAAAGGGGGGAACTTGATGAAGTGAAAATACTTACAACAGGGAACATATAGGAGAGGAAAGTGAGGTCCTGCTTGTGGGTAACTTCACATGATGCTCTCAACACATCATTCAAAGGGCGTGGTGTCTCCTCGGACTTTGCGGCCAGAAAAAGAGTAGCTGTGGCAATCAGCTGCAAGAGAAGCGAATCAACAAAAACAAACTTTACATATAACATGCAAGAAGGAACAAAATTAACTATATCATCTAAACAAAGCACATATCTAGGATAGGATCTCAGTAAATAGCATCCTTATGAGTCCATAAACAAAACAAAACCTGGAATGTTTATCGCTGCAAATTTCAAAAAAAAAAAAAAAAAAAAAAAAAACAAAGCGATGGCATAAAAAAGAGATGAGAAACTTACATATCTATCGTGGCAAGCATGCGACCTTCGAACGAAAAAGCGATGGCATAAAACCATTGCAGTGCCTACAGTGGTCTGCGGCCTGTAGGCAAGTACAGAAACAAAATTTTCACAAGGATCAGAATGCTTAATACAATAATTAATCATGTTTATGGATGACAAAGAGCTTACAACTCCAATCGCGTTCCAAGATTCTGGAGGAAAGCACAATATGAGTACCGCAAGTGCGTTTCATGCAGAGCATCAATACCGTCTTTCCTAGACGGAGAACGATTCTCGATATCATCCCTTGACAAGAAAATCACTTCATCAACCTCAAACTCTGAGCGATCACGTTTACCGGTGGTAGAAGTATAGGCATTGGCATCTGGCCTTGAAGGCGCAGGGAGGAAAAAATTGTTGTCGCATGTCAGAATGCCATTATTATATGATTTCGGCCGATAGTCTTCCCCACTGTTTTCCCAGGTGGAAGAAGAAAATTTTCTCCTTTTCAAGGAAGGCGCAGTTTCCAGGTTAGCATAACTTGGATGATAGTTATACTCCTTAAGCTGCCTTGAGTAATCATGGAAATTGTTGTCATTCCTTAACCAGCTTCCGTCACTATTATAACTGGTAAAATTCTCAGTAGAGCCCACAGTGGAATGGTTTCCATTGAAAGAAAACCTACAACCACTAAGATAAGGGCCACCTTGTGAATGGTAAGTCCGCCCACGGGACATGGTTCCTGCCGAATTAACCAAAACAACAAAAAAGAACCAAAATTAGAAACAGAGATTAGTATAGACGTCTTACCATTAATATGGCAAAAAGTTTGCCGATTCGTAGGGTTTTTATTGAATACCCTGAATTAGTTTTGATTTTCAATCATAACTAGGGATTTACATTGTTACCCTTGGCCCAATCCACCCAAAAACTGAAAGACTGCTCCCACAAAACAATACAGAACACAAAAAAAAAAAGAAAAAAAATGTTGATTTTGTGATTGAGTTTTTGAAATGCGAAATATTTCTCCTATTACCTTCAAGACAATCTGTTATGTAATCAGGAAAAGTTGAAGTTTTTGAATGTATACCCGACAACAGAACTTGAAGCCACCATTGCCCATTGGAAGAAACATAGAACCAAATAACCAATATGCACTACGTTTAGAGACATACGACTTACACAACTGCCAGGAATATACCTAAAATCAACTTCCTCCCTAAGTTCAGGAAAGAAGAGTGATGATTTAACAGCCAAACTCTTGAAAAGAAACGCAAGCACAAACTAACAAACCATTTTTGATGTACCCTTTGTCAAGATTTCACTAATAAATTTATTGCCAATTAAAAAAAAGAAAAAAAAACTAACAAACCATTTTTATAGGTGGGTGGTACCATAAAAATGAGAAAATACATTCAGACAAAAAAGTATAAAGAGTTTTACGGATTAGTTATTACACCAAAACCCCAGGGAGGAAAAAAAAAAAAAAGCATTTCACTTGCAACGATGCCACCGTCGCATCATCCTGATAGAAAACTTCTGAATGATTTATACATTTTCGTAAGATTGATTCATACAATCTGCCATACTATAGGGTAAATTTTGAATCATCGAGGTCAAACGAAAACAACGGGTAAACAGAAAATCCTAAAAATCTCCATAGACCGTCCTGACCTCCTGTGCAAAATTTCTCCTTTTTTTCATAAGCGGTATCCAGGACAAGTTGCACGCACTTCAAATCCCGGAGCCTGAAGCTAACGACCGGGCAAAGTCCCCCAAGGACAAACTAAATTCTATCCGTAATACTTCTAAATAAACAATTTGAAGAACGAATCTACATAATTGGTGCAGTAAAGTAAACACCTCTTATAGGACTTCATAAAAAGAAACGAAATGTTCATTGCAACCAAACAGATCCAGAATCTAAAAAATGGGTACAAAAAAGAAAACAAAGTTTCGATTAAACTGAGCAGAAAATAAACAACCAAACAGATCGCAAATCTTGATTGTCACCAGATAAATACAACGAATTAAGATCAAACTGGTAGGTTTATGTAAATGGGATTACCAAATTCGAATTTGAAATTAGATCTGCTGAATCCGGATTCGATCGTCGACAAACGAGGTTGTGACGTGCACCGTGTTCGTAGTACGTTGGAGATGGATCGGAAAGTTGGGTTTGATATTTTGCTTTGGATTTGGTGTTTGGTGAGGACGAATTGGTTGAGACAGGAAAAGCACACCGCAATTTGGTGAAGAAAAGAAAACGTGTAGAGAGAGAGAGAGAGAGACTTGACCGAAAAGGATAAACGGAAGGGCCTACTACACTTTTATCCCCAGATTATCTGAAATGTGTCTCTTGTCGTCCCACAAATTTTGAAAGTATTCTCACTTGACCCAATTTATTGGTCCTTTTTAAAGATTTCTTGGCGGCACATAATCATTACCCTTGTCATATTTTTTTTTCATTTTTTTACCCTTTAAAACATCATCATTCCATTTACCTATTTTAAACAAAAGTGTGAAAGTGAAATTTCATTAACTAATACCCCCTTAGTTTTAAATTGGGACAAAAAATTTAGTACAACAAAAAGTAGTGTTTGAGACGAAAGATTGAAGACAGAGGGAGTAGCTTATTTGGCATCATTATTTTTTCTGTTTGTCTAAATGATTTTTTCTTCTTTTTGTATTTTTTTGGAATTAATCATTCTTATCGAAAAGAGGAATACAAAAAAAGTATAAAAATGTGGACCGAAATTGAATTTTTTTTATATAAGATGACTCTTTTAGAAAAAAGGCTGTTGTTTGATACTTTTTTTTGGTCTTAGTGAACTTTATTTAGTTTTGTTCATAATTTTTTACTTTTAGAATCATCTCGTTGAGACGGATAATTAATCTAAAAAATATACCATAAATCCAACAAAAATTCAGAAATAACTAATAAAACATGAAAAAACCAAATAGACAAAAGAATGGAGCCTGAAGTCTTAAATAGCTGAGATAATTGCAATTGAGTTCATTAGATACATTATGAAAATCGACGTTTTATGTTATCAGAATGCTTTTATTGTCAAAATGTAGAAAATAGAGAAAATGGCTTTTTGCAACGTACATCGGGGGAGAAAAATTCAATTTCTTACTACGTAAAATCAAAGCGTATATTAACTCATGATAGATTGTGTTGTCACATTATTTTTTAGCTTCATCTATCACTTGTTAAAGAATTATCTTCTGAATGTTAGCTCAAGAAATATATAGTATAACGAATTTCTGTTGTGTCAGAAACATAGCACTACTCGACTCCTTTTGTATTCTATTAGTGTTTTAGGAAATGGAAGGGAGTATCTTAGGCACTCAAGATGGAAAACAAATACTAGAGGTGAAAATTTGATCTTGTATTCCATTTTTAGAATCATGCTACAAACAATACAAATACAATAACTACACAACACACTCACATAGCATATGAGTCCCACTCACACTTCTGTTGGTGTAGCATTTTTGTCATTTTTATATTAGAAGCCCGCATGTGACGGAATTTGTCTTTTTATTTTATTTTATTTTATCCTTCGTCATTCCTAATCTATTATATGAGATATGAAAAAATGAGACTCGATCCCGAGATGTAGTGTGGGACGTCCAACATGAGCTAGCTACCACTTGCGAATCGGTCTGTTTTGAGAGCAAATGCTATGTAATGGGCTTGATTGCAATTATTTCAGTAGTTATAGATGAACTAGGTTGGTTTAAAAAGCTTAGGGGATAGTAGGAAAAATAACCCTAAATAAAAGACGTACATATGCGTATGGAATCTATGGATTGCACGAGTAGATAAGAATTGGGCCTGCACTTGCTGGCCCAATGGCTTAAACTCAAGCGTTGGGCAAACGGCAAAGTACAGAAAAATTACGACATTTCAACACACAACAAAGATTTTTTCATATTTTTTTTTTGGTAGTTACCCTCTACTTTTTATCATTATTTACGTCCAATAAAAAAGAAAATACAAATAAAATGCAGCAAAAAATCAATCCCAATATAAAAAAGACAAAATAAACCCGGTACTTGTATGTTTACCTTCATCACTTTTTTTCACAGTCAAAGTACACATAAACCAGCATTTTGACAGACAATTTTTAAGAGAAATTTCTCCTTCATTACATTGAGAGCTCAATATTTGGTAGTATTCTAACTTTCTACAATAAACAAATGGTTTGTTTATTGTGATGCAGTATGATGTTGCTATCACATTTGAGATGCTTCATTTCCTTTGGAAATAGATTGAATATGAAAGGTTTGTTTGATAAAAGGATAGAGAATTTTTATTTTTTTATGATATTAACCTTTGCAATCTTCTTCGGATAAAAAAATAAGATACTTTCGTGCATAATTTTTATTCTTTTTTGCACCAAAATAAACTACTAATAGAGATCTTTAATTTGATGAGAAAAAATTTGAAAAATTGTGTACGAAATATTTCACATTGCTAGCTTGTTAGGTTTATATTGAGGTTTGTTGGCTTCGCAATTTTCTTCGGATAAAAAAAGGTATGCATAATTATTATATTTTTTTGCACCAAAATAAGCTACTAATAGTGGAAAATTGTCTACAAAAGTATTTTTTTATTTTATTTTTTGCACCATATTATGTACGAAAGTATTTAATTTTTGGTTTGAACAATGCACGTGTCTTTTTTGTAATGGGCCTAGGTTGCGCGCCTCGTGCGCAGTAGTCCTACTAGTAGAAAATAAGGCATGTTGCTATCACATTTGAGATGCTTCATTTCCTATGGAAATAGATTGAATATGAAAGGTTTGTTTGATAAAAGGATAGAGAAATTTTTTTTTCCCTCACTTTCTTCAGCCAGACAAGAAAGCTAAAGAAAAATGTCACCATTCACTTTTCCTTTTACTTTTTTCTACTGTATTAAAATCCTAAGATGGTGTGATCATTTAATAACTTTTTTTTGTTGTTGCCCTTTTCCCTTTTTTATGATTGTATAGTAAATTCTTCTTACACCTACCAATCCAAACAGTGGAGGCTCCAGGAATTCTGGTGAGGTTGTTCAAAATTCAAATTTTTTAGGTCAGGGTGTTCAAAATATAAAAATTTTAATTTTAATTTTTTTTTACATGTATTTCTAAATTTTTTTTTTCAGGGTGTTCGGGTGACCACCCTGCCCCTTTCTTGGAGCCGCCTCTGAATCCAAAGGAGTCAAAAAGGTACAACAAATCTAGCCGTCCAACATGCCAATGGGTCCAGGGTCCTGTTGGACCTTTGGCCTCACTAAAAAATTGTATGTAATAATATTGCTTTATAGAAGTACTTTTTTTTTTTAACAATTCTTTATGTAATACATTATACTTGTTTTTTTTTTAAGTAATTCTTTTCTTTTGGAAAAAATATTGTTTATAATTTTGTCACACGAAATACAAAAAAATTGATATTATTGTAAACTTTAAAGACCAAATTTTATTGTTTGTGAGTTCAGTACTTGCACTGTTGCACATGGTAGTTTATTAGTATTGCATTACTCTACATACAATTTGAGATTTCATTCTTGAATGTTTCAAACCATTTTTTTTTAACCACGGTTCTTAATAAGTTTTCTCTTAATTTATTACTCATTTCTCCATCTTTCTCCGCTCATCACTAAAAAAACCTCCTTCAAAACATAACCCAAACAAAATATTGTCCCCTCCAACCAAATTCTATCCTTGTGTAACCATGACAACACGTAATGTGTTGATGTGATATTGTGTCACGGTTTCATTCGTAAAGGGTTGTATGTGTGAGGGATAAGAGCCCGAGGCTGAACTGTACAGAGTGTTCGGTCAGCCTGGCCTTAAACTCCACTTTGTGCACAAACAATCGTTCAAGGGTGGCAAGTGGTAGGTAGCTCATGCGATAGAGTTCTTGAATGTCTCGCATTGTATCTCGGGATCGAGTCTCATTCTTTCCTCTCTTATGTAATAAATATTAGCAATGACGAATGACATAATTGATCAAGGTGGAATCATGACACTAGTCAGTACACACCAGTCACAGTTGACCAAAATTTGCTCAATCATCAATTTATCAGGCACCAAAGTTGTTCCTACATTATCTCAGTTTTGCGCAAAAACCATCCATTCATCAAAATTCCATGGCCTCCGCCACGAATGAAATCGCCCACGACTTCTCCCCTTTCTTCCTAATCTACAAAGACAACAACACCGTCGAAACTCTCAATCCCCAACCACCCCACGCGCCGCCGTCTCCCTCCGACCCCACCACCGCCTCCAAAGACATCACAATCTCCCCCTCCACCACCGCCCGTATCTACCTCCCCAAACCTACCACCACCCAAAACAAACTCCCCATCTTACTATACTTCCACGGCGGCGGCTTCTGCGTCGGCTCCGCATTCGCCGCCGACACCCACCGTTTCATCACCACCTTGTCTTCCCTATCCAACTGCATCGCCGTCTCTGTCGAATACCGCCTCGCTCCCAAACACTTTCTTCCAGCCGCTTACGACGATTGCTGGTCGGCTCTCCAGTGGGTCGCTTCTCACTCCTCGTCGGTCGCCAAAGTACGAAATTTTCCTTTTAAGCTTTGAAATTAAATATCTGTTTCTAATTTCCAATCAACATTCGGATTATCTACCCATTTGCTTCAATTTAAAATCCAATAATTTGTGCAGTTTAGATAATTGGAATTGATTAGACGATAAAACAAATTTATTTCAGGAAGGCGGCGGCGACGAACCATGGCTCTCTGATCACGGAGACTTCACTCGGGTTTTCATCGCCGGCGACAGTGCCGGCGGGAACATTGCTCATAACATTGCCATGAAGGCCGGAAGGGAGAATCTACCCAATGGAGTTAGAATCTTGGGGGCAATTGCGTCACACCCTTATTTTTGGAACTCGAGTCCAATCGGGTCGGATCCGGTTTTGGGTCACGAAAATCGGGTGGGTTCTCGGCTTTGGATGTTTATTCACCCGTCTTGTCCGGGCGGGCTTGATGATCCGGTGATTAACCCATGGGGACCCGGGGCTCCGAGCTTGGCGGGTCTCGGGTGTTCGAGGTTGCTGGTATGTGTTGCTGAGAAAGATGCACTGAGGGAGAGGAATTTGAGGTATTATGAGGCTGTGAAGGAGAGTGGATGGAGAGGGGAAGTGGAGTTGTATGAAGCTAAAGGACAAGGTCACGTTTTTTATATAGCCGAACCTGAATCTGAGAGTACGAGGATTATGATCAAGAAATGGGTATCGTTCATACAGAAGTGAACCAAATAGATGGTTTGGTATGCTATAGTTTGAGTCATTATTTTGGTCATCTTAATATTGGTGTTAAGGATGATTGTGTACTGTCATGGGAAAAATAAGTAAATAAAAGTATGTGAATGTTGTACATCTAAGGAAAATTGTCTTTTTTCTTCTTTACTACTAGTAGTTTTCATCAATGATTGTGTATTGTGAATTTTACAGAACCAAGATGCTTGTTGCTTCCTAATAAGTTTGTTTGTATTGGAGAATTTTCTACCTACAAGTTTGATGAGATTCAGAATGTAAGAACCCTACGGATTTCATCAACCACAAAATTGCAGAGCATCAGCCCAGGTCAGTTAAAGAAGTTTGAGGTTGATTGTGTATTTGCTCTAGTTTGGTTTGTTTTCAGAACCTTTTCAATTCCATTCCCTTGTTGCCTTTTAAGTTTACATGGTTCTGGAGCTGGCTTGAACGGAGATCAAGGTGGTGTTACTCGTGGAGTCTATAGAATCAAGAACAAGCACAGGGTGCCACACAAGCACGGCCGTGGACATAGGCCCACTAGGCGAACATCTAGCTAGGGCCTCCAATTTTCGGCCCAATAATGGGGCTCCCAAATAGTGGATTATATTAAATATTAGGTATGTCAAGCATTTCACAAAGTAGCGGTGGTAGTCTGGTGATAAGATTTACGTGTGCTTGACTATGGGATCACGTATTTGATCCCTGTTGCATCTAATTTATTAACGCGAACACTATTCGAACGGTGTTGTGATTTGTGTTTGGGTACTAAAAATACGTTACACGCGGTGTGCCATTGAACCACAAGACATTTTTGCTTCTTATATTGAACAACTAATATAGTATACAGAAATAAATGAGAGACCCTATTTTCAAAACTTACTTAGGGTCCCGAAAATCTCGGAGCTGGACCTGGTGTTGTAGGAGGAGCAGGGATAGGTGTATGACCATATTTCCTTGTCTTTGTCCCATCCCCTAAACAGGTCTGTGCACTCTGAGTTGGTTAGTGGGTAATCTATTATGCATCATAATCCAAATAACCAACCTTTAGTATCAGTCTCATCCTTCTTAATCAGGTATTAGTGGATCCAACCCAAGCAATGGTAGCCATTGCCATCGATGATGTTTTGGACTGTCATGGGTATGAGGGCCAGGATGGATGCTTAGAAGCAAGAGGACCATGGCCACACCACCAATCATTCCATGGATTACTTTTGCCAATCTCAAATTTAAAGTTCAAATGTTTCAAAACTATGAAGCACCAAAACGCCAAAATGATGCCATATCAGTGTAAACTCGCTGGGAACACCGAAACACACAGGCTAGAAGTCTCTCTTTTTTTGTCTTCCAAAGGAAGCTAACAAAGCATGTGCCAAACATGTGCCCTCCAAACAAAGGGTATGTGGAAACTTCAACCCAAAAATTACTAGCCCACAAACAAACCCTTTTCGGCAAAAAACAAAGGGCATGACAAAATTAGAATAACGAGGGACCCAACAGGATCAATCCCTTTAGGTTCACATATCACTTTAATTGCCATTTAAGGTATCAATTCAGAAAGTTTAAGTTCGATAATCATACAATGTAAAACTCAAACAACAGAATGGTAAAATTAGATAACTAAATACGGACAATTCAAAACCCCATTCTCTGCCATGGATGTTCAAACTTTTGCAGCTATGGCCACGTCCATCTGTGATAGAGGCCAAAACAACAATCACTTTCATGTTCAAGGCCAACGAAACTGATTTCATCTTGATAATAAAAAAACTAAATAAATATTCTATTTTGGTTGGTTTATAAATATTTCTATTTTTTTGGGTACTTCGGAATATCATAGATTAAACGAAGACGAGAGTATCACGATACGTAATCAAAGACATAAAAAGCAGTCAACCAAGTTTTGGCAAAGGGGAAGCTAGTGTCTCATGTGACCAAAACCCCTTTTTATCTTTGCTCACATAATTAAGGCCCGGGGAATATCAGCAGTGACGAGTTCTTCGACTTGTTCTGCCCCCAGTCTTGCTGTGTTATCTGCACTTTGATTGGCTTCTTGGTATATGAGGGTGAGAGTTACGCCCTAGCGGACAAGCAGCATTCTTGAATCTTCAATAAGAGCCCCCAATTAGGGTGATTCTCTGGAGCTCACTTTTAACAGTCATGCTTGAGTCAACTTCAATCTTCACCTTTACCATACCTTTCTCTAAAATGATAGTGAGTCCTCTGTATATAGTTCAAAGTTTGGCTTCCAGAATAGAGCTGCTTGTTGCTTTCCCATAGTAGCCAAGAATCTAGATTTCTTCGCTATCTCTAAAAACTCCTCTAAAGCCGGATGAGCCATTGAAGTCATACCAACATCCATATTTAGGGGTTGTTCCACTACCGACTTAAAGTATTTTTTGGTTTGTCTTTATTCAATTTTTTTCCGCGTTTATTAGTTTTGCGTCAACCTTTTTACATCTTTTGATTTGTCTCGACGTGTAAAGACAACCAAAAAATTGAGAGACCTGCATTAGGCAAATACCAATGAATTAGTTTAGGTTATTTAGAGCCATTGGTGAGAACCGATTTAAATGCCTCATTGATCTCTTGGGAGTAGGAAATAAAAGCCTTAAACTAACTGTAGACACCATGTCAATGTTATCAAAGCTTTTTCTATTTCGATCCTATAAATTTGCCAAAGCATTGTGGCAAAACACGTGCTCTAAGGCGTATCATTTCCTATTCCAGAGATCTTTTTAGACTTGAAATTACGGGGAATCCAGTCTAGTCTAGAATGGGGCTTCCAAAGCTATTCCTCAGCCACTGGCTACTATGAAAGTATGACCATATTTCCTTGTCTTTATCGCATTTAATGTCGGCTCAAAAGTTTTGGAGGCCCAAAACAAATTTTTTAACTGGGGCCTCCTTATATTTTACATACAAAAGTTGATCAACACAAAGTCTTCGTAAAAAAAATCATTACATAAGATATACAATTACAAAAATTTAAACAAGTAATTTTTCAAAAACAAATAACCATTACAGTACTTTAAAACCTATCATTTGAACATTAATCTTCTCGCACTTTTAACTGCAAAAGAACTAAAGCTTAGGAATGGGCCTATTCTCATTTGTAGCAGGTTTAAACCAAATTTTTTTAAACCTAATATATGTAAGGACCTTAACATTTTGGGGCCCCACTTCCAACAATTTTTTGGAGGCCTAAAACCGCGACTGCTTTGGCTTATGCTATAAGACATCGATAATGTTTTAGACTCTCATGGGTATGAGGGCCAGGATGGATACTTAGAAGCAAGAGGGCCATAATCACAGTACCAATCATTAACAATGCTTCTCCATATACTACATGAATATTCTACCGTGAGGTATAAGACATCTTGACTAAAACTAAACAGATGATTACTTCTGCCAATCTCAAAGTTAGTGGGAGATTTCACATCTCAAATGCCAAGAAAAAAAAAATCCAACAGAATATGGTAGGTCACTTTACCTCATATAGATGCGTCTATGTCCGAGTCCGCATCCGAGTCCACGTATGAGTCAGTGCCGTAAGAGTCCGCATCATCAATAACTAGGCTAGTGACGTCATTGCGCGAACCTGGATAAGGAATTCAACAAGAATTAAAAAACTAAGTATTACCGGACACAATTGAACACTGTCTTAATTTCATTCGCCAATCTCACAAAATGACAAGTAACAAATTAAAACAAATGGGTCTGGCTTTATGATGGAGATATTGATAAGAAGGCTTCGCCAAGATTTTGCAATTACTGAATCATGCTTCGGACTATCAAGTGCGAAACAATCCAACAATGACAAATAGTTGGCTTTCTATCCACCTATTTCATAAGGGCTACTGAAAATTATGTTCTATATGCAGATATTCAAATCTAGACACACTCAAGCAACCCAGGCGATCTAATCCAAATTCAAGGACTTCCAACTCAGCCCTGCGAGGAGAATATTTCTCTAAATCACATTGTCAAAGCCAATTAATGATGGGATTAGCAGAACACAAATAGCAGGGGCTGACTACACCAATGACAAAGGTATTTGGGCGATACCACCTGGCAATGCCTCGATAGCCCCAAATTTGTTATTGAAAGTTTTGCAAACAATTTACCTGGACTAAAGTTATGGATATACAACAAAAATCTAATGATATAACCAGATTTACCTCGTTCCAAAAAAGGCTCAAGAATGGATTTGGCATGGGGATGATCCCAAACTAGGGATTCCCACCATTCATCTTCTCCTGTAATGCACTTGAGAGCAGGTGGTGCTGTTGCTTGTTCGTTATCCATTTGCAAAGAAAGAGGCAGTCTGTTTAGCATAGAACACTTGGTTACATGAATAAGTTTTACAGATTCACACACCATTTTTCCAGTATATATGCTCTTCAATTTTGGTAGGAAATTTAGAAATAAGTACTGAAGTCTTGGGAGTGTGATTGCGTTGCTATCACTCATCATATCTTCTCCTGTTATTATGTCCTCCACATTGTCACACCTGTCCACTTTAAGTTGTTCAAGGTTTGGGAAGTTTTGAAGCAACTCGACAGGGAAAATGTTCTTCACACTGTGACAACTTTCGAAGGTCAACCTCTTAAGGTTAAAGGAAATGTTGCGTGGTGGTATGATACCGTCGAAGAGTAACCTAAAGCTGGGTAAATTAGACAAATAAAATGACTCGACGGTTCTAAGAGAGATCTGGCTTTCCTCTGAGACGAATGATGACGAAAAGATGAATTGTAGCCCGTCACAGCCTTGAACTTCACATCTGTGTAAATCTCTGGCATCTTTCAACCCCGGGATAGCTGATAAGCTAATAGGAACATGGAATCCCTGAAGCACCAAGAAATTTATGTTGTTGGGGAGCACAACCTGATCTACTCCACTTCGGAAAGGTTTAGATTCAACATTGATAAGAACTTCATTGCCGTTTGATAGCGGCCACATGTCTCTTCCCACCATAAGAGAGTACTTCTCCAACCCTTGGAACTGCTGAGATGTCACGTAGCAAGTGAGCTCTGCTACATTGCGAAGGTGGACAGAGACAACTTTTAACTGACTCAAGCACAGGAGATCTTCTGCTGACACTTCTACTCTTGTCCCGTCAATTATAAGGCTTTGAAGTTTTGAGAGCCTACGTAACTTACGGCTAGTAAACTTTAGTCTCTTATTGCCGGAGAGGTCGAGTTTTCTGAGATTAACCAGCTCTTCTACACCTTCCGGTAAATTTCTAATCAGACTGTTTGTCAGTTTAAACAATTTGAGAGCCTTCAGTTTCGTCAGTGATGGCACATCCTCCAGTAGTTCACTGTCCGCCAATATTAATGCAAGCAAATTTGCCAAATCGGATATGGAGTTTGGCAGCAACTTTAGTTTGTTAGCGGACAAATCCAATACCTTCAGAAAATGCATATAGGTGAAGAAAAAATCTGGAATCAATGATAATTCGTTCGCCCCTAACAGTAAGGTGGTAAGCCGAGGGCAACGAGGTGGATCCTCAGGAAGTTCTTTGATAAAGTTGAATGTTAAGGAAATCCTCTCAAGATCTTCAGACCAGTCGTGGTATGTTATACTTTCAATGAGCTCGCCAGATTTTACCATGAATCGAGGACTACGTTTTGTTATTCTGAGAGCCATATCTCTGATCAAATCATGAATGCGAACACAATCTTCCCCACTCTCGTTGGTATATCTCTCCAACAAGCTGGCATTGTTTAATTTGCGCAATATAGCTTGACCGTTGTCAAACTCTGCTTGTAGACTGTCAGAATCTGCGATTAATCCCTCTGCGATCCAATATTCTAGCAGCTCTTTCACCGGGATGTCATGGTCTTTAGGATACAAGGCACAATATAAGAAACAATCCTGGAGCATCTTATCTCCTAGGCGAGTATAACTAAATTTCAGTTGCTTGAAAACCTCGCCGCCACCACCTCTGACGTCTTTCGTTGAGTTGATCAATTCATTCAAGGCATTTCTCCAGTCATGGGGTTCTTTCAATCCTGTCATACTTCCAACCACTGTAACAATTGCAAGTGGCAAACGCGCACATTCTGTGGTAATCTTAGTTGCAATGTCTTTCACTTCTGGAGAAAGCACCGCATCATGTCCAACAGCCTTGCAGAGAAATAGCCTCAGCGCTTCCTCCTCCGTGAGAAGCTCCACTTTGACAGTTCTGCAATACATCCTTGTACACACTTCTAACAATCGGGTAGTTACCACCAGTTTACACCCATTAGATGTGGTTGGCTCTGGAATACCCACTCTGTACAGATCAAATGCTTCCCATATATCATCTAATATAAGGACGTACCTCTCTCCTCGGGAAACCCTTTGGTTGAGGTCTGTAAATAATTCTGATGCTCTCATTTCTTTATCTCCATCTGAAAGACTAATATTCATAGCCTTAGCTATGTTCGTTTGTAGTCTTTTAATAGTGAATGATCTAGATAAGGTGACCCAATAAACAGCATCAAACTTGCTTTTTTCTTCCAAGAGCTGATTGTGAATATGCTCCATGATGGTTGTTTTGCCAATGCCCCCCATTCCGTAAACGCCAATCTTTGTAACCTTGACATCCATCAAGCATTTCCAAACGTTCTCTTTGTTCCTTGTGGTGAATTCAACAAAATCTTCCGACGGTGGTTTCAACAGTCTGCCAGCTAAATCTCTGCCATTTTCTTCAAGTTTCTGCAAACAAAGACATAGCTAAGGTATGTAACGTATGTTTGTCACAAAAAGTCATGACGAATACTTGAATAATATTCTGACAGTTTTGAGAAAGCAATTTTAATTCTTTTTGCAAAAGACAAGCGTGTAACAGTGAACTTGCAGCAAATATGTTGTTCGAATTAGTATTACACCTGATTCCTTCCCTTCAAATCCAATATTCAAGCATTAGCGTTAGAAAAAAAACAAAAAAAACGAGGAAGCTGCTACAGTATACCCCCCTTGTCGGGGGACACAATTAACCACTCAATGACATAACATTAATAATAAGAACACAACAACAACAATAACAGAATCCATCTAGTCCCCAATCATTGGAGGTATGGACAATGATGATTGAAGATAAACCTAACCTTTGGCAATATGCACAAAGTGTCTGCTCTCACAGAATACCACTAAAACAGCTGCCCTCTAAAGTTCCAAGAATCGAGGAGCTACATGACGTTTTGAATGCATAACAAAAAAACATGGATTGCTTAACAAAAACCACTCAATTGCGTAACATTTATTAACCACTTAATCGCATAATATTAACTTTTAGAAGACATAACATTTTAACCACTCAATGACATAACATTACCTTTAAAAAAGGCGTAACATGTTACGATTAGGAGACAGCATAAAAGGAGGGGCATATTGTAGCATTTTCCAAACAATAAAGCTACATACAGGGGTGAAGGGTCCTTCTAAAGGAATGTTATGCCAGTAAGCCGAGACAAGAACTTGGCTAATTTAATCAAAGACGACTAGTTTCTGTTGTGTATTTGTCAGAGTTGCTTGCTGGCTAAAAACTCACCCAGCTACTAACGAGCGGTGGGTGCCGATGCGGGTGATCGTCTCGTTGGCCTTCTGACGGATGAATGCGGGTTCTAATAGATCGATTGGGCAGCCGTTGATCTGGATTAGACCGCGCCCGGGCTTGCAGCGGGCGGAGGCCTCTGCGTTATTCATTCGCCGCATGCACTGGACTAATTCGATTTGGACCGCCGTCATCGGATGAGTAATTGTGAAGGTGAAGCAATCAAGTAGTGATTGCGCAATTTGTTGATGATAAAATTGGATGAGTAATTGAGGGGGTCCTTAGGTGTGGGGTATGTTTGTTTGACATTTGTGACTAACCAAGTAGGAGTACTATAAGATACGAAAATGATAAGTGTACAACAACTAACTTCAACAAATCTCCAACACATTCATATAGTGTGTGGAGCCCACACACATTTAAGTGTGAAGTGTGTGTGGGCTCCACACAACACATTCACTTTGTTCACTTCATATTTTCAAAAAAAATTCCAAAAAGATTTTTTCCATCATCTCTCATCTCTTCAATCATTAATCACATTTCTCTCTCTACTATACCCCTCTCTTTAATCATTATTCTCATTTCTCTCTCCAATTATTACACCTCTATCTAATTATTACTTTTTTTCTAAAAACCCATCCAAACACTATCTAAAAAATATTTCTCAAAATATTCTTCTCAAAACTCTCAACCAAACACAGTGCTTACCTCTTATATCGTATTGTAAAATTGATTTTAATATTGTATTACAAAACAGATTTTCGTGAGGAGGCCTGTAGAAGTGACAAATGGCATGAACTTATTAGATTGTGATTCAAGTTTTTAAAATGAGACATGTAACCTAATCATATCACAATTCCCAAATATTTTTGAATTTCAAAATACTAGATATTTTGTTATTCCATAATCCTTCCAATCATGTTTATTACAGACGTCTGTCTAAAAAAGTGTATCTATGTCACTATTTAAAGCAATATGTCTTTTGATTGAAAGTCCAAACATAAGTTTCTCATATTTAAAGGGGCCACTTAGCCAAAAATTCAAAACATTTGACATTTTTAAAGGGAAGGACAAGAAACTTTTGAAATCGAACATAAAAACAAAAAACATTTGACATTTTTAAATGGAAGGACAATGAACTTTTGCAATCGAACATAAAGACAAAAAAAATTAGTAAGATGTTACTAATTTTTAAAAGTTCTAATTTCGAACATAAAATTAAAAAAATCACCACCCAATCTCCGGCCAACTACCATCCCACCTTCGGCCGACCACTTCTGGCGACCACAAAAATTAGTGAGATGTCACTAATTTTTAAAAATTCTAATTTCGAACATAAAATTAGAAAAATCACCACCCAACCTCTGGCCAACCACCACCCCACCTCTTGGCCGACCACTTCCGGTGACCAAAAAAATTAGTGAGATGTTATTAATTTTAAAAAATTCTAATTTAGAACATATAATTCAAAAAAATCACCACCCCACATCCGGCTGACCACCACCCCACCTCTGGCCAACCACTTCCGGAGACCAAAAAAATTAGTAAGATGCCACTAATTTTTAAAAATTTTAATTTCGAACATAAAATTCAGAAAAATCACCACCCAACCTCGGTGGCCACCACCCCACCTCTTGGCCGACCACTTCTGGCAACTAAAAAAATTAGTGAGATGCCACTAATTTTAAAAAATTCTAATTTCATACATATAATTCAAAAAAATCACCACTCCACATCGGGCCGACCACCACCCCACCTCTGGTCGTCCATTTCCGGTGACCAAAAAAATTAGTGAGATGTCACTAATTTTTAAAAACTCTAATTTCGAACATAAAATTCAGAAAAATCACTACCCAACCTCCGGCCAACCACCACCCCATCTCTTGGCCGATTGGCCGACGACTTCTGCCAACCAAAAAAATTAGTGAGATCTAACTAATTTTTAAAAATTCTAATTTCGAACATAAAATTCAAAAAAATCACCCCCCCCCATCCGGCGGACCACCACCCCACCTCTTGGCCCACCACTTCTGGCAACCAAAAAAAATTAGAGTTTTTGTTTTTTGTTTTTAATTTAACAACTATGTAAGTTTGTCCATCCAATGTATTTTAGTTTAAAACCTAATACCGGTCATTCCAAGTTTCGTTAAAAATTTATTGTACAGAATAAAAGAACGTCGCCTGCAATTTTAAATTACGACTTTTATGGTGATAGCACGATAGGTTTTATATTTTGCGTTTAAAATAGTTACAGATGCACAATATGCATTTACGTAATTAGATACTACTATCATAGTTTTATAATTGCATGTATCGGTTGATCAAAAAGTATAGTATACATACATGATAACCCTTTTGATCGTATTTTGCAATTTATAATGGCATAATTAATAGGGCCACTTATTGTGTCTTTGTATTTGATTGCAAATGTTCCTTGTCTTTATGTTTGATTGCAAATGTTCATTGTCCTTCCCTTTAAATAGGCAAAATATTGTGTCTTTAGGTTTGATTGCAAATGTTCCTTGTCTTTATATTTGATTGCAAATGTTCCTTGTCCTTCCCTTTAAATAGGCAAAATATTGTGTATTTATGACTAATTATTCCTATTTAAAGTTGAAAAGTAGAAGTAATAAATGCAAATGACAAGTTACCACAAGCAACCTTAGTAATATTAATCTGGACTCTTCAGTTGGAAACTAAATCAAAATTGGGGAATTACGTAATTTTTTTTCCGCCTCGCATGTTACCACAAGCAACCTTAGTAATATTAATCTTGTGGAAACTGAATCAAATAATTCAAATTTCAAAATTTGGACGAATCAGTATATTTCTTTTTAAGATGAATTTAAATAAATTTTCACAATAGAATATTTTTACAAACAATTGAGTTAGTCCACAAAACTAAGTTAAGTTAAGTTAAGATATTTACCTTGAAAGAAGGTTTCAATAAATGCTAATGGTTAGTCCAAAAAATTAATTATTAAGAAAGTAAATCAAGATCTATTTTATATTATATATTATTGCAGAGCTACTTTTCGTGAGAAGAGCTAGCTCTATGTGTGACAAATAGTTGTAATCGACATGACCATAATTATACTTTTTTTTAATTAAAAGTGATAAAATCTTAACATTCTATAGATGTTTGAATTTTAAAATTCGAAATCTCTAACATTATAATTTCCTTATCAGAACAAAAATCATTCAAATCTCATGTATATATGAGTTGAAATAAATCTCTTCCTATCCCAATCCTTTTTGCGTAATATATATGTGCCTTCTATGGTGCTATCAAAGGCTCAATAATCAAGCAAAGAAAGCAAAAGAGAAATCGCTGCATGTAAGCCAGTAAGATTTTTTTTTCTTTTTTTGCCGCCTATATTGTTGTACATGTTCTATGTGTGTTTCTATATTGACAAACAAGTCAAAAGATCAAATGGTCCATGTATACCACACGAGATTTTTTTTATCGATGCATTCTGTTTTTTCTAATTTTTTTTTCCTTGAAAGACCTTTATTTGATATCTATTAATGCAAATTGTTTTATATGAAGTATGAACAGATTCAACGGCAAGTACGTCAATGTGTGAAGGTTGAAGGAATTTAAGACTGTGTGCCAAATAATTAGAACACGGCTCAAAAAAATCTAAGTAATGATTATATGTAAATGCATGTATTTTTTATCGTATATAATTATTACTGTTAAATATGAAATGATACCGGTAATTTTTCAGTACTGGTACATGCCATACTAGTAACCAAAACGATACGATGTTCGGTACGAGATTGATAACTTTTGTTTTGAGCTATTATTTTTCAATTTCTTGAATGTGTGCATCGTTTCTGAAGTAAATATTTGGCCTCAGAACATTATGTAACTCCTTTCTAGAAGTTCACTATGGAAGTCGATTTTTCCACTAAGTACTGCAGGGGATCTTGAATGGCTAGATAGGTTCAAACTCAAACAATGAGGCTTTCCACGAATGATCTCTGACCATTGTCCCATTTTGTTGATGGAGTGTGATAGAGATTGGGACCATTACCATTCAAGTTCTTTAATATTAATTTGGGTGAAAAATCGCATAGTATTAAATTAATTCAGTGCTTTTTAGTATTCAGGTATATTGGAGTTTCATTTTTGTTCTTCCAAGTAAGCTGATCAAAGAGATTGAAGGGAATCTGATGGCCTTTTTGTGGTCTGATCCTGATCTTATTCACAAAGGGGCTAAGGTTGAGTGGGAGTAGGTATGTTGCCTTAAAGCTGAAGGAGGGTTGGGGTTAAGAAGAATTAAGGATTGGAAAAAGCGACTATGCTTAGGCATCTTTGGGCTTCGTGCAAGAAAGTAGATACCCTTTTGGGTTAAATGAGTTCATACCAATGTCATAACGGAAAATCGTCTTTGGAATATGGTCATTCCCCGTGATACATCTTAAACTATGTGAAAAATCTGGGGTCTTAGATATCTTGGTATGCCTCTTATTAAGTACCACATTGGAAATGGTCAATCTACATTCGTGTGGCTTGATAACTGGCACTCATTATTCTGGGGACAATATTATGGTCAATAGGGGAAGATCTTTACAAGCCAAGGTTGCTTCTAGTATTGTAAATGGACATTGGGTTTGGCCTATGATAGGTCCAAAATTGGCACTTACTAGGAGTGAGATATGTTCGTCTTGGTTTGTTTAGACAAAAAAATTTGTTTGGTACAATACTGAACAGGCCTCTGTGGTCCTCATTTAAGAAAGCATGATCAGAGATGTAAAAACCCGATATTTTTTTTAGTTATTTGTTACATTAATAAAATTTTATTAATTTCTTTTACAAAAAGAATGGATATCATAATTTGAATTATTCTTTAACTAATGGATAATTATGTAGTGTAGATATAGAGTTAATTTTGTAGTATATATCTATTAGTGTTTTAATTTGAAAAAGAACCCTACAATTCCTCTCACACTCCTAATAACTTCCCACCTCTTATCATAAATCTCTCCTATCTACTCTCACCTATTTTTTCTCCCCCTTTCTCTCTATTCCATACGGCATATCTCTCCCTCTTTTGCTCTCTCTCCATTTAATTACTCCAACATTAATCTCTTAATTAACTACCTATATTTATCTCTAAATTTATCTCCCTCTATTAATTCATTTATTTCCCCATTCTCTCATTCTTCATCCGACCCTCTCTTTCTCTCTTAGAAGGTTTCAATCTCTCTCCCTCTTCCATAAGTTCCTCTCTTTAATCCTTCTCATAATTAATGGTCTCTCAATTATTTATTTCTTTCTCATCCTCAAATTAATACTCGAAAATTCTTCCACTCTCATGTTTAATTTTTCCGTCTATCGCAGATTCTTTTTACCGTGGTGGTTAACGTTTTCGCACGTTCAAAAATCTTCGTGTTAGGCTTGAAACTTCGGAAGAAAGGTAGGATTTTCGGAACTTAGTTTTTACTTAGGATTACTGTTTACGTGATTTATGTGTATATCGTATACTGTGGGTTAATTAGAAAATTTATTGCTTGGTATAGTTTCTGCGGAAATTGAATCTTTAATGATCGTGTGGTTGGAGTTGTGTGAAAAGTAAAAACAAACGTGAAGTATGTGTACAGTTTCTGTTTTAAATTATTCGAACCTTTTCGGGTCAGAACCTAGGAAAACTCATAACTGAAGAGTTGTAGATCTAAAAAAGATAAGCAACTTCTATATAGAACTCGTCTCAATCCGAGATTCGTAGAATTAGTTATGATTTTTCAAAGTTTGCTGTACTGTACAGTTTCGGGACAGATTCACTGTTTGACCTTAAAACACTGTTTTGTTTCATTTAGGATTGGATTTAGGCTTCGCTCAAAACAATGAACTTGTGTTAAATTGGATGAACTAATTTACTGTAAAATTTCATGATTTTTGGAATCCGTTTGCTATTTTTAGTGACTGGAAAGATAATTGACTTGTTAGCGTGCTTTATTCAATTTCTTTATTAAACTTTTAGTTACATGTTATAATTAGACGCATGTGATGTTTTGGGTTACTGGAATTATTAAATCATTTATAATGTGTTAATTAATTTTGTGATTAACTAAATAAATGGTTAAATGATGCGTGGCTGTTTATCGAATGTGGGGATGGGACGTTGTATCCGATATGGGTCTTGAGCCAATTATCGCAATATACTCCCAGGGGTATTTGAGCCGTGCCATGGGCCTGGAGAGTTAGGCATGGTGGACGGGAGCCCAATAGATTGTTTATATTGTGGATGGGAACCGATATCGGATAGCCTGATGAATTGGTATGAGATACCGAATTCATGAGGTGCATGAGGTTTGGGTTGTGAAACCTCGAGATTGATGATGAAAATTTTGAATCCACTATTTTTTAGACATGTTGTGATAATCGGGTTGTCCTATGCTTTAAAATTTATGTTTATATGTTTGACTGTTGCATGAGTAATCTTTTGTAAAGGGGTAGTTTCGGTACCCTATTGAGTGTAATTAAATCACTCACGGTGCTACTTTTGTGGCCCTGGCGTCCCCAACGCCAGGAACAGAAGGAGATGAAGAGCTGCCAGCGGAATTTGAGGCAAGAGAGCAGCTAGGTGGCGAACAAGTGGTGGACCCGTGGCTTTATCAGTAGGGATTTAGTTAGATGGCTCTGTCCTTATTTCTGTTGAACTTTTAATAAATGTTTAAGTTTTTCAGACTATTAGAATTTAATTCGTTTCAGTTGTAATAAGTTGGTTTACTTTTAAGTTTTCCGGCAAAAATTTTAAGTACTCCTTAATATTATTAATGAAGTTGCATTTTATTTAAATAAATTATGAAATTTATTTTTTTAACGTACCCAATTTTCGGGGCGTTACAAGAGCACATCAGCTGGGAGCCTTTATCCAAATAAAGGAACAACCTTCATTTGTCCTGGTCCGTCTAGGTACTGAGTCCTGCCTATCTCCATGTCTGTTCAGCTGCCCCCAACACGGCAGACAGAGCATACCAGATGTCTCCTACTCAGGCATGATAGACTGTTATAACGGATTCTTCTCAATCCAGAGAGAATATATCCAACAGACCTTCCGCGGGAATTTAAATTATGAATAGTCCAGTATATCTAAAAGGCTCAGTGTTATGATATCAAGGATACAAATTCAAATAAGCTCTTAACGACCAGTGATTTCCTCCGGGATAATCTGAGCCCACCTAGGTCAGTTACGCCGGATATTCAAACTCCACCCCATTAGGTGCTTATAAATACTAACCCTAGTGGGTAAAAGGCACACACATCTCTCCAAAACTTCATTCATATTCGAATTCCTCTTACCGATATTAACTTAGGCATCAAAGGGGTGTTGGCTGGTTACACACCGATTCCATACACCTTGTTTTGCAGGTTATTAACTGGGTATGACGGAAAATAACTTATCAGCCTAGACTAAGAAACTTAGCAATCCAGTTAATCATTGCCCAGTCCCACCTAATATCTTGCCTGTTCTTGATCTAGATGATACTGTGGTGTGGTTGCCACACCCTAATGGGCAGTATACTGCAAATTCAGCTTGGAATGTTGTTAAAAAGAGGTTTACTCCTTAGGCCTGGTGTAGCGTTGTTTGGGGGAGTAATAATGTCCCTAGGTCGTTTTATTCTGTGGCTTACAAATCAGTCCAGATTGAGTTCTAGAGATCGTTTGAGAAAGTAGGGCATGCAGGAAAATGGTAATTGTTGTCTCTGTAATAATACTATTAAATCACATGCTCATATCCATTTTTTCTTGCCCTTTTTCTATGCATGTTTGGTGAAGGTTGGTGAAGTGTAGTCATGTTCAAGGGATGCATGATGACCTGGGTATTGTTGTTAATTTATTTTGCCTAAAAGCCAAGGGGAAGGGTCTATGAAGTATCTGTCTCAAAGCTTCTTTGGCTGCTGCTATCTATGTTATAAGGAGGGAGATAAACTCCAGAATTTTCCAAGGGAAGATATCATCACAATATTAGGTATATCTTTGCATTCCCTCTGATGTTAGGGCCTTCCTCAGCTCCAGGAGGAATTTGAATAATTGCAAACAGTATCTTTGCGCCAGATGGAGTGTGTCTGGTAGAATTCTGAGATTTGTATAGTTAGTTTGTTTCTGTTTTTGTTGGCTCCTAGTTAGTTTTGTTTTGGTGGCAAGCTAAAGAAAATATTGGTCCGGAGAAAAACATTATATCACCAGCATTGTTCACTTTGTGCACTTATTTTCTTAATTTTAAAATATATTAAAGAAGTAGAATTTCCTAACGAAGCTAATCCATTGGGAATAAACAAGCAGAGCATTATATGAGGGGCGGAGGGATGTTGAAACCCGCCAGGGTCCCGACACCCTCGAATTGTATATATTTTCAAACTTTTGCTTTGTATTCCCTCTGTCCTAATTTGTTTGCCCACTACAAATGTTTGTGTTATTTTTAAAAGTTTATAACTTTTTATTTGTAGCATTTTTAAAGTTTTTGAAAATTTTGTCTTTTATCCACAAATAAACATGCATGTTTGGGAATCCATACTTACTGGATTGTCGCCATTCCTTGGGTACTTGCCAGCTAGCTTGCTTTTGAGTTGAACAACAATTTCCTCAATGAACTTGGCTTCATACCTAAAAGTTGAATTTAATATACAAGACGAAGCACATTATGTCAAAAACAAAAATATAGTATTAATAATATATAGTATCAATAATTAAATAATTGGGAGATGTGCGGGGACCCCCATATGTACCCCTTCTATCTGCCCTGGATTCACCAATTGCTCACCAAGTCCAATAACATAAAGGAAAATGAACTCAAACCACAACTTTACTTTACTATGTCGTCTGAGGGTGAATGTTTTTTAGAGAGAGAGAGAGCCAGACGCATACGGGATTGAAGTTGGTGTTAGGAATTTATACTAAAAGTCATGTTTTATGTGATGGATTAATATTTAATTTATAATTTATTAATTAGTTTTATCACTTTTGATGAGAATCTTTTATGGACAATATTTGCATGATATTATTGTATGTTATGCATATGTCTGTTATTATAAATAGTAGATGATCCAATGTATAGAGGCTAACACACAGAAGATTGGATCATCGTGTCTAGTGGAATATAAGTTTTGGTTGACAGTCTTAGACGGAATTTGACTCGCTATTAGTAGGATAATAACACAATGTTATAGTAGGTCTGTCTTGACTACGTGAAACGGTTCAAGTTTCAATTCATTGTGCTAGTACACTTTGTGTGTATTGAACATGACTAACTGCTTTAAGGTAATTGTTTCAAAACTGGTAACTCTAAGGGGTTGGCAAAGCGGGCATGAGAAAACAATAAGTGCTTGACCACGAGGTCGTATATTTGAATCTCACAAATGCCAGCCATCCAAACCTTTGGACCATTGGGGGTTATGCCCGTTTGTTACTTTCAAGGCCCTGCAATTGTAATTATTTAGTGGTTTGAATTCTAATTTAGAAAATTATAAATACATTCCTAGATGAATAGGTTTCTTATTTGCACAAGGAGCCTAGACTTATTTCTCCCTAGGTCCTTACTTAGCCCTATAAATATACCGTTACGTTCTCTAGGTCTCACACATTTATTCATAATACTAAAAGGTGGTTTCCGCTACAACGCTGCGTCATGAGCTGTGAGAGAGAGTGTTATGCCCTGACTTTTCTTTTCGTAACAGTTATTTTTCGCATAGAAATTTAGCTGTTATAATTGGGACCAAGTTAATTATTTTTATTTATTTATATGGGCTACCTGTATCATTGACGTTATTGTAATTTAGGGTGTACATAAGATTACATTTTGTATAATATTCTAGTATTAGGCTAATTAGGTTAATATATCTATTTTTATTTGTTATCTACGTTATCCTAGGTTACAGTTGCTATAATTTACGGGGTGTGTGACTAGTGGATGGTTTTAAGGAGCCACAATCCAATAGATGTTCACAAGTCATTAGGTTTAAAAAAAAGCTGAAATAAGGGTCTTGAGAGAGTGTAGCCGCATAAAGGTTTCTCGGGCTAGTCTTCGTACTCTTGATCATAGCTCTCCATTGTGGTAAGTATCAGCACCATTCTCTTTTATTTGATTACCTTGAATCAGTACTATTTGGTAGAGGATCGTAGTTTTGGGCGGACATTATTTTAAGTTTGATTGGTGGGTTGCTACTTGTATTGACTTGGGGAGTTCTCGATGACAAAAGGGGCGGTGGGAATTGCCATGTGAATGCGCCACGCGGTGTGTGATGATCTGATGCAATTCTTTTGCATTTTAGTGGAGTTATTTACCGAGAACATTATTAAATTCTTAGTGCTATAGGAGCTTGTTTGGATGCTGGAAATGAAAGAGGGATGAGGAAGATTGGGTTATTTAGTCGTGGTCCCACACTTCATCCATGCTTTGGCTGCCAAAATCAACCCCCGACTAATTAGCCGACGCGCTAATTAGTCATGCCCCTCCCTGACTAAATATAAGTAGGGGGGAGGGGTGTCTATGTTTAGTCGGGGGGATGAGCCCCCCAATTTACCTCCCTACCCCCATGCAATTTTGTTCGGATCAAAAAATAAAGTACTTCCGCATATAATTATTTATTTATTTTTGTACCAAATTAAACTACTAATAGAGATATTTAATTCGATACAAAAAAATTGAAATTTTTTTATACTTTATAATTTTACATTGTTGGCTTGTTCAGTTGCTTTGCAATATCTTTCGGATCAAAAAATAAAGTACTTCCGTATATAAATTTTTATTTTTGCTTGCACCAAATTAAACTACTAATAGAGATCTTTAATTCGATACAAAAAACATTTGAAAATTTTTATACTTTAGAATTTTACATTGTTCGCATGTTGGCTTGTTGAATAGTATATAAAATAAATAAATAAATAACGTTTTTTAAAATAAAAAAATATTACAATTAAGTATTGTAAATTAAATATTGAATAGTGTAATTAATTTTAGTATTTATATAATTTTATGAATACATAATTTTATATATGCATTACCAAGGGCAAGAAAGTATTTTGACATGATTTTACATCATCCACCCTCCTTATCCCCTTTTATTATCCATCATCCAAACCATGCACTATTTAATCCCCCCTTCTAAACTGTGGGTCCACCCTTCTTATTTAATCATTCCGACTATTTTATCTCCCCTTACTATTTAATCCCTCTTAAACCAATACGTCATCCAAACGGGCCGTAGGTGTTAATGGGTTTCGGTGATATACAGTGGTAGTAGAAGAATAATTTTTTTTGTATTGCATGTATGGGAATTGAAGACTTGGTACACTTAGAAACAAATTACTTAGAGTAGGAAATTGAAGTTGGGTTTTGTAGTTCTCAGATGGCTACTGATGATTGGATTTAGGATTAGTCTTGGGCGCTATAAGAAAGTCCTAACTTACGTATTCAGTGTTATGTTATTTGAATAGTTATTTATTTCGTATTTTCTATTTTGTACAGGTTAGTCTCTTTTTGACGTATTTGAGTTGCATTATTTTCCGACCCAGGTGAGTGGTTAATCATGTTACGTATTTTCGAACTCGTCGTGTCCCTTAAATTATTCTTTTGGGAAAATTATCATTGATTATTGAAAACATGAATTGTTTATGTTTGATCTTTTAATTGGCATGCGGTAAAAAAAATATGTTCTTTTTGGTGAGAAATTGGTGGATATTGATGGGAACATTTATTATTGAAAGTCCAGGGAAATTAATCCTCTGTGTGCGGGTGACTCTGGCCATTAGGGAAGAGACCGTGTTCTGGCCGGTGACCCTAATGCTCAACGGCTGACTTTCGCCGGATCGTTCTTAGGGAAAAGTTCCACGGGCTGCCTACTCGTGGTGACTCTAAGTTTCGATATTGGATCCAATTTTTGAGAGATTTGTTCACTGACACTTGGTACTATTTGGTATGGGTTGTGGTTCACAATTGTTGTTGGATATCGTTTTGTGATCACCAAAAAGACTTTTATTGGTAAAAAGATTTATTGATATAAATTGTTGTTTGTGGTACACCTCGTATGCCAAATTATCTTTACATAGTAATATATTTTTATCCCTGTTTTTAGAACTGTATTTAATACACATGTTTTTCCATTCACTGAGCTTGTGAGCTGACGGATTTTATCCACCATCATTTTCAGGGAAATTGAGTCGGTAGATGAGGACTCTGGTGGCATCTTGGGGATTTTTGTGTCGACCTCCATAGGATGTTGCATTCAAGATTTATTATTTTATTTATTCGCTTCCGCACTAATTAAACCTTTTTGATACGTCGCATTTTTGTTATCACTGGTTAATAATTTTTATTGATGGGTTCATGGGATGGTGTTCCCCATGCTTATGTTGAGACATACTCCCTGTCCCATTTTTTTTCCCTACGAATATGTCTATATCTTTTTATTGTGTTCCCCATGCAAAGTTTTTAAAATTTTTGTCTATGTTAACATTTATTTGTTTTGATTTTAATAATATAAAATGATTGTTTAGTGGCATTTTGAGACGGTGGCTTATTTTATTTTAGGTTTAGTGGTCTGTGGCTTATTTTATTTTAGGCTTCGTGTCCACGTGTTAGCCTTGTGGTTCACGGCCGGTCATTTCCCATTTTGGGATGATTGTAATACCCCAGGTTTGGGGGTAGATGGTGTTTAGTCCCACATTGGTTGTTTACATGAGTGATCTTGGGTATATAACAAACCATGTGGGCTACTACTAGTACATTGGGCTTAAGCATTTTGGGCCATGTGGTGTGGTTTGTGGATCAAATCAAGGTACTGGGCTAGTGGTCTACATGGAGCGTTTCAAATGGTATCAGAGCCCCGCCCTGGTCCAAGCGGTGGGTAGGATGCGCTCTGCCACCACGGACACCAGGGGAGGTTGCTGGGACTATGCAACGAGGACGTTGCATCCCTAAGGGGGGAAGATTGTAATACCCCAAGTTTGGAGGTAGATGGTGTTTAGTCCCACATTGGTTGTTTACATGAGTGATCTTTGACATATAACAAGCCATGTGGGCTACTAATAGTACCTTGGGCTTAAGCATTTTGGGCCATGTGGTGTGGCTAGTGGATCAATTCAGGGTACTGGGCCACCACATGGCCCAAAATGCTTAAGCCCAAGGTAATAGTAGTAGCCCACATGGTTTGTTATATACCCAATATCACTCATGTAAACAACCAATGTGGGACTAAACACCATCTACCCCCAAACCTGGGGTATTACAATCACCCCAAAATGGGAAATGACTGGCCGTGAACCACAAGGTGTGGCTAGTTGCCAACTGTGGCCAGTACCCAAAATGTAGCCAACTGTGGCGTGGAGTGGCTTGGAGGTATCGTTCCTGTGGTGGTTGTTGGTGCTTTTGTCTGATCCAGGTGGACGACGGAGGGCGGGGGCGGCTTCGGGTGCACAAATTTGTTTTAGGTTTAGGGTTTTCTTTGGGTTGTTTAATTGTTTAGATCTGGGCATTTTAGGCCCACTTTGGGGATGTGATTTCATTGCTTTATCTGGGCTTTCAGGCCTTTGGATGTACTGGGCTTTGTCCCTATGAGGTTGGGCTTGTCCCATTTGGCTGTATTTGTCCAACGTTCTGTTAGACTCCATTCCCCTATCCCCTTAATAAATGTTACTTTTGCCGATAAAAAAAACTGTTAATTTAGAATGTAGAAATCCGTGGATAAAATCGTGACCGAACTGTGAGTCATGGATCATTTTGGGATTAGACCGTAGGACTTTTAATCCATACATGGATTGCATATCTTTTTTGGAATCGTGACTCATGGTACGGTCCTAAAATTTTTATAGAAATTTGATGCGATCCGAACCATGTGTAGCCCTAGATGTTATTACCGTGTTTCTAATTTTAAGTGATATTTAGGTCTAGTTTGGCTTAAATAAGTCACCTGGCTTTTTTTTTTTGGGGGGGGGTCTTTATTTGATTTTTTCACATTTGTTAATATCGCGTCAATTTTTTTAGATTATTTCTTCTCAACGACATAAGTAAAAAAAAGTAAAATATTGTGATTGAAATTAATTTTTTTGAATAAAGACGAAAAAATAAGGCAATAAATACGTTTATCTAGCTTATTTTTGTCTTTATTAAAAGTATATGAGTTTCGACCATAATTTTTTATTTTTCTGATTCCTTTCATCGAGATGAATCAATAATCCACAAAAAAATGAGTGAAACTAACAAATGAGAATTTTTTTTGAATAAAGATAAAAATAAACCAACGTTTTTAAGCCAAATTATGTCTTAGTTTGACTTTCGTATTGGTTTGAGGCTGAGTTTTTCAAACGATTTAAAAATTCAGTTGCTAAAATCAACCATAATTTTAGCAAATGAGTTCACCAGGTGCTAAAATCATGATTGATTTTAGCCTAAAATTAACCATGATTTTAGCACATACTGAATTTATTTGCTAAAATCAGAGTTGATTTTAAACGAAAAACTCAACCTGAGTAATACTTGTTCAGGCTAAGTTTTCAAAAATAAGTTGTGGTGGTAAAAGCTAGCCCCGTAAAAATTGTCGTTACTCAAAAAAATTTCCTTTTATTAGTTTTGTGTCAAACTTTTGCGGTTAATTGGTACATCCTAACGGAAAGAATAGAAAAAGTAAAAGATTATGTCTTTTGCCCAATTCTTTTTGAGAAAAAAACCAACTTTTAGCACTTTTAGACGGGCAATCTCCAAAAATGATACAGACACAAACTCTCAGCCACAACCCACCACAACCCCTCTCACATGTGGGGGACCCATCCTGAGCGGACTCCACCCCACATGTGAGAGGGGTTGTGGTGGGTTGTGGCTGAGAGTTTGTGTATGTATCATTGTTCGGCAATCTCATCGATGAGAACCAATAAGTCTCAAAACTTTTAGCACTTTGGAAGTTAAAGCATCAATCGGCAAACTCTCGTAAGATCCTGTTAGAGTATTTGTCCCATTTTGTTTGAATATAAAATAGGAGATCACTTAATAAAGATTTGAGACTTCTCCGCTCATTAACAATAGATTTTGATATGTTTATAGAACTTCCAAAGACTCCAGTACTTCCCATTTGTTGTGATTTGTTTTTGTGGAAAATCAATAAAGGAGAGTTGGTGTACATAAATTTGTAAGATCACTCAGATGTGTTTGAAATTGTTCAATGCATACAAACCCCATAAAACAAGAAAGATTCATGTGCATTGGATGATTCAAATATTTTGATATTAGTGTACGCAAATCTGTGTAAGTACTACTCCTTCTGTTTCAAAATAATAGTACACTACGAAAAGTCTTGCCATTTTTCAAATAAAAAAATGAAGTACTTCCGTAAATTATTTTTCGAAATTTTTTGCACCGAATTAAAGTACTCTGATTTGAAAAATGGCAAGAGAGAGAAAGTGAGGCTCTTATTGGAGGGAGTATAATTGTTAATGGCGTAGGATTGAATAGAAAAATTACCCGTCACAATGATTTTGGGAAACCATCCCAGACCTACTCGCAACATCTTCAAGCGCCGCACTCCACCCTTTCACAGTCGCTTCCTCAACCTTTGTTCCGAAGCTGAGATTTTTGGCTTGCTCTTTAATGTGTTCTGGATACACCTCATAGAACACAGGAAACATCATATGATCTGACTTCTCACATTGTTCGAGAATCGTTTGGAGTTCAAACAGGCAACCCTTCGAATTGGCATAATTTTTAGATAATATGACCACCGACATCTTCGAGTTGATAATCGCTTCACGCAACTTGGATTTGACATACTCATCCCTATGGATATCATCGTCATCTCTGAATGTTTGAAAACCCTCTTGCTTCAAAGCCTTATAAAGGTGATCAGTGAATGTTTTGCGGGTGTCTAAGGCCCTAAAGCTCAAGAAAATGTCGTATATAGAAGTCGAAGAGGAAGCCATGTACAATGCATGTATACCTTGATCAGTATCAATTACCCCTTATGTCTTCCATAGCAATATTCTCTTCCGTATCTGTCATCTCAGCTGGCTTGTCTTCGGATATAGAAGTAGAAGAGGGAGCCATCGACAAGGCAGGTATAACTTGAGTTACGTCTTGTTTATGGTCCACGTTTCTACCTTGAATAGCAAGAGAGGAGGAGATGTACTTGGGGCTTGGAGCGATTGAGAAAGGGCGGGACTTAGCTAAAATTTCTAGAGAGAGAAGGAGAATACATTGTACAGTAAACCCTAAAAATAAAAAGTCAACTGAATACAACGTGCTAAGACGTGGAAATATATATATAGTAATTAAAAAGCCAAGGAAGAGGAAGGTTCGTCGAGTCAACGAGGCTAACAATGGAAAATCCGTACTCAATTAAAAAGACTAAGCGCTACATACTCCCAAACACATCAAATTAACGTAAAAAAACTCCTTCAAATTCTTACAAAAAAACAAAACATTGGCCTAAAGGACAAGTTTGAGGCTTTAAATGGTGTTTAGTCCATCCTAACTTATTTTAAAGCTTTCAATACATTTAAAAGACTAAGCTACGTACTCCCAAACACATCAAAAATAAAAAACAAAAAAACCAAAAAACCAATTTTTGGTTTTTTTTTAGCCAAAGCACTCCTAGTACTACCTCTTAGATACGATACTGCCAAAGGAAAGTAGTCTAGCAGTCAAGTCACGAAGAAAGTCACACCGCCTACAACTTACCTAGGAGGAGCAACCGAAGCATCGAACGTCCCCTTCCCTCTCGAGATATTGATTCCTCCACACAACAATTTTCTTTTCGTATCGACGAATTAGAAGAGATGTCAACCGAAACTGTATCTAGTCGTAGGGGAGGGATTGACCTTTCCAAGGCATATTTAGTCGTATCGGCATGGCCCCACTGCGCAACCCGGTTCTACTTGACTAAGCGGCTCATGAGGAATGGAAAGAAACTTCCATTTGATCTCGAAGTCCTCATACAACACCTCTCTATCTGAACCAAAGAACATATCGGTCCCTACGCCCCATTGCGGGAAAGGCTCAGTTCAAAACCGTATGTGGAGCTTCTACCTCAAGGAATGCTCTCACCTTTTCATGACCAACAATTTGGAATGAAGAGAGTTTTTTCTTTGGGAGACTGATTGAAATGAAAATGGATATTTGAAATCCACTCGGGTAACGATGAGTACTTTTTTTTTTTAAAAGAATAACCATGAATGCTATTTTGCTTTGAAATAATAATAAGGCATTCCAGAATATTGAGATTTAAACAATGGGAAAAAAATGCTAAGAATGTGAAAGGGCCAAAAAAAAAAGGAGGAAGAGGAGTGAAAGTGGGGGAGGAAAAGCAAAGCAAATTAAAGGGTATTTTAGTCTCACCGTAGTAATTTTTTTTCTCTTAATCCAATACAACAACCACTTTTACTATTTCTTATACAAATGGGTTTTAGGCCTCATTTGGGTGAATTGAAAAAACTGGTTTTTTGGTTTTTTTTTGGTTTTTTTGGTTTTGTCCTTATTCAAATTTTTTTGCCAATACAACAACTAAAAAGTATAAAATTTTAGTCAAACTTAAAGTTTTGTGAATACGAAAAATGGGTTTTTTTTTAGTTGATCTCATGTAATGAGCATTAACATGTACTTTGAGGGCACATATTAACAAAAGCTTTTTGTTTAAGATGCCTAAACAATTTGATTCGATCGATGTGATGCGGTGCCCAATGATGCTATAATCAATGAAAGGTTGACAGGTGATTCAAAATATTAAACCATTGTCAACTCAGTAAGAAACTGTTGCAATTTCTTTCCCCAACTCTAAAAATGAGACCGCTCAACGAGTTTAAGCAACTCCAACAAGGTTCTCTAACTTTTCAACAAGGTTGAAATTTTTCTACTCTACTTTTTGTGGGAAGTGACATTTGGAAAATTTTGTAATTTATCCTTTTTTCTCAAAAAAGAGTACATTTTGGTGGATGTCCATTTTTTGTCACATCCACTTTTTTTGACTTTTTGTCACATCCACTTTCTACTCTTATTTTTGGCTAGTAGAGAGTGGATGTGACAAAAAGGTGGATGGGTCCCTCCAAAATGTACTCTTTTTTGAGGAAAAGAGGACATAAATTATAAAATTTTCCCCCAATATGTCACTTCTCACCCGAAAAAGTAGAGTAGAGAACCTTGTTGGAGTTGCTCTAAGATGCCTAAACAATTAACTACTAGTAAAACATTTGATTCAATCGATGTGATGTGGTGCCTAAATGATGCTATAATCAATCAAAGTTGACCGGTGATTCAATTATTCCAACCAATAATTAAACATTATTAAAGAATCAACACCGTACTCAGTAAGAAACTGTTGCAATCTGTCACCCCCGCTCTGAAAATGAGACTGTTCAATGATTTTAAGATGCCAAAACAATTATCTACTCCGTCCCTTCCGAATAGGGGTGCAAACGAGCCGAGCCGAGCCGAGCCGAGCTTTGTAGTGTTCGAACTCGGCTTGTTAAGTAAACGAGCCGAAAAATTGAGCTCGAGCTCGGCTCGGTCATAAACAAGCCGAGCTCTTATCGAGCCGAGCTAGGGTAATTTACTTAACGAGCCTCCTTAAATGAGCCGAGCCTATCTAATCGAGCCGAGCTTTTGCGAGCCGAGCCGAGCTTTAGCAAGCTCGTTAACTAAACGAGCCTGAAAATTGAGCTCGAGCTTGGCTCGTTTACTTATCGAACCGAGCCTTAACGAGCCGAGTCACGAGCTGCTCGCGAGCAGCTCGGTTCGTTTGCAGCCCTACTTCCGAAGTTTTTGCCCATTTATTTGCATGCGTGTCAATTTTAAATTCCTTATATCTTTTAATCTATTATATTTTTTACAATTTTGAAAACTTTGTTTAATAGAATTTTATCAAGAGCTATCAAATGAGATCCTTATTGAATATATAGTATTATACATTTGAAATTATAAAGTATTTTTTAAGGTGCCGTGAATTTTGCTAGTGGATAAAAAATTTGGGATGGACGTAGTAAAAAATTTGATTCGCTAGGCTAGTGGTGGTGCGAAACTTGTACGTATCTCTCTCCAAATAGAGTCAGTGAGAACGGAATCAACAGGCAAGTTGGACAGGTCTTACTAAATTGATAGCAAAAAGAGCATTCCTCGAGTATAATCGCTACCTACTATGTTCGAAGAAGAGACGAGATTGTGCATGTATAAGTAACAATCATTTAGCTTACGAGAAATGATAATGCCAAAACCATTTTTATTTATGCAAAAATTGTAGTACATAAAAGGCTTGTATCTTGCACATGGTACAAGGGTTTTAAGCACTACAATTTTGGCACAAACAAAAACGGTTTTGGCATTAGCCTAGTTTTATACTGTTAGGTTTATTGGCGATTTCCGGGTTTGTCAAACCATTTTTGTTTGTAATGGTTTTGGGTGGTAGAGTTCTAAGTGTTTGAGTCTAGATACTCCACTCTTGTGCTTTCAAGCTTCACTGACAAGATTGATGCTGCACTAAGTCTTTTGATGCTCTTCCGGGAAGGTATATTCATGCATCGAACATGTGCATATGTTTCCACAAATGTGGCTTTCAATTTTCATGATTCATGCTTCCATTTCATGTCTTAGGAGAGTGCATTGGCATTTGCATGAAATTCACATTTTTGGTTAAGGCATTGTATTGGCAGCATTCTAGCGTTTCCTAGCGTCTGCTGCTGCATTTGTGTGATGCTCTTCATTGGACATGTGTCTAGATCTTGGCCATTCAAGTTTTTCAAAGAGCGCTGGAATAGCGTTAGCACGCGTCAGTTGACGCTCCTGAGATTAAGTCATTTTTGTACAAGTGTACAAATCTTGACCGTTCAATTTTTGAGGAGGGCTGGATAAGCGTTAGCACGCGTCAGTTGACGCTCGTGTGTCCTCTTCTCATTGGCTGTCTTTGTGCTCACGAAAATCACACATATAAAAGCCATTTTTCTCTCATTTTAGGGTAGACATTCATTGGAAAAATCAGCTCCCTTTTTAGAGAGAGAGTGTCGCCTTCTTCTCTTTGTGAAACTTGAAGTTCTTGATGATTTGAGCTTACTTTTCTCATCTTTCTTCAATCTAGAGTCTTCCTCTCTATGGATCCACTCTAGGTTGATTTTGTTTTTCAAAAATCTTCATAAAAATCTTATCTTTCATACATCATGTTGTGTTGCCTACATATCTACGTGGCCGGATGATCTGGAGCCGTCTTTGATACGGAGATCGAGGAGTGTTGAACTCGTGGAGGCTATGGAATTAAGAAGGGGCTCGGGGAGCTAAATCAAGGAGTGGAGTTAGGTGTAGCTTGGGGCAAGTTGGTAATTCCTAATCTTGTAACTCTTGATTTAACCTTTTGATTTATAACAATTGGTAGATTAGGCCGTGGTTTTATCCTTAGGGTATTTAGACCCTAAGTAGTTTCCACGTATATCCTCGTGTTTTGTGTCTTTGCTTTATTTACTTTGCATTGAAATTGTTGGTTTGATTAAATAGCCATGGAATTGGGTTGAATGTGAATCACTTGATGGCATTGAATTTTTAATTGATAGTCCTATTCACCCCCCCCTCTAGGACTTGTTTCACCTTTGCATAATTTCATATACTATATGTGACAAAAAAAAGATCACTAACTTCTAATTTTAGGAGAGGTTTTCCGCCAACATATAAGAAAACAACAGTTGTTAGTTTAAGTGTTAGTACTTCTATTTTTTCTCATAAGAAAAATCACCAAGGAATTTGCAGGGGCAAATCTCATAAAAAAATCTCAGACTAACTTGAAAAACATGTATGATTAGTTTGACGCAGTGTTAAGAGCTGGTCCCTTTCCCAAACAAATTGTTCTCTTCTAATTAAAAAGCAAATTCCATCTTCTCGTTCGAGTTTCTACTGCAATATCAGTACCATCTTAACCCCTGGTCGTGCAGTAGATAACTCATTGGGACATTTGGTAAACCTATATGCTGTTACTTAAGAGTGTGGATGTAAATAAGATTACTTGCAATCCTTTTGGGATTTGTTTTTGAAATGACTTTGTCGATTGAGAAAGTTTATTGAAATATATAGTGACATCTTCTTCGGTGGGTCTTTTATTGCTTTGTAAAATTGGTGTTGGCTTGATGTTTAAACCTCGATCCATCTAAAGTGATTGAGTATTTTTTTAATTATGTTGCTCATGTGGATTCTCATGTAACCTTTTTTGTTACAGATCTCTGTTTGAGTTAGACGTCGGTCCACTAAAGTGCCAAGCAAGATTCATAAAGGTGATTGTTGTAGATTTTGTCAATTATTTGTTACTAGATTTTCAAATTCGGCATTTGTTACTAGATTTTCAAATTCTGCATCGACCCCATTCTGGAAGATATGCACATGCAATCGCTCAACCGATATTTGATATGCAATAACATCATCAGGATCTTTCATTACAATCTTATCACTATGATCCAGCTTTTGGAAGATTTCTAAGAGATCACCATAATAGATTGAGAGAGGGCGACCAACTTGCTTGGTGGAAAAAGCGCGCTGATTCAGTGCAAATATTTGTGATTCACTGATCCATCATAGAAAGCTTTGGCAAGAGCATTCCAGATTTTACTTGCGGTGCGCAAACGGAGATAGGCCTTCATAATCTCTGGTGACATAGACGTCAGTAACCATCTCTTCACCTTTTGATTTCTGCATACCACTTCGCATAAGAAGCATCAGTTTCCTCCGGCTGGGCTATTTTATCGATAATATACTCAACCTTCGATCATGTACAACAATTTGCATCTCAAATTTGGGGCCATACATCATAGTTGGATTCGGTAAGGGTGATGCCGGCTTTTGAAACCAGAGTTTCCTAATTGAGTATGTATAACTAGGGTAGATGATTGAAGTTTAGATGATTCGGATTTTTCAGTGGTCATGATTGTGATGAATATATAAGGGATTTAAATAATGGTGATATAGGAGACACAATACAGGTGATATGAGTTAGGCTATGACACCATGTACAAAACGATGGAATTAAGAGAATACGTCAATGGTAAAAAGCTTAATTTTTTTTTTTAACAGCAAAAATAATAATTTTATTAATCTTTGGAAATACAAATATTAAAAGGACACGAGACCCTCCCAACGATTGGCAAGACGCCAATCGAGAAAGCCAAGGCCGATTGGTAAAAAGCTAAACCTATTCTTCAATCAAAACAAGGACATGAATAGCCAATGTACAGCAGATTCCAAAGTTTAGTAATAAGAAATAGAATAAAGGAAAGGAAATATCTATACAATCAATACAAAGGAAATATCTATAGAATCAATACAAGAATCCTAGTCTATCTTGTACCGCTAATAATGGAGAGATATCAGGATGGATTGATAGCCAAGCAATTCTTGTGTGTGTGATTTCGTAACATATACAATGCAAAACTCAAACGACTCAGTATTCAACAGATTATCAAAATTAGATAACTAAATACAGACACTTCAAAACCCTATTATCTGCCATGGATGGTCAAACTTTTCAAGCTATGGCCACGTCCGTCCTTGATAGGGGCCAAAACAACAATCAATTGAATGTTCAAGGCCAAATGAAACTGATTCTATCTTGAGAAAAAAAAAGAACTACATGAATATTCTACTACAAAAATCGATAAAGATCTCGGTCATTTGGTGTGGTCTTTCACTTTTAAACTTGCATTCAAAACCGTGGTCTATCAAGGTGCACCTAAAAGTCTATCTCTTTTAACCATGGGATAAAACTATGATTAAATCTCATTAAAATTGTGACTAAAAAGGTAAAACCCGTGATCTTTAACTTATTACCATCTCTGTTTTTTACTAAGAACATGGCTATTTAGCAAGAAACAATCTCGGTTTCTAGTAAAACCGTGATGTTTTAACATTATAACGTCTCGAATTTTTTTTTTAATCTCGGTTCATACAAAAAGATTGTGTGATCTTTATGAGATCCTTATTTCTTGCTATTCCCCCACATGCACGCTTTTGCTGGGAATTGAACCTGATCAACATCCTTGATTGCCATGACACCTTACCACTAAACCACTTCACTTTTCCTTCACAACCAAGAACATTATATTTATATATAGTCGTTTTCCTCCTTATATCACTTATTATACCTTTGCAGTATCTAAAACTTATTTGAGCAAAGTTTAACATTTTTCAAATTAGACATGTACGTTTATCTTTCGAATTCTCTAAATTTGAGCACTTTTTCTATTTGAGATTCAAATTTTATGGAGGCGGATCCATCAAGGAAATACCAATATGCATGATTGCCCATCAATTATTTTTTTACACCCTCTGTCCTGAAAGTTAGTCACTTGCAGAATTACGTACAATTTTCAAGCTAAAAAAAAATGTACTTACCGGAATACTTTTTTAGTGCAATATAGATTAATTTTAATTAGCCATCCTATTAAAAAAAGATCGTTATGATCCCACCCCATGTGGTTTGAATAGTTATGATTTTATCCTGTAAAAGGATATTAGGACGGTTATGCCCTTATTAGGTATTTAATTAGTATCAAATGTATACTAATTTTATATTCTATATTAATTTGTACATCCTAACCTCCCTTAATTGACGTCATAAATTTGTAAACAAGAAGTTTCCATAAATCCTAACCTTCCTTAATTGACGTCAATTAATATTATATTCTATACTAATATATACTAATATTATATTAAAATTTGTAAATACAGTTTTTGTGAAAAACTGCTCTGATCGATCAAGCCCTTCCCGGTATTTTTTTTTGATGATTTCTCGCGGGGACTTTTGAAAACACCTTTTAAACACATTGGACAGTTTGGATCGTCAAAAGAATATTGGGAACGTGGAGGTCCAGAACCGGAGTCCAGACTAGAAGGAGACCCTATATATATATAATCAACTTCTAATGAGGGATCCCTCATTTTAAATAAAGTGAGGAGCAAACAATTTTTTCACTTTCCAAACTGAATTTTAACAATCCGAACCGTTATATTTTAAACACATTTAACGGTTCGGATCGTCAAAATTTGGTTGGGAAGCATGAGGTCCTCACTTTGGTCCTCATTAGGGGCGGTTCCGTTAACACAACGAATAACATAACATTTGACACAATTTTTTTTATTTTGGTAAACCCCATGCGAATGATCGGAACCGTTCAATTTATTTAAAATATGTTTTTAAGATTACTTGCAAAAAATCAACTAATTTGAATATAGGTAAGGGCTTGATTAGTTCTTTTAGTTGATTCCTGTCGGATTTTATAGGATAAATTTGAATGAACCAATCAAGCCTTTACCGATATCCAAATGAGTTGGTTTTTACAAATAATATTAAAAACATATTTTAAACAACTTGAGCGGGTCCGATTGTAAGCATAAGGCTCCAATTATTGTTGTGTCAAATGTTGTGTTATTCGTTGTGTCCATAGAACCGCCCCGATATATATATATATATAAAAACTTCCAATCCAAACTCCCGGATTTTATAACGTCCGGACCTCCACCTTCCCAATATTTTTTTGAAAATCCGAACCGTTAGATGTGTTTAAAACGTGATTTTAAGGTCCAACGCGAAGATTTGGCAAAAAAAAAATACCCGGAAGGGCTTGATCGGGGCAGTTTTTCATAAAACTATTTTTATAGCGTTTTTGTGAAAAACTGCCCCAATCAAGCCCTTCCGGGTATTTTTTTTTGCCAAATCTTCGCGTTGGACCTTAAAAACACGTTTTAAACACATCTAACTGTTCGGATTTTCAAAAAAATATTGGGAAGGTGGAGGTCCGGACGTTAGGTCCGTAAAAAGGGGTTTGGATGTGAAGGGGTTCCTAATTATATATATAGGTAAAATTTCTTATCCACACTCCCGGATTTAAGGAAAAAATGGGGTTTTTTTGTTGCAATTTTTTTTTGGAAAATCCGAACCGTCCAATGTGTTTAGAAGGTGTTTTCAAGGGTCCACGCGAAAAATCTTCAAAAAACAATACCGGGAAGGGCTTGATCCAAGCAGTTTTTTGCAAAACTGTAAATAACACATTGGACGGTTTGAATTTCCCAAAAACAATTTTTAACGTGAAAAAATTACTTTTTTTCTTATTTACGGGAGGTCCTTACTAGAAAATTTGCCTATATGCATGAGGATCTCATGGATCGGGGTCGAATCACGACGATCAGAATCGCTCAATGTGTTAAAACGTGTTTTTAAGGGTCACCGCGAGGAATCGCCCAAAAAAAAAAAATACCCGGAAGGGCTTCATTCGAGTATTTTTTGATAAACTATATATGTACGGTTATTATGAAGAATTGCTCGGATGAAGCCCGTTCGGTTATTTTTTTTTGGCCAATTTCTTGTGTTGGCTTTGGAAAACATGTTTAAAACATATTGAGCAGTTTGGATTGTCGATATTTGGTCCGAAAAAAAAAAAGGGATGGTCCTCACAGAGGAGATCCGTGAGGGAGTCCTTAGTAGATCAAAGTTTGGTAAAGAAATGGAACACCGGGGCTGGTCCCCAGATGCCGAGACCTTAGAACAAAGTTTCGACCAACACACACTTCAATGTGCCTACCAGTATTTGGTTCTTAGATAAAATAAGATGTGGAACACAATAACAGTATACATGCTTATATCTTATCCAAATTTTACTTATAGAAATATTTTAAACTTTAGCAGGATTATCAGATAGCAAAAGTTCATCTGGAAAGAGAAAAATCTATATGGCAACCATCTTAGTTTCCAAACGAGATGTTTTAAAGTTACAATCGCAGTTTTCAAACGAGATCTTTTAAGTTAAAATCACAGTTTTACGAACGAGACATAAAATATTTAAGTAATCAAGGTTTTCTCCAAACCGAGATGTATTTTTTATATACAATCTCAGTTTTCAGAAAACAAGATCTAATCTTTAAGTTACGATATTAGTTTTTAGATTACTGAGAGTAAAAAATCTTTCTAGCTCATTTTTTGAAAGCGAGATCTATTCTCTAAGTTACAATCTCAGTTTTTAGATTACTGAGAGTAAAAAATCTTTCCACCTCATTTTTTCGGTACAATTGAGATTAAAACTATAGAATATATTTTTTACCATGGTTTTAAAAAACTGAGATTTTTAGAGCGTAATCTTTATGCCATTTTGTAGGTTTACCGTATAAGACATCTTGACTTTAAAACTAAACAGATGATTACTTTTGCCAAATCTCGAAGTTTGTGGGAGACTGGGAGATAAAATATTTCATCCTCAGTACTTGGGATAAACACAAGAAACTTTCACATCTCAAATGCCAAGAAAACAAAATCCAAACAGAATATGGTAGATGTGGTAGAAGGTCACTTATTTGTTGCGAAACTATGAAGCACACGCCAAAATGATGCCATATCAGTGTTAGACTCGCCGGGAACACCGACACGGCAGGGACACAGGGAGGCGTACACATAGGACACGCCAACCTCTTGCCGTGTCTAGTATTTTTAGCACTCCCAGGCGTCTTAAGTGAAAGACATGGGAAAACAGCGGTGGTCACCTCATATCTGGCATCAAAGTCCAGGACTCCGTGCTCGTATCTGTAGCTGTGTTCAAATAAGAGCCCGTGCTCGCTTCCATACACGCGTCCTTGTCCATGTCTGTGTCTGAATTACATGAGTCCATATCATTGATAGTTAAGCTAGTAACTTCATTACGCGAACCTGGACAAGGAATTCAACAGAATTAAAAGAATAAGTACTACCAAACATAATTGAACAGTCTTAATTTTCATTCGCTAATATCACGAAATGACATGTGACAACGTAAAAACAAATGGGTCTTGCTTTATGAGGATATTCAACTAAACAAGAGAATAGATCATGCTTATAGTGCTAAGAAGGTTCCCTATGTGGCTTTCTCAATTCGTCTACTTAAGGATTGTCAAGATCATACAATGACTGAATCATGCTTTGGACTATCACGTGCGAAAATTATCTTCTATATGCAGATGATGAAATCTAGACACACCCAAGCAACTCAAGCGATCTAATCCAAATTCAAGGAGTTCCATGTAATACTAATCCATTTTTGCGAATCACAGCTCCAACCAACAATCCATTTTGTGATTTCCTAATTTGTAAGTGTACGTGTATCTATGATTAGACCTTGCGTAACTTTGACGTTTGATATTATGTCATTTTACCTATGAAAGAAGTAAGTTCAAGTATAATGACTGCCACAAATGTAAGGTGAAACATAAAATTAGTGTAGCTTAAAATAGTTATTAAAGAAAACCAAATCGCTTTAAGTAGGAGTTTACAACTTTATCCAGAATAAAAATCTTCGGTACGTTTTAGACGTGAAATAACAAACATGCGGAATTATCTTACCAAAATGAAAAAAAAAAAAATATTGCAGAAAGAACCTACTAGTATTTTGAGAAGGAAAAAGAAGTTGCAATTTGCAAGCTAGACATAGATTTTGGCCTAATGAGAACATTGATCAGAAAGATTAGCATATTGGAGCATGAAGGTTATAGTGCCAAAAAGAAGAAATACATGATTGGGGAAGTTTTTTCGATCACTCCAACATAGCCCCGCGAGGAGATATTTCTCTAAATTACATTGTCAAAGCCAATTAATTATGGAATTAGCACAACACAAATAGCAGGGGGCCGACTGGGCGACACCACCCGGCAATGCCTGGATAACCCCAAATTTGTAATTGAAAATTTTGCAAACAATTTACCCAGATAAATTAAGTTGGCAATATAACAAAAGTCTGACACGAGATAACAATATTTACCTCGTTCCAAAAAAGGCTCAAGAGCGGATTTGGTGGGGAGATGATCCCAAACTAGGGATTCCCACCATTCTTCTTCTCCTGTAATGCACTTGAGAGCAGGTGGTGCTGTTGCTTGTTCGTTATCCATTTGCAAAGAAAGAGGCAGTCTGTTTAGCATAGAACACTTGGTTACATGAATAAGTTTTACAGATTCACACACCATTTTTCCAGTATATATGCTCTTCAATTTTGGTAGGAAATTTAGAAATAAGTACTGGAGTCTTGGTAGTGTGATTGTGTTGCTCTCACTCATCTTTTCTTCTCCTGCTACAATTATATCCTCAACATTCTCACACCTGTCCACTTTAAGTTGTTCAAGGTTTGGGAAGTTTTGAAGCAACTCGTCAGGGAAAATGTTCTTCACACTATGACAACTTTCGAAGGTCAACCTCTTAAGGTTAAATGAAATGTTGTGTGGTGGTATGATACCATCGAAGAGTAACCTAAAGCTGGGTAAATTAGACAAATAAAATGACTCGACGGTTCTAAGAGAGATCTGGCTTTCCTTTGAGACGAATGATGACGAAAAGATGAATTGTAGCCCGTCACAGCCTCGAACTTCACATCTGTGTAAATCTCTAGCATCTTTCAACCCCGGAATTGCTGATAAGCTAATAGGAACTTGGAATCCCTGAAGCACCAAAAAATTTATGTTGTTGGGGAGCACAACCTGATCTACTCCACTTCGGAAAGGTTTAGATTCAACATTGATGAGAACTTCATTTCCATTAGATAACGGCCACATGTCTCTTCCCACCATAAGAGAGTACTTCTCTAACCCTTGGAACTGCTGAGATGTCACATAGCAAGTGAGCTCTGCTACATTGTGAAGGTGGACAGAGACAACTTTTAACTGACTCAAGCACAAGAGATCGTCTACTGACACTTCTACTCTTGTCCCGTCAATTATAAGGCTTTGAAGTTTTGAGAGCCTACGTAACCTGCGGCTAGTACACTCTAGACTCTTATTTCCGGAGAGGTCAAGTTTTCTGAGATTAACCAGCTCTTCTATACCTTCCGGTAAATTTCTAATCAGACTGTTTGTCAGTTTAAACAATTTGAGAGCCTTCAGTTTCGTCAGTGATGGCACATCCTCCAGTAGTTCACTGTCCGCCAATATTAATGCAAGCAAATTTGCCAAATCGGATATGGAGTTTGGCAGCAACTTTAGTTTGTTAGCGGACAAATCCAATACCTTCAGACAGTGCATATAGGTGAAGAAAAAATCTGGAATCAATGATAATTCGTTCGCCCCTAACAGTAAGGTGGTAAGCCGAGGGCAACGAGGTGGATCCTCAGGAAGTTCTTTGATAAAGTTGTATGTTAAGGAAATCCTCTCAAGATCTTGAGACCAGTCGTGGTATGGTATACTTTCAATGAGCTCGCCATATTTTACCATGAATCGAGGACTACGTTTTGTTATTCTGAGAGCCATATCTCTGATCAAATCATGAATGCGAACACAATCTTCCCCACTCTCGTTGGTATATCTCTCCAATAAGCTGGCATTGTTTAATTTGCGCAATATAGCTTGACCGTTGTCAAACTCTGCTTGTAGACTGTCAGAATCAACGATTAATCCCTCTGCGATCCAATACTCTAGCAGCTCTTTCACCGGGATGTCATGGTCTTCAGGATACAAGGCACAATATAAGAAACAATCCTGGAGCATCTTATCTCCTAGGCGAGTATAACTAAATTTCAGTTGCTTGAAAACCTCGCCGCCACCACCTTTGACGTCTTTCGTTGAGTTGATCAATTCATTCAAGGCATTTCTCCAGTCATGGGGTTCTTTCAATGCCGTCATACTTCCAGCAACTGTAACAATTGCAAGTGGCAAACGCGCACATTCTGTGGTAATCTTAGTTGCAATGTCTTTCACTTCTGGAGAAAGCACCGCTTCATGTCCAACAGCCTTGCAGAGAAATAGCCTCAGCGCTTCCTCCTCCGTGAGAAGCTCCACTTTGACAGTTCTGCAATCCATCCTTGTACACACTTCTAACAATCGGGTAGTTACCACTAGTTTACACCCATTAGATGTGGCTGGCTCTGGAATACCCACTCTGTACAGATCAAATGCCTCCCATATATCATCTAATATAAGGACGTACCTCTCTCCTCGTTGAACCCTTCGGTTGAGGTCTGTAAATAATTCTGATGCTGTCATTTCTTCATCTCCATCTGAAAGACTAATATTCATAGCCTTAGCTATGTTCGTTTGTAGTCTTTTAATAGTGAATGGTCTAGAAACGGTGACCCAATAAACAGTATCAAACTGCCTTTTTTCTTCCAAGAGCTTATTGTGAATATGCTTCATGATGGTTGTTTTGCCAACGCCCGCCATTCCGTGAACGCCAATCTTTGTAAACTTGACATCCATCAAGCATTTCCAAACGTTCTGTGTGTTCATTGCCTCTGTGTTCTCAATAAAATCTTTCGTCGGTGGTTTCAGCCTTCTACCAGCTGAAACACTACCATTTTCTTCATCTTTCTGCAAACAAAGACGTAGCTAAGGGCATCTCCAGTAATGGAGTTTGTGTAAGAAATAGGGTAAGAAATAGTGTATGTAGCTGACTTTTGTTCATTTTTTGTGTCCCAATAGTGTAATTAGTAGAAAGTTAAATGGTGTAGTTAGTGTCATATAAATACCTGCCACTACACTATACAGTTGTGGCTATCAGCCACACTTCCTAGATGGGGCCCATGGCTTAAAGTAAGAGAGAGAGAGAGAGAGAGAGAGAGAGAGAGAGAGAGAGAGAGAGAGAGAGAGAGAGAGAGGGGGGAAACACTGGGAAATGTCCGGCACAAAAGAAAGTAATCACATCCGGTACAAAACTCTATTAATTTGTACTTTTTTTATACACTTCAACAATACTTTAACAACATCCTAACAATACCATTGCAACGCTCTTTACCTTAACAACACATTTTTAACTCCACAAGGATGCCCTAAGGTATGTAACGTATGTTGTCGCAAAAAGTCATGACGAATACTTGAATAATATTCTGACAGTTCTGAGAAAGCAATTTGAATTCTTTTGCCCGAGATAAGAGCGTAACAATGAACTTGCACCGAATATTCATTTAAATTATTTTTCTCATTTGATTCCTTCCCTTCACAAATCCAATATTCAAGCATTAGCATTAGAAAAAACAAAACAACAATGCTACATACCCCCAACATGGGTAAATTTTTTCTTTTCTTGACCAAAAAAAAAAGTCCTCTCAAAAGAAAATTGGTCCGTTTGATCAACATCATCACGGACAAGAGGAAAACCTCCAACATATATCACATGGATTGTTACCTTTGCTCTCTTATGTTCGTAATAGATACTCCATCCGTCCCAATTTAAATGTCATTTACGAGAAATCGAGTTTTTTTTAAGAAGTTAAAATTTGTGTTCTAAATTTCCAAAAGTAACATTAAAAACTGTAAAGTTAATTAAATGTATTTAAATTGTTTATCCTTCAATATGGATCTTAAAAAATATGTAATATGGATCTTGTTTGATGAATTTCAATAAATCCTATTATACAAAGTTTTTCAAAAAATCATGAAAAATATCACATGTTGGAGGATATTTTCAATTAAAGAAAGATATAAATACCAAAAACTGTCAAATCAATTAGGAATGAAAAAATATTTTTTAGGGATAAAATTGAAAGTTTGATACTCCTATGTTTTTTTTATTTATTTATAGAAAGTAGACACTTATTTTGAGACATCCAAAAATAGAAAGGTGAACATTTAAAATGGGACAGAGGGATTATTAAAGAAGTATAATTGCTTTTCAAAAAAAAAAAAATTTAAAGAAGTAGAATTTCCAAACGAAGCAGAGCTGGCGAGGGTCACAACACCGTCAAATAGTTTATATTTTCGAACTTGGCTTCTTATATCTAAACGGTTAGGATATAAATTTGAAAATAGTCTCAAAATATGTTTGGTCTTAAATCAAAATCATTTTACTTGATCTGTTAACAAGATCTCGAAATTGTCTAACAAAACATAACCAAATATAAAGTATTTAGGTATTCTATTTACTAAAATTTGGCCCCTTCGTGATAAAAATCTTGACTCCCACAGTGATCATATCTACTATGTTTCGAACTGTATACAAAATTTTGCAATTGTCATCTCTTTATTCCACCCCACGCAGCAAGAGAATGAAAACACCGGTTGACCTATCTTTTAGCCACAAACAAACTTTTGAGTATCCATACTTACTAGATGATCGCCATTCCTTAGGTACTTGCCAGCTAGCATGTCGTTGAGTTTAACAGCAATAGCCTCAATGAACTTGACTTCATACCTACAAGTATAAGTCAATATGAAGAACGAAAAACATTCACTACAAGGAAAAATACTTTTGGCGACAAAATCCAGTGATGAAAACCCAATTTCGTCGACAAATGGTACCTTTTGTGATGAAATAAAATTTCATCGAAAAACGAGATCCCATTTTGCTACAAAATTGGGTGTTGTCGCCAAAAAATACAATTTTTCTATGCAATTTGGATTTATTCGTCAAAAGGTACCTTTAGACGACAAAATATGAGTTTCAAATTTGGTTAGGAGAACTATATATTTGGTGACGAAAATTTCTGTCATCCTAGACATATTTTCTTGTAGTGATTATATCAAGAAAGGTTTGAAAGAAAAAAACCAAATTTCCATGCGAATATCCAAACAAGTGACTACTTGCCACACTTAAGGCTAATTCTCATTTTGTCTTTTCCTATTCGATAATCTTATATATTATTGCAGAATGACTTTTTGTGAGGAGGATTTGTGGGAGCAACAAGTGGCATGAGTTGATTGGTTTGTCATTTAGGTTTTGAGAGAAGCATGTAACTTAATTACTTGCATCAAAGATTTGTTATGAATCTCATTTAGATTCGAAACCCATATATCTTGCCTAACATAACAAAATAAAAAATCTTTGATTGTATATTCTATTCCAGTCAATAAGTTATTAACGAGAAAATAGAAAAGTAAAATGTAAATTCACTAATAGAGAGTCTGAATATATTATGAAAGTTATTATTTAATTTATTATAGAAGGTAAGCAATGTATATACTGAAAGTTAAAGTATAACAATATTAAGAGGAAATCAGTTATCTATGTTTTGGGAAGAAAAAAATAAATTCTTGCAAAATTGAATCACTTGACAAAATTCAAATTAGCTCAATCTCAATTGCTAAGATCAGACAAATATAACTTTCGCTGTGAAAATATAACTTTCCAAATGAGGCTTATATAAATTTGAAATTCATAATCAGAATTAAAAATTTCTTTTATATAATTTTAAAATTTAATAATTAACAAAATAGAAACCTCACCAATGTTTATATCACAATGAATATACACAACCTCTAAACTTCCACATCAAGGCATATCACTGGCATGATTGGGGAGTGAGGTGAATCACTACGGAATATTTTGACAATTGAAATTCGAGGGTTACACAAATGATTTTCAAAATTCAAACAACCATGAAAGAATTTAGAGCAGATTGAGAAATTTGAGGGGGGGAGAGAGAGAGAGAGAGAGAGAGAGAGAGAGAGAGAGAGAGAGAGAGAGATGTGTTAAAGAAGAACTAAATGGTCTTGATCTCTGCTGTGCTTCGGAAATTAATCCTAGCCTTTCCTTAAACTACTCTTGGAAACAAAAATAAACAGCTTAGATTATAAAAACTCTAAACACTCTTTTAACCATAAGATCAGAAATGAAAATGTTAGAATTTATAAGGGATTGAAAAACCGCTCTTCCTTATTATATAGATACTTTTTAAAATTTTCCAATTGTATGCATCATAAAAAAATTATGGCACATTTTTGCCCCTAGGGTGGTGACTTCAATTATTTTGTGAAAAGTCACATATATGGATTATGATTTTATAGCCGATTCAATCACATGCATGGTTTATGTTTTTATTGTCGATTCAATCACTATGAGAAATTAGAATCAAGAGAAGCGAATAAGAAATAAAATTGTTATACTTTTTAATTTAAGTGATCGAGTAATTCAATACACTTTCCGGTTAAAAATACAAATTTTTAGCTCATCACAAAAAGAAAAAACACATAATTTTATTTCATGTCTCCATGCCGTGCATAACACGGGTTCATGCTAGTTAGGAGTTATGGTATCATTACAAAGTATCAAGGGGTTGCCCCATAAAAAAAAAAAAAAGAAGAAAAGAAAAGAAAAGAAAAAAAGCTACAATTAAAAAGGTCTGATACGTAGCTACACGTGTCAAAAAGATCTATAAATAGGTCAATAGTAGCTAGCATTACTTTCCCTCACCTTCCAAATACGTACGCAATCTACTAAGGAAAAGGCTAATGTCATGGGTACAACACTTTGATGTACGCCATTCGTGTGTAACCAATTTAGAGTCTTACATAAATGATTGGAATCGTTTAATTTGTTTAAAACATATTTTTAAGTGTTCTTGTAAAAGATCGATCAACTTGTTTAGATATTTGCAAAGACTCGATCAGTTTTTGTTCCTTGAATTTGCCAGAAAAAAATTGACTATATTGATCGAGCCTTTACCGATGTTCGAATGCCCTGAGTTTTTCTAGAGACCCGTATAAAAATATTTTAAATAAATTTAACAACTCTGATTTCAGTATGGGTCCTTAGAATGGGTTTCACATAGGTGGTGCACATTTGAAGTACATAAAAGTGTTGTACCATAGTTGGACACCAAAGGAAAACGCTTTTAGAAAGAGCTTTTACCATCATCAAAACGCCTTCACACACACACAAGGGGAGTGATAGTTGTCAAAATGTATACATGGAGCGGGTCCTTAGAATGGGTTTCACTTAGAATGGGTTTCACATAGGTGGTGCACATTTGAAGTACATAAAAGTGTTGAACCATAGTTGGACGCCAAAGGAAAACGCTTTTAGAAAGAGCTTTTACCATCATCAAAACGCCTTCACACACACAAGGGGAGTGATAGTTGTCAAAATGTATACATGGAGCCTGGAGGCCCTTTCATTTATGATTATACACCACCGGAGCCGTTTAGATAAATTAATTGAACTTTAATTTGAAGCTTTAAAGAAAGACAGATGGGTGCGATTTGGAAACTCCAAGTGAGAAATACAGAAAAGACTACATGGCTTAGCGACTTAGATACTTTCAATCACTCAAAAAATCAAGACCAATCCAATTTAAAACGAGAAATCAAGAGTTTGATTCCATTCCAAATTCGGACTCAAGTTGCACAACTTTGATATTTTGAACTTTTTGCTCGGTTGACCTTTGTAGAAACTTTATGTCTACTCAAAACCATGTGATAACGAGCGGAGAGGTCCCAACATATATCAAGTGAGTACCCATTCCACTCCTAAGCAATGTGAGATTCTAGTTCCTTAACATTCCCCTCATGTGCAACCGCATTTGAGGTTTGTCACATGTGATCATTTTTTGGGTCCTATCATCGTGCAACCTTTTTTTGCTGGTCTGTCATCGTGGGGTATGGATTGTGATTTTTTTTTTTTTTTTGAAATGTGGAGTGGAATGGGCCCCACTCTGATACCATGTCGAAACTTTATGTCCATCTCAAAACCAATTGGCAATGAGTGGAGAGATCCTAACATATATTAAGTGATTACCCATTCCACTCCTAATCAATATGAGATTCTAGTTCCTTAACAACCTTTTGAGGTGATTCAAAATGGATTGGAATGCTGGTTGAAAGGGCTACATTTACTTTGAGTGGTGCAAAGGTTATCCTTTGATGCAAGCTGGATCTAAGAAGGTTGTTACTAATGGTAGGTCCACTTTATTTTGGACCGATAACTGGTTGGGGAGTGGTGTGTTGAGAGAGCTGGTTGTGGGCCCTTTAACCCTCAGCGATCTCTCTCTTAAGGTTAGTGATGTTTGGAGAGGTGACCATTGGGATTTGAATGTAATTTCTTTCGATCTGCCCAGCCCTATTGTTTACAAAATTAGGGGCACTCTCATTCCTTGGTTCAGTGAGGAGAATGACTATTATGTGTGGAACTCGAACTCGGGTAATTTTTGCCCAAAGGTGGCCTACAATTTAGCCAAAAATCCTGTTTCTACTGTTCCCATTTCAAATTGGTCTTGTGTCTGGAAAATTGAAGCTCATCCCCGTATCACCCATTTCTTCTGGCTTGCCCTCCAAAATCGCATTGCCACTAAGGATTTCCTTCTACTCCGGCATATCACTACTGATCATTTTTGTCCCCACTGTCCTTCTTTGATTGAAAACCCAATGCATGTCCTCCGTTTCTGCTCGCTAGCTTGGTCTTTCTGGCAAGAGCTTGGAGTTGACCAATCCTTTTTTGATCATTCCATCAGTTTGGTACTATTGTAACAAGAAACAACTGCATTCTTCAGGACATCCGTGGAGGGTTGTCTTTCCTATGGGTTGTTGGTGCTTGTGGTTGAACAGGAACAAGAGATTTTTCAATTCTATTAGCAATCAAAACTCCCCACTCATTTCAGTTACGGATTGCCTGGCTAGAATTCTGGAATTGATGATGGTTAGGCAGAATCCAGTGTCCTCTCGAGATTTGTCGACCCAAACTTCTTACTTTGGTTGGTCGCCTCCGTCATCCGGCTTTAAACTTAATGTGGATGGAGCTAGAAGCAGTGAGGGTATTGCCACTGCCGGGGGTCTTATTCGGGACTTTCACGGCAACTGGGTTAAGGGGTTTCAACGAAAAATCGGTTATGCCTTAGCAATGGAAGCTGAAGTTTGGGCTCTCAGAGATGGCCTACATTTGGCAAAGGATCTGAATATAATGGGTCTGGAAGTGGAAATGGATGCATACCAAGTGGTGTCTTTATTTGGTTCTCAGAGATGGCCTATCACCCTCTCAATGCTATTATTTGTGATTGCAGATCCCTGATAGGGAGGTGCCAAGCTAGTTTACATCATGTTCGGAGAGAAGCAAACCGGAGTGCGGACATTCTTGCCAAGAACTCCTTTAGTTTATGTAATTTTAATTATGTCTCTTTAGCGGAACCTCCGTTGTTTCTGGCTCGTCAATTGGCCGATGATTCTGTAGGGGTTAAATACCCCAAGACTGTTTATGCTTGATTTTCTATAATATCGTCTTTTACCAAAAAAAAAGAAAAAAGAAATAGAAAATCTCAAATTCTGATCTTTACTAAGCCAAAACAAGCCCACGTGCAGTCATACATATTGAGTAGAATTCCACTCGAATTTCTCATGAGGTGCTAAGCCGATCACTAGGGTGTAGATGAAGCTATCATTCAAGCAACATTATTCAGGGATAAACTTTAAGATTTTATTCAAATTTTCATTGCATGATAACGATTATTCTCATTATATGAATTGGTTTGAATATTTTCTATCTATATCATTCAAATTTTCATTGCTGATAAGGATTATTCTCATTATATGAATTGGTTTGAATATTTTTTTTATCTATATCGTATTCTCATTCTTAAATATAAATACAGTCATGCAATGGTTTTCTTAGCATGAGATTTGGATGATTGAGATAAGTTTTGCCCATACGATGAACCATGATATTGGACGATTCGTACCATAGAGCCAGTTTGCACAAGCGAGATATAGTTTATGCCAATTGACAAACCATGAATATTTTCTTAGGATTATTGATAGTGATTGCAAAACTTAGTAATAATCATACTCCCTCCGTCTTCTGTTAAATGTTCACTATAGGACTACGTGCATTTTCAAATCCACCAATTCTCTATAATTTTTTTTTTCATTTTAATTTTTTTATACTATCAATTTCTCTTTGACAAATTTAAAAAAAAAAATTCTCAAATCCAATAGGATTTATATAATTTTTTAAAAAGGGATAGAGGGAGTAATTGATTTAAAAACAAAGTTGAGTTTATATATAACTTGTTGATGTGGTAGCGGTAGATTTGAAACCTCGAACTATTTTTCTTAGTTTTCCAGTACTTCTATTATTATGTTTGATTTAGTCATAGTTCTTACAAACAAATCCTGTTTCTTGAATTCATTTACAAATTAATTGAATTTTAAATTTGATTTAGTCATTCTATCTCTGAAAAGATACTCGCAATGTTTTAAAAACTGGGCGGGTGAGAGGAGAAAGGGACTAGTTGACAAGTCATTGCTTCAATCACAGTTAAACCATAGTTGAACTGTACTGTCATATTATATAATAAAATATATTAATTGTGTAAAACTAGCTACGAATAGTATATAAAAGAATATATATTTAATAAACGTTTGGAAATGTACATGTATCCCAAATTATTTGAAGAGCAAGGAGGAGGTGGTCTAGTCTTTAAAAGAGATGCCATGTTCGTCTTTTTCCTGAACAGATAAAGGTTGGGTCGGATATTACGGGTATGACATGACTCATATTTGACCCTCTCCCCACGTAGCCTAAAGATTAGTGTCCCAAAAAATATGCTCACATTCAACTCATCACCATTTCAACCGGCCCAAATTCGCCTCATTTGTCACCTCTAATAAATACCGGAAGAGAAAAAAATTAAGGTTCATAATGCTGGAGTTGACATGGAAACCATTCAAACCAATGCATTGAAAAAGCAAAAACGGAAAATGATCAGTGGAGCTAGTTGTTCAGTGTTGTAGCCACTTAGGCTCCGATTGGATGCGTGATACGTTTTTGTGAGATTAAATAGTAAGGGGATAAGATAATAATGTGTATTATTTAGTAAGGGTGGACCCGTGACATTTAGGAATGAGGGATTAAATAGTATGTGTTTTGGATGAATTTGTGATAAAGAGGGATAAAGTTGGGTGGATGATGTAAAAACTTGACAAATAACTTATTTGCCATTGTACAGTTATATTAGATTTTATGATAAAATACATACATAAAAACAATACTAATTAAATTAATTATACTTTTCAATAAATAATTCCTTTTATTAGTTATATCTAAAATTAAAATATTTAGTTATTATTTTTTATTATTCATTTCAATAATATTTCGAAGTTTAATTTTTTGCTTTTTTTTTTCCTTTCATATTGTACGTTTTTAATAATCAACTAATTAGTAATTTTTATGTTATTCCCCAACAATGTCAAAATCTAAAGTATAAAAAATTTTAAATTTTTTTGTATCAAATTAAAGATCTCAATTTGTAGTTTAATTTGGTGCAAAAAAAAAGTCAAAAAATTAATGTGAAAATACTTTATTTTTTGATCCGAAGGATATTGCAAAGCAAGCCAATAATGTCAAATTCTAAAGTATAAAAATTTTCAAACTTTTTTTGTATCAAATTAAAGATCTCAATTAGTAGTTTAATTTGGTGCAAAAAAATTAAAAAATTATGCACAAAAGTATATTTATGAAGATCCAAATTTTCGAACACGCGGTATTAAAATAAAAAAAAAAATTTTGATTTATAAAAATCTTAGTTCATTTAATGTAATTTGCATATTTACGAATTTCGTCTGTGTTCAAATGTGCATGCGTCCGAGAGTGTTTACGTACAATAACCGATCATATGCATGTGTCTATATAATTTCTGTATATAGATGTATACATATAATATAAATCCTAAATTATTGTTATATCCAAAGCCTTTAATTTCCCTATCTCTGAAAACCTTGATGGCTTGCAATACCCAGCCACCACCCATCCCATTATTTACTCCTTTGTCTCCATTTTCTCCTATAATAATTCATTTCTGTCTTGTCTTTCTTTTTACCGTAAAACAATACAAAGAGGGAGATAGAGTCAGACATGTCGTAGAGGGTTTAGAGAAGAAGAAGTTGTTCCGGAGAAGAGAAATCCCACCACCACTTGACGCCACCCTGTTCCACTCAAACCACTCCAATTTAGCTTAATCTTCAGGAGATAAGGTAGGTTTATCCTACCGAACCCTTTTATGTGTTTAAATTGATATTATTTCAGAAACGAACGGAACCCCGTAATTTAAAAAAAATTAAATAAATAAATATGACGGACAAACCCAGAACTGCACGCCAATTTCAATTCGGACAATCAATCCCATTTTTTTTTTGTTTCACCGTCAGTAGCACTTATTGATTTGGTTGCTTATTCAATCTGATGACACATAGGACTACTAGTTTGGTTATTACAAAATACAAACCTTAATCCTTTTTTATTTTTAACAGCCAAGAAACCTTGGCCTTTTAACCATTTATTAAATTTTCCTCTTGTGAAGCCTTTGGGCAAATGTAAAAGCTTTCCTACCGATCTCTCTGTCAAAATGCATGGTAATCAGAATGAGCAAAAACTTGGTTCCTACAGTACTGATTTTTGATACTAAACAAACCGATTCCCCTAATTACGTTAATCCCGATTAAAATAAATTTCAATAATTTTGGTTTATCATGTTATAGATTATTTTATTTCAGAAGGGCACTATGTTACATATTGCATTGAAATTACAATTTGTGTGCATTATTCATCGCTGTCTTTTTTTTGACTATTTAAATGGATTATTATTATTATTATTGTTATTATTTTTTTGATCGGCAACAAGATTTTATTAGCACTCGACAAAGGGTACATCGAGTAAGAGCCACTCCCAAGCACAAAGCAAGGAAAAAGCTCAGAATCCACAATCAGCGAAATGCTGAAAGGGAAGAAAGGAACAGAAAAAGAAAAGGAAAATGATACAGAAAAAACTTGCCCAAAACATCTCAGGAACCATCTCAAGCAATAGCAGCACACAAACCCAAGACCACAGAAACATCTCCCGAATGCATCAACCTTCAGAATCTGGGATATATCACAGCTCCTTAGACTTTCATGAATTAAAACAACAACCTCATCCTTGTGTGTTCAAGCAGCAGCAGCAAGCCAAGACATCAGCAGAAAGAATCCCAAGCGTCGAAACAGCTTTACCAAGGAAAGAACTCAAACCTTGACACCCCAAACCATGATAAGACTCTCCCAAGACCAGACAACCCAACCCAAAAGGTACAAAGAATAAGACCTTTCACATGATAAGACTCACCCTCAACCAAGACCAACAAGAGCAGAATACAATAACACCCAAACCAAAATAACACCCCAACCCAAAAAAAAACATGTTTAGGCTCACCCTGAAAATCAATACTTTCTACCTCAATATTCACCCCAACCCCAGGAAACACCCCACACACACCCCCACACCCAAACCTCTTAGAAGATAGAGGATGATCTCTGCGAATGCTGGAACTCCTTCATTTCAGATTCTATCATTCTCTTCATCATAATCGCATCTCTTTCCTCATAATCTATTCCTAGCCTCGAACCCGCGATCATAGTTAATTGGAATTCGTCAAGAGGTACTACGCGAGATTGACTTTGAATGGCAGAAGGGGTTGGATTTCCACTATGTTCAAACTCAGATGAGCTAGAATTACTGATCTCTCTAGGTTGAATATCCACCAAAAGATTAATCCCTGGAATTTGAGATGCCCTGATGTTGTTTTCAGAATCACATACTATGGGTTCATTTAACACTTCCTTTCCCGCATTAATCTTCTCCATTGGTTCAAAATCATGGGCCTCATGGAAGAGAGACTGAAGGCCCATAGAATCCTCTACAAATGATTCTAGACCTTGAGTAGAGTTTGAGCTACTATCAATATATTCCTCTTCTGTGTTCTTTTCCAATGTATGAACCTCCTTTGGAACCTGTGAATACTGGTCTTCATTCACACTCTCTGAGTTTAACCCAAGCACTTTAGCATTCTCCGTAAGAAAATTGCTTGATTCAACCTTTCTGAAAGAGTCTTCCTCCTCTATTCTAATGAGATATTTCATCCCATCTTCAACTAGTTCAACGTTCCCAACTATCTTTTGAGTTTGGTTAGTAGCAATCAAAATTCTGCCTTTTTCGTAAGAACCTTCTCTCAGTGTGTTCTCATCCACCTCAATAAAGGCTCCCCAGATATTGCCAATATCTTTGAAAGTTTGAGAAGACCATGCACTTAGGGGCATTCCAAAGCATGAGATCCAAACAAATCTCTCCTCCTTGGCTTGCTCGCCATTCCAGGGTTTAATTTCTTCGAACCATTTCATCACCCAGCTTTCTTTTATAATCCTATCTCTGGTTCCTTCATTAGCAAATGTTATAACCACATACCTTCCACCAATTGTTTTGATTTGGACGTCATGAACTTTCTCTAAATTGAAAACTTTTTCCAAATCTTTCGTAGTTAGAAGCTTTCGGATCTTCGCAATGGCGCTCCTATATAACCATCCACTTCCAATAGAGTGACATTGAACACTTTTTACTACATTATGCTCTCCAAGGCACTCCACCCCTTTAGTCACTTGTGAGTAAGTTTTCCTTTCCTCAAAATGTCTCCGTGTCTGAGATTAAAACTTGTTATAGGTCTTGTTTTGCAAAGCTCCTCCCCCACAATATCCCCGTTCTTGTTGTGAATTACCAAAAGGATTGAGCACATCCTTTACACGATTCTGATACGAGTTCCCACCCCCTTTCGAGTACCTCGCAAATTTAGTTATCAGACTTTTATTTTCAATCCAAATCCCATTAGTCTTAGCAATCGCTATATCAGCCGCATCTTTGCTAGTATACCTAACAAAACCAAACCTTAGACCAGTTCGCCTGCTCCTTTTGAAGGGGATGAAGGAGTCCGTGACAACCCCAAATTTGCTAAAAAATTTCTTGAACCAAATCGCACCCACATCGAAAGGTAGATTGTCCACAAACAGAGTAGTGTGACTAGCCATAACAATGTTGAACGAATTAAATATCAGATCTGAAACTTAACGACATAACAGAGTATATCGGCAGCCTATCCAAACTCCAAACAGCAAAACAACAGTAGACCGAAAATAGAACATCAACAACGGCAACAAACAGAATACAACCAGAGATCACCCACCACAGAAACAAACGGGCCTCAGCCGCCTAGAATATGAAGATAAAGTGGTCTCAGCTGCCTAAGATAAAGATTGAATCAGATTACCTGGATCAGAGAATGAAATCCTGAAGCAGATGGTTAAGATCAGCCACCGGAGATAGCGATTGAAGAACGCAGACTGCAGGAGGAAAGGGTCGGCAAAAACGCAGGTGTAGAGAGGAGTGAGGAGAAACGGGGAGAGAGGGATGGAGGGGTAGAGAAGAGAGAGGTTGAGGTATAAGGAGTGGGAGGAGGGAGGCCAGCCGGCAATGGCCGGCGATGGTGGCCGTACAGGAATGGGTTTCAGGCTAGGGTTACATTATGCCCAAATCGCCAAATCGCCTATTCAAACTCAAATTCTTGAAAGCATCTTGAAAGCATCATTCTTTTTTTTTTTTGATAATCAAATAACTTTATTAATCTCTGAAATAATACAAAGATTAAAAGGGAGGAAGGGTAGTTACGCCGGAGGAGGGAATTTCACCCTCACAACCACAAGACGTAACAAACCACATCGGACCCCAACGGTTGGCAAGGAGCCAAACGAGAAACCAAAACAAAGCCCTATCAAAAAACACCATGACAGCCCATCCAAAACGATACTCCATGTCTGCCGCCGCGGCCACCAAAACCTAATCAAACCTGGAAGATGAACAGCCACGACGACGCGTCCCGAACGAGCGGCCGAAACTCCATGAGTGGCAGCCAAGACGCCGCCTAAACGGATCTTATAAACTACCCGGAGTCGCAGTAACCGAGAAGACCATCATTCTTGAAAGCAAAGGCTAAAGCTTTCGATTGACACTATTGATCATGTGAATCTTTAACCCCGAAAATGTTAGATTATTACAGTTGCTTGTATTGTTGTCAAGTTGGTAACTTAGATTGGCATGGAAGATGAGAACTCGAGAACGAGTTCTTTTGAAGAAAATGAGAATGATGCAGGACAAGATACACTTATGGGAATGCTATTTTTGTAACAATTTTTATTTACGACTATTCTTAGAAGATTTTATTTGTGCTGCCTGCTTCGCAACTTACTAGTTTTGTTTTTTAGTTAGATTTTATTTTATTTCCTTTTAGCGAATAATGTAGGTTTCCAAGTAATACTTTGCTTGGTCGCCACTCTAAGTAATTTTCTTTTAATTATGACTTCTACTAGTATAAATAAGGATGTAAGCCTATGGCACGAATAATCTTCCAATTAATAAATAAATTTTGAGAATTGTTTTTTTTTTTTTGGATTCAAGAACATCTCGTGTATTCGAGAACCTATCTCGTTCGGACTAGTACGCTAACTAGTCTCTCGTGAATTCCGTTGCGTCAGACTGGACAGTAAGATTTTTGATCCGGACACAATCGTGTCTTGCGATTTGATCCTCGGATTTATTGGAATTTAATCCAGCCCGGACTATGTGCAGACCTAGATGGACTTGTTACCGGTCGTGTCTTTAATTTTAAGTGATATTTAGGTCTAGTTTGGTTTAAATAAGCCACTTGTTTATTATTTTTTTTTGTCTTTATCAATTTTTTCACGTTTGTTAGTTACATGCCAATTTTTTTTTAAAATTATTTTGTCCCGATGGCATAAAATAGAAAAAGTAAAAAATTATGATCGAAATCTAATTTTTTTGAATAATGACATAAAATAAATAAAAAATCTTTTATTTAGCTTATTATTGTGTTTGTTCAAAAAAATTAGAGTTTTGACTATAATCTTTTATTTTTTTTGATTTCTCTCATCGAGACAAATTAATAATTCACAAAAATGAAAGACGAACTAAATAAATGTGAATTTTTTTTTATATAACTATGTTGACTTCCTTATTAAATTGAGTAATATTCGTTCAAGTGATCGAGGAATAAAAAAAGACAAGTCGTGTGTATGGGCCCACAAGCCGCGCTTAAATGCAAAACATGGCGTTAAAATAGGGTAGGGAAATCATTGTCAGACGAACGACAATAAAATATTCTTGGTTGCATATTTCTCATGCATGGCATGCATTAGAGGCTCCTATATTCCGAAGAAATCGTACATTATAATGATAATTAGGGGATTTTTTAAACTTGAGTATCACATAGCAAATTCTCGTTAAAATAAGATCCTCACAAGAGAAAACAACTCCAATTTGTTTTAATTATTTTTTATTTTTTTGGAAAATCAATTAATAAAGGAGTGTTTGTGTGCATGAATTTATAAGATCCAAACTTAGATGTATTTGAAATCTTTCTATGCATACGAACCCCATAAAATAATTAAGATTCACGTGCATTGGATGATGTTGAACTTAAATATATTTGTTAAGTCTCACAAATACTAGTGGTTTTGTAGATCTAAATCATCCATTGCACACAACTCCGACTCAGATGTCGCACTACTAAATTTTTGAATTCTCTTACATAATACTGTTTAACCCGTTTCTCGACAAGTCAGTAAAGGGAAAAGCTTAAGTGCTTGTACGGATAAGATTCAGACACAGATTCACGTTTTTGGAATTCTTCATTGGATACAACCCCCAAGAAATAATAAGGGATTCATATCCGGCGAATGATTATATGCGCATCTGTATCTAGATCGATCTGAATTTGTTTGCAAATGGTGAAACAAGAATTGTTATTGTACTAGTAGAAAGGAATAAGGATTGAATGCATAACTTACCTCCCACTTCGGTAAACCTCCCCAGCCCTACTCGCAACATCTTTAAGCGCCGCACTCCACCCTTTCACAGTCGCTTCCTCAACCTTTGTTCCGAAGCTGAGATTGTTGGCTTGCTCTTTAATTTTTTCTGGACTCACCCCATAGAATACCGGAAACATCATATGGTCTGACTTCTCACACTGTTCGAGAATCGTTTGGAGTTCAAACAGGCACGCCCTCGAATTGGCATAATTTATAGATAATATGATCACCGACATCCTCGATTTGATAATAGCTTCACGCAACTCAGATTTGATTTTCTTACCCCTAGTGATATCATCGTCGTCTCTGAATGTTCGAAAACCCTTTTGCTTCAAAGTGTTATTAAGGTGATCAGTGAAATTTTCGCGTGTGTCTTTGCCCCTAAAGCTCAAGAAAATGTCGTATCTATGACCTTTGGATATAGATGTCGAAGAGGAAGCCGTGGACAATGCATGTATACCTTGATCAGTTGACAAATGATCACTCTCGTGAGCAATAATATTCTCTTCCAGATCTGACTCGTCTTGTTTAGGGTTCCCGTATCTACTTTTGAATACTGTAGAAAACAAAGAGGAAAACATCGACGACATGGTTCGAGCTAGCAAGTTCACTTTAGTCGTCAATCCCATATTTGACCCAGCTGTATCAACCCTCTCCTCTTCTAGGTCATCATCGCTGAGGGCCGAATCCGAAGTAAGATCTTGATCCGGTTCAACAATGTTATGATCTGGCATCTTTGGCTCTTCATGTTCAAGGTCCTCTGGACATGAAATCTGATTAAGTTGATTATTCGCATTTGCAGTAGACATTGTCTTCCGTGCATCCTACGAATACAACAGTATTATTGGATTATTTCTCTCAAATGCTTAATTACAAACTTGAAGACAAAGTAAAAAAAAAAAAAAAACTGATCAAGAATAAATTAAGAATTTACTCACCAAGCTACAGGTGCATTGCAATAGCAAGAGATCAGGAGATGTACTTGGGGCGTGGAGCGATTGAGATGGACTTGTCTAAAATCTATAGAGAGAGAAGGAGAAGACATTGTATAGTAAACCCTAAAAATAAAAAGGTCTACTGAATACAACGTGCGAAGACGTGGGGTAATATATATATAATTAAAAAGCAAGGAAGAGGAAGGTTCGTTGAGTCAACGAGGCTAATGTCCCTTGTTATCACAATTAAGCTCAGTTTTTTACGGTGGCGGCTTCAGAAATTTTGAACAGGGTGTTAAAAAATTACCTTAACTAACTCTATTACCTCTATTAACTAGCCTTATTTATAAAAAAAATTATATATTAATGTGAATAATGGACACAACTACATTTTCTAGGCGAATTTATATTTTAGATCAAACAAAATTAAATGGGCACATAAACATCAATTTTTATCGTAGTAAATTGAGGCGAATAGGTTCACACTGATTTTTGTTTGACACATGCTCTTATTTTGTAGCTATAGAGTTGATTGTTGTTTAGAGAAAAGTCAAAGCACGAAATGGATACTAATAGAGACTTTTTTCTCTATCTATTTTTAAAAAATTTATCATGATTAAGCGTGTGTATTTGTTTTTAGCTAATATATTAGGTTTTTGATTATGAATTTAAAAAATTAATGGATTGTCACAGTAAAGGATTAAGTGCTCAAACAAACCCGAGATAGATTATTTCCTGTATGAGAAAATACAAAATAGTTTAGGTTGTTTAATTGAGCATCTCTGGGAAGTCATGAAGCCGTCTATGGCTTTTATTTGGGTTGTTTACATTGGATTGGTTTTTGGGATGATTTTTTGGGCTAGTTCAAACTTTTTTGGGTTAGGTGTTCATATATTTTTAGCCTAGGTTTTCAAGAAAAGGATAAACTAAATAAAGCTCAAAATATTACACGTACTCTAAACAAAAATTTATTTTTAGGGTGTTCGAGTTACCACCCATATGCCTTACTAGAGCCGCCTATGATTTTTTAGATAATAATTATTTTAACTATTATTAAGAAGTTCACAAGTAAGGCAAATGTTCTTTATTATCACAAATTCACAATTGGTTGAAGTCTCATAACCTAGAATTAAAAGTTCAATCTCTTTAATCAAATGAGTTTTGTTAATGTAATTGGCTATTTCCGGAGTTTGACAAATTTTGAAGTATATTTTCGATTTGGATTTGGGAGGTAGTAACTTATGATTGTGTTTATATACTCCACTCGGTGATTGAAGAGTTTGCTTGAAGACTTTTCATGGGCAATCAAAAGGAGTCGGACTTCAAATGGTATAATCATGCATTATATGGGTAGTCATGCATTTAGGAGTAATGATTTTTCGTTGCCGGTTGCGCATGGATATCAAGGTTCGCCCTTGTGATGTAGGACACCTTATGAACTACAAAAAAATATGCAACAATCGAATACAAACAAAATAGTTTAGAGAAAAACGCACTACAAAAATTTTGAGTTTTAGTGACACTCTAGTGACAACGATGTGTCACTAAAAATGTGTTGCTAAAGGGTATTAGTGATGTGCCTAAGTTTATGTGTTGTGGTAGCACAATGTAAGGGAGAGAGGCAGAGAGTGTGGGAGAGAGATAAACGAGAGAATTGTGAGGTTTCATTATTATGAGATTGAGAGTGGATGTGCAACCACAAAGCTCGGATTTTCTCCGGATTATAGTGAAAACCCCCTCCCCGCAGAGGTAGGTCCGATTTGGACGAATCACGCATATTTGTTTGTCGTGTTTCTCTTGATTTTACCGTTTCTGTGCGTGTGGTGCGTATTTTGGGCACAACAATGAAAAAATCAGGGGCTAAGCGTTGTCAGAGTGGCTCCATAGTGCGGCTGCGCTCCACCTCCCACCAAGGGCTGCCTTAGCACAGTCGCACGCATTTGTAGTGCCATCAAAATGTTCTTCAGCCTTGTTTGATGAGCGCCCGCGAATGGAGCAAAAAGCGGCACCGCTTCAATTATACTCGTGAGTTTTGATGTATTAAACCTGATTTAAACCTTGTGTTTGATCATTCTATGCATCAATCTAAATTAATTCTCTTGTATTCCATGAATTAACTTGTACTAGGCCTTCTTTGATACAGTATATATATTTGTTGTTGCATTATCCTTTGATCATATGTTTCTGGCCCGTTTCTTTCCTTTTTTTGACCATCATTAAGTTCTTCACTGGATTTGATGGCTTTTGCCTTTTCCGTGCTTTTGGCGGGATTTTTCTCTTTTTCCTCGATGTACCCTTTGTCGAGTTCTAATAAAATATTATTGCCGATTAAAAAAAAAAACTTTAGATTAATCATTTTTCACAAAAATCTTCATTCATCTTCATATCATACATATCATGGAAAATTGCATTCGTTCCTACTTGAGTCGGTTGGGTCCGGTGCATGTTGAATTCAAAGGTCAAGAGACAAGTGTACATGTGGGGTCCATTGAATTAAAAAGGAGTACAAGGTACCACATAAAGAGGTGGAGTTAAGGCCGTGTTTGATAACCCGCCACACACTTGGGATTGGAATAGCAAGCCGGTAGGACTAGTAAGCTTGTGTTTGGTTTGATTTTCATGGGGAGGGCTAGGAGTCCCATGGGATTCCCAATCCCACAAAAGAACCGGATTAGCCAACCCATGAGGGGGGTGTTATTACGAATCCCATCCCAAGGGATTGAAGGTGATAAGACCCAGTTGCCCTCCACAGTCAGCAAAACCCAATTGAAGCCTCCACAATAGGCGAAACCCAGTTACCCTCCACAGTCGGCATAACCCAATTGAAGCCTCCACCATTTATCATCTTCTCCAGATCGGTTCATCTGTTGGAATGCTCGAAAAACCCCAGAGAAAATTCCGGCAAGGGGATGGTGGTGAGTGCCAGAGGACAGAGAGTTGTCTGGAATTGGAGGAAGGGAAAAGTAAAGGAAGAGAGGGGGAGAGGGGTCTGTTTGGAGTTCATTTTTACGTAGGAATTTTTTTCCTAGAATTTCATTTGGAACGTGGGTTTGGATCTGAGGAAGGAAATGTGGGTTTGGATCTGAGGAAGGAATCAGAGGGAGAGAAATATGATTATGTGCTGAGGAAAAAAAAATAGAAATATCATTAATTTTGCACAAGGGCAAAAATGGAAATTGAGACTTATAATCCAATCCTACCCCATGTAAAACAAACATGTTACATAACAATCATATTTCTTATTCCGGTGCAAAACAAACATGAAATTATTAATCCCATCTCATTATCAATCCCACCTCATTACCAATCCCAATCCCAATCCCAATCCCAATCCCGCCTCATTACCAATCCCTTTGAAACGAAACCTCGTATCAAACGGGGCCTTAAGTGTTATAACTCATAAGGGGCTTGTAGGTAATACATAAATAGGATTTGGTTGTTATTTTATAGTTAGGGTTTATTTTATTTTATTTTATTTAAAGTAGTTTCTACGAAAATCCTCTTGTCTTGTCCATCTAGTTTAATTGCTTTATATTTTACAATTTGGCGTCGTTGGTTGTTCATGTTAAGGGTCCTCTAGACCCGGAATTCGATCAAGTTGATTATTCGCAGCAAACATCAGTAGCGGCTCCATAAATTTTCAACTGGGTGTTCAAGATTTACCTTAACTCTTAACTTATAGTATATATATTTTAAAATTTTCATATAGTAGTGTAAATAATGTGACCAGACGATATGCAAATACACAAGATGTCAAAAACTTTTTGGCGAAATCTCTGTACTTGGGACAAGTAAAATTAAACCACAGGGCACATATATACTAGTATTTATTGTAGAAATTTGTATGGCGAATAGGTTCGCAAAGATAAATTTTTTAATATTTTGTATAGAGAGTTATTTGTCGCTCAGAGAGAAGTCATAGAACGATATTAATATAATAGATAATTTTTCTCTCAAATTTTCTAATTTTTGTCGTTACGAGTGTGTACTTTGTTTTGAGCTAATGCGTTAAAGGTTCCATTGTGAATTTCCAAAATTGATGAGTATTGGTAGTGTATAAAATTAAATGTTCAAACAAAACTCGATATAATTGCTTGACCGTTCGGGTGATTAATAATTAACTAGAATTTCGTCCCAAGCGTAGGACTATCGACCGGTGCAGCACAATAAATCCGGAAGTACCGGAGTCGAACCACAGAGACGGTCTACGGTGCTTAACTCAAACAATGTCGGCTCTACGTTTGTAATTGGCTCTCAGGTTGCCACCCCTTGCTCAGATGATTTGATTAATTAACTAAATTAAACTGATTTAACTACTGGACTCTGAATTTAAAAAGGAGAGCACAACCGTGGGCACTACGGTGTCCGCAGCTAGACTAATTCACATTCACTCGGGCCACAATTATTCAATCAATAGATTTAGAAATATGAAAAATAATTCCCAACAAATGCGCACCACTTGTCACCAATTTCTGCGCGCATTCGGAATTGGCAATGCCCGGGTTTGTTTGCTAGAAAAACTTCCGTATTCAAAAATTGCGCATTGATTAAAATGATTCGGCACCGAGGTGGAACATAAATTAGCCTAGCCACGGGACACCTTCATCCCGCGGCCGCACTCAATACGACTACTCACTCATTATTAAAAACGCAGCAGATAAGAAAATTCTAGAATAAAACATGCTATTAAACTTGAATAAGAATTAAAACAAAGATTCGAATCTCAGAACACGGACAAACTCCCGCGAACTGAGATTAATGTAAATAAAACAGAAATTACCGAAGCAATACTTGAAACTGCGAACGAAACTGCAAAACTTCAATGGAAAAGTAACTCGGAAAGTAGAATCTCCAAAGGGAAAACGGCTGCGAAAAACTAAGGAAACTAGAGCAAAAGTCGAACCCTAATTCGGAGTAAAAACGAGGTATAAATACCCTCCCGAAGTCAACACACGTGGCAAGTCAAGACGGGCAAATTAAGGGCCTCGGTATCGACACAGGAGAAGTCCTGTATCGATACCAGTAGGTTCTGTTTTCTGGATGGTGCTTGGGTATCGATACAGGACAATCCCTGTATCGATACTGAGCCTCTAAGTTGACTTTTTCAGCTTTTTGGTCGTCCTTGCTTGGGTCCCACCGGTTCCCCGCATGCCCGATGCCTTGTGTCACTTTCCGTGCTCCTTTTCGGCCCGTTTCCTACAAAACAAACACAAACACCAAAAACAAGAGACAACACCGAATCAAGTGGAAAATGAAATAAAACGCGTCTCTAATGTGCTAATTTGCCCTACTTAGGCGCTTATATCTGTGATATTACGCGCCTATCAATAATTTATATGTAATATAAAATATAAAATGCTTTAGACTGTTCAATTGACGGTTTACAGGAAGACTTTAGACTTTAGTTGGATTGTTCACATAAAATAGACTCTAGACTGTTCAAATATTTTTTTAGTAAGGTGTTCAAATATTTGTGTGTTGGGTGTTCAACAGTGGCTATACTTGTGTAAAACTAAAAAAATTACATGTACTTCTAAACAAAACTTTTTTTAAGGTGTTCAGGTAACCACCCTTGGTAAAGGGTGGAGCCGCCTATGGCAGACATTGTCTTCCGTGAATCCTATGAGTACAACAGTTTAATTGGATCATTTCTCTCAAAATGCTTAATTACAAACTTGAAGACAAATTACAAAATATGCAAAAAAACTGATAGGAAAAGTGATCGAGAATGAAGAGTTGACTTACCAAGCTAGGATTGCAATAGCGAGAGATCAGGAGATGTACGTACTTGGGGAGTGGAGCAACTGAGAACGGGCGGGACTTATCTAATACTAGTACTTATATCTGTGGAGAGAGAAGGAGAACACATTGTACAGTAAACCCAAAAAATAAAATGCCAACTGAATACAAGGTGCGAAGACGTGGGAAAATATAATTTAGAACTAAGAAGCCAAGGAAGGGGAAGGTTCATCGAGTCAACGAGGAAAATGTCCTTTGTATCACTATTAAGGTTAAATTTTTTAGATAAAATAAGTTACAAATATAATCGGTAGAAGTTTTACAAGCTAGAATAAAATGTTCAAACTCTTTAATAAAAGACTCCAGTAAGTTTTTTTTTCTTTTTAACTAATTGGCTTTTTTTTTTCACGAGTTCGACAAACCGTTTTTTTCCTTCTATTTGGGTTTTGGAGACGGTAGCTCAGTGTTGTGTTTAGATATACTCCACTCGGTGGTTGAAGATTTTGCTCAGATCAAGTCCTTCCCGGTAATTTTTTTTTTTTTGCTGATTTCTAGCGGAAACCCTTATTAAAAATACCTTTTAAACACATTGGACGGTTCAGATCGTCAAAATTCGATCGGGATCTATGAGGTGTGGATGAAGTCCGGATTTTAGTGTGTGTATATATATACGAGGCAGATCCAAAGACACTTATTAGGACTCTATAGTGCTTTTGAATATTTTCAAGATTTTTTTATCGACAATGAAATAAGTTGTATAATAGCTTATTATCAATTGGCTACTTAATCGGCCTTAATAACTCTATAGACCACCCCTAAATTAAGCGTTTGTTTACGTCAAATGTAATTTTGTCATCCCTCATCTAAGTACAAAAGTTATAAATTGGAATTTAGATTAATCTTACTTTTTCTGTTCAAATAAACTACAAAAACTAGATAAGTGATTATCCCTAATTGCTACAAACTATTAATTAGCTTATTAAGTTAATAAGCTAGATAAATTAGATTCTAAGTTCTACCAAATGCAACCAAAGATGAATTCTGTCGTACCCCAATATTGGTTTTGGAGCATCGATGCCCCAAGAATAGGGGAAAGTTTAAAAACATCTCAAAGTTTGATCTCAATGTTTCAAATAGTCATGAAACTTCAATAAATTTCAAAAACACTCCCAAATTATTACTCTGTTGCTCAATTTACCCACCACCATGCAAATAGAAATTTTTTTTTTTTTGATAATCAAAAAATTTATTAATCTTTGAAAACAGATTACAAAGATTAAAATGGGCCAAGACTGAAAACGCCAAGGACCCAAAAGGGGAAATAACAAGACAAACATGGGTGGCAAAATACCAGCCAAACTACAGAACCAGAAAAACACCCAAAACGGCCAAACTCCTGAACCAAAAGCAAAGCTGCCAAGAGCAAGAAAAACCTAGGCACACCTCCCCCTAAAACAGCAAAAGCAAGCAAAACTAAGAGAACCAAAACCTAACCAGGGAAGCAGAAACCCTAAAAACACCGAAGCACAACAAAAAACCCAAAACGCCGAAACCTCGATCTTCCACCACCAAAAAAGGAAACATCAGAACTCCACTGAAATGGAGGTACCGTCCTCCAAATCAATAAAAGCTTTAATATCCTGTTCAGATATATCAACTCCCTGAATTTCACTGAGTTAAACTTCTTTATATCTTCCAAAAATAAGACGAGTCTTACCCTTTTTGGAGGGGAAAATTAACAAACCTTAAATCACCCTTTTTAGCTTACTACTCACCAAGACCATTAGCTACTCTCTCACACACACACGCACAAATATCTTCTTCTTCTTTCAGCTAAGATTCTTCCTTTCTTCTACAATGGCAGATGACGATCAAGAAAAAACCACATCCTCCCAATAAAAAAAAAGGCAATTAGAAACTCAGGGTAAAGCTCAAGATTCTCAGAATCAAACAACAAGAGCAAGAAGGAGAACAACACCATGAGAGTTCACATCAAAGCCAACGAAGAGAAACAACAGATCCTCTCTCTTAATAAGAACAATGATGATACTGTCAATGCTGGGAACGAAGCAATCTGTTCCCTCTTCGATAAGACCTTCCCAGCAATGAAGATTAGGAAGAAGAGGAAAAAGGTGAAGTTGAGTGAAAAGGGGGAGACGATAGGTGAATATGGGGAGACCACTGAGTTGAAAAGAGTCACGTGCCTCTAATGTGCACCCACATCATCAACTTTCCCTCCAAAAATCCCATTTAACATCTTATTCTTACTGTCGAAGTCCAACTCTGAGATTTCCGTTTGGCATTTGACAGAGTTGGATGGTAGGGTTAAATTGACTAAAGAAGTAATAGTTCAGGAGTGCAATTGAAATTTGTTACTATAGTTTACAGGTGTTTAAGATATTGAGGTCAAAATTTTGGAGTTTTTCTTATTTTGCCCTAGCAATATACACCATCATATGAAAAATAGCAAAAGCATTAACAGTGGTGGAGATTTGGAGTAGAAAAGGGTGCTCTTTGGAGGAATTAATGTCATTAAGTCTACGTATAAGATGAATGAAAGTTGCTGGGTTCCCAAGTTAGAAATTGAAAGGAAAGTCCCATCTATATGGAAGGATATCATGTCAGTTTAGGGTGTATGTATTATGCATACTTAATACTTTCAAAATATCAGAATCAAAGTAGGTGATGGGAGTTCAATCAAATTCTGGAAGGATACTTGGATTGGTACCCCTTGTCTTGCTGAGGCCTACCCTTCATTATTTAGGATAGTCAAATGTAGGGATAAATTATTAAGCCAAGTTTTAGCTAGAAGAGCTAATTCGCAACATTGGGACCTATAATTTAGGAGAAGGCTATATGATTGGGAGATGAAAATTCTAACAGAGTTGTGTCAAATTCTGGACAATTCTGGGGTAGGAACAAATGCTAAAGAAGATGATGCCTTGATATGGAATGGAAACAACTCCAATGTCTTCAAGGTTAAGTCCATGTATGATCGAGTTGGCCAGCTCCCAAGCAATGCTAGCCAACTCTGCTTATGACTCGATTTGGAGGAATGTGGCACCCTACAGAATTCAATGCTTTGGTTGGTTGATACATCTGGGAAAGGTAAAAACATCAGAATATCTGTTGAATATTGGTACCATTCAAAATGCTATTGACACAAATTATAGGTTTTGTGGTTTGAACTCTGAATCTCTTGATCATCTGTTTTTACATTGTGAAGATGTCTTAAAAGTTTGGTCTCATGTCATGCTTTGGTGGGGTATCCAATGGGTGGCCCCTATATCGATTGTTGAACTGCTTCTTTGGATTGGTCTCATGTCATGCTTTGGTGGGGTATCCAATGGGTGACCCCTATATCAATTGTTGAATTGCTTCTTTGGTAGAATAGCTGGAACATGAAGCAAAATAAAAGAATTATTTGGGATCGCATCCCTTTAAATGTCATATGGTCCCTTTGGAAGAAATGCCTTCTAAACCGAACTGGAAGTATACACTCTCACATTTACCTTGGTGCTAATGAATGCGCAAATTTTCTGGCACAATTGGGAGCTGAACAAGAGGAAGATCTTGTGATGTCAAATACTCTCTCTGGCCATAAGGGAGCTCTTGACAAGGGATATACCTAGATTAAGCTTTGTTTCTTGTCTCTATGTTAGAGGTTATAAAACCTTGGCTATGTAATCATTTATCTGCACCCATGCTGCAGTCTGCTGCTCTTGTTTAAGTTCTAGTAATATATTTCCGAAGTACCAGGAAAAAAAGAAGAAAAGAACCATGGTATTATTAAACAATTTGGTTGGACCTCCAGTTGGATTATTGTTTCTATATTTGAATTAAATTCTTCATTAATGAGTTTAACATGCCTAAACAATTAATTAACTAAACGGTTTGATTCGATCGAGGTTATGTGATGCCTAAATGATGCTATTATCAATGAAAGTTGACCGGCAATTTATTTCTAACCAATAATTAAACCATCAGAATCAGAACCTCACTCTGTAACCACTGTTACAATCTCTCTCTCTCTCTAGAAATTTTTCAGTGTCGAGTGGGTATTGCCCACGTGATACCCACTCGGCAACTCACCCGTCCAAAATGTCATCTAATGTCCGGAAGAGGAGAGAGAAAATGAGGAGAGAGAGTGGCCGGGTGAGAGGAGAGAGAGGGAATCAATCTCGGCTGTCCAAAACACTTTTGGACGGCCGAGATCGTGCTCGGCATGGCCACGTGGTACCCATTTGGTACCCAAAATTTTTTCGTCATTATTATTTATGTATTTGGCTGCTTTAATTGGGTATTAATATTAATAAAAGTTCTACATTTTGACAAAAAAAAAAAACTACATGCATGCATTTCTACATTCATTGCAAAAAGAATATTTCAGGAGTATAAAAAACTACATGCATGCATCTTCTCTACTAGTCGTTATTTTGATGTTGTTGATTATTTTCTTACATGGGGCTTCCTTTGTTTTTTCTATATCCATTTTATCATAAATCTGTGATTACAGGGTTTACATTTTACACTCGTTCTCAACAATATTCTCTTCATCTAGAACTGGAATCCGGTCACCTGTGTTCTTAATTTTGTGAATCCTGTGAATGCATGGAACAGTTTGGATCATCTCTTTCAAAATGCTTACATATATCAAGACAAAGTGAATGGGAAAAAGGTAATTCACTACAAAAAAAATTGAGTTTTAGTGTTAATAACGTGTCACTAAAAGTATGTTGCTAAAAAGTATTTAGTGACAGCTTTTTATACTAAGTTGTCACTAATTACATGATTAGTGACAACTCACTAAAAAATTGTCACTGAATACTTTAGCAACACACTTTTAATGACAACGGTGACAAAAGCTGAACCCAAGAGTGAAGAGTAAATAGTTGACTTACTTAGTGGTGTAATAAGCAAAAACAAGAGATCAGCAGATCATATACTTGGACATGGAGCTTTGCAGGGATGGAGCTAAAGGAACCAGTAGAGGCGGTTGCTCCAAAAAAAAAAGCCTTCCAGTATTATATTGTAAAAAAAAAAAAATTTCCTATGAATTATATAAGCTCGCTTCTGCAAAGTATTTTGGAAAAACTTTGTGCGTTTGTAGTGCAATTCTTGGCTCCATCCCTAGAGCATGAGAAATTGGCAGGGAATGCATGCATATCTAGAGACAGAGATAGGAGAGGGAAGAGACTACAATGTTGAGTACTTGCCAATTGCCATGCAAAAAAACAATTGAAGAATGAAGAGAGCTGACTTGCCTAGAGGCCGGTGTATTAGCCAGAGAGATCGGGAGATCATAATATCATATACTAATATAATGTGCAGCTATTATAATTTAGAGAAATGTAAAACGCCCAGGGAGAGGAGGGAGGAAGGTTCGTCGAGTCAACTTCGCAAATGTCCCTTCTTGTTACTACTTTTTTTTTTGGTAAATCGGAAATGGATTAAAACTAGAGAAACAGTTCAGAGTACATCATAGAGAGGTAGTTCACCAATAAGAAACAAACGCAGCTAAACAAACAACTAGTAAACAAACTAGAGAGACAAGTGCGAACAACATTAATCTAGGAACTGTCGGATATTCAGCCTATCCCTTGTCATGAACTCTCGAATTTCCAGTGGTGGTCTGTCAGAAACCATCAAATCCTCGTTCTGTTCAGCTCCTAGGCCAGCTAGAAAATCAGCACACTCATTTGCACTCCGGTAAGTGTGGGTGAGGGTGCTTCCTGTCTGGTTTAAGAGGTAGTGACCATCATTTATAATATTGCTTTGAGGGTGATTGGGGTTGGCTTTATCATTGAAAAGAATAACTGCAGTTTGGGAGTCAGACTCTATTCGGACATTAGAGAGCCCTTTCTCAAGCAAGATGGTTAACCATCTATAGATGGCCCAGATTTCTGTTTCCAGGGTCGAGTTGGCTATCGTTTTCCCAAGGTATCCAAGCACCCATTCTCCTTGAGAATCTCTGATTAGTCCTCCAAAACCCGCTTTCTAGTGCTTTCGAACCAACACCCATCCGTGTTAAGCTTTAGGGTACCTGTGTTGGGAGGAAACCAAAAAATTAGTCGGTTTAAAGGAGGGTCAGTAATGAGAGGGAAATTAAAAGCGTTCACGATTTCAGAAGCATAGGAAGATATATTCTTGAAACTCATTTCCGGTATCGACTCTATGTTATCAAAATTCATTCTATTGCGATCCTTCCAAATTTGCCAAAGAGTGATACCAAAAATGATATTCCAAGGTATATTCGTTCCCAAGCGTAAATTTTTTTTCTTTTTCAGATTGGCAAAGATCCAATCCGACATGGAATTAAAAATTCCCGCCCTCATTAACCGGCCCGAAGGGATTTTATCCCGAAGCGCAAAAGCCTTAGAAACAATCCCTAAACAAATGATCTAGATTTTCCGGAGCGAGGTTGCATCTAGGACAACAAACCGAGGTATTGATACCCCTTTTAACACGCATCAAGTTGGTAGGAAGTTTATTATGGAAAATAAGCCAAAAGAAAGTTTTTAATTTTTGAGGCAGTTTCATTTTCCAAAACCACTTCCAACCCTTCATATCATTAATATCTTTGTTGATGAACTCATACGCAGCAGAAGCAAAACAATAGCCATTAGAAGATCCCCGTCCAAGAGGGGTGGTCACTGGCTTGATTAAAAATAGGCAGCATAGTGTTAAGGATGTCAGTCCGAGAGACATCATCCAAAATGTGGTCAATACTTAAGTTGAAATAAGTTATTGATTTTATCAGGTTCAATTTTTATAACTTACAATAAAAATTGAATCATTAGTAGCATAGGCGACTCCACATTGTTCGAGGGTTATCATCAATTAAATATCTCGATTGGCCTTAAAAGTTGTTAAGTTGTGGGTGTAAACATGTAATTAGGTTGTACTCCATTCGTCCCAAAAAGGATGTCCAAAAATATTATTCATCACTCATAAAATTATCTATAAATTTTCACGTATAATGATTTATATATGCAATATGAATTTTGTTTGATAGATCTCATTTAGTTTTATTAAACAAAAATTTTAAAATCATAAAAAGTATTATAAATTACGAAATATTGAATTTTTATTGAAAGTTGTGAATTGTGTTTTTGGACATCCTGTTTGGAACGGAGAGAGTATCTACTTACTCGTGTAATTAGATTAGTAGGTTAGGGTCATAATGTATTTTTTTCCCTCTTGTATAAGTACTACGTAATGAGAAGAGAACCCTAACTTTTGCCTCTCAGGCTGAGTTTTTCAAATGATTTTAGCAACTCAGTTGCTAAAATCAACCCTGATTTTAGCAAATGAGTACACCATCAACCATGATTTTAGCACCTGGTGAACTCATTTGCTAAAATCAGGGTCAATCAAATTGTACGAGTTTAACTCCTGGGCGTGGCAACGTATTCTGGCTAGTAAAGAGATTATCAAGAGAGGCTGGCGGTGGAGAGTGGGTAACGGTGAAAGGGCGCGAATTTGGGACGACCCGTGGCTTGTTGATGATCATTATCCGAAAATTTTAACTCCAAAGGCTAGCAGTAATTTAAGGCTGGTTAGTGTCTTGATTGACAGAGAGCACTTGGTGTGGAATGAATCACTGATTAAACAAGTTTTTACTGATCGAGATGCGGAGCTAATTTTGTCCATTCCCTTGAGTGTGACTGGGGTGGAGGATAAGATAGTGTGGGCACGAACTTCTTCAGGATTTTTTTCGGTCAAATCCGCTTATGTTATTGCGAAGGAATGGGTGCAGACGAGGAGAGCTTTGGACAGTGGGAGAGGTCAGGTTAGTGGGGAACTTGAGGATGAAGGGTTTTGGAAAAGAATTTGGCATATGAAGACTCCAATGAAAATCAAGTTGTTTCTTTGGCGGTGTCTCCATGGAATTGTGTCGGTGAATTCGGCTTGTTCAACGGAAAGTTCAAGTGCATCCGATATGCCCTCTGTGTGGTTTGGCAGAGGAAACGCCATCTCATATGTTCTTCAATTGTGACAGAGCTACACGGGTGTGGTTGCTTTCTCCCTTTAGATTCCGTACGTCCGGAAGAGTCCATCTCGGCACAGTTGAAGAATGTTTGGATGAATCTTGGTGCTGCCCACAGTGGAGAGGTAAGTCAAAAAGCTACAGGTTTATTTGCTATGATTGGTTGGCATGTGTGGTTTGCTAGAAAGAGTTGGGTTTTTAAACATTTGTGGATCCCGGAAACGTCAATTATAGAGAAAGTTGTTGAAGAATTTCATACTTTTTTGCATGCTACACGGAAGGATTATAGTGCTACCAGTCCAATCTCTGATGCTAGCGTGGCATATTGGCAAGCTCCTGAGATGGGATTGTTGAAGATAAATGTGGATGAGGCTTTTGATTCAAAAACCCGTAGGGGTGGCGTGGGTGTGGTGATCAGAGATTACATGGGTAATGTTGTGAGGGCTGTTGCCTCACCTCTCAAATGTTGCATGTCAGCCGAGGTAGTTGAAGCTGAAGGGTTTCGGTTTGCATTGGGCTTGCCAATATGTTCTCTGGAAAAGAATTATGTGGTGGAAGGGGATGCGCAAACGGTCACTAAGATGATTGTTGGTCAGTCTGCAGTTAGGGCCTGCTCGGAAGTCGTCATCAATGATGTTTTATCTTTGGCTCATAAGTTTAGCTCGTGTTCTTTTCTTTTGTTCCTCGTGATTGTAATAGGGTGGCTAATGCTATAGCCAAATATGCCCTATCATTGGATAGCCCTCTAATCTGGCAGGAGTCTGTTCCGCACTGGATTAGTAGGGAAGTATCCCTCGATATTTCTTCGTTGACGAGTTCATGAATAAATAGATTTACCTCTTGGCAAAAAAAAAATAAAAAAATTTGTATGAGTTTACAAATGCTATTTGAAGCACCCTTAACTTTAAGTGTTTTTTTTTTTGCAAGCGGAGTGGAGTGCAGTTGGTCCTTATACTCCCATGCACATGGGCAGGGTTCGATTCCTGTAAGCACCCATCCCCCTCCCCAATTCCCCTAGGATAGAGTAGATTAAGATTAACGAATGCAAAAAAAAAAAAAAAAACTTAAGTGTTTTTCAGTGAAACGTGTCTTTACTAGCTTCATAAAAGTACAAAAATTGTAAAATTAGAGTTTAAATTAATCTCACCTGTTTTGGTCAAATATTTTTTTTTTTGTCAATCGGTAATGAATTTATTCAACTTCACGAAATAGAAGAAACATCAAGAAGTGCTTCCCTATAAATCCAGTTCAGAACATTCTCGTGCCAGATTATAGGAGCCTCCAAAGATAGGGCAAATTTGGCAATCGCATTAGCCACCCTATTACAAGCACGCAAAACAAAATTAAAAGAACAAGAAATAAACTTATTAGCTAACACAATTGTGTCTTCAATGATGATATCCAAGCAAGCCTTGACAGGAGATTGGCCTTGAATCATCTTAATCACTGTTTGAGCGTCCCCTTCCACCACATAACAATTATCCATAGAGCAAAGAGCGGATTTTAACGCACACCGAAAACCATCAGCCTCTACCTTTTCTGCTGACAAGCTACATGTAATTGGCAAAGCTGTAGCACCTAAAATATTAACAATTTGATCCTGGACCACAACTCCCACACCCCCTCTGCATTTGACCCCATCAAAGGCCCCATTAACGTTTACTTTCAGCAACCCAACCCTAGGTGGCTGCCACCTTGGATCCTCAATAAAGCTTGCCTCTTGCTCGTTACTCTGCACTTGATGAACTGCTTGTAAGAAAGTTTGATGATCATCCAAAGCACGCTCAAGAATTTCAGTTTCTAATGTCCACTGTTGCTTAAAAACCCAGTTGTTCCTTGCAATCCAAATGTGCCAACCAATACTTGCGAAAAGTCCTGTAGCCTCCATTTGTTCTTCACCCTTAGTTTTAATTCCCAACTCCTTCCATAAATCCTTCACTTGTGCAGAACTTGTGGTTTCCGGTCGATACCTAAAGGGAGATAACAACCAAACTTTTGTTGCTCTAACACAATTAAAGAACATATGGGAAGGTGTTTCTTCCTCTAAACCGCATAGAGAGCAAATTGGGTCCACATCTACCTTTCGCTGTACTAGAGCCATATTAATCGGTATGATCCCGTGTAAACAGCACCAAAGGAACAACTTCGTTTTCATCGGAGCCTTCATATGCCAAGCTCGTTTCCAGCCACCTTCGTCGTCACCATCCCTGCTAGCCTGACCTCTTCCATGGTTTACCACCCTCTTGCTTTGTATTAATTCCTTAGCAATGGTATATGCAGATTTTATTGAGAATTGTTCAGATGTCGTGCCCCTCCAAATCATCTTATCTGCTGCCCCGGTTCTGCTCAAAGGAATACCCAGAATCTGTCCCACATCTCGCTCCATAAAGGATTGTTTAATTAAGGGTTCCTTCCACACCATACTGTTTGGATCAATAACCTCACTAACCTTCATTAGATTGCTACCAGCTTTTCGGGTCAAAATTTTTGAAAAATGTTCATCGCTCAACCACAGTTCATCCCAGATCTTCACCTTCTCTCCATTGCCCACTTTCCATCTCCAACCATTCATAATCACATCCTTACTTGCTAAAATACTTTGTCACGCCCATGATGCCATCGGTTTCGACTGTGCCTCAAGAAAAGAGGAATCTGGAAAGTATTTAACATTGGACACTTTAAAAAACAAGGAGTCATCACCCATCGTTAGTCTCCATCCTTGTTTAGCTAACATAGCTAGATTAAAGGCCTCCATATCCCGAAAACCTAAGCCTCCCAAGCCCTTTACTTGCGTCATCTTCTCCCAACATAACCAATGCATCTTTCTACCATCGTCCACCCCACTCCAAAAAAACTTCGCAATCAACGAATTCAGCTTCTTACAGAGACCAACTGGGAGTTTGACATAGGCCATGGCGTAGATAGGTAAAGCTAGCAAGACGTGTTTAGCTAAAATCTCCCTACCCGCATGATTTGTAAATCTCCCAGTCCAGCTTGCCACTTTCTTGATCACCAAATCCTCAATAAACTTCAACGCATCCCTTTTAGACCTCCCAATTATATACTTCGACTAATGAATTGCTGAACCCCAAAATTCGACGACATTCCTCACGCTGAAAAATTGACGTGTTCGCGCTAAAAAGAATAGAAGACTTAGCCTTATTAATGAACTGACCCGATGCCCGTTTGTACATCTCCAAAATACTCCCGACTTCCTCACTTTCTTCCTTATTAGCTTTTCAATAAATCAACGAATCATCCGCAAATAGTAGATGTGAAATTTGTGGCCCATTCCTACATATTTTAATACCCTTGAGGCACCATTGCTCTTCCTTGGACTTCAATAAACTTGAGAAACCTTCCGCACATAGAAGAAATAAAAAGGGTGAAATCGGGTCACCTTGGCGTAATCCTTTTTTAGGCTTAATAAATCGATGTTTTTGACCATTCACCAACACCGAATAAGAAAAAGTCATCACGCAATTCATTATCCACTTAATCCATTGCTCATTAAAGCGCATAACCTTCATAACAGCCTCAAGATATCTCCACTCCACCCTATCGTAAGCTTTAGCAACATCCAACTTCAAAGACATGAATCCCTCCTTCCCACTCCTTTTATTTTTCATATAATGAACCACCTCTTGCGCCGCCAAATATTGTCAGAAATTTGCCTATTCTGAACAAATGCACTTTGATTTCCACTTATTAGCCTAGGCAAAATTTGCTTTAAACGATTGGCGAGGACTTTAGCTATTATTTTGTAAAAGACATTACACAATGATATAGGCCGAAACTGAGACACCTGTGTTGGTGTCTTGATTTTAGGAATGAGAACAATCTGAGAGTGGTTTAAACTTGTCAAAATATGGCCAGACTGAAAGAATTGCTGCACTGCTTCAACCACCTCCGCTTCCACCAAATCCCAATATTTTTGATAAAAGCCCGCCGTCATTCCATCTGAACCCGGAGCTTTGTTAGGATCCATTTCGAAAAGCGCTGCACAGATTTCTGCCACACCAACAGGTCGAGTAAGAGAAGTGTTCATTTGATCCGTGGCCCGTGCTTTAATAGTTCCTACCACCTCATCAACTTGGATGGGCCATCAGATTGAAATAAGCTTTGAAAATACCGTATAAATTCCGTGGCAACATCCTTTTAAGTTTCACACCAAGTATCACTCGAATTCTGGATGTCGGATATGTTGTTCCTCTTCCTCCTTTGCGTGACTTTCGCATGGAAAAAGGAGGTGTTACGGTCTCCATCTACCATCTACGAAATCCTAGATTTTTGCCTCCAATACCGCTCCTCCTGAACCCAAGCATCTCCCAGTTCCTTTTCCAACATCCGAATCTGTCCCACATCTCCATGTACGCACTCCTCACCTATATCCTACAGCCGATTTTGGACTTCATTAATCTTCTTTCTGGAATTAAAGTTTTTGGCTTTGCTCCACACCTTCAAATCCTTGTGAGTATTACGGACTCTATGGAACAAATCAAACATCTCGGACCCTCGCGCCCCATTCTGCCAACTCTTACGCACCACCTCTTTGCATTCTACATCTCCTGACCACCTGTTATCGAATCAAAATTGTCTTCTCCCTGTAAATTTGGGGTGGGGGGGGTGTCTAATAATAACGCCACATGATCTGATCCAACTGTAAACAAGTGCTGTATGGTTGCTTCCTCATAATGTAAGCGCCACCCGGGGGAAGCCAAGGCTCTGTCCAATCTCTCTTTGATATGTCCATTACCCCCTCTTCTATTAACCCAAGTAAACGGATAACCAGCGAACCCCAAATCCACTGCCCCCAACTTTATCACAAAGTCTCTAAATGCTCTCAAAGACCATATTTCCCTACGACGGCCGCCCTGTTTTTCACCAGCTTCCAACAAATCATTAAAGTCACCCCAGATCAACCAATCCTCTGAACATTGCTGTCTATACCAAGTCAACTCCTCCCATTGTAATTTACGCAAACTATCACAGGAACTTGCATACAAATTAATCAACCTCCAAGCATGACCAGACTCATCATCGATTATTTTAACTTCAATAAAAAAATTACTACTACGGATAATACGAACATCAAGACTACGGTTCCAAAGTAATGCCAGGCCCCCAACAATACCATTTGGATCCACGACAAAACAATTATCCATTCCTACAAACCTCCGAATAAAATCAATTCTACAGAGCTGATTTTTCGTTTCGGAAAGAAAAACCAGCTGGGGAGAGTGGAGTCAACAGAGCTCCTTTAACTGGTTCGCAGTCAAGGCTCTCCCCAGTCCTTGACTATTCCAAGCCATGAGCTTCATCTGGCCCCTTGGGGCCATTTAGGGCTGGCATCCGCCACCTCAATGAAATTTGTTACCTTATCATGAGTCACCCCCATTTTCTGCCTCTTCAGCTGATTCAAAATAAGTTCCTCATCAGACTGTTCCACGATCCCACCCTCATCAATTTTGCGCTTGCACGGAACGGATTCACCCCTTTGCAAAGCTTGCTCGGCACCAACAGATGGCCTTTCAACAACTTGTACTTTCCTCTTATACCCACGCCTTGTGGTGTTCTTCACTGCCCTTGCAATATCCTTATTGAATTGCTGGGTCTTCTTCGTTACTTCCCCCATGTCTTCTCCAGATGACGCCTGTACAGCAGAGGGGGTTTTATATATCCCCATCGTGTATTTCACCCACAGGTTTCATTTGTGGATCCTCCTCCATAAGTTGTTATGGACTATCAGAGGACTCATTTGATTGGGCTGTGGCATTGAAAATAATTTGAGGCCCAGCCAAAAGCGTAGTGGGCTCAGGCCTGGGCCCGTCCACCTTATTAGATGTGTGCGGTGCACCATCATTTGGGCTGCCTCCCATATTACACTTATCCAATACTTCATTTTCCCCCTCCCCTTTAAATCCCATTGCAACCTCCGTTTCCCATGTTCAAAATCCCCAGAATTACGGGGGTCACCGAAATCCTTTCCATGATCTTCGGGCTTTCGATAACTGCTCCTCTCCAGTGATGCTTCCAACGAAAAAAAATCTGGCCGTCCCTCCGTTCTTCGTCGTGGGGGTAGCTTAACCGGAGAAGCTTTCAACCAACCGGCATACTGATTATCCATAATTGCTATCTAACATTGTTCTTAAACTTTTTTAGGTAAACAAGCTGAGGCCCAATTTCATTAACTCAAAAAAGCCAAAAAAATAAAATAAAACATATTATTATGGTTTTGGAGGCAGATCATTATCTCACAATACATCACATAAAAAGCTGTAACAAGCCAAAGAGTTAAAAAAATCACCCCTTAGTGGAACACCCCCTAAGCTAGATAAATTAGATTGTACTCCCTCTGTGTCAAATTGATCATAGTAATTTATGTGAATTGCAATTTTTTGAAAGACACATTTAATAAGTGCATCCACAGTAAAAAGATACATTATTTTTTAACACTTTCGATTTTGGACAATCCCGATTATGGAGAGGGAAATAGGAGAGAAAAAGGGAAGAGAAGAGGAGAAAGAGAGTTTCGACTTTCGATCTAGATCGTCCAAATGCAACATTCGGGTACCACGTAGGTTTGGCCACGTGGTACCCGTACCCAAAAAAATTTCCATTCCCCTTGGTGGTTTCGGGGGCATTGATGCCCCGCAAAATATACCCCACTAGACTAAAAATTATGCAAAACCACATTCCCCGGGGTGGTTTTTTTGAGCTAAAGAAGTTGACTCGGCAACTGCCATTTTTTTACGGATCATTTACTGCTTGAAATGATCGAAATCACCTACGGTCATTTTATATTAGTGCTATAATTTTTTGAGAGTTTTGAAGATAACCAAATAACCAACTCACACGATTTTAAATTATGTCAACTACACATTTTGTCTTATTTTTTGAACATTGAATATTGGAATCCAAAGTTTGGGGACATAATATAAATCTATAATGAATTTCCAAGTTGTAGCTAGATATTTTTTACAATGAAAATTGATATTTTTCATTTAAAAATAGATTGAGCAAGGACAGGGCTTACAGAGTCTGCATTGGGTTAAGGCCTGAGGTAGGTGTTCACCCAATATATATAACCTAGTACTAAAAAATATTTCTCTTTTTTCAAATAGCCAACACATATGCTTAAAAGAAAAAATTAGGGCCTCTTTTTTACCCAATATATGTACACTATTACTAAAAAGGAATAATTAGTCATAAATACACAATATTTTGTCTATTTGAAGAGAAGAACAAGGAACTTTTGCAATCAAATATAAAGACATTATTCTCAATTAAGATTTAATAAAAGAATAAAACACACCCACTCTCCTTTTATTTTGATCACAAGTACCGTCACTCCCTAAAATCTTTTTGACTCTCACAGAGACACTTACATATTCTTACTCCTATATCTAGTGAACCCACTTATTTTCCCTTTGCAACCGACTTCTCTACATTGCCGTCCTTGAAATCTGTCCATCCTTCACACAATATGCACTTACATCACTTCCCTGTGTCATCTCCTCCCCCTCCTTCCCTCTCTATCTAGAAACCCTTTTAATAAAATATTTTTCACATAAACAAAGCATTTTCATTTTGAGTGCTACAATAATTTTTTTTTAAAAAAATTAGTAATATCTCACTAATTTTTTTGGTGGGGTAATTTTTTGAATTTTATGTTCGAAATTAGAATTTTTAAAAAGTAGTAACATCTCACTAATTTTTTTGGTCACAGGAAGTGGTCGGCCAAAGGTGGGGTGTTAATTTTTTTGAATTTTATGTTTGAAATTAGAATTTTTAAAAATGAATGACATCTCACTAATTTTTTTGGAAGGTGGGGTGGTGGTTGGCCGGAGGTGGGGTGGTAATTTTTTTGAATTTTATGTTCGAAATTAGAATTTTTAAAAATTAGTGACATCTTACTATTTTTTTGGGTCGGCGGAAGTGATCTGCCAAAGGTGGGGTGGTGGTCGGCCGGAGGTCGGGTGTTGATTTTTTTGAATTTTATGTTTGAAATAAGAATTTTTAAAAATTAGTGATATCTCACTAAATTTTTTTGTTGCCGGAAATGGTCAGCCAAAGGTGGGGTGGTGGTCGGCCGGAGGTGGGGTGGTGATTTTTTTGAATTTTATGTTCGAAATAAGAATTTTTAAAAATTAGTGGCATCCCACTAATTTTTTTGGTCGCCGGAAGTGGTCGGCCAGAGGTGGGGTGGTGGTCGGCCGGAGGTGGGTGGTGATTTTTTAAAATTTTGTGTTCGAAATTGAAATTTTTAAAAATTAGTAACATCTCACTAATTTTTTTTTGTTGCTGGAAGTGGTCGCCAAAGGTGGGACGGTGGTCGGGTGGAGATTTTTTTGAATTTTATTTTCGAATTTAGAATTTTTAAAAATTAGTAACATTTCACTAATTTTTTTTAGCTTTATGTTCGATTGCAAAAGTTCCTTGTCATTCTTTTTAAAAATGTCAAATATTTTATGTCTTTATGTTCAATTACAAAAGTTCCTTATCCTTCTCTTAAAAAATGCCAAATGTTTTGGATTTTTGGCTAAGTGGCCCGTAACGAACCAAGGGAGTCGATAAGTAGTGATCCAAATGCATTTTATTACTTCAAAATTTAATTTGGACCCAAAAATTTGATCATTTGATCAATCATTTATTTGTATCCAACTCAATTGAATTTTTGCGTGGCCTAGTAAAAAGTCAACTGAATAAGATGAACTGTAACTTGGATTATCTGCAGAAATTAGTTTTTTCGCAACATGCATAGAAAGCTGCACTTGGTTCAATGGTAAGGAGAATGTATTTCACCCTTTTTGTCTAAGTTCGAATCTTGTCATAATACTTAATTTATTTTTTTAAGTGTCTATTTGTCAAACAAAAAAAAATTCGGTGTAGGAATTCGGAGCTACCATGTGTTGAACGTATGTTTGAAAACAACAAAAGGAGACTTATATACCGTTGGAACCAAAACATGTTTATTATTCAATACGTACTAAAATAATCATGTAAACAAATTATTATACTATTATTATTTAATTGTAAAAATATATATGGCACCACTTTTGCTACCTGATCTGCTGCTTCATGTTTCCTTACGGGAAAAAGCTATAATACACACACCTCAATTTTAGTATGTATGATATGCATCCTTATAAAAGTTACAAAATAATATCTCTTAGTTACATATTTTCTGTGTAAAAGTTATGAGACGCACCAAATTTTATGAATCATAGAAATTGTTACGAATTACATTGCTGAAAAGTTATGAAATACTAAAAAAATGTTACGATTGCCAATGAGGTGGCACAATATGACCTTACAATATGTGCATATGGTACACACTTTTAATAAATATGTGTTGTAGTCATTATTGGCTGCAACTGGAATTTGTTGAGGTTCTGTTATGTGTAAGAGGGTGTCATCTCCAAGGCATTACTGCTGCCATATGCCGAAGAAGAAATTTCCTAACTTAGGTTCCGCTAAGGGACTTGTTTGCTTTTTTGTGTTATTGCGCTTATTGTTGAAAGAAGAATAAAGATAAGCTTAATTCATATTTTTCACGCGGGAATTAAGAGTCAAAGATAGGAGTGCAAGTGGGAAGATTTTGGATTGGCAAGGCAGTTGGTTTTGTGGACTTTGGTTTTGTGGATTTTGGATTGGCGCTTGCTCTTCAATGTTCCCCGGATCCACCTATGAACGCAGGAAAAATCAAATGATCTGACTTCTCACATTGTTTGAGAATTGTTTTGGATTTCAAATAGGCAACTCTTCCAACAAATCGAGGTTTGCTTATTCATCATCCTGCGAATGTCAAATTGAACTTGCATTAGAATAAGATAACAATTTAATAACAAGGAAAATGTTAACCTACACCTGAACAGTGGAGATTAATAAGTAGAGAGTGAGCAGCTATTCGAGAAAAGTGTATTTATATCCGTGAAAACGTATTCGTCAAGTGACGCCAATCCTCTAGAGTCAACTGCTCAAATGGACTACATACGTTACGGGTCCGCCACACCTTCTTTCACAACTTGTAGGTAATGATACTTCATTCTAATGCAAGGATTGCAAGTGGTATTAACTCCTATTTTCTTACTTTAATTCCAAAGATTGATGGGGCTACTTCATTTAAAGAGTTTAAAACGATAAGCATGGTAGGGTGTATTTACAAGATATTATCAAAAGTTTAGAATTAAACATCATCTGAATCTCCTTATTGGCGAGACCCAAGCTGCATTTCTGGGGGACAAACAAATTCTTGATGGAGCCTTGATAGCAAATGAGATTATACATAATTGGAAACACAACAACAAAGGAGGAGTCTTATTGAAATTAGATTTCAAGAAAGCATATGATTGTGTAAACTGGAACTTCCTACTGGACCTATTAAGCAAAATGGGGTGTGGTGAAAAATGGTGTAAATGGATGAAGGAATGTATTTCAACTGTATGGCTTTTGGTTCTAGTAAATGGATCCCCTTCACAGGAATTCAAATCATATAGAGGGTTGAGACAAGGAGACCCCTTATCTCCTTTTCTATTCAACGTGGTTGTGGAAGCTCTCACTATCCTCTTTGAAAGAGCAAGAACCCGGGGTTTGATCAAAGGAGTAGAGATTGGTCCAACTGGTTTGATTGTATCTCATTTGCAATTCGCCGATGACACAATTATATATTGCAACAATGATAAGGAGGAATTAAAATATGTAAAGAGAATCCTTGCATGCTTCCAATTGATGTCAAGGCTGAACATTAACTTTTCAAAGAGCATGGTATGTGGCGTAGGGGTAGAGGATATCATGATGTGGTGGAGGAGATATTCGAATAATGGGATGCATCAAGAGCGAGCTGCCTATGAAATATCTAGGACTGCCTCTGGGAGCCAATCCCTGGAGAATAAAGACTTGGCAACCAATTGTAGAAAGGGTGAAAAAGAGGCTTGCAGTGTGGAAATCCAGATCTTTGTCCTTGTTCAAGATTCCTGTTGCAGTGGCCAAGTGTTTGGAAAAAATCCAGAGAAGATTTCTTTGGGGCGAAACTGATGAAAAAAGGAAATTACACCATGTCAAATGGAAGGTAATAACAAGACCCAAAAGTGCAGTGGCTTGGGATTAAGAGGCTTCTGGAACACAACCAAGCACTATTGGCAAAGTGGTGGTGGAGGTTTACAAAAGAGAAAGACGCTCTGTGGAACAAGGTAATTACAAATAAATATGGCTTGAGCTGCGAATGCGCAAATCAGGAGCTACCAAATTCAAGGAACATATCTGCTTTGTAGACTGATATATATGCTTTATTGGAAAGGCTTCATAGCACTCTCTGAGGTGATCAACCAAGGATTCAGTGATCAACCAAGGATTCAGATTAAGATTACAATTAGGAGGATCAATTAGATTTTGGGATCAGATTTGGATAGGGGGAAGTGTCACTCAAACAAGAGGTTCCTAGACTGTTCTCTTTATCATTACAAAAATAGGCAAAAGTCCAGGAAATGTGGCAAGAAGCTGGAGGAGAGGTACATGGAATTTATTATTTAGGAGACGGTTAATATTTGTATGGGAGGAAGAGGAGGTGCAAAATCTTTATCAAAAACTACAAGGAATCCAGATTAATAGATCCAAAGAGGACTTTATGGAATGGAGGTGAAGCGTAGATAAATGCTTCTCAGTCAAGTCTGCATACTCAAAATGGGAGACAAGAAGAAATCAAAATTCATGGTTAAGGTTAGTATGGACAAACCTATGCCCCCCTATAGTTGAAGTATTTTCATGGCAGGCCATGCAAAATAAAATAGCTACAAGCTCGATCCTAATAATCAAAGGTATAATTCATATCATCAATCCAGGTGATGAGCTATGTCCCTTATGCATTTTGGAAGTTGAAAGCCCAACACATTTACTGTTGCATTGTAATTTTGCTTGGAAAATTTGGTCGGCAATCTTAAGGTGGTGGAACATATATAGCATGGGCTTGCCCTGGATCATTGGGTGACCTTATGATTTGGTGGTTCTCGAGCAACTTCAAAAAACTGAAATATTTTTGTTGGGAGGCATGCTTCTATGCTGTTATATGGTCAATTTGGTTAGCTCGTAATGAGATTATCTTCAACAATTCTTCAATGGAGGCAGAGGAGGTACTAAAGTTGGTAAAAACTATAATGGCCTTTTGGATCAAAGGGAAATATGACATCAAGGATTATTCTGTAGAGGATTTCGTGAGGTGTCTTGAAGGCATTAGAAAAATCAAAGTACAATTGGGCATTCAACTGCTGCTACTGATGTGATCTGGAGAAACTCTATTGTTTTGCCCTTGTTGGGCCCGGAGTGCCCCCATGGATTTGGTTACACAATGCCACTCCCTGCGACCGCTCTAAAAACAGACTTGCGGGTGCGATGTCGAATGCCATAAAAGACTTAATTGAAGCACTTCCTAACACCAATTGGTTTTAGGAGAGTTGGTGGAAAAGCGGTGCTTGACCGACCGGGTGACTAAAAATAAGACGAATAAAGATGCGTCCCAAGCGTAGGACTCTCGATCGATGTAGCATAATATCCGGAAGTACCGGAGTCGAATCCACAGAGACGGACGAACGTGTGCAAGACTCAAAGCTGACGGGTTCACAGTGTATCTTGGCTCTTAGGTAGCCACCCCTTGTTTAATGATTAATTTTACTAACTAAATTACCGAACTAAATTAACTAAATATGGATTTAAAAGGAAGAGTACAGCCGTGGGAACCCAGCGTCCGTGACTAGCCTAACCAATGTTTACTCGGGCCACAATGACTCTTTTTACTGGTTCTAGAATAAGAAAACGATCCCTAACAAATGCGCACCACATGTCACCAGATTCTGTGCACATTTGAATCCGGCGATGCCCGGGTTTGTTTGCAAGAAAAACTTCTGTATCCTAAAACTGCCCGAAAATCAAGTGAATTCGGCCCCGAGGTGAAACATCGATTAGCCTAGCTAGCAGCGCCTTCGCCCGCAGCCGCACTCTATACGACTACTCGCTCATGATGGTAATAACTACAGAAATCAAATAAAACCTAGATCTAGACATGCTTGAAGAATAAAATATAAAAGTAGAAAACGATACCGTAGCGTGCAAGAAGAAATCAAACTTGAACGTATATCGACGGCCGAAAAACTGTAGCTGAAAACTTCAAAACATAAAACCTAAGGAAAATTCGTGGCTCGTCGAATGGGTTATAACATGAGTATTTATACTAAAACTCCTAATCCTAATGAAAACCGAACTACATAGTTATGGAATTAATTCCACGACCAACAAAACGACGTAGTTTCAAGCCTCAGCCGTAAGCTCTCGGTATCAATACCCCTAATGAGGGTATCGATACCGAACCCTTATCCATCCTTCTTCCGCGTAAGCCGAAGGTATCGATACCCCTCTGAAGGGTATCGATACTAAACCTTCTGGATTGCAACTCGCCCCTTCATAACCAATTGGTATCGATACAGCTGAGAGGGGTATCGATACCTATCCCCTTCAGCCTAACATTCCAAAATCCATCTCCCAAGCCTCAATTTCCTGCGCTTCTACTTCAAGCCATGCACACTCGCGCCAAAAGCCATTTTACCTGGAAAACTAACAAAAATACCAAAACATACCAAAGCAACACATCAAGTGGAAAATAGGGAATAAATTAGATAACAACGTGTTAAAACTACCCTATTAAGGCACTTATATCTACGATATTGCGTGCCAATCACACCCCCCAACTTGAAGGTTGCTAGTCCCTAGCGACAAAAACAAAAAGACAAAAAACAAATAAATAAAAGGATAGGTCTTTTAAACCCCCGGGCGGCCCCGGTAGGACGAGTGAAGTCTCGTGAGGGTTTTCAGCAGTGATCACCCACAAAACACAAAGAACTCGGACACTTCGAATGCGACTCAACCCAATCAATAACCTCTAAAAGCTCTACAATAATCAATTAAGCATGCCAAAGGCAAGATATTTCATCCATGGATAAAGTTAAGCAAACGAACTCCGTACCAAACTTTAGCACAAAAATTAATCCTCTCACCTACGATCAGATAGCGAATTTTCAAATGGCATGCGTGAATGAAAAGCCACATAAAGAAATTTACCAATCTCGAAATCAGTTCACACACCGTTGATAGCCCAATGTTTCTTTAAGCACACTCCTTCCTTTCCTTTCTTTTTTTTTTTTTTTTTTTTTCTCATGGTCGTGCAATGCCGGATCTCTCGGGCTTTCTAGTTGACTCTTTAGCGAGCTTTGGGTCGGCCATCCCCAAGCCAAACGGCCTTAGAGCACCAGGTTTTAAGAGACCCCTACGGACTTAATTGCTCAAGTCAAAAAGGCTTTATTGAGATCCAAGCTAACCAAACTTAGCGATACTTTCACAAGGTCTATCCATCTTTTGACGCGAACAACACGGTGGGAGCATACCCCGATTGTCCGGTTACTACTCAATGGACGCCCGGATAAGCATTAATCAATATAGCACACATAACTTCTTCTCTTCTTTTTTTTTTTTAGAAGGTGCTCCACAAAAATCCCATCAAACAAGTTAACACATACCGGATTACCAATGACACATGAACCAAACTCGAGACCGGTAATTCATCAAGTGGGACAGTGTGTGTGTGTGAGCATGCTTCCAAGTGACCAAACGCTATCCAACTATAGATGATACGGGCTAATCACGTACTTCTTCAACATCATGTTCACGAGCTTAAGTCTATCCATGAAATCATATCGAGACTCCGACTCGCACAACAACAACCACTATAGTGCTAATTAACAGTCATCAACCAAGAATAGTTACACTCAAGCATCCAAATTCCCTCTTTTTTTTTTTTTTTTTTTTTTTTTTTTTTTTTTTTTTAAAACTGAAAATCAAAAACATGTCGAAGTACACCCTCCCCCAACTTGAAATGTGCTCTGTCCCGAGCATAGAGACAAAGAAAGAAAAACAAAGGGAAGGAAAGAGTGAACCTGAGGTGGCAGCCAACCACCATGACCCCGGCCGATGTATGGGGAATTTGCCACCATTGTCGCTGTCGGCATCAAAACCGCGCACATAATCCAACCCTGCAAAATAAAAGGCAAGATCCAACTCCCAACTAGGCAACAAATGATGTCAGTACCGCCCGCATGTGAAAGCCGGGCCACAATACAGAAAATAAAATAAAAAAAACAAAGACAACCACCAGACATTCACGCAGTCTTACGTGTCATACTTTTCTCCCCATCCCCCCAACTTGAATTGAAGAGTGGGTGGCTATACAAGACCAAATTTTTTTTTTTTTTTTTTTTTTTTTTTGAAATTAATTTGAATTGGGAGAGAGAAAGAGAGAGAGAGAGAGAAAGAGAGATCTTTCCAACGTAGAATCCGAAAGTTAATCAAATGCACAAAAGCAACTCCCAAGAATGCACCAGTCCACTCTAAGTTTTGCACTAAAAATTGAATTCGGCCAGACCACAGGAAAAGATATTTCGAGTAAACCATTCGCCGAATTGTTTTAAGAAATTGAAGTGCCTCTAAGTGCTCATGTGGAACCAAATTAATTTTCGAGCAGTGGACATAATTTGCGATAGAAGGAAAAGAAACACAGTTGTAATCATCAACACCAATAAAATCAATATGTTCCACTACCGTCGACTGTGACTCCTCCTCTGCCAAGTTTGGTTGCTCAACTAAGTCCTCCTCAACAAAGTCTTGGTCCCCAAACATAAGAGACTCGCCCTCAAACCCATGCTTCCTATCTTGCTCGTCCATTAAGGACTGCAAATAATCAATCTCAGCGTCCCACGCCTCAGCAGTGAGAGATTTTTCTATCGGACCATCACACGGAGAGCAGTGAGCTCCTCGTTCTCTAGACTCATAGGAGCGCAAAAGGAAAACGTAGGCAGCGCGGATCAACAGTGGGAGATACATGAGAGGGGGTTCGACCTTTACATTAGACTCAAGGGGGGAACATTGGGCAGTTAGCTCCGCATTCTCCCCCAACTGGGAGGGTTCCTCCAAACAATCATCAACCCTACCCTCTATGATAAGTGGCTCGACTTCCTCTTCTCTCTCTCTCTCTCTCCTAGCAGTAAGCTCCTCATCCCCTCCAAATTCAGAGGATGGTGGTAAGACCAAGTCAACATCCTCAACATCGTTAACTAGACCTACTTCCTCGTCCCTAGGAGTAGACTCTTCACTCCCTCCAAACTCGGAGGAGCTTTGGACCACGACTCAAAATCCTCCATACGATCATCAACCCGTCCCTCAATGAGAAATGGGTCGACTTCCTCTCTTCTATTTACTTGCGGCGGAGAAGGAAAGGTCTCCCACTCTGTTGGATTTGTCCCCCTTTGCCTTTGTAAGTTGAGTCAACAAGGTCCGAAGGTTCCCAATTGCTTGGGTGGTTTCGCGGTGAAGGTCATCTGTGATTGCACAAGAGTCTCAGACTCTCTCCTCAAGCTCCTCATCATGAGGGGGATAAGTCGGCTCTAAAGGTGGGCCAAGAGAATAAGGATCAAACCCTTGCGGGTCTTGATAAAGGGAGCCAAATTGGGTCATGTGGTCCAGGCGGAGTTGAAACGATTTGTATTTAGGCAGAGGCAAGGCAAAGGCGGTCTGTGGTAGCACTGGGGGTTCGGAATACCACCCGGAAAAAGATGGGTGGTGGGACCACCCTAGATTGGACGTATTTGGGTATGGATCCCACTGCTGATTAATAACACTCACCCTAGTCTGATTATTTCGATAAGCTTCCTTGAGTGCATAAAAAGCGGAGCAGGTATACATAGAATGCCCCCAACACTCACACATCTCACAGAATTCCTCCATTTTCACCTTGATAACCCCAATTTTTTTTATTTTTTTTTAAACTGAAGACACAAAACTCTTACTACTCGACTGACTCAACCTAGAAACAAAAAGATGCTAAAAACAAAAGACATTTTTTATTTTTTATTTTTATTTATTTATTTTTTTTTATCGACTCAGATAAAAACACAAAGATACTAACCCGACCCGTCTTCTTTGAACACACGTTGCCATCCCCGGCAACGGCGCCAAAAATGCTTGACCGACCGGGTGACTAAAAATAAGACGAATAAAGATGCGTCCCAAGCGTAGGACTCTCGATCGATGTAGCATAATATCCGGAAGTACCGGAGTCGAATCCACAGAGACGGACGAACGTGTGCAAGACTCAAAGCTGACGGGTTCACAGTGTATCTTGGCTCTTAGGTAGCCACCCCTTGTTTAATGATTAATTTTACGAACTAAATTACCGAACTAAATTAACTAAATATGGATTTAAAAGGAAGAGTACAGCCGTGGGAACCCAGCGTCCGTGACTAGCCTAACCAATGTTTACTCGGGCCACAATGACTCTTTTTACTGGTTCTAGAATAAGAAAACGATCCCTAACAAATGCGCACCACATGTCACCAGATTCTGTGCACATCTGAATCCGGCGATGCCCGGGTTTGTTTGCAAGAAAAACTTCTGTATCCTAAAACTGCCCGAAAATCAAGTGAATTCGGCCCCGAGGTGAAATATCGATTAGCCTAGCTAGCAGCGCCTTCGCCCGCAGCCGCACTCTATACGACTACTCGCTCATGATGGTAATAACTACAGAAATCAAATAAAACCTAGATCTAGACATGCTTGAAGAATAAAATATAAAAGTAGAAAACGATACCGTAGCGTGCAAGAAGAAATCAAACTTGAACGTATATCGACGGCCGAAAAACTGTAGCCGAAAACTTCAAAACATAAAACCTAAGGAAAATTCGTGGCTCGTCGAATGGGTTATAACATGAGTATTTATACTAAAACTCCTAATCCTAATGAAAACCGAACTACATAGTTATGGAATTAATTCCACGACCAACAAAACGACGTAGTTTCAAGCCTCAGCCGTAAGCTCTCGGTATCGATACCCCTAATGAGGGTATCGATACCGAACCCTTATCCATCCTTCTTCCGCGTAAGCCGAAGGTATCGATACCCCTCTGAAGGGTATCGATACTAAACCTTCTGGATTGCAACTCGCCTCTTCATAACCAATTGGTATCGATACAGCTGAGAGGGGTATCGATACCTATCCCCTTCAGCCTAACATTCCAAAATCCATCTCCCAAGCCTCAATTTCCTGCGCTTCTACTTCAAGCCATGCACACTCGCGCCAAAAGCCATTTTACCTGGAAAACTAACAAAAATACCAAAACATACCAAAGCAACACATCAAGTGGAAAATAGGGAATAAATTAGATAACAACGTGTTAAAACTACCCTATTAAGGCACTTATATCTACGATATTGCGTGCCAATCAAGCGGTCCGACAAGTGGTATCAGAGCCAGGAGGTCATGGGTTCGAGTCGCGGGAGCGTCATCGTGAGGGAGGGATTGTTGGGCCCGGAGTGCCCCCATGGATTTTGTTACACAATGCCACTCCCTGCGACCGCTCTAAAAACAGACTTGCGGGTGCGATGTCGAATGCCATAAAAGACTTAATTGAAGCACTTCCTAACACCAATTGGTTTTAGGAGAGTTGGTGGAAAAGCGGTCCGACAGCCCTGTTTCCTGTTGGGCCAAGCCGTTTCTTTCTGTTATTTCCTCTTCCATAGCTTTACTTCTAGTCTCTCGCTAGTTGAGTTGTTTTGCCTTATCCTTACTTTGTGCTTGGTTTGGCTCTTCTCGATGTACCCTTAGTCGAGTTTTAATAAAAAAATTGTCGCTGATCAAAAAAAAAAAATGATACTTCCTTCTGTACATCAGATTTATATGAATACGATAGCACTTTGTAATTTTGTATGCATAGCTTTATGAGCTAATGGATTGTTATGAGCCCAACATGGCTGTCACAAATTTTCTGTTTGTAACATGAAAAGTGAAAAAATAGTGAAAACCCAAAACAATCTGCTGAGTCCCATAGTTTTGAATATCGGCCGATACTGTACGTATCGGCCGGTTCGTCTCGGGATTTGGAGTCTCCGATACCTTTACGTATCGTATCGGCCGATACGCTCAAAAAGTTAAAAAAATTCACGCCCGCTACACCCGATTCCCGCGACGTATTGCCGATACGTCCCGATACCGATACACCGATACCGCAACGACACTACATCCTAAAACAATCAAACCATCGCCTGAAGCAAAATTAAGAACCCTAATTGAAAAACTAATCAAAATTGCTCGTAGATACAGATGTTACAGCGCAGAAATTGGAGAACTAAACTGTCGGGCGAGCCTGTGATGTTTATGATGGGAAATAAAAGGGATTCAAGCAACAACAATAAACTCTTTTTATTACTATTAATTAATGTATGAAATATACATTTTCACACATGTACAATTTGACCCAAACCACAACCACACAACTAAACCTAACTCTCATCCTCCCCCATTTACGCATTTACGCAACGAAATGCCCAGTAAATGGCCACCTTTCATTTCCACAGTTTATTCGACTACTAATCAATAGTAAAACACAATCAGAGAACCTGACAAGATCGACACAAAACCACAGAAACTTCCACCTACAGAAACCTAGCACGACTAAACTCACGCACCGAGCTCATTGGGATCAGCAACAAGGAGACTACGATCGAACCTATAAATTTTATCCTTGATCTTCTTCATCTGGTAATCGTCATCGACGTAATCCGTGTAGAAGGCGACGAGTGCCTTGGCGATGGCCTGTCGGATTGCGTACATCTTGGATTTGGTGCTTCCGCCGTCGGCGACGTCGACCTCCACGTCGACGCAGTCGAAGTGGCGGCTGCCGATGCCGTTGATCGTGTCCGTGGCCTTCTTGCGGATGAATTCGGGTTCTAATAGTTCGATTGGGCAGCCATTGATCTTGATTAGACCTCGCCCGCGCTTGCATCGGGCGGTGGCCACTGCTGTTTTCATTCGCCCGACGCGCTCGACTGACCCAAAATTGACGGCCGCCATGCGAGGAGAGAGAGAGAGAGAGAGAGTAATGAGAGCAAAGACTTAACACGTTTTACGAGTTATATGTTTTTGGAACTCGTACCGTATTAGCGAAAAAAAAATTTCACTGACCCCTCCTAAACAAAAGGGGTTTACGAAAGTTTCAAAAGGGACCCCAATGATATCTAATTGGAATGATCCAAACCAATAATTTTGTAGGGTTCGTAGAGTAGTGTGTATATGCAAAAAATTAATTTGACTTGATATGTTAAAAATTAAATTTTGGTGTAAAAAAAACAAGGGCCTGGATTATTTCAGAAATTGAATCTCTAAAATGATCCAAGCCCTTGTTTCTTTGCACCAAAATTTAATTTTTGACATACTTATCGATGCTGAGTTAAGCTGATTTTTCGTATATCTGCACTACTCTGCAAACCCTACAAGATATCCGGTTTGGATCATTGCGATGAAATGTTGCTCAGGTCTCCAAAGAGAGCTTCCGTAAACTCTCCTTTTCGAAGGATCCGGTAGACAACCTCATTGTAGTAACGGGTCAAAGACACTAACCTAAAGAAACGGAAACCTAATAGAAGAACGTAAGCAAAATATTTTCTTTTTTTGAAGTGATTAGACAAAATATATACTATTTGACTTATTTTTGATATATGTAAGCATAGTTCACTTAGCATCAGGATTTTGCAACAGGAGCAAATAAAATAGTACTCCCTCCGTCCCATTTTAAATGCTCCCTACGTATATCCGTGCCATTTTCAAACGTCCATATCTTTTTATTGGTAATGTTTTGAAAGTTTTTAAAAATTTTGTCTAATAAAACTAATTGAGATCTATCAAATAAGATCCATATTGCATATAAAATACATTATAGAATGAAAACTATAAGAGTTTTAAAAAAACACACATAACCGTAGGGAGCATTTAAATTGGGACGGAGGGAGTACTAACGAATACTACTATTTATTTTATTTGACGTTTTACTTTGCGTTTATTGAAAATATACTCCAATACTTTGTCTATTTTTTCTTTTCATGTGATATTCAAAATTTATTATTGGGACATTTACCATCAGGTCACCCTTGGATCCCATAATTACCATCAGGTTAAGCCCAACTCTGAAAAATTCCCAACAACTCCCTAACCCGTATAAAAATGTCTAAATCATAGGGTACCCTATGAAAGTGCCTAAAATCCTAGGATACCCTATGAAAATGCCTAAACCACTAAAACCCTATAATAGGAAAGTGCACCCTAAACCTAAACTCTAGGGTACCTTACGACTAGGGTACCCTTATGACTAGGGTAAGGGTACCCTACGACTAGGGTACCATATGAAAGTGCCTAAAATCCGAGGGTACCCTACGACTAGGGTACCCTATGAAAGTGCCTAAAATCCTAGGGTACCCTACGACAAGGGTACCCTACGACTAGGGTACCTTATGAAAGTGCCTAAAATCCTAGGGTACTCTATGAAAGTGCCTAAACCACTAAAACCCTATAATAGGAAAGTGCACCCTAAACCTAAACTCTAGGGTACCCTACGACTAGGGTACCCTATGAAAGTGCCTAAAATCCTAGCGTACTATATGAAAGTGTCTAAACCACTAAAACCCTATAATAGGAAAGTGCACCCTAAACCTAAACTCCAAAAAAGAGTGACTTACCTTAGTGGTAATTTAAAAAAATGACTTACCTTATTGGTAATTAGATATCTCTTTTCTAGACCTAGAGGTAATAATCCCTTTATTATTTTGGGCATACATGAGTATTTCCGGATTAATTGGAAAGCCATAGCTGCACTTTACTTTGAAAGGGCACTTTTACCCCTATTATCAGATAGGCCTACAGTTTCTTTTCACCCTTTTTTTTTGTTTTTTTTTTCTTTGGAGAGGGTTATAATTGGAAAGTTTGGAACTTTGACCCATTTCACATCTAATTTTTTTACAGATGTCTAATAGAAGGGGTGAAAGTTGATTGAGTTTTATAGATGAGGGATTGAATTTATTAGTTTTATAATTTAGGAGGTGAAAATGACAAAACGTAATAGTTTAGGGGATGTACAGTGACCAAAGTCCTGTTTTCTAGGATATTATAAGTTGGACTAATTGGAAAGCAAAGATCATCTTCGAACCCAGGTATGACTCAAAATAATAGTAGAATATTAGGGGAGTTCATTTAGCATGTCAAACAATATAATAAAACAGCAGACAAATATTTTCTTTTGTTAAATGATTAGACAGAATATTTGACTTATACAAAATCCTTGTGCTAAGGGGAGTAAACGGGGAGGCGTCATATTATGATCACTTTTTATTTTTTTTTTATCTGGAATAGAATTTTTTTTTTTATTAGAGTGAAAGGGATTCCAAGACCTATCCCAAAAGGCTAAACCCGGCCAGCTTAAGAAAACTCTAAACCTAAACTTCTACATATCCTAATCTTTATAAAAAAAACTCAACCTCTACGCTTCAGACAGCCACCACCATCACTGTCCACATTTGGCCACCAAAACCACCATTGCCAACAACGAGTTGCAGGGACGGAGCTAGGAATTTCACTACGCAGGGGCGAATGTTTTATCCAAAATACTTTGCAGGGGCGAGCCTATATAATTCATAGGAAAATTAGTTTTTTCTATGTAATACTAGAGGTTTTTTGTTTTCCTTGCAGGGGCGACCGCCCCTACTGGCCCCCTTCTGGCTCCATCCCTGACGAGTTGTGCACCGCGAAAGCTCACCATTGCCGTTAAGCGAAAGCCATGAAAAGCCCAGCGACGATCATGGCGGGAGACCACAACTAGTCACCACCACTACCATAGCAAATATCCTTACTATTAGGCCAAAACCGATACACCCATTAGCAAACCAGCCGGAAGAAGCAAGGATGGGGGTGAACGAGAGAAAGGAGACAAAGCCGCAAAGCAATACACAATAATGGGCGGGCTAGGGTGTCGACAAAAGAGATTGGACAGAGAGAGAGAGAGAGAGAGAGAGAGAGAGAGAGAGAGAGAGAGAGAGAGAGAGAGAGGAGAAACCAGCAGAAACCCTAAAGGATAAAAGAGAGGGGCGGCTGTTTTCATTTTAGAGAGAGAAAAAAGAGCAATCTTGCAATTTCTTTATTAATCCCTTCTATATTACTACGTCAATATTACTTACGTTAGTAATGTCCTGAAACATTTTACTTGGCTTTCAATCCACCTATTTCATTACGGCTATTTCTAATTATGTTCCATATGCAAATGATCAAATTTGGACAACAACTCAGAGCGAACCTCACCGAAATTCGAGTCGAGCAAACCTCACCCAAATTCAAGTATAACAATTGCACCTTTTTGCAAATTAAACTGTAGTAATTTTTACGACGAACGCAAAAATATAGCAAAAAATGATAACTCTCGGTCAATTATGGATGCAACAATGATTTAACAACTGAATATAACCTAAAAATATCGCAAAAAAATCCACAACTACCTTTTTACCCTTTTTATTAGGTCACCTTTTCACATATCAATGGACAATGTAATGAATTCGCTTGAATAAGAACAAAAACGAGAAACGTCCATGGTAAAAAGTGAAGTGTGAAAAACAATTCCCAAATATATGAGCATTCCGGAAGTACTATGCTACCAGGCACAGTTATCGCACTTTACACTAAAAGGACACTTTTACCCCTATTATCAGATAGACTTACCATGCACGTTTTTTTTTTTTGTTTATACCTTTACTTTATCTTTTTATATCACCTCATTCGTCTCGACAACAAAAGTAAGAAAATTATAAAATTATTAAACAAAGTTAAAAAAAATTCATATAATGCAATGCTACAGACTGCCTTTTTCCTTTTTCGAACTACTAACTTTTTTAAACTTGGTCTATTTTTTCTTTATACTTTTTCAACTTTTTTCATTGAGAAAACAATTGATCCCAAAAAATAATCTGAAGCTAACAAAAAAAATAAGAGAAAACAACTAAAAAGACCCAAAAATTTAGGTCATAAAGGATAAACACATGCATTCTGGTGTCTTTTGTAAGAGAATGCTAATTTTAATTTTAAATTAGGACGAATGACTTAGGTTTTGTTTAAATATTCGTGGCAGCATAATTCTCATGCAGGCATTAGGGGCTCCTATATTTTATAAATCATTATTTACAAAATCTCACTAGTAATTTAAGAATCAGATGATGTTTACATATTAAAAAGCTAGTGAAACATTAAATGTTTCCAAATTGAAAAAAACTAGCCATACATTATTTGTCATATTTATATGAACAGATAGAACAAAGTTGTTGAAAAAGTAACCACGAATGTTTTTTCAGAGCCGTACGACCTAACTTTATTGTCTCATTAAAAATCAAAATAAAATGATAAGCATTATGCCGCTGTACAGTACCCTATTTGCACCCATATATATATATGTAATAAGTTACTTATTTATGGCAATAACTTATACGGAAAAGAGTAGAGACTATAGAGTTTATCCAAACTTGGTAACCAAACCTTAATTCCAATTAATTGGGTCGGCTACATGAATCCCGTTTTTCTATTGAACTCTATTTAGAACTATATGTTTATCCAAGCTTGGTCCTCCCTCTAATATAAGACTTCGGTGTCGTTAGCTTGTTACCTGGGAAATCAATAAAGGAAAAAGGCTTGCGTACATTAGTTTGTACCGAATTGGTCATTGGATACAATACAAGCCCCGCGAAATAGTAAGAGATTCATGTGTATCGGATGATTATGTGCGTATCTATATTCAAATCTGTTTGAATATGCGTGCAAATTTGTGAATCAAGAATTGTTACTGTGGTGGTAGTAATAAGGATTGAATGCATAACTTACCTCCAATTTCGGAAAAGCATCCCAGCCACACTCCATCCTTTCTTGAGAAATTGTTTGGATTTCAAATAGGCAACTCTTCCAACAAATCAAGATTTGCTTATTCATGATCCTCTAACTGTCGAATTGAACTTGCATTAGCATAAGATAACAATTTAATAACAAGGAAAATGCTAGCCTACACTCAAAGGGTTGAGATTAATAAATAGAGAGTGCACAATTATCCGAGAAAAATCTACTAATATATGTGAAAATGTATTCGATCAAGTGACACCAATCCTCTACAGCCAAGTGCTTTCATATGGGCTATGTACGGGTCCACCACACCTTCTTTCACAACTTATAGGTAATGATACTTCATTATGTACATCTGATTTATATGAATACAATAGCATTTAGTACAGAAAGCCTAGGTACCCAGAATGGGTACCCAAAATCTACCCAGAATTCAAAATTGCATGGTTCAGATTGAGACCGTGCAATTTTGAATTCTGGATAAATTCTGGGTGTGTAATAATGCTCCACTTTGTATGCATAGCTTTATGACCTAATGGATTGTTATGAGCCCAACATGGCAGTCACAAATTTTCAGTTTGTAGCATGAAAAGTGAAAAAATAGTCAAAATTTGCGCTGTCCTTTTAAGATTAAGATGCGGCTTTCTCTAACAGCAATTACTTTTAGATAAGTTGGTTAGCACCTGATCCAACAAGTGGTATCAGAGCGATGTTATGGGTTCGAGTCCCCAGGCTGGTGCTGGGGGGAGATTGTTGGTTTTATGGGGTCCCGCACTCGAGCGCCCTCTGTTGGTGCGGGACAAGCGTATTGGCAGGACTAACCACCTTCACTCGTTGTATGGGCAGCATTACAAAGCTTCTCATGTCCGCCTGCTGCTAAGTACAAGGCTTTGTTCTGCCCTTTTAAGATTAAGTTGTGTCTTTCTATAACACCAATTGATTTTAGATAAATTGGTTGGCACCTGATCCAAAAACCCTAATTGAAAAACTAATCAAAATTGCTCATAGAACTAAACTGTCGGGCGAGCCTGTGATGTTTATGATGGGAAATAAAAGGGATTCAAGCAACAACACCTCTTTGTATTACTATTAATGTATGAAATATACATTTTCACACATGTAGAATTTGACCCAAACCACAGCCACACAAGTAAACCTAACTCTCCTCCTCCCCAATTTACTCAACGAAATGCTCAGTAAACGGCCATCTCTCAGTCACTTTCCAGTTTCCACAGTTTATTCGACGACTCAATTAATTAAAATACAATCGGCAATGAAATTAAAAGAATCAATGACAGACACAAAACTTCAGCAACTTCTCCTGAAACGTAGCACGCTGCCTAGCTCACCCACCGAGATCGGCTAAAGGAGATTACGATCAAACTTCGCAATTTCGTCCTTGATTTCCTTTATCTCGGACTTGTCGTACTTATCGTAGAAGGCGACGATTGCCCTGGCGATGGCCTGTCGGATTGCGTACGCCTCGGAGGGGCCCAGGGTGGATTTCCCACTCTTAACGACGACATTCAAGTCGACGCAGTTGAAGTGGCGGCGGCCGATGAGGGTGATCGTCTCGTTGGCCTTCTTGCGGATGAATTCGGGTTCTAATATTTCGATTGGGCAGCCGTCGACCTTGATTAGGCCGCGCCCGGGCTTGCAGCAGGCTGCTGCCTTTGCGTTTCCCTTTTGCCCGGTGACTGAGACTGACTCGACTTGGAGCGCCGCCATTGGGAAGTTGAGAGGGGGGATTCTTGAGAGAGAGAGAGAGAGAGAGAGAGAGAGAGAGATAGAGATCTACATAAAGCGAGCTTACACATGGGAATTATACCAATTCCCCGTATGCGGCTCCGGATCAGCTGTCCCTAAATCAGGGATCCCACAAAGTCGACCAACTTTATCAAAGTGGTCCCATTCGGTGACAGCAACACTTCAAGTCTCTAAGACAAAACTTTAATAGTTTCCGTACCCTTTTTTTTTCAGTAGAAATTTTTATGTGTGTAAAATGTCTCTAACTAAAAGAAAAAAAAAAAACTTTAGGGGGTGTGAATATCAATTACCTTTTTGTACCGCTTTATATTTACCCATCTCAGCGGGTTGTGCTAGATTTCATATTTCCCATCCCGGCGGGTTGTGATAGGAAGTACGCAATTTTTTATTTTCTTTTCTTTATTTTGTTTTGTTCTCCCTGGGATATGCCCCTTGTAGATTGTACATTCGCTTAACCTCTTTTAATTTCACGCTAAATTATCCACACAAAAAAAAGCGAGCCTCACCAGTCTTTGCTACCCATTTTCCTTACAACTATCTCTACTCTATATAATAATCCTTAGGCCATTCTCAGTGGACTCATAAAATGTACACATAAGCTTAATTGAAATCCATTTTTTATTCCTAGAGCTTGCTAAATTTAGAAAGCATATGTGCAGGCTAGCAAAAACATTCTCTATTTTGTTGAAATAAGAATAATAAAAAGTGTGGATCTCATAAATTAATAAGTCTAAAAAGATTAAAAACGCTTAGCTCCCACTTAAAGCTAGCTATAAGGCTACTTAGATTTTAGCTAATGAGTTAGGAGCCACGCTTAGAAGCTACCATTGGGAACTTGTATTAGGAGTCCATTGAAGACCATTATTGATCAAATGGCTTGCTAAATTCTAGGAGTCTCACTTAGGAGTCATTTTAAGAGTCCACTGTGGATACCCTTACTATTTCGGCAGCGGATCCTCTGTTCTCATCCCTCTGTCTCAGCTTTCTGTCCCAATCTTTACAGGACAACACGTGTCCCTCCTACCACAAGCCATAAGGTCACACCACACCCAATCACTCCTCCTTCAACCTTTCTCTCTCCCCTGCTACTTCTGTTCAGAAAAATTCAGCAGACAGCAAGGGTAATAAAACCATACCTCCGGGTGGCAACCGACGTCTACCTCCCTCCCTCCCTCCTCGTTTCTCCCCCTTCACCGCCATATTCTTTCTTCTGAGATCTGAAACTTTTTCCAATTTGATACGTATCTCTCTCTCTCCATATACGTAGTATATACATACAAACACACATATATATACACACATCCAACAGTACATGTTCAAATATGTATATATGTTTTCCAATTCAGATTATTTTGTCTGCCTTAGATGAGCTTTAAGCAATTCATTATCTAATTTGTGGAGAATCAAACAAGGGGTGTCCCATCGGGTTCTTCAGTTCGTGAATTTGGTTCTCGTTAATTCTAATTGGGGCTTTGTGGGGGTTAAGTGCGCTGGGTATCGATGAGTGAGATGGATTGGGTAAAGGGAGAAGACGAAGGGTGAAGGGGAGGGATTGAAGTCAATTTTGCCCTGATTATTTTCTTCTATTCCAGTTGTAATCGAAGAACTTCAACACCTGTGGATGAACAATGCACAACTGACACCATTGAAAGTAATTTTTTTTTTTAACAGCCACTATCATCGTCCACAAAATCGGTTTTATTTGTTTTTACTTTTTGAGTTTTTCTTATCAAAATTTAGATTGCTATGGGTACAAGTGTACAACACGTGTGTAGAACCTATTTTTAGTTCCCTCCCTACACAAATATTTCGTGCCTGTCAATTTGTTCAAAATTTTCTTGAAGGGTACCTATAAAAAATCAGGTTTATGTTAAGTTGTAATGACCCAAATTTTTCTGAAATAAAAAGTTCGTTAAATTATTCGAAAAATTATTATTTTTATTTCATTAATTGATTTATTTTTCATGTAAATTATTATAATTCCTTTTTAATTTGAATAAATGGCTTTCTAGCCATGTACCATTCTCCCAATCTTGGAACTTGGAACTTTGACCAAGTGAGAGAGAGAGAGAACTCGGGTAGAGAGAAAGAGGGAGTGTGTGTGTGTGTGCATTGTGTGTGAGTGAGGGAAAGCCCTACAAGCTAGAATTTTGTACACAAACTAGGTATATTGTGTCTTGCTATTTTGGGAGAAACCTAGCATAACCTAGACATACACATGCTATGCTTGAACTTGAACACATGCTACCAAAGCCTAGGCCTAATTAAACCAAGCCTTGGTCTCCAAGTACCCCAAAAACATGCATCCATGTTTTGAGGGAGAATATTCTCCCTATGAAGGCCTATGGAGCTTAACCCTAGCTAGAACTTGCTGCCACATGCACCATTTTGTGTATAAGCTCCCAAAAACACCCCATATCAAAGGTGACCATGCAAAATTTTACACAACAAGAGGCTTAATTCTACCACCCTTGCATCCTACGTAGCTTTCACCACTTGGTTTCCCTTTACTTGAAAGCACATGGACCTATGTACTAGCTAGGGGTGAGCAAAAATCCGACCGACCCACCAACCCGATCTGACCCGACCTGACCCGACGGGTTTCGTGCGGGTTCAAAAGTTCATCGGGTCGGGTTCGGGTTAAAATAATATCAACCCGATGAAGTCGGGTCGGGTTTCCGGTTAGGAATTTTAAATATCGGGTGACCCGACCCGACAGTATATATAACTTCACATTTACACTACCCCATCAGATTCATCAGATTGACTTCATAACTTTTTTTTCGTTTCTCACTCTAAAATCTAACCCAACTCACTCACTCACTCTCTCTCTCTCTCTCTCTCTCTCTCTCTCTCTCGTACAACTGATACCCAAATCAAAAACCCATTCAAATCTCTATGCCTTTTAGCTTCTACGACCACACCTTAAGGCTAAGAAGAGAGAATCCACGAGGAAGGAAACTCAATTTACAGTGGGTTCCATCAAGTCCCAAAAAACTGATCATGTACGCCGTCCACCACTCCGACACCGTCCACCACGACCACCGTTCATTGCCTCCAGCAGCACCTCCAGAACCGTCCACCACACCGACGCCGTCCACCACAACCGCTGTTCATCGCCTCCAGCAGCACCTCCAAAATCTAGATCTGTGCTCCTATGTCTCTCTCTCTCTCTCTCTCTCTCTCTCTCTCTCTTTGTTGTACACAAGCATGGAAAAACTACTTGAATGTCCAGATCTTCATTTGAGCGTTTGAGATGTTTTTCTGTCCAGATCTGTAGTTTGTGACTTTGTGTTCACGATTTTGGAATTGGGGAAACCCGATGGACCCGAACCGAACCCGACCGAACCCGAACAACCCGACCTTTTCGGTTTCCAAGCATGTTCGGTTAGGGTGCGGGTTCGTTTTTTCACAACCCGATGGATTTAGACCTGACCCGAACCCGACGCAACCCGACAGGACCCGACCCGTGCTCACCCCTAGTACTAGCCTACACAGAGGGTGGAAGTTGCACCCAATCAATGTACTTTCCATGTGCTAATTAAAGCACACATTTACAACACTCCCACCCACCCATTTGTGTAGTTCGGCCAAGAGAGAGGGAGGGAGTACCGAAAGTTTAAGGGGGGAGAGGGAGCATAGTTTTTGCTATAAAAAGGCTACTCTTTGTTGACAAATCCACCACCTTTACACTTTCCATATTTTTATGCTTTCTTTTTCCCAACAACAAACTTATTCTAATCCTATTCTATTACCACTTTAGTCTACCTACTTAGACCCTAATTAACTTCTTACTAAGTTAATTAGTAAGAAAGTGGATTAAATTAAGAAGCCTTCACACCAAGGATTGCTTTTCGGCTTCCGGTTAACAACCGGAAATTGAGGTAGTTTACTAAACCATCTCTCTAATTAGTTAATTTCTAGTGCAATTATTTGTTCCAATTAGTTTCCTATGTTGGAATTTGAAGCTTGTTCGAGCATGTATTACGGCATTAAACATGTTACTTAGTTTCTAAGAAAGATTAAAGAAAGGATTTCATGTCGAAAAGAGATTAAGAGTTCTAATTGGTTTCTAATTAGAATGTTTCTTCATGAAATTAATGATTGGTTTAATAAGATTAAGGTGATTAAGAGTTGATTAAATAGAATTAGAAGATAGAATTTCTAGATAAATCACTAGAAAGTTTCTAATTAGATTTACAAAATTTCTAGGAAGAACTAACTAATTGAGTGGATTAATATCTTGATTCACTAAATAATTTTTTCTTCTCAAAATTAGTAGATTGTTTATGCTTGGTAAGGGATTTACTTTCACTAACAAAGTTTACACATGACTCATTAATTTTGTTGTGTGAAAGACTAGAAGTTTTTAAATAAAGTATGAGGAGAAAGAATTAGTATTATTTTTCTAAAAAATTTTCTACTAAATAATTAGTAGCAATATTTCTTTAAAAAAAATAAGTATGTTGTTGTGATGAAACGAAATTTTTAAAGAGTTGCTTACATTTTTCTCCTAAATAAAAAGAAAGTTGTTGTTGTGCTATAAAGAAAATTTTTATTAAAAAGAGAAAGCTTGCTTAGAATTTCTTGGAAAAGAAAGTTTCTAGAAATTTAGAAAGCACTCCCTCCGTCCCAGTTTGTTTGTCAATTATTCCATTTTCTGATACGCCTTAAATTGCTTATATCTTTCAATCTACAATGTTTTTCACCGTTTTAAAAACTTTGTATAATAGAATTAATCGTGAACTATCAAAACAAGATCCATATTGCATATATTTGGAGATCGATATTAAAAGATATAAGCGATCGAAAACTGACACGATTATCAAAAAATGACAAACAAAAAGGGACGGAGGGAGTATCTTTTTTGAAAAATTATATATTTTTTAAAAGAAGGATCTTGTTAATTATTTAAATTTTGGTGACAAAAGTTTTATGACAAAAGTGGGTTAAATCTTTTGGACATGAAATTTCTAGAAAAAGGTCTTTCTAAGGAAATTGCTAGGGAAAAAAGTTTACTAATCTAAGTGGAGTTTTTGTCTTTTTTTTTAAAAAAAAGAGAAAGATTGGATTTCTAGAAAGAAACAAAGTTTAAAAATGTTATTTTGGAAAAGTTGGTGCATAAAAGTGCATGATTTTATGTGGGAATTATTTTTTTAAAAAAGGAGAAATATGATTTTTGAGAAAAATTTATGGAAATAATGCATGGGCATATTTTTAGCATTGAGCATGTACACGATACGGTACGACACGAGAAAGCTTGAATAGCTGTTGATGAGAAAATAGAGATGAGAATGAAAATGGATTTTTGAAATGAGAAAGAGATTTTTTATGGGAAATGAAATGTGATGAAATGAAAATTTGCGCCACCTCAAGTTCCGCGGGGAGAACTTGGAGGCTGTAGATGAAATACGGTAGTGCAGCGAGAGCGCCACCCCAAGTTCCGCAGGGAGAATTTGGAGGATTGGGCTAATTAAGCATGCACAACACACGGTGAATGAACCTCATAAACAGACTGGTTAAGTTAGTGATATAAGACGGCCGCGACTGTGTCGCGGGGAGGACGGACCGTGCAAACATGCTGTTAAGTTCGGTGATGCACCACGGGCGGGGCCTCGAGCGGAAAGGTTGGTGCCGCCAGTTGAAAGGAGACTTAAGCGGACGAATAACTTTTGAGTGGTGGGAGATGTATGAAATTTGAAGAAGAATGCTGAACGAGGCACTGATACGAGAAAATGATTTTGGGAAACTGATGAAAATTGAGATGAATTGCTGAGAAATTTTTTGAGAAACTAACATGTAGCACAGTTGAGATACTAAAAATGATATATTGATATACGTGCATGTTTACTCTGATCCACATAGACACGCATGGTGCATTGCATGGTTTTACTATTCACAAGTATCATATACTGTCTTTAAACATATTGTTCTAGAATTGCTAGTTAGTGATTTGGTAGCGTAAACTACTGGGCCCTATTGCTCATGGTGTTGCACTTGTATAACCCTGACATAATACCACGATGTTGTTTGCGCGACTCTGACGTATTATGTCAGATTATCAAGATGGACGGGATCAGTCCTTTGGAGCAGGCAGTGCTGCCGGAGTGGGGAATGACCCGACGCATGGGTAAAAGAAGGCCTAGAACCACTCCGGTTGTTATTTATGTACTAGATGGAGACTTTATTATTTGTATTTAAGTTTATGTTTAAACTTTGTTATGGTCTATAATAAATAATTAACGTGTCCACATTTTTGGGGTGTTACACTGGCTGTCAGCCAACTTAACAGTAAATTTACAAAAAAGTTTCGTCCATCGTCCTAGGTAAATTTCCATTTTTGTCCTTTATTCTACTAATTCATTAATGGTGGCACATTGTATATACTATGATAGAGTGATATTAGTATGGGCCAAAGGTGTCAGCCCTGCTTTAAGCCCTGCTTTAATGATCAACCAAACTTATACCTGACAAATTCTACTCCCAATTTATTGATTTCTTTTGAGAATTCCAACTTATTAGGATATTACCAATGCTATATTCAAAATTGAATAACCAAAAGTTATCACATCACTTTTTTATTTATTTTAAGTATTCCAACTTATTAGGGTATCACTAATGGTATATTCAAAATTGAAAAATAAAAAATTGCCACAAATTGAAAAGTTGCCCACGGGGCCTCTCATTATATACTCCCTCCGTCCCTTTTTAAGTGTTTAACTTTCCATTTTGGGCTGTTCCTAAATAAGTGTGTGGTTTGAAAAGTTAATGGGTAAAAGTTTGTACAATTATCATTTTGTCCTTTTGAAAAGTAAGTGGGTAAAGAGTTAATTGGTAAAAGTGAAGGACAATTTTGGAAAGTAGATGTAAAAGTTGATGTGAAAAGTGTAAAGTGGAGGAAAAAGTTGACGTGAAAGGTGTAATGATGATGTTTTTTTAATAAGTTGGATTTACGAAGTAACACATTTAAAAAGGGACGGAGGGAGTACTATACTAGGGTATTTTTGTTTAATTTTCTGTGCTTCGTATAACCAAAGCTCCAAAACAAACAGAAACCCTTATAACTCAGAACAATGATAGGTACACACCCTCTCAACCACTCCCCACCACACACCCTCTCATATGTTGTACACTTGTACCCATAGTCTCAACATCAATTGGTTAAATTACGCACGTACCTATATGACTTGTTTAGTCAAGACAAATACTTGCCTCATGATATTAGTATTTTCCTCCAACTGATTTCTGACTCTAAAGCCAGAATAGGAAGTCTTTTATTTTCCGTATGAACTGAGCCGATCTATTTAGACTATTCAATCGACCACTCCAAGCCAAGAAACTGATCTGCAATTGTTCACAGAAATTCCTAAACATATCTTCTCTTAGATTGTTGGAAATAATCGTTAGAATTTCTGTAAACTTATATTATTGGAGATAACGACACAACAAATAATAAACGATACTACAAATATGAGATAAGAGAGATTAGGAAAACTTATATTGATCGAGGCACGTGTAAAGCGCTCTCCTAAGAGAAGATATGTCCCCGCTTGCACCGAGTTGTGTGACATTCCACTCCCAAGATACAACGATCATCCACGGAAGCTTTGTGTGCAGCTAAAGCTTTCCACACGAATCAAGAATCGCCCGTATGCTCAAAACTATATCTCACTTAGCTTGTAAAATAACACACAAGCAATACTTCATAATTTTGTGAAGTGAAAAACTCTATCTTCTTTGTGGTTTTCAACACCCATATATATAGGTCAAAAGTTAATACTCCAATAATTATATAATATAAAACTCTATAAATACCATCTAATATAGGGCATAAAATCCCATGATTATATGTGTTGGAGTTACAATATTTATATCCAATAACCACCCTTTTATTAATCAAATATAATTAGACACAATAAATTATATTAAAGAGAGGGTGTGTAACTATCATTTTTGTATAACTCAACAAAAATCTGGAGCCAGCTAAGCTCACCTTGACTCAAAACAATACTCCGCAGAATTGTTTGGGGGGGTTCATTTAATTTAATAAAACAGCGTAGAAAATATATACTTTTCTTTTTCGATGTGATTAGACAAAGTAAACATTTGAAACTTATTTTTATATTAGTACGTATACTCACCAAGCATCAGTATTCTGAAACAGAGAAGCAAATAAAATAGTACTCCTACAAACCAATTGAATTTGTTTTATTTGACACTTTACTTATGAATTTATTGGAAAAAAAATAAATACTCCACTAAGATAGCGACCTAAATTAGCCTTAACCTAGTTCTAGTAATATACTTAGTAATCTGAACCCTATGGGAAAAGAAATTTATTGCAAGTTCATTGTGTCAGAACTCTAGTTGCTATTTAATATAATAATTTAGAAACTAAGAAAAGATAGCAGTACTAACACTCGTATCAACAATTGAACAAACTCTCACATGGGATATGCGGGTCTGATATGTGGGTCCACGTATTCCATATGAGTGAATTTGTGCATTTTTATCCAAGTTTTAATTCCTGTGGCAAACAAAGCATCTCATAAACTTAATTTTGATTCATGTTAATTAGAGGTAGCAAATGGTCGGGTTACGTTAGGCTTGAATGGGTTAATATGGGTTATGGGTTAAATATGGATGGATTTAATATGAATCAATAATTTGCGGATTGAATATGACTAGGTTGAATATGGGTGCACTCATACTCAACCCAACCCCATTTTTTGATGAATCCGGTAAGAGATTTGGCTGGGTGGATTGTTGGGAAGTTTTATACATTTCAGTGTGCAGACGAGGAATCTTCGTGCCACCCTTATTCTGCTGGGATAGTAATAAAATTACACAGCCGATGTCCCTTCAGTTTTCCGTCAAAGATCAACTTCAACCCACATAAACCCATAGAAATATAAATTACTAGGATTCAACCTATATTACCCATAATGCAATTCAAAACTCTATTACTTGCCAGCACGTGATAGGGGCCAAACCACAATTAGTTGTAACTTCAGGGCCCAAAAGAAACTGATGCTACCTTATAAAAACTAAATAAATCCACCGTGATGTATAAAACATTTTGACAGAAACCAGATGAGCACTTTTGCCAATCTCAAAGTTAATGGGAGTTCAGGGGGTGTTTGAAGAAATTGGTTTTTCACGGTTTTTTATGTTATGTATTGTGAGAGAATGACATGTCTCAGTTTTGGAAAAAACAATTTTTGTTAGTGGAACACCTGGGGTGTTTTGGCAAAAAAAAAAACCAAAAACTGGGTTTTGGGTTTTTTTGTTTTGTTCTTATTCAAAAAAAAATTGCATTTGTTAGTTTTGCGTCAAGTTTGTAGTTTATGGATTCGTCTCGACGAGAAGAATCCAAAGAGTATAAAATTATGGTCAAAAGTAATAATTTTTTGAATAAAACCGAAAATAAACCAAAACATACCAGTTTATTGGGCCTTCCAAAACAATTAATTTTGAACTAAGATTCACCATCGATCACCACATGTTAAATGTCCTATTTGCACCCATAAAAATATTTATGGCAATAATTAATACGTATTAAAAGAGATGGCAAATCCAGATGATAATCATGTTTTCTTTGGAAACGAAAAGTAACGGTACTCCTAATTGGGAGAACATTATTTATACCAACAATGTAAATTAAAGTTTTCTCCAAATCTATTACATTGCACCATGTGTCCAAACGATTGTCACAAAATGTAGAATATGGACACATGACACAATGCAATCGATTTGGAAAAAACTTTGGTTTACATCGCTGGTTTATTGAATGTTTTCTCCTCCTAATTACTTTTACATAAGTGCATCTACTCAATGCTGATGTCGATAATCGGGTATTGTTGTAAGTTTTATATGGAATTTTTTAATGGATTCAAGCCCCACGAAATAATAAGAGATTAGTGCGTATCGGATGATTATGTACATATCTGTATCTAAATCTGTCTGAATTTGTTTGCAAATATGTGAAACAAGAATTGTTACTGTGGTAGTAGCAATAAGTGTAGAATGCATAACTTACCCGATTGCCACCTCTTCAAGCGCAGCACTCCAACCTTTCAATTCCTCAACCCACTCTTTCTCCTTCTCTCATTCTCGGTCTCTTTATAGCGCTTGCTCTTTAATGTTCTCCGGATCCACCTATGAACGCAGGCAAAATCAAATGATTTGACTTCTCCCATTGTTTGGATTACAAACAGGCAATCCTTTCAATATTTTTTGATTATTTCGTCTTGACAAGATAAATAAAAAAAAATGAATTAAAATTTGTTGAATAAAGCCAAAAGAAATAAGTAAAAAAATATGGCAATTTGGGTTATTTTTCTCTTTATTGAATTTTTTTTTGAATTTCGAGAAAACCAATAAATAACAAAACATTAACCCGAAACTATAACAAGTGCATTTTGTTTAAATAAAATAAATAAATAAACCAATTGCTAATTAAGCCAAACTACTGAACTAGGTCTTAGTTTGACTTTCTTATTAGTTTGAGTAATAGGAGTGCTCGTCAAGTGATGATGTGGGATAGAAAAGATAAGTCATGTATTAATTCTTGATCTATCTCTCCAATACCGTGTCCGAACCTAGGCTTATTTACCGCACTCACTCTATCAAGAGTCAACATACTCTACGAGAGCCACCTTTGCTTGCCAGCCAGGGGCCGCATTCACCAGGAATTTTTCTTGCACCATCGAGAGTTGCAATGGACAATGGATTTTCCTACTCCTTTGAGAGTCTCCATGCAAGCCCACAACCACCGATACTTCCAGGAGAGTCTGCCCATAGATCATCAGTCATCGGCTCTGATACCACTTGTAAGGAGTCTGATCCGCCTGAGGTTCTTCTTGTGTGTGCAAAAGCACAATCCGTTGGAAAGTATCCACGGAGTTCACCACAATACATACACATAATATACATTGAATGACTCATATCCACTTAAAAGGCTAAACATTACAAGGGGTGAGACACTCAATTGTATATTAAGGTCATACTTTTTTTCTATTTATCCAACGTGGGACTCAATTTTTCACATATGTTTCAACCATATGTCTTGCAAATCCTCTCTGGACTCTGATCTATGGGCCAATTAAATTACTCTTCTCGGCCGTGGGGGTACATATCTCCTTGACTACGCCCACCTCGATTGGCTTCGTTACCCAAACACTCATCCGGAGGAATAATATTCTCTTCCAGATCGGGCATCTCACCAGCAGGCTCGTCTTGTTCAGGGTCCCCGTATCTACCTTTGAATATTCTTTAATACAAAGAGGAAGCCATCGATGACGTTGTTTGCGTAGCTAGAGCTGGCAAGTCCCACTCCTCCATATCCTCACTTTTATGGGCCAAATCACTCTCCTCGGCATTGTCTTTTTTTAATCGGCGAAAGAAGAATTTTTGGACTCGAGATAAGGTGCCAACATGACACGCAAACAAGAGATCCATAGAAAAGAAAGATATCAGAATGATAATAAGAAAACGGAATCCGACCACAATTGTCAGAGGCCAGGAACGATCAAAATAAAAAGGATTGAATAAATCAAATCCTTACACGTCTAATGCTGTCTAGGCAGACTTTGAAGTCTTCCACTGATCAGTAATCAGTGATGTTGTTTAAACCTTTCACCCATAATCCAACTCTTGTTCTGGACAAGTCTGCAACCTCTTCCCATGTCATGGAAATGTTGCTGAATATCAAATCGTTTCTGGCTTATCATAGAGAGTCAATCAAGCTCCCATTGATTTTGATGGATCCAATAAGGTTCTTCTTTAATTTGTTGTCACTTGTCTGCTATAACATGAAAAAATTTGTTGCAACCTCACCTGGCATTCCAGACAAAATTTGTTGTCCGGAATGGCATCTTAGTTCTTTTTTTTTTTTTTTTGATCGGCATCTTAGCTCTTCTTGTTCGGGGTCCTTGATCTAGAACCGGAATCCGATCAAACAGTTTGGATCATCTCTTTCAAAATGCTTACATATTTCAAGACAATGTAAACGGGAAAAAGGTAATTAAAAAGCTGAACCGAAGCGTGAAGAGTAAAGAGTTGACTTACCTGGTGGTGTAATGACAAGAGATCAGCAGCTGAAAGATCATTTACTTGGGCATGGATCGAGCATTGAGAAATTGCCAGGGCATGCATACATATCTAGACACAGAGAGAGAAGGAGACGAGAGACTGTTGGTGATGATAATCTTGATCATTTGTTTTGGTGGGCCATTTGCATGTTTGGGTGCATGAGGAGACAAAGAGAGAGTTGGGTGGCAGAGATGGAATGAGAGCTTGTGAGTAGGTCTCGAACCAAGGCTGCTTTTGGGTAGTCGTATGTACGCATGGATATGCTATTGTATGCCTGCGGGAGGTAAGAAGAAAAAAGAGAGTGCTATAATGGAAGGAGAGATCGGGAGATGCACCCAGGAATCTGAAACCTTATTGTGCAGGGGTACACTACAGAGTTGTAGTGTTGTAGTGCGGAATTTGAGCTGTTCAAGGAATTTTCAAGAGTCCAAATTCAAATATGAAGATATTTATCTTAGATGTGAAGTAATTTAGACCGCTGACTATATGATTTTTTGAACAAATGACTGTATGATGGATGACTCATATTGTGCACTATAACCTTGTACTGCACTTCTGCACAATGGGATCCCTATGTCCGCCCATATGAGTTACTCCTACTCAACGGCTCATCATCACCTCCATAAATATCGCGATTGGCCTTAAAAACGAAAATTTGACCTTAAATTAATCTCACCTATTTTGGTCAAATAAAATACTAGAAAACCTTATTTAGCGATTATCCACGGTTGCTAGCAGCCATTATTCTTAAACTTTTTTTAAGTAAACAAGCTAAGCTAGAGAAATTAAATAATTCTTCATTTATTTCAAAATGTTGGTTCCTTTGAAAATTTCAACTTTTTAAGGACACGTGCAATAATTGCATTCACGCTTAAAGATACACTAATTTTCAACAATGCGTTTATATTTTTTGAAAAATTTCACTTACACCCCTGTCTTTTGAAATTGCATCTACACCCTTTATACTTCATTTTTAAACACATGTAGCTCCTAAACTCGTCAAGGCAAGGGGTTTCAAGATACCGAGCGACCAAGTGAAAGTGAACAACCCCGGTGCAAGGGGGTAAGTGAAATTTTATCTACATTTTAAATTTTGAATAATCATTGTTATTTTCAAAGTGCAAGGGGTATAAGTGAAATTTTCTCTGTATTTGAGCTATTGAAGAAATAATTGTTATTTATAAATGAACTATTTTGAAAATTGAAAATGTTTTGGGTTGACTTTTCAAAAAGAACAAACAATTTGGAACATCTTAAAATAATAAGGATGAGCAATTTAAAACCGAAGGAGTAATTGCCAACAAATGCGACCAAAGATGAATTTTCTATCATTACCTATCGTTGTTTCGGGGGCATCGATGCTCTGTAAAATGTACCCCTTTGATTAAAAAAATAGGGATGAATTTTCTATTATTCCCTATGCTTCATTTGATAAAAAAAAAATAGCAAAACCACAGCCATTCAACCAAAACCACATTCAAAAAGCGGGGGTTTTTTGCGCTAAACAAGTTGACTTGGCAATTGCCATTTTATTACCGATCCCATCATTTACTGTTTCGAATACACACCTATGGTCTTTTTTTATTAATATTTTTGGATAGGGTTGAGGATAAACAATTCACACCATTAATTTTAAATTACCTCCACTGCACATTTTATATTTATTTAAGACATTGACTAGTGGAGATCCAAAGTTTGGAGAGAGAGAGAGTATAAATCTAGATTGAATTACCAAGTTGTAGATATATAGGAAATTTTATAAGGGTCCTTCTATTGAGGAAAAAAAAAAAAAAACACACACGCACTGTAGTATTTTTTTTTCACTTTTCTATGCCACTTTCATACATCCATATATACTTTTTACATATTATAATATATTTTTTAAACCTCAACAACAGTTCAGTGGGCTAATATTAGAATTTTTCATTTCATAATAACTATGTGAAATTTGATATATTTATTTAAAAAAATTTGACAAAGTACAGCTCATATATAGATGGAGATATATATATATAGGAACATATCTGAGGGCTCCCTCACCGGGACCCGATTGTGGGTCCGTTGGATCCTATGCCTTTCCGATCAACGGCTAACAACTGTTTTCCCGCACTTTTTTTTGTGAGGGAGCCCTCATAGGAAACTTCCCATATATATATATATATATATATATATAGACGTTCTAGTCCGGGAGTCCCGGATCCGGGACTCCACTTCCCGATAAATCCGATCCGTCCAATGTGTTCAGAAGGTGTTTTCCAAGGTCCACGCGGAAAATCTTCAAAAAAAATACCGGGAAGGGCTTGATATGCGCAAAAACTTTATATTTATTTTTGCGAAAAACTACTTGGATCAAGCCCTTCCGGTATTTTTTTTTTTGAAGATTTCTCGTGACCTTGGAAAATTTTTTGAACACATTGACGGCTGGATTTCCCAAAACAATTTGTAAAAGCATCAAAACACCGAAAAGGCCTCAATCCGGGATCTTTGACAGGATGCGGTGTATATATATATATATATAAAAGGACAATTTTCTTAACCAAAATGACCTCCCCCTTTTTCAACTTTCCGGATCAAAACGAACCGCTCAATGTTTTTAAAATGCATTTTCCAAGGTCCACGCGAAAAATCTTCAAAAAAAAATACCCGGAATATATATATATATATATAGAGAGAGAGAGAGAGAGAGAGAGAGAGACTACACTGTAGCGTACTTGCCATGCAAAAAGAAGTTTTAAGAATGAAGAGTTTGACCAAACTTTAGTGCTATAATGGCAAGAGAGATCGGGATATGGACTTGTAAAGAATAAAGATACCGCAATGAAGGGAAACATAAACGCCTCGGGAGAAGAGGGAAGAAGGTTCGTGAAGTCAACTTGGCTAATGTCCCGCTTTTTATCTGCTACTAAAGTTAAATTTTGATTTTTTTAATCCAATTATAATGATTATATTCCAATAAAATCATCTGATACTTACAAAGTTTTTCAACGGATACAATGAAAGAAAAATACAGGCAGGGCCTACATTTTACAAATAAAGAAGGGCAGACAAATTCCTAAATCCAAACACGAGACAATAAAAGACTCAATTCTCATCGACTCTAAAGGTGTGGGGCACTTGGAGTTTGCGATCATATCATACAATCTCTCAAGGCTAGCAAAAATTCCAATCAAAGGATAACAAAGATCACCAAAGGAAAACCTCTGCCCCAATCTATTTTAAAAAAGCTAATGCCGGTCCAAACTATAAGCATTCACCGTCAAAACATAACGAACCATCGTTGCCATGGGTGGAGTGCCGGACAACACTGTGGGATAAGACTTCACCGACACGACAATCTCTGGCCACGTGGGAGCAAGACTGCAAAACCAACAACACAAGACCATGACGAGCAGAAAACAAAACCAAGGCCAAACAAATCAGACAAAATCAAGAAATTATTAACCCTCTATCACCAACCACCGGATCTAGAAAACTAGGTTGGTACAACACTAGATTGGAAAGACCACCAACTTCCAAATCTGACCCAAAAAGGGGTAAAAGGACTAGAGCAAACCCCCACGCCACCACCAGAGCCAGAGCACCCGGAGCTTGAACGCCGGAGCAAGACCTTGTCGGACATCACATGGGTCCCGTTTGTGAGGGAGAGAGAGGGACAACAGTGGGACCAATTCCTTTAGTTTCAAAATTTTGATTGATCATTAAAACGTTAAACTAAAGAGTTGTTTGATAAAACTGAAACCTGAAAGCTAAGAAATAAGTACTAAAAATTGAATGCTAAATTTTTTAAACTGAAAAACTGTTTGATAAAACATATTACGTACTTAATAAAAAAAATGAAAAAAATTTATTTTAATTGTCTCTTAATTTTACTAATGGTCATCATGTATTTGTGGTAGTGGTGGAGTGGTGATTGGGAGGGTGGCGGGTGTAACAGTGGCAGTGGAGTAATGGTGGTGGTGGATTAATGATTGTGAGTTGTGGTGGCAGTGGAGTAATTATAGTGCAATAGTGGTGGTGTAGTGGTAGTAATGTGATGGTGATGGTGGGCTGGGTGGAGTGCTAATGGTGGTGGAGTGAGACCGGTGGTGGAGTGATGGCGGTGGCCGGATAACAGTGGTGGTTGTACATGGGTAATGGTGATAGTGGTGGTGGCGGTGGTGGTGTGTGGGTGGTAATAGTGGTGGTTGTGGTGGTAGCAGCGGCGACGGTAGTGTAATGATGGTAGTTGTGGTGGTGGTGGTGGTGGCAGTGGCGGCGGTGGTGGTAGTTGTGACAGCGGTGGTGTGATGGTTAATTTGTTATCAACATTTTAGCTTACATTTTAAGTAGCATTTAATCTGAAAAGTAATATAAAATGTAGTTATTAAACCTATTTAATCACTTATTACTTAATTGATTCAGTTTTAAGTACTAAATATGTGTTATCAAACAAGCCCTAAATGATAGATTTTCTGGTTCAATTTTTTTAACGTAGAGTGTTCATCTGAGCACCCTAATTTTGTATGCATGTGTGTGCATTGACTTATTTATGTGTTTCCTTTAATTTTGAACACCCACTTTAAATAAGTTTGAACACTCTGACAGTCCAAAGAAATAAGATATTCACCTATCACCTCTATCTCGAATCTCGATCTCTGACTAACACAAAACACATGCATCATATATAAATACATTTGAGATCAATGAATTAATGTCATGCATGCTTGGAATGACAACAGTGCGGGGCGGTCTTTGCCATACCCCGATTCGACGCGACTCGACCCGAAAGTCTATCATGTAACATTTTGAAATTTTATTTCATTAAAAATTGAAATGTTATTTTTTTATTACGTTATGTAACTTGATTAGTTACTTATTTAGGCTAATCATTTAATAAGCATGATTCTGAGTTCTGACCATTATGTGACTTCACAATTTTTTATTTTTTATTTTTTATTTTTTATTTTTTATTTTTATATGTGGCCATGGCTATTTCCATAACCAAACATCACTTAACCTAGGATAATTCCAATCCTAGAATAAGCTAATCCAAAGAATATCTAATCTCACACCACCTATGGTTTTCTCTAAACCATACACTACTCTACAAAACCACCCTACAAGACCACCCTACCCTCCTAAGCTATGAAAAATCTACAGAATTTAGTTGCTGCATTTTACAGGCACCTCCACTCCCTCTCTTCATTAACTACTTACAAACAACCTTAACCTCCATTTGGCATATGACCAATGGATGTACATGCAAATTACACCCTCCTATCAATATAGAGTGGTGAAATTCATCCCCTACACGCACCACACATCTGCTACTGCATTCACACAGAGAGAGAGCGCAAAGGTTTGCTAGAGCAAGTTCTAGAGAGAGGGGGGGAAAAATAATAGAAAGTGGGTTCTTTTGATTTAAAAGTTTAATCACTTTTGTTATCACAAATTCGGATCACAAAGCATCAATAGGGAGAAGGGGTACCGCGTTCCATCATCTAGCTCTCCAAACAAGCTCTTATTCAAAACTCCATTGTCATCTTCTTTGCCAATCTCTATTCCGCCACATTTTCATTTTTCACTCTAAACTCCAAATTCTGCTAGAAATTATAAAAATAAAATGGGTTTTTAGCCTGGGTTTCATCAAAGTATTTTGTGTGCCTTGAGAAAACTTCTAAAAGAGTTTTGGGTTTGTCCCACATTGGCTATTTGGGAAAAGGTTGAGTGGGTGCAACTCTCGGTCAATGGGTGCAAACCTTGATCAAGGGTTGATCAATGGGTGTAACTCTTGATGAAAGGGTGTAACCCCTTGTGAATAGGTGCATTTGGGTGTATAACTAGAGCCCAAATCACAATCATTCGACACAGTTCTTTAGCGCCATTACTTTGCCAAAATTCATTCAAGTTGCTTTGTTGTTTTGTTTCACAATTACTCTGCAAAATCAGTGGCAACAAATCCTTGGTTCTTTTGTTCACTTTTTAGGTTTGGTATTCTGTTTGTCCTTCATTTGTATGGACGAAGGCAGAAGGTCTATAGATCGGGCTTCATTGTATCCTCGAACAGATTCGCTATCAACCCGGTGCACAACAAATGGTGTGGGCAAATATTGTTTTTGGAAAGCGATATTGTAACGTGCCTCGAAACAAGTTCCATCTAGGTGTTCAAAATTTTGAAGTACCCAGATTCTGCACCAACAATTGAAAACAATATTTTGGATGGTGTCAGCATCAAGGTCTTTGCTACAGTAGACATAGGATTTCCGGAAATTAGACAGGTTTGGTAGTGGAAATTTTAGGCGTTGGCAAAAGAAGATGCACTTCATGCTTGCGACATTGAACATCATCATGTATGTTCTCACCACACCTTACCCGGAGGAGAATGAAGATGAGACTTTGGAAGAGACTCAAGGGAGGATGAAATTCGACAATGATGACTACATTTGCAAGCGGCATATTTTGAATACACTATTGAACGCTCTGTTCAATGTGAATTCAAATAGGAGACAACAAAGGAGACGTGGGACTCATTGGAGGGGCGCTACTTGATTGAAGATGCAACAAGTAAGAAATTTCTGGTCAGTTTATGCACTATAAAAGGGTAGACAACAAGTCTGTAGTTGATCGATTGCTTATGAAACTCAACATATTTTTAATTAGTTTAAGATTAACAATATGAACATGGATGAATCGATCATAGTGTCATTTGTGATCGATAAACTTCCTCCTTCCTGGAAAGACTATAAAAAAAGTTTAACACGAAACTGAGGATCTTACACTAGAACAATTGGATGTCCATTTTTGTGTGAAGTAAGAATCAAAGCATCAAGAGAAGGAAGAATTTAGCGCTAGTACCTCCAAATAGAAACCCTGGCGAGGCAACGACTGGGGGCAATGACCCAAAGGGGAAAAAACCAAAGGTTGAGTGTTGGCATTACGATCAACCGAGACACTTCAAAAAGGACTGCGAACAAGGATCCAGAGGCATCGGGTTCAAAGGGTAATTTTGTGGCTATTTTGTCCGAAATTAAAATGCTTGAGGACGCCGAAAATTGGTGGATCGACTCAGGGGATACAAAATATGGTTGCAATGATGAGATGTTCTGTAACAGACCTAATTTTTGCAAAAATGTTTTTTATTAAATCAATTTTCCTTTTTTAATTTAATTATTTTTCTTGTTAATTATTATTTTGGGTAATAATTATACTATTGAACCCTAATTAGTGACTAGATTTTTCCCAAGATAACTCTAGGATTCTCCCTAGGTCTTCCTAAAAAAATAACAGCCATGTGCATGCATGTAGAAGGAGAGAGGAAGTTTCCTTGTGAACTTGTTCACCAAGGAAAGGAAGGAGGGAGGAAATTCCTTGAAACTTCCTATTAGACCCATGGCTATTAGTTGGCATTAAATTAGGAAATTACCTAGAAATTTCCTAGAAAGAGAAAGGAAGGAGAGTGTCTTGGTTTTGCCTATAAATAACTCTCATTTCCTCATTTGGAAACCCACACCTAAACCTCCTAATTTCTCTACTTTGTGCTTTCTAGTGTCCTTGAGTGAGTTCTTGATTTCTAGTGTCCTTGAGTGAGTTCTTGAGTGTTCTTCCACATTCAGCCTCCAAACACCACTCTCCACCACTTCGACCACCATTCGATCTTAGAAAGGTAGAAAAGTTAGCTAGAAAGCATTCAAGCGGAGGTCGACTAGCCGTTACGCCGCCGGAATCTAATTAGCTTATCGGCTTCTGACTAATCATCGAAATTAAGGTAGATACTTTATCTTAACCCTAGATTAGTATTTTCTAGGTTCATTTTAAATATGTTGTCATTATGCTTAAATGTGCTTAAATATTACTAGACGAGATTATGGTGGATAAATAGCGATAAAATGAAAAGTTACTCTTTGAAAATCACACGTAGTTGTTGCTATGCACGATTTGAGATTGACTTTTAAAAATATGCAGTTATAATGCCCGATTAAACTTTTGGAAAAAAAAATTATGCAGTTATAATGCCCGAATGAAAATACTTTTCAAAATTATGCAGTTATAATGCCAGACTGATTTTTTGAAAGTAACCGACTGATCTTTTTCTTAAAAGTGACTTCAAAAATGTTTTGACTATATTTGGACTATTTAGATAACCCAATGCTAACACCCTTGACGGTCTGTCAAAAAAGACGAGCATTGTGTTGTCAAAGAAAGGAATGGTGACAGTAACTGGATTCGTCCGACTATCCGGCCTGGGACTCTCCTAGTTATCTCATTTGTCTAAAGAAAGTCACTAATGAGATTTTATACCTAAAGTAACACGGTTATCGTGAAATGATTTGAAACGGAAGATTTATCGTGAAACGATTGGAAACGGGGGATTTTTATGAAAATTATGGCTTGTACACGCTTCACGAGACGATACGACACAACACATTTTCCGAGAAAATGAACGATTGATTTCACGACAAGAAATAGAGATAAGAATGAAAATGATGACGCGATGAATGAACGATACGATAATGTCGTTTGTGTCCCGCCCCAGTTCCACAGGGAAAACTTGGTGGTTAAAACTCAACGGTACAATACGGTAGTGCTGTTTGAGTCCCGCCCTAGTTCCGCAGGGAGAATTTGGTGGTCAAAACTCAGCAGTACAACACATAGTGGACGGATCTTGAAACGTACTGTGGGATAAGTAAGACAAGACAGCCGGGATTATGTTACTTGTGTGTGTGGGGTAGACGAACCATGAATCTTGTAAGTGTGCGTCTTGATACAAGACAACCGGGACCTTGAGCAGAAACGTTGGTAACCGTCAGTTGAAAGGAGACGGAAACGGACCAATAACTTTCGAGAAATGTGAGATGTTGACATGGATGAAATTTGAAGAAGAATGCTGATATGAGAAACTGATACGAGATACTGACACCGCACTTTGATTCTGAAAATGATATGAGACACTGATTTTATTAAGCTGCACTCTGATTTGATTTGACACTGATATTTGCCAGGTTTATGATTCACCAATCGGATAAATATGTATATAGTATATTCACAGGTAACTGAGGTGTAATCATATGTTTGTATGTGGATGATATTCTTATCTTTGGGACTGATCTAGATAGCATACAAAATTACAAGGGATATGCTTTCATTTAGTTTTAGTATGAAAGATATTGGTGTAGCTGATGTAATTCTAGGAATCAGAATTAAAAGGCAATGAGAGGATTTAGTCCTTTCTCAATCTCATTATATTGAGAAAATACCAAAAAAAAAATTAATCACTTTGACAGTACACCAGTGTCTACACCATTCGATCCACATGTTAAGTTGTATCCTAATACCAGAAGAGCAGTATCACAACTAGAGTATTCAAGGGTGATTAGAAACTTGATGTTCGCAATGATGTCTACTACGCTAGATATTGCATATGCGGTCGGTAAACTGAGTATGTATACTCATAACCCGAGTGATATTTACCGGAATGTTGTTTATCAAGGTTTGAGGTATCTAAGGAAAATTGTAGACTACGGGATAGTTTATAGTGGATATCATTAAGTTCTAGAAGGATATATTGATGCTAGTTGGATAGCTGAGAATGAAGATCACTTGTAAATAAGTGGAGGGGTCTTCACTCTTGGTGGAGGAGCGGTTTCTTAGGGATCAAAGAAACAAAATATCATTACAGACTCAACTATGGTAGCTGAGTTTATGGCACTAGCATTAGGTAGCAAAGAGGCATGGTGGCTAAGAAGTATGTTGTGGGAGATACCCATGTGGCCAAAACCTATGCCACCAATATCTTTGCATTGTGATAGTTAGTCGACATTGTCATGGGCTTTTTAGCCAGGTGTATAATGGAAAGTCCAGGCATAAAGGACTTCGACATAGCTATGTTAGGAATTTGATAACCGATGGGGTGATAAACATCGACTATGCCAAGTCAAGTTAAAACTTAGCGGAAGCTTTAACAAAAGGTCTTGCAAGGGAATTGGTGTGGAAAACATCACAGGGGATTGGACATAAGCCCACTAAAATATAATCACTCCTGGTAGAAATTTGACCCAACGCTTGTTTAACTTCAAGTCCTTGGGTTCAATGAGCAAACTAGACCATAAGTATTGATGGCAATCACTTTCCGATTTTACCCATCCCATTGTAAAGTGTTTGACCAAATCCTAGACCTAAATTAATGGGTTGCCCCAAGCGTAGGGCTGAGACCGGTGTAGCACAATACCCGGTAAGACCAGAATCGAATCCACAGGGACGGTGGAGAATGCTTAACTAAAAACTCGGGTTGTGAGATTTAACACGGCTCTTAGGTAGCCACCCCTTGTAATTTGATGGGAGAATTAACTAAACTAAAGAAAATTTGGTTTTTCTTAAATTACTTAAAAGAAGGTACGGTCGTAGGGTTCATAACACCAGTGACCAGGCCCGGACATTCCCACTCCCGTCAGTGTTCCAAAGAAAACATTTGATTTTAGAGAGAAAAAGATACTCCGAAAGATGCGAATCCTCGCGGTCGCCATTACCCATGTACAGCGAAGAACGAGTTTTGGTCCCCCGTTCCCCGCGTTACAAGGGCTCTAACAAAGCCCAGATTCGTCCAACGAAATTTCTTTAATAACCTAAAATTGCTTTTCCGTTTATAATGTGAAAAATGGGAGCGAGAACATACCCAGCCCTGGCCACGGTGTGTTAATCACCCCGCGACCATACCTATGCGACTACTCACTCATATTAGCTTGAACAAATAACAAGATTCTGAAACAAAACATGCTTTTATACTCGAATATGGATTAAAACAAGAGATTCGAGAACAAATCACGGACAAACTCCCGTAAACTGAGATTAACGTAGACTAAAAAGAAAGTTACCGGAACAATACTTGAATCTTCGAAACAAAACTTCAAAACTCCAATGAAAAGATCTCCGGAAAGTAGAATCTCCCAGAGAAATAAAAGGCTGCTAATTGGAAAAGGAAAACAAAGTTCGGAACCCTAATTCGTCCCAAAAACGAAGTATTTATGTTTTTCCCCGAAGTCAAACACGTGGCAAGACAACCGGCTAATTTTATGCCACTCGGTATCGATACAGGTAAATGCTTGTATCGATACCTACACCTTTGTTCGCCCACTGATGCCTCGGTATCGATACGGCTATTCATCCATGCGCGCCTCGGTCATCAAATTGACTTTTCAGCTTGCTCACTCGTCCTTACTTGGGTCCCACCGGTTCCCAATATGCCCGATGTCCGGTGTCCACTTTACGTGCTCCTACAAAACAAACACAACAATACCAAAACAAAAGACAACACCGCATCAAGTGGAAAATGGAATAAATCACGCCTCTAATGCGCTAATTCGCCCTACTTAGGCGCTTATATCTGTGACATTGCGCACCTATCATAAAGTATTTGGTATCTGTAATGTAAAGGAGCAAATGAGCTACTTAGCTCTTAATAGGCTTCTAACGGTTTAGTTAGGTGGATGTTTTAGTTACAAGGGCATTCTTAAAAATTACCTATATGAGTATGAAAGTGGTGCCGATTCTATAGGTTCAAGGGCTAGAACTTTAGAGCGCTCATGAAACAGGATATAGACACACGGGCAATCCACGTGTTAGATTTTTTGAATACCTGAGTGAGGTAAGATGAGTGCGTGAAATGTGTCTGATTGGTCATTATAGGATCGCTAGTTAAAAGACAAGTCTACCATGCATTCCGACTAACTTTGATGTGTTTCACTAAGTGATGGTTAAAGTCGAGAGACACCTTCATTGATGCACGATTCTTTTCAAATGAATCAATGCTTCATCTTTATTTTGAAAATGGTGGGGGATTGTTGGAAATTATCAAAATAAAATTGGTTTTTAGTTTGGATTTCATCAAATTATTCTGTGTGCCTTGAGAAAGCTTCTAAAGGAGTTTTGGTTTTGTCTCACATTGGCTCTCGGAAAAGATTGAATGGGTGCAACTCTTGGTCAATAGGTGCAACTCTTGGTCAATGGGTGCAACTCTTGATCAATGGATATAACCCATGATGAAAGGGTGCAACCCCTCATGAATAGGTGCATTAATTTGGGTTTATAAATAGAGCACAAATCACAATCATTTGACACAATTTTTAAGTGCCATTACTTTGCTAAAATTCATTCAAGTTGCTTACTTGTTCTGTTTCACCATTACTCTGCAAAATCGATGGCAACAGATCCTTGGTTCTTTGTTCACTTTTTAGGCTCGATATTCTCTCTGTTCTTCGTTTGTGCGGACACAAACAGAAAGTCTATAGACCGGGCTTCGTTGTATCCTCAATCAGGTTTGCTATCAATCCGATGCACACCAAACGGTAGGGGCGAATATTGTTTTCGGAAAGCGACATCGTAACGTGCCTTAAAGAAAGTTCCATCAAGGTGCTCAAATTTCTGAAGTACCTAGATTCTTCACCAACAAATTCGAGGTTGATTACTATTATCATTTTACTTTGTATGAATAATGTACTCCCTCCGTCCCATATTGTTTGCCCCTTTTTTGAAGCGTGCATTTTACACGCAAAAAAAATGATGTGTTTATAAGCATTACTTTTTTAAAAAAATTGACACCAATTTTTTCTACTCAATGAGATCTTTAAATTGGTGTAAAAATTTTTGAAAAAAATGAATGCTTATACATAAGATTTTGCGTACAAACTGCACGGAAATTCCAAAAAGGGCAAGGAATTTAGGATGGAGGAAGTAGTAGTTATGACGATTATTGAGGCTTACTAGGAACCCAATAGATGAAACAAACTAGGAGGCCGATAGATGAAACAAACAAAACCCAAAAAATTGTCCGAAACCACAGAGACGGCGTTACTGCAGCTAGGTGCAGAAGGCCGAGATATGACCCGTACTGCTGTAACCTTTGTTTTAGACAAATGTGAAAATTCTGATTTCAATTGCTGAGGCGTGTTTGATTAGTTTTAAGGCTATTGTTTACTGTTTGTATAGATTTGACAATTGGCTATGTGTTGTCATTATTTAGAATAGGACCTCATGCAAATATGATTTTTTATAAAAATAAAATAAGTAATATGGTTAGTAATCTAAAACTGTACATCACTTATGAAAAATAAATATTTTCATTAGTTAGATTTTAGCACAAGTGGACATTTTACTCAAATTACCAGTTTTTGCATTAATTAATAAAATGCTAAATTGTTAAAGTAACCTTTTACATGTTTATGTAGAATTAGGTAAAACATTTGTATGTCTAGTCCACCTCATAAGTATGAATAAAAAAAGAAATTGTGAGGAATTGATCTAAGGTCCATTATAGCTTTTTGTAACATGTCTATTCCACCTAAAATTTCCATAACACCTCTAATCTACCTTTTTGCATTTTCTAAGGTGGAAGGTTCACTCTCCATTTTTTATAGACAAATATACCCTCACATTAAAAGTAGTTGGCGCCAAAAAGTCACTAGAAAATTGCGCCAGAAAAGTCGTCAGGAAACTGGACTTCGCCGAAAAAATCGCCGGCGTAGATAACCATATCTGGAATAACATGATATAGTTATCTGCAATCACAAGATGTGGTACCTGAACATAATATAGTCTTGCTGGAAAACTTCATCGGCACCAAAAAAGTCGCCGAAAAATTGGACTTTGTCGGAAGTTCGCCGGAAAAGTTCTTCGGTACTGGAAAGTTGGACTTTGCTTGAAACGTCGCCGGCACAGATAACCACATCTGATCCCAAGTAGGCTTGAAAAAAAAATATATATATATATATATATAGATATATAGTCCCGAATCGGGACTCCACCTTCCCGATATTTTTGCAAATTTTCTTATCCACTGGAAATCTCAAAAAAATACCGGGAAGGGATTTAAGCATTTTTCCGCAAAAAAAATGGTACATTTTTTTAAAAATGCTTTGCAATTTTTTTGAAGATTTTTTGGCTTCAAAAATCCGATCCGTATTTTCCAAAACATGTTCTAAAGGTGTTCGGGACTCCATGATCCGAGCTTTTGTGATCCTTGACATGTGTTGAAGGTGTTTTCCACGGAATAATTCAAAAAATGTATATATATTTAAAAATGGATGTATTTTTTTGAAGATTTTGTGGACCTTGGAAACACCTTCAGGATTTTCCAAAACATTTTCTAAATCCTCCGGGATTTCCAGGGTAATGAAAAATCTTCAAAAAAAAGGTGTTTTCCAAGGTCACGGGAAGGGCTTGATCAAGATCCATGCATTTTTCGCAAAAAATGTAAATATACAATTTTTTGAAAAATGCATGGATCAAGCCTTTCGGTATTTTTTTGAAGATTTTCGCGTGACCTTGGAAAACACCTTCGACACATTGACGGCTCGATCGTAAAACAATTTGCAAACACAAAAAAATTTTGGATCACGATTAGAAGATTATTTTAAAAGTCCGGATAAGGCAAATTTTCTTATCCACATCCGGATTTAAGGAAAAAATATTTTGTTGCAATTTTTTTGGGCTCGCTCACAAAAAAGGGTCCACGAGGAAAATCTTCAAAACAAAATAGGAAGGGCTTGTGGGCGGTTTTCGCAAAAATGTAAATATATATTTTTGGATCCTATGCAAGGTTGTGAAGATCTCGTGGACCCTTGTCAACACCGGATCGTCAAAAAAATTTTGGATCACGAGGTGCGAAATTTTCATGATAAGAGCCGGACCCTATATATATATAGGTCATCTTGTGAGGGCCCTCACTATTGTGGGCCGTTGGATCCTATGCAAGGTTGTGAATCTAAATCTCAATTCCAACCATGGAGTAAGGTCACCCCTAATACCGGCCAATACCGGGAGGTTCCGGCCATTCCGGACGGTACATAGGTACCGGCAGTACCGGCCGAGATTTTGCAGATCGTAAAATTTTCGAAAACAAGTTCATATATATTGTTGCAGATCGAGAGAGATAGAGAGAGTGAGAGACAGCGAGATCGAGAGAAGGAGAGGGACTGAGGGAGAGACCTAATGGCGACATCTCTCCATCGGTGGAGACCAACAGCGATCTGCGCCTCTGCTTCTTTTTTGATTTGCTGCTGCGACTATTTGTGTTCTGTTACTTCTGTAAGTTTGTTCTAGGGTATACATTAAGGTAGTACTGCTTATAGTGTTGTGTAAGGTTGGGCCTTGGGCTTTTAGTTACTAATTTTTTGATACACCAAAAATGAGGCTCTAGTTACTCACTACTATGAAAAAACTGATGTAAAATTTTTATTTTTTTTGTATAAGATGTTCTAAAAATATATATTGTGTAAAACATGTCATAAAAAAATATTTTGTATAAAATATGTCATAAAAAAAATATTTTGTATAAAATATGCTACAAAATATATATTTGTAATTATATATAATTGTAATAGCGCTAAATCCGAAACGGTACCGAGAACAGGCCGGTACCGTACCAGTAGGAAAACCGGTACCCTAACCGGTACGAGATTCAGAACCTTGATCCTATGCCCTTCACGCGATCCAATGGCTCACAACTGTTTTCCCGCACTTTTTTTTGTGAGGGAGCCCTCATAGGAAACTTATTGTATATATATATAGAGAGAGAGTCTCCTTCCTATCCAAACTCCCTTAACTTATTAAGTTACGGACCTAGGGGTATTTTGGACTTTCCGGACCAAATTTCGACGATCCGAACCGTTAGATGTGTTTAAATATATAGCGTTTTTGTGAAAACAGCTCCGATCAAGCCCTTCCGGGTATTTTTTTTTGCCAAATCTTCGCGTTGGACCTTGAAAACACCTTTTAAACACATCTAACGGTTCAGATTTTCAAAAAAACATTGGGAAGGTGGAGGTCCGTAACTTAAGAGGGTCAGGGAGTTTGGACCGGAAGTTTATTGTATATATATATATATATATATATATATATATAATACAGATAACCACATCTGGTGATTCCTATATGGGGCCAATTTCTATATGGATCAGATTAGAAAAAATGTCAGCACAGATAACCACATCTGTGAGCCTAGATAACCACATATGTTGATTCCAGATATGGGGCCAGTTGCTATACGGATCAAATTGAAAAATCCGCCGGCGCAGATAACCGCATCTTGTGACCCGGTAACCATATCCGGTAGATAACCACGTCTAGTGATTTTAGATATCGGGCCAGTTACAATAGGAATCAGATTGGTAAAGTTGTCGGCGCAGATAACCACATCTTGTGAGCCCAGATAACCACTTATTGGAGATAACTACATCTGGTGATTCCTAATATGGGGTCAGTTGCTATAGAGATTAGATTGGGAAAGTCGCTAGCGCAGATAACCACATCTTTGTGAGCCCAGATAACCACATGTAGTTGTGACTTTTCTGGCAAAGTCCAATTTTTCTGCGACTTATCCGGCGGCGTCGACCTTTCCAGCCCCAATGACTTTTCCGGCGCGGCAAATATCATTTATAGAATACACTGTATGACAAATTTTTCTCTGTAGTGTGTCTACCGATCTCCAATTATCACAATTTTTTGTACCCATAAGGGCCACTTAGCAAAAAATCCAAAATATTTGGCATTTTCAAAGGGAATGACAGGGAACTTTTGCAACCGAACATAAAAATAAAAAACATTTGCCATTTTTAAAAGGAAGGACAAGGAACTTTTGCAATCGAACTAAAAACAAAAAAAATTAGTGAAGTGTCACTAATTTTTAAAAATTCAAATTTCGAATATAAAATTCAAAAAAAATCACCACTCCACCTCCGGCCGACCACCACGCCACTTCTGACCGAGCACTTCGAGCGACCAAAAAAGTTAGTGAAGTATCACTAATTTTAAAAAATTCAAATTATGAAGAGGTAATTAAATAATCATCCTTTTTTATACTCCACATATGTTTTCATCCCTCCCACTTTTCGGGCTGATGTTTTTCTCCTCTTTACATGTGATTTTCCAATCTTGTCCTTTATTATGATATTCATACAATAAAAGATAATCATTTCCTGATTTGTTGGGATTGTATATCAATGCCGAAATTTAGGGATTTTTTTGAAACACTAAGGAAATTCAAAATGGATGAGGAGATAATGGAATTCAATAGGATTTTTTAATGTGAATGATCTAATTTCCTAAAAAAATGGATGAGGATGATGTGGGAGTAACCAGCGCATATATATCGGATAAAAGCCACAAACAGTCATTATAATCTCCATTTACCACAATTGATCATCATCTTTATCCTCAAAATTATTTATGTCATGGTAAAAATAAAATATGAAACAGAAACCATGGTAAATAGTAGCCTTTTATATCTCCTATCATGGTAAAACAATTAGAATATATCTAGCAATTATGGCAAAAATATAGAACATAAATCATGGTAAATATAATAGTTTTTTAATACAATACTATAAAAACATGGTACATTACAAATTGAAACATGGTAAACTCGAATACCATTTTAACTGATTTGATGGTAAATTCAAATTCCTCTTAACCGATTACATGGTAAACTTGAATATCATCTGGTTTCAGATTTCATGGTAAACCCAAAATATGAGAAAGAGGGATATTAGTATATCACTGTGATCATTCTCCTCCTCCTCCTCCTCTTCCGCACCACCTCCATTCTTGCCGGTTCCACATCGCTGCCATCATCCTCGCCGATCATTTTGGAATCTCAACCATCCTCCGCCAACAACGGCTTCCCTTTGTGCTTCTAAACGGTGACACCGACGATCCTTCGATTGTTGCTCGATCGTCTTGAACACATCGCGCGGACCGGTTGGGGATCAGAGAAGGCCTATTTAGAAGGATTCGTCGACGACTTCCGGTTGTTTCGCTTCTGGCACGACACCATTGTCCACCCGTACTCATCGTCGTATATAGGTTAGTATAGGTATGGGTTTGTATAAAATGACCAATAAATTGATCCAATATTGTTAGAGGCCCACCAAAATCACTTAAGCCAATTTTATTTTTTGAGGCCCATTTTATTGTTAGAGGCCCACCAAAATCACTTAAGTTTTCCGTTTTAGCAAATGAGTTCACCATGTGCTAAAATCATGGTCTCTTTTAGCTAAAATCAACCATAATTTTAGTACCTGATGAACTCATTTGCTAAAATCAATTGCTAAAATCAAACAAAACAACTCAGCTAAGCCCATTTTATTTTTTTCTCTTTACCGAATGAATGGTTTTTTTTTTTAAATTATCAAAATTGAAAACTTGAGAGACTTAACTGGCCATTCTGTGAAACCATGAAATTGAAAAACGAAAGAAAAAAAAAAAAAAAAAAACCCCTAAGTGCTTTACCAAAATCTCTCTCTCTCCGACTCTCTCTGCTAGTTTGAAGCTTCGGGCTCCGGGCCTTCGGCGACCGGCAAGACTGCAGTCACCGAGTCAACTCACACTCACGACTCACACAGAACCGCAGAAGGCAGAAGCCGCAGAATCCAGTTTGAATCTTGGAAGAACCGAAGTCCAAAGAAGCCAAACTGCCAAATGTCAAAGGTTAACTTTAAGGAAGGTATTAAGGTAATCTACTAGACTTTTATCTTGTTTTGTCTATAGTAGTACAGTTTTATAGTTTAATAGATTAAACTTTGTGGGAATCGGGATTGTGTATTTGTTTTTTATATTCTAGATCCTACTCCAAGGACCACCGACCACTAGTTTAATTGTTTAAATATCTAAATGTGTTTAATTGTTTAAAGCCTTAGGGTAATTTAAAGTTTAGTGTCTAAATGTGTTAAAGTTTAGTGTCTAAATGTGTTTACTCTTATTTTTTTACCTCACTTAATCATCCTTATCATGCCTCGCCGAAGATACCTTTCTGGATGTGAAAAAAGAAAAAAGAAGCAAAGAGTCGAACAATTAATTGAATCTCAAAGAGAAACTATGAATAGTTATTTTGATAGGTATAGAGAAGAGGGTTTTCTGGAGTCAATGGTTGAAGCTAAAGAAATGGCAAGTGAAATGGGAATTGAACCTATATTTGTTGAAAAGCGTATCATTTGTAGAAAGAAGCAATTTGACGAGATTGTTGGTCAAGACATGACTCAATCCCTAGAAGAATCCTTCAGAGTTAATTACATCTTGTATATTGTCGATCAAGCTCGCTCTTCACTCAAGAATAGGTTTGAACAATTCAAAGAATATGAGGAAAACTTTGGCTTTTTGTTTGACTTAAAAAAATCCAATGTTGAATGTTTGAGGAATGGTTGTGCCAAACTTGAGAAATGCTTAAAACATGTCGGGGTTTCTGATATTGATGGAAGGGATCTATTATAGAGTTGAAAGTCTTGAAAGATATATTACCACAAGAAGTAAACAAACCAATCGAAGTGCTCAATAATTTGAGGGGCATTGAAGATATTTACCTTAATGCATGGATTGCTTATAGATTTCTTTTGACTATTCCAGTTACCGTTGCCTCTAGGGAAAGAAGTTTTTCAAAGTTGAAGATGATCAAGTCTTACCTTCGATCAAACATGTCACAAGAGAGGTTGAATAGATTAGCTATGTTGTCCATTGAAAATGATTTTGCGAGAAGACTAGATTATGAAAGTTTAATTGATACATTTGCCTCTAAAAATGCAAGAAGAGCGGTGTTCAAGTGATACATTTGAGTTCTTGTAATGATAATTACTTTTTGTGTCTAGCCAATGGAACTAATATCTTTTTGTGAAGGAACCAAGGATATCCAGTAGATAGGGATTTACATTTCTGTATATGTTGTTACAGTACAAGAAAATATACTATATACGACCAGAATATTTGCCACCGGGGTTTTGCCGTTGCAAAAGGCCACTTTAATGACCTGATATTATGGCGCTAGAATTTTTAATTTTAACGGGCATTATTTGCCACAGGAAAATTACCCGTTGCAATTGGTAACGAAAAAATAAACAAAACTAGGAGTAATTGCCACGGTTGGGGCCCGTGGCAGATAGAGACTACAAAAGAGAGGTAGAGTTCATGGGTTAATGGGTTCCCCTCCCAGCCTAATTACCTTAATTAGCGGATTAAAAAAAACCTAATTCTTTCACAAGATCGATGTCTTCTCTCTCTTTCTCTATGAACCGCCTCCTCTCTGTCTCTCTCTCTCAACTGCCATGGACGATTGTAGAAAAGTCGGGCTCTTGTCGCCACTGCACGCAATTCCTCAGCAGCTTTTGCCGATCGTGTCCGGTTTTCAGTTTCACCGATCTTCTTTGGCGGCAAAGAGGAGGAAGAGCTCTTAGTCATCACAAAAATTGTAGATATGCACTAGAATTCCGAAAGTTCGAAAAATGGGTTCGAAGCGGAGGATGTTTGAATGTTTTAATCTCTATGAATAAGTAAGCGATCTCTCAATATAGCCATATGCTTTGATTTTTTATATACTGGTTGATGATATTTGAATGTAGATTTGATTCCAATTTTTGCTAGGGTCTAATGATAGTATTCATTCGGTGGGTATCTATTAATTTTGGAAAACTTCAAAGTTGCTGCAACTCTAGCCAAAAGTTGAATAAGAGGGTAAGTTTTCTTCTCCAGGAGTTGATGGCTTTATTTCTGATTTTTGCTTTTATCACCATAGTTTCAATTCCCACAAATTACTTGTGGGAAAACTGATGAAAAGAGGAGGAAGCAGAGGCTCGGTTGGATATGCGGTTTGATCAAAAGAGTGCTCACTGCTCATGTCAAAATGACAAATGATTTTAGCACTGAGGTAGTCAATACTTGAAAGGGTTCTATCAACATCATTGAGTGCTATTTTGTTTTTTCCTTTTATTGTAGTTGAAGGGGTTTTGCATCACAATTTGTCAAATTGTTCTGGTGTTTTTCAGCTTGATGAAGGATTCAGAATTGGTACTCCAGAACTTGCAGGTTTGTCTTCATGCTATTGCTTCAACATTTGGACTTGTGAGGAATCATAAAGCCATTCATCATTTAGTGTCAACTGTATTGATCGACATGTTTTTTGTTTAAAGTTTGTCATGGAGGAGTATTTGTCTTTTATTTAATGACTGGTAATGATTTGTGTTTGACAGAGTGATACCACATTATAGAGGTTAAAGCTATTGTGAAGGAAGCGTTGCAGGTTACATCAAGCACGGACAGACAGCGTTGCAGCTCATTCTATGATTGTATCTCTTCGGTTTTGTCACTTGTTCACTTTTTTTTTTTTTTTGACTTGATCTGCTTATGAGCGTTGTTGCCTACGAACACGGTCAATTTGAAATATAAACATGCAGCGAATTTGTTATCTCGATAGTTCTATTCATTGGAAGGACAATTTTGCTAGTATCTCAATAAAAAAAAAAAGGTTTTGATTTGTTTGGATAATGTGGTTCAATGGTACAGGACCAAAATATTATTTTTTTTGAAAAAAATTCTATTTTTTGCGACGGGGCTACCCCGTTGCAAATAAGATTGGATTTTTATGTGTTTTTTTGCAACGGTATTGTACCATCGCAAATGTTTAGTTTTCCCGTTGCAAATATCACATCATTATTTGCGACGGGAAAAACCCGTCGCAAAAGCTTTTGCCACCCCCCTTTCTGCCACGGGTCCATTCCCGTCGCGACACCGTCGCAAAAGCCCTTTTGCGACGGTAATAGGCTATTTGCGATGGTTTTTCCCCGTGGTAAAAAGCATTAATTCTTGTAGTGTTAGGTATATAGTGGTTAATGGTCAATGCATGGTGGTTCACTTTTGTACATAGGATAATGGATTTTTGTGTATCGGATTATATATATTTTGGTGCATTGAAGTAATAGACTTGTATGTGTATTCCCAGTTCCAAACTTTTTTTGAAATTTACATGAGATGTTGATCTTTATATTGCAATAATAGTCTTGATTTACTCTTCTCATATAGGAAAAAAAAATATGAAGGACCTCAAATTGAGGATAGGGTTGGGGCCTCGACAAACACAGGGCCGGGCCTGAGTTTCTTACAAACTAAAGTTTGGTACTAGTGATTAAACAAAAGAATTCCCGTAAAATAATAAATACGTGAATCGGACTTGCACCGTTAAATAAACCGGTTTGCAGCAAATAAAAAACGTAGAGAACAATTAATTCACGGAAACGAATAATGGCGGTTCCTTCAAACCGAAGAAACGGCAAACTAGTTTTTCCCGGAAACGGTTTGACAACAGTTAGTTCCAGATTAAGAAACAGAGAACAGATTTTCGAAAAACAAAAAAAAAAAGACGACTTTAGATTGTCATGGAAAAATACTGATTATATAAAATTCTTTAATTGAAACAGAAAATCAATTAAAAACAGAAACAAAATAGAAGATAAGGGTTAAGAAATTGGCCTGTGTAAATCGAGAGAGGCACGTCGAAGACGCTGTCCTAAAGTCGTTATGTGCTCCCTCCGTGCAGGTTCTAATGATGGCAAATGACTCAAAGATACAACCCAAAACTCACAGGTATCTAGTGCAATGCGCAGATGCACTACATTGGATTCGCCAAGTTTGTATCTGTTGCCTAGTAGAATATAGAAGAACATGAAGAATATTGTATTTGAAAGAGAGAGAGTAACGTTATATTTTGGGGGTTAAGGAGTTCAAGAATTTATAAACTCCTAGGTGTCTATTCACAATAGAAACACCTCTACCAAAAGAACACTACTACCCGCACCCTGCCCAGTTTATCATGCCATTACTAGAGGCACCAAACAATGGCAATCAGGACCCAAGACACCACCACTGCAGTCCAAAGCTTCCTCTTCTAGGAGGTTTGGATGATACGTTTACCACGGCAAGAGTGGCAGAGGCTATTCTCTATGCAGGTTAAGTCGTTGGACTTGGTGTTGATGGTTGAACAAGAGGCCATTTTTTTTAGCAGAGGTTGAGAGGATATATATGCTATGTACTTGAAGAAGAGAGAGAGTGGTTTTTTGGTAGGTAGGGGTGAGGTTATATAATGAGAGAGAAATGAATGAGAAGTGGTGTGGGTTTTGGCGGGTAAATTCCCTCCAAGTGACCTATTTCCCTTCCATTTGTCAACAAAAAGCCAACTCAGCAGATCTGTTAGTGTAATTGACGGAAGTTGACGATAGGGGTGGAATTGATGACTTTTTGTATAGTACAGGTGCTTATTTGATAAAATTAAAAGGTTAGGTGCCTATTTGTGAGTGGCGTGAAAGATCAGGTGCTTTTTTGAAATTTTCTCATGTTTTTAATAGAAGGATTAGCATCCTCAATCTTACATAGAGTGTGAATAACTTCTAAACTATCCGTCAAATTTACACCATGCCACATGATTTTGTCCACCTAAGAGCTTGCAAAACAGCGAGGCCTTCAACCCCTGTACGTGAAATGGATCGCAGCAAAGTGCCCCATTGATTAGCTTGAACACATTTAATTTTGATTTTTCAAAAATTGACTAACAATTTAGAATATTTCAAAATAATATAAGGGATGAAAAATTGGAAACGAGAGGAGTAAGTGATAAGAAATGTGACCAAAGATAAATTTTTTATCATTCCCCTTGGTGGTTTCGGCGCATCAATGCCCCGCAAAATATATACAGTATTTGATTAAAAAATAGCAAAACCACGGTCATTCGCTTAAAACCATATTCATAAAGCAAATAAACAAGTTGACCAAGTCAATTTCCAATTTATCACAGATCATTTACTGTTTGAAATGATCGAAATCACCTACGGTCCTTTTATATTAGTACTGTATACATTTTTGAGAGTTTTGAGGATAACCAACTCACACCATTTTAAATTATCCCTACTGCACATTTTGTCTTTTTTTTAAAACAATGAACATTGGAGTCCAAAGTTTGGGGACAGAATATTATAAATCTAGATTGAATTTCAAGTTGTAGCTATAATTATTTTATAAAAACTGTGTCAACATTGATAATTTTTTTATCTAAAAATAAATTGAGGAAGGATAGGGCATATATGTGGAGAGGGAAGGAGTAGGGATGACAATGGGTAGGGTATGGATCCGGAGACCCTCTTCCATACCTGATCTCTGATTGGAGGGTCTTTTACCATCCCCTCCCATATTCCCATTGGGGATATTAGGTAAAGAACCAAACCCATCTCCTGAAGGAGATTGGAGAATCCTCGAATATACCCATATCCAAACCAAAAAATAAAAATAAAAAAGTCAAGATTTGAAAATAAATTTATATTTATATTTAGAAATATAATCTCAATTGCTATTCTTTGAATATTGAGTAGCCTATGGTAGATAGTAATTATTGATAAGATTAGCTAATTAAAGAGGTTATTGTTTACATATATAACTGTAGTACTATACTCGAGATTTATGCATATGTTCCTATTTATATGTGTATATATAATACATATATATATATATATATATATATATAGGCAAATTTTCTAGTCCAAACCTCCCGAGAATGATGAAAAATTGATTTTTTTTGTGTTGCAAATTATTTATGGAAAATCCGAGCCGTCCAATGTGTTCAAAAGGTGTTTTCAAGGTTCCACGCAGAAAATCTTCAAAAAAAAATACCGGGAAGGGCTTGATCCGATCAATTGGACGGCTCGGATCGTGAGGAACCCTTGAAAACACCTTATGAACACATTGGACGGCTCGGATCGTCAAAAACATTTTTGGATCATGGAGGTCCGGAAACGGGAAGACCGGACTAGAAGCCCTCCCTATATATATATATATATATATATATACGACATCTTTCCAATCAGGTATACCTGATGGGCTTCCCATCAGGTACTCCTATTTCCCGATCAATTTTTCACCATCCGAACCGTCCAATGTGTTTAAAAGGTGTTTTTAAGGGTCCCCGTGAAAAATCAGTGAAAGAAAATACCGGGAAGGGCTTGATCCGATCATTTTTCGATATATGCGTTTTTATCGAAAAATGATCGGATCAAGCCCTTCCCGATATTTTCTTTCACTGATTTTTCACGGGGACCCTTAAAAACACCTTTTAAACACATTGGACGGTTCGGATCGTGAAAATTTGATCGGGAAATAGGAGAATTGGGGGTCTCCCTGATGGGAAGCCCATCGGAGTCACGATGGGAAGCTCACTGTATATATATATATATACAAAAAACTTCCAATCCAAACTCCCGGATTTTATAACGTCCGGACCTCCACCTTCCCAATATTTTTTTGAAAATCCGAACCGTTAGATGTGTTTAAAACGTGATTTTAAGGTCCAACGCGAAGATTTGGCAAAAAAAAATACCCGGAAGGGCTTGATCGGGGCAGTTTTTCATAAAACTGTTTTTATAGCGTTTTTGTGAAAAACTGCCCCGATCAAGCCCTTCCGGGTATTTTTTTTTGCCAAATCTTCGCGATGGACCTTAAAAACACGTTTTAAACACATCTAACGGTTCGGATTTTCAAAAAAATATTGGGAAGGTGGAGGTCCGGACGTTAGGTCCGTAAAAAGGGGTTTAGATGTGAAGGGGTTCCTATATATATATATACACAAATTATCCAATCAAGGATCCCGGATGGGAGGTTTTTTGGTGTTTTGATGCTTTTAAAAATTGTTTTTGGGAAATCCGAGCCGTCCAATGTGTTCAAAAGGTGTTTTCCAAGGTCCATGCGGGAAATCTTCAAAAAAAAATACCGGGAAGGGCTTGATCCAAGCATTTTTTCGCAAAAACTGTACATTTACAGTTTTGCGGAAAAATGCTTGGATCAAGCCCTTCCCGGTATTTTTTTTTGATGATTTTCCGCGTGGACCTTGGAAAACACCTTTTGAACACATTGGACGGTTCGGATCGTCAAAAAAATATCGGGAAGGTGGAGTCCCGGATCCGGGATTCCCGGATTAGATCGGGACTCTATATATATATATATATATATTCCACTTCTAGTCTGGACTCCAGACTTCCGGACCTCCGTGATCCGAGCATTTTTTTGACGATCCGATCCGTCCAATGTGTTCAGAAGGTGTTTTCAAGGGTCGAAGCGGAAAATCTTCAAAAAAAAATACCGGGAAGGGTTTGATCCAAGCAGTTTTCGCAAAAAATATATATTTACAGTTTTTGCGAAAACTGCTTGGATCAAGCCCTTCTAGTTTTTGTGAAAACTGCTTGGATCAAGCCCTTCCCGGTATTTGTTTTTGAAGATTTCCTGCGTGGACCCTTGAAAACACCTTCTGAACACATTGGACGGCTCGGATTTTCCAAAAATAATTTGCAACACAAAAAAATCACTTTTTCTTATTCTCGGGAGGGTTTGGACTAGAAAATTTCCGTATATATATATACGGAAATTTAATTCTTTTATCATGTTGGTATACTTGTGGGAGGTGTAATAGGAGTAGTTATGCCAGGTAAGTTATACCAAAAGAGTAAGAGTATAGAGTAGGTTATACTGGAAATAATCTGTAAATTATCTCAACTACTTGAATTGTTTACTTAATAATTTGACTGTTTATCTCCTGCAAGGCACATACGCCACCAGATACATACCCCATCCATACCCAAAAACGGCTACCCTACCTCGGGATTTACACACCTCACAATGGGAACCTAGGAACCTGGGTGACCTGATGTAGCGTGGCAGTTCGCAGATCTACGGCCAAACTATTAATAAAACAACTACAAGTAATTGGTATATATATATATATATATTACATTACACAGCGGTTTTACAAAATGTCTCTCTCACAACTGTCCTCCGTGGCACATTGGAGGGCTGTGATTTAACAATGACTGAATCTTTCTTTCAATCCTAGGGCCAAGATTCTACCTCAAAGGATTTTACCATCAAAAGTCCAAGACAGTGTTTGATGGCTGAGATTGAAGCCCAAATTTGATCCAACGTACTTAAAGTATCTTTCGTTCAAAATTTGAATCAAGGATCAATAGAAGCTATCTTCAAAAAATCTTTCCGAAGATAGATTTGAATTAGATTACCATAAATGACCGTGATTTTATTTTTTTGGTTCCCGTTACTTTTCTCTCTCATAATTTCCTCTTTGGATTGCTGTGATTTAGTCTCTTAATAAAACTATTTTTTTCCGAATAACTCTTTAATCAATTTTACGTTTAGGATTTCCTTTAGGAGTGTTTGCTGCCATATTAAAGTCGTAAATTACGGAAACAGCAAAAAAAAGGGGAAAAAACCCTCCTATAGATGAACTACAATCCCAAAGATTAGAAGGCTTCCAATTCGAATTTCAAACACGTCCATTTTCAGAAATATTATAATCAGAACTTCTCTCACCCCCTCTTAATCCAAAGGAGTGCGAAAACTCCTTTCTTCCCATGCATCCACTCTTTGGTGAGTTATTCTTCTTTTTTTTTTTTTTTTTGGTCATATTGCTCTTTTATTGTTTCTTGAGTTTTACCTTTAAATTTGTTTTCTAGGGGTTTGAAGATCTACTTTGTTCATTGTTTATTGCTTTCAAGCTTCCAAATCTCCAAGGCTCTTTTCCAATTTCGCGACATCACATCTGAGAGCAACAATGATGTAAGCGAGTTTTAACTATAATTTTTTAGCAATCGCCTTCCTTTCTTCTCAGGTAACAGACTCTCTTTATGTCTATGTAAAAAAATTTGTTTCATTGCCTGGTGGTCAAACTAAGGCAATGATAGGGTGATGAAAAAATTGATTGTGTGGTGATGTGGGATTTGATCATAAATTCCAAACGTCACAACAAAGTTCAATGGATGTAAAGTGAGTTGCAAGGTTATAGTATAGATAGCTTGGGGCTTCGAGGGAGGTGCCTCTAGAAAAATTGGAATTATGCTTCTATGTCTATTCGCCATTAAGAAAAACCTCCACAAGGGAAACTGATATCCATGCCCAAGCGTAGAATCTATTGTTATAACATTAGTTTCAATCTTGCATGGTTTTGAGATTAGTGATTCACTGATTCTCTGATTCTCTGGCATTGTTTGTTGAGCAAAAAAGAAATATTTTGTGACACTGTATTCTTAAGAAGGTTCATCACGATGCCTAACAACTGCTTTTTACTTTTAACATGTCAAATGTGATTCATTCTTTTATTTTAGCATTCTCTAAAAAGTTGTGATGAGATGTGTTGGGCTTTTTCCAACTTAATTGATGAGTTGATGAATTGCTAAAAGTGCATGGCTCTATTTTTCTTTTTTTTCTATATTAACCTTATACATTATGTGAAGCTTATTTCAAAATGTATACTTTGGGGAAGTTAGGGCGGTTGAAAAGAACGAATCATTATGCGGCGGTTTATTGGCCTAGATTGTGACCATAATTTATCGCGAAATTAGGACAACTTTGTTTTTATTAGTTGTTTTACATTGATGTACTTTCCCTTTATTCGACTTACTTAAATTTGATTTAGATGGATCCCGATTAAAGCGTACGAAAGGGGAAAAAAAATTCTCGGAAAGGTCAGGTTTGTTGTTGGGTTGGTCGGAGAGAAGGGTAATTTAATTTAGTTGTGCTCAGAACGTGCTGCATCGTGCCTTCAGGCACGGGCAATATCTAGTATATATATAACCGAATACATGGCGGGTACGGTTATTAATCAAGGATCGGGATTACAAAATCATCCCCGCTCCATACCCGAGCGGGTTTTCTTCGTATCTTACCATACCAGCTACTATTGGGAAAAATACGGGTGATCCCCGCCTCTATATCGGCGAGATGAGGTAGGTATCTGCCGGATATGGAGAAATTGCCGTATCTAAAAAGGAGAGAGGGGGATTATTCATTGTGTACAAAGCCCGCATTGGGCTAAGGCCAGAACCAAAGCATGTTTATTTTTCAATATAGATTATATAAACAAATTATTCCACTATTAATTGATGTTTAATTGTAAAAATTTACTGTATATAAAACTTCTTTTCGATTGAATCTAAGTCACCCAATACCTTGAGCCGGCCTTGAACGAGGATGAGCAAAATAGTAGCTGTGTAAAGTGATACCCTTTCGGTCCTAAATTTATTGTTCATTTTTCGATTGCGTATATCTTTAATCTCAATCTATAAGATGTTTTACAATTTTGGAAATTTTGTTTAATTAAATTCATCAATAATTATTAAATTCATCAATAATTATTAAACGAGATCCACATCAAACATATATAACATTATACATTGCCTTTCGAAATGGAGGAGGGAGTACAAGTTACTTGAACAACTTTTATAATGTTGCTTTCGGAGAGACGGATGTTTGCTGGGTGATCGAGCATTGTGGGGGCTTGTTAGGATTTTTTGCTCATGTGAAAATCCAATTATTGAAAAGAGAAAAAGTGGGAAAATGAAAAACAAAAAGGAAATTTGATTGGTTTTGTTGAGGTAATAATTGGGTCTGGTGTTTTTTTACAAAGCTTAAAAGGCAGTTTTGTAGACATTAATTGGATGCATGGGTACTCTGGAATGGTTGCCGGCTTATGCATGGGAAAGAGATGCTTTGGCAACGAAGGAAAATGAGGAATTAATGAAATGGCTGGCATGTGGCTTTGAAAGGGCATCTGGAAGCTTCACTGCATTTGAAGAGTTTTTAGGCATGTGCCTATATATTGTAGCAAGTGGTTTGTGCAGTGTGAGTGAGAAGAGGAGAGAGTGGACAGTTTTGAGAGCAACGGAGAAGGGCACAAGAGAGGGCAGCCCGCACGGGGTTTGCCCTGCGCTCCAGGGTTGTTAGTTTGAGAGGAGAAAATGGTGAGGAAAAATATAGTGTGGGGGTGAGTGAAAAACATTGTATAAAGCCAAGTGTTAGGTGCTCTTTGGGTAGTTTTTTCACGTCACATTATATCTCTATTTTTCCAACTATGGTGAAGATATATCTCTCTCCCGTGGACGTATCCAATTTGGGTAACCACGTAAAAAATTACTTGTGTGTTGAATTGTGTTTGTGTTTTATTGTTTATTTTTTTATTGCGCTTCCGTTCCGGTGGGATTAGGATGTTAAATCCTCAACAGGGCTCCAGGTGACGTCAAATCCAGCTGCCAACCTTGTTGTTTAAGGAAAATGCTAACGTGTGTCCAATGGGCACACGTTAAGATTGAAAAAACGTATTGAAATGTGTGAAAAGTGTATAATGATGTGTGAAAATATATTGAAATGTGTAAAAAGTGTATTGGAGTGTGTGTTATTTTTATTTGTTTGTGTGCTTAAAGTGTGCCCATTGAGCACATGTTAGCAAGACCCGTTGTTTAACTGAACGCGTGAGACGGATTGTTGCCTTGCAAGTTTTTTATGTGTACTTTCATCTACTACTAAAACTAATAGGTACTCCTCCCCCCTATCATAACCAGATGGAGCTAACTATATTGGGACCATTTGTTTAATATATGGCGAGACCTAGAAGACAAGTACTTTACAAGATTATTTTACTGATGTTTTTGAAAATTGAGATGCCTTTCTTTTGATGTTGACATTAGTATTTCTTTAATGCTAGGGTAAATTACACTGACTTCCCCTAACTTTACTGACATTTTCACTGACCTCCCCTCTGGTTTTAGAAATTACGTTAACCTCCCTTACTTAATTTACAAACTTTTATACACATACCTCCCTTGCCGTTAAAATTGACTTAACGGTGTTAACTTGGAGTGCTAGAAGACTATTATACCCTTCCTCACAAACAATTTATGTTACGTTATCATTACATATTTTATGTTAACACATATTGACAAACACTACTACAATAAACTTAAAAGATCACGGGTAAACACCGTGATCTTTATAATTTAATCATGGTTTTAAAAAGAGTAAGATATTAAATTGGACAAACCTTAAAACAGAATACACTATATTTTAAAAAAGAGGGCTGAACATTATTTAAATAAATTAAAAGGAAAAAATACACTATATATTAAAAAAGGAATTAAAATTATTTAAATAATCTAAAAGGAAAAAAAAATCCACTATATGTTTAAAAAGAGAGTTAAAATTTGGAGTTAAATAATTTAAAAGGAAAAAATTTGTACCAAGTTTTGAAAGCAAGATATTAACGGTAAAAATGGATGAATTTTTTCCTTATCATTAGAGAACTATTTATAGTTATATACTGGTCAAATATTTTAAACTATATTTAGTTAATCTGATGAGGAATTTTTTTTTTTTAAAAAAAAAACAACATTGTGATACTTAATATAAAGTAGAGAAGGTCGTAGCAGAAATACACTAATAAGAAAAATGTCCATAAGTGTTTAAATTATTAAAATTTTCCTATTGGCTGCTCCATTTTATTTAGGATCCCAAAAATAAAATAATATTTTATAATTCTCATATATTAATAAGTGTTAATATAAAGTAAGGAATGATAATGCAACACAAATTAATTGTGAGAAGGGTGTAATAGTCTTTTAGCACTCAAAGTTAACACCATTAATTCATTTATAACGGCAAGGGAGGTATGTGTATATTAGTTTGTAAAGTAAGGGAGGTTACTGTAATTTTTGAAACCAGAGGGGAGGACAGTGAAATTGTCAGTAAGCTCAGGGGAGGTCAGTGTAATTTACCCAACACAATTTGATGGAAAAAGGTTTCTAACAAGTAATTATCTTATTGCAAATAATAGTATCTTAAAACTAAAGTTACAAATATAATTAATTAGAGAAAACAAACTGTATGAGCGGTATTTCATTATGGTTGATCCATTTTACGAAGCTAAAATACCATGTTTAACCTTTTACCACGTATTAACTATCTACATTGATTTTTCTTTTTGGTTAAAAAAATAGATTTAATTAAATAATCATCATTTTTTTGGACACCATGTAAGTTTTCATCCCAGTCACTTTATACAATTGTGTTTCCATCCTTTTTTATAGTGAAATACCTTCTTTACCCTTATTTAGTGATAATATAATTGTTTCCTAATTAGTTGAGATATAATTAGAATCTATGTAATTGTACTTAATTAGGTGGGATTTTGATTGACTTTTTCAAAATGAATTTAAAATTGTGGGGATGATCATGGTCCCTTAAATAACGGGTTTCATATATAGCAATTTTCCATATTGACAGTTTTTTTTCCCCTATTATAGCTAGAGTTTATCATTTGCTTCAAAAAAAGGATTAATTTACGCAATTTACCATAATTAATTCCGCAAAAAATGTGAAAATGTAAACATGGTAATTTTTTTTTGAAATTCCATGGTAAATATGACTAAAGGGTAAACACATATATTTTGGTCATTATGATAAAAAAATGAATAGAGAACAAAAAACATGGTAAAAATCATATCCAGTACCACTAACATGGTAAAATTAAATGACTTGAAAATTTGAATCATGGTTAAATACATATCCAAAAGCATATCTCAATTTTTATGGTAAAGGTATACAAATTGTTAACTTGGTTTAACAACTCCGATCATGGTAGAAAAAATACCTCTCAACTTGTACCAATAATCATAGTAAAAAAAAAAAAAAACATTTTCAGAATAGTAACATGGTAAATTAATACTAGTTTCCTGTTTTTTCCAAACACGCCCGGATTCGACGTCAGTGGGATGTAGCCCCAATAAGGAATTCCAAAACTTCTAAACCAGCATAATGTGATAACGAAATGGTAAATTATAGGAGGTTTTCTTCAAAGATAGGAAACAGGGAGATGTTGGTTTTCATCAAAGACAGGAAACAGGGAGTGAAAGACATCTTCAAAAATACTTGGGTTAGTAGTTTTGAAATCAATTTTGGAAGCAATCATTCTTATTTTTACCTCTGACTTATTTTTGTCAACTCACCCATCTTTTACCAACAGATTGATCGCTCACTCTCTCTCTCTCTCTCTCTGAATGAGTGTGCAAACACAAAGATGATCTGGGTGAGAAAGAGATTTCTATGCAGTTTTAGCTTCGTGCTGTAGTCATTTTCCATTGACAGCGACGAAGACAAGACTCAATCAGAATGTCAACAGAGAATTTATGGAGCACGTCCTTGGCGCTATATTCACCGGGAGAGAGGATTGTTGACGGCGCGATGGGTGAAAATTCTTCCCAAATCTGGGTGAAGAGTTGGGACGTTGATTTCAGACGGAAGAACAATTCGTCCCAAATTTGGCTAGGTTTTAAAAGGAAGAAGACACAGTAGTTGGCGTGATTTGCGGGATTGGGCTTTATCCCCAATCTCATAATTGCAGCAGAGGACCTCATGACTTTGAAAATGGTCCACTACTTACTGCCCCGTATATGCAACTTTTAATTTAGTCCTCAATCACTTAATATGTTACAATTATATATATATACAATCCCGTTCTACTAAGGACTCCCTCAAACTCCCAAATTGCGGACCTCATGGATCGGGGTCGAATCTCGATGATCCCATATATATATATATACACGAATTATCCTGTCAAGGATCCGGAAATCCCGGATTGAAGCGTTTTGAAGCATTTAGAAAATGTTTTTGGAAAATCCGAGCCGTCCAATGTGTTCAAAAGGTGTTTTCCAAGGTCCACGCGGGAAATCTTCAAAACAAAATACCCGGAAGGGCTTGATCCAAGCATTTTTTGCAAAAAATGTACATTTACAGTTTTGCGGAAAAATGCTTGGATCAAGCCCTTCCCGGTATTTTTTTTTGAAGATTTCCCGCGTGGACCTTGGAAAACACCTTTTGAACACATTGGACGGTTCGGATCGTCAAAAAAATATCGGGAAGGTGGAGTCCCGGATTCGGGACTCCCGGACTTGATCGGGCCTCTATATATATATATATACAATCCCGTTCTACTAAGGACTCCCTCAAACTCCCAATTTGCGGACCTCATGGATCGGGGTCGAATCTCGATGATCCCAACCGCTCAATGTGTTTAAAACGTGATTTTACGGGTCACCGCGAGGATTCGTCCAAAAAAAATACTCGGAAGGGCTTCATTCGAGCATTTTTCGATAAATTATATATGTACGGTTATTATGAAAAACCGCTCGGATGAAGCCCTTTCGGGTATTTTTTTTTTTGTGATTCCTCGCGTTAGCCATGGAAAACATGTTTTAAACACATTGAGCATTTTAGGGTTTATTTGAATCTCGGGATGGAAACATAATTCCTAAATAAGGTTAAGATGATTTTCTAATTTCAAGTGACTAAAATGATGATTATTTAAGTGTCCCTAAAAAATATAGGGCCCAATTTTTTATATTCCCTAGCTTTAAGCCTCTAAAATGTCAGGGTCGGCCCTGCAAAAAGGTGTACTTTGAGCCTCAAAATTGGAGACTTGGGTTGGGATGCTCTAAAACAGGTTAATAGTAGTAGGTTTTAAGGCTCTAATCTATACATTTACGTTCAAGCAATGATCCCTCTCTTCCTCAAGACGAAGAAGAAATTGTCAGGTAAACTTACTCAGTTTAATTAGTCATTTTTTATGGACATGTGATGGTCATTAACAATCACACAAAGAGTTTACAAACTCAAATTCCAAAACAATCTGCTGATCCCTCGAACCAAAATTAAGACACAACATTCTGAAACAATCTGAGCAACGCCTAAAAAGTAAAATTAAGAACCCAAACCGAAAAACTAATCGAAATTACTTGTAAATTGGAGAACAGAACTGTAGAGCGTGTGATGTTTATGATGGGAAATATACGGAATTCACACAACAACAATAACCACTTTGTATTAATCTCTGAAAAATTACATTCACACATGTACATTAGTCACACAGCTAATACATATACAATATTCAACCAAACCAAAAAATGCCAGGCCTCTCTTAAATGACCCTCTCTCATTTTATCCCTCACCAGCCTCACAATTAAAAATTGTGTATACATATACACCACAATTAAAAATTTAACAGTTTTCAAACAGTTTATTGAACGGTTTATTCGACGACTCAATAACACTCTGTGCATCAAATACAATCCGACGACGCATATGGCAAGACACAAAACCTGGTAACTTGCTTTACCTTCTTGTTAAAAAACCATAGTACGTCTACCTCAGCCACGGAGCTCGTTGGGATCGGCAACAAGGAGACTACGATCAAACCTCACAATTTTATCCATTATCTCCTTGATCTTGGACCTGTCATTGACGTAGTTCCGGTAAAAGGCGACAAGTGCGTTGGCGATGGCCTGTCGGATTGCGTACGCCCTCGACTTGAGGCACTGACCGCCCTGGATCCGGACCTCCATGTCGACACATTCGAAGTGGCCACGGCCGATGCGGGTAATGATCTCGTTGGCCTTCTGGCGGATGAATTCGGGGTCTAATAATTCGATTGGGCAATTGTCGATCTTGATTAGACCACGCCCGCGCTTGCAGCTGGCGGAAGCCTCTACGTTATTCATCCGCCCGATGCACTGGACTAATTCGACTTGGGCCGCCGCCGCCGCCATCAGATGAGAATTGGGAAGTCGGAGCGGAGTAATTAGGTAGGGATTGCGAGATGGGTTGATGATTATTTGAAGCCAAATGGTTTCATTTTCGTTGAGTACGGCAGTGTGAGAGAGAAAGATGGAGAGAGGTATAAGTGTCGCCCTTAGGTTCGAGGTATATATAGCATAGGAAAATCTAAAAAGAATATTGGTTTAAAGACATAGTTTGGGATTTTAAAAGGTGTTTAGTTTAGTCTCCTTTATTTTAAAGTCACCAATACATTAATATGATACTGTTTAATATGATACATTAATATGATACTGTTTAATACATCAAAAAGAGAGAGCTTACCAGACACAAATACATCAAAAAGAGCTTACCAGACACAAAAAATTACAATAAAGAAAGCCTTTGTTGCCACAAAAAAGCGGCGGTGTCTCCCACTTGAAAGCTACTGCCAACTAAGCCTTTACTGTGACTAGCATTGAAGGCGACAGGTCCTTACTATGCCGTCGCCTTTGCTGTTGAGTGTTGATCCGTCACTTTTGTCTCTCTCATGCGTGGGTCTTGGGTGGAACAAAATTAATTGTCTTTTTAATTTTTGGATTGAGTTCAATTTTGGGGTTCAATTTTGGGATTCAATTTTAGTGGGGTTAGGCTCTTTGGGTTAAGTTATAGTCGGTTTAGGCATTTTGGGTTTAGGCACTTAAAGTGTACTTTTCAATTATAGAGTTTTTGTAGTTTATGCACTTTCATGGGGTGCCCTACGGTTTAGGTACTTAGGGTGCACTTTCCAATTATTGGTTTTAGTGGTTTAGGCATTTTCATAGGGTATCCTACGGTTTAGGTTTATGCACTTTCATTAGGTTTGAGAGTTTAGTCACTTTTATAAGCTAGCGGGGGCATTTTTGGAATGTGTAGGTGATTTGTCCTCTTGGCATTAAAAAATTAGTTTGTGTCCTATTTCCATAATTAATTCTTATACAATGTACTTTTCGAAGAAAGACTCAATTCTAAAATCAACCCATTGGACTAATATTAAACTTAAAAAGTGTATTAAAGTCTGTGAAAATCGTATAAAAATGTGTGAAATTGTATAAACATATATAAAAAGTACATTGAAACTTGTTTTTTTTTTGTTTTGTTGTTGCCTTATTGTCAGCCTAATGGGCTGACAATAGAAAAACTCATAGCAATAAGCCACACCCATATTAATATATAAAAAATGCTAACGTGCACCTATTAGGCACCTGTTAAAGTTGAAAAGCGTATTGAAATATGTGACAAATATATAAGGATATGTAAAAGTTTATTGAACAGTTTAAAATGTATAATGGAGTGTGTGTTTGTATTTATTTGTGTAGTTATCGTGTGTTTATATGACACATGTTCACGCGCGATGTATAATGGAGTGTGTGTTTGTATTTATTTGTGTAGTTATCGTGTGTTTATATGACACATGTTCGCGCGCGCATGTTCATATGACAAATATATTTGACTTCGGAATAATCAAATGGCAGATGCTACCGACTGCGCTATGGTTGGTCAAATGTGTAGTTCACGCGCGCAGGTGTCATAATCGACTCAGCCAGAATGACAACACTAACCCCATCAATTTCCATTTTCCCCACTTTAGAGTGGGACTTGCCGATAGATAGTTAAACGTAGGAGTATTTTATTAGGAAAAGTTATACACCTTGCTCCACCACCACTAATAATAGGTGTTAGACAAAAAAAAAAAAAAAAAAAAAAAGGTGCTTGGGTAAACCAATTGTTTTTTTATAAGGATGTAGTCGGTTTTTTCACCATCGGGGGCTCTCGAGATAAAGTGACTCATTCAAGACATTTAATGAATGAAATCTTAAATGAAACAAACCTTAAATGAGAAAGTCTCAAGACAAGACTACAAGTCAAACACGTTTTTAAGTTCCACGAAATAATCGGAATTATTCGATTAATTTTGAACAGATTTGTAAAATTACTTGTAAAAATTCAACCTACTTGTAAAAATTCAACCAATTCGGGTATTGATAAGGGTTTGATATATTTTTCCCGCTGAATTGATGAAGCCTTTAGTTATATCCGGAAGCTGATTATTTATAGGTGCCTATAAAACAATATTATAAATGAATTAAACGGCTCCAATTATTAGTGTGGGACCTCGAAATTGTCTCACGTACACGTGTTAGTGTACTATGGGCACACCGAAAATGGTGTACACCTACAACAAAAACTACCTATGGCTACAAAATCTGGCGACAAAATTAATTTTCCTCACCAAATGGGTCTTTTTGGCGAGGAAATCGGATGTGTCGGCAAATAGAAACTTTTGGCAAGAAAATCGGCGTACCCTTTGGCAAGGAAATGCATATTTTTCTCACGAAAAGCTGTTTTTTTGCGACGAAATTATCTTTCCTCGCCAAAAAAGTTAGATTTGGCGAGGAAATAAATATTTCATCGCAAAAGAGAAGCTTTCGCGAGGAAAATCATATTTCGTCGCAAAAGAGCAACTTTTCCTTAATATAGTTTATTTTCTATTTTGTCGCTTTTGATTTTTACGTACTTAATATTCTTTTTGTTGATGTTGGCATTTTATTTAAAAAATAAATTGAACTTTACCTATACCTGTTTAATCATCAAATCTCGCTTAAAGTAGATTTTTAAAAATCACAATTATGAATTTAGTGTCCACCTAATCAATTTTGTATTGTTTAATTTTCACTAGTTAAATTCAACCCTGAGGTAAAATAGAATTCAATATCACATTGCATTTATTTATTTATTTTAGTAATTAGTGGTCTTGATGAACTGAATTTAAAAAGTGAAAAAATTATGAAAAGAAGAAAAACAAAATCACTAAAAACGGAAAAAGTTCAGAAATAATGTAATCATAAGGTTAGCTAATATTAATTTTTGAAACTTCGATGCAGAGTCTAAACACTTTTTTGATTTCTATCTTTGATACAAACAATCAAATGAAAATAGATCAGAATATAAACCAAAAAAATTAATATTATTCGCGCGGTAACAACTACATACTCCGATCTAAGAAAAACTAAATCAATTAAAAATATTATTAGTCCAACAAAAAATATTGACAGAAACCCATAGGCCATTAAACATGGTTAGCGAAAAAAATATGTAGCAACGCCAAAAAATCTCAAAAATGCTTGGGCACAATGTTTAAGAAACCAATATGCGCATTAAAAAAATATACCAAAACAATTACATATATTAAATAGTTCGAATATGGAATGAATTGCAAGGCTGGTTGGGTGGATAGGTGCTAGGCGCGCTATAGCAGAGGTCAAGGGTTTGAGCTTTAGCCGGAGCAAAGAAGGATGCTTGGGATGGTGTTAAATTTTTTTTGTAATGTGCTACAATTAGCGGCAAAAAAATTCCTCGCCTAAAATGTAATTGGCGAGGAATGTTTTCCTCGCAAGTTGCTGTTGGTAGACGGTAGCATTAGGCGCCGAATGGAATTTTTTAGAAATGGCGAGGAAAAAATTTGTTGCTAATTGTCTACAATAGGCGAGGAAAATGATATTTCCTCACAAATACCTTTTGCGACGCATGACGGAATTTTTTTAGAAATGGTGCGGAAAAAGTTTGTTGCTAATTGTCTACAATAGGCGAGGAAAATGATATTTCCTCGCAAATACCTTTTGCGACGCAGTATAGGCGAGGAAAGTGGGCAAGAAAATATTTCCTCGCTAAGTTACGTTATTTTCGATTTGTTTCTAATTTAATCTAGTAAAAAAATGATTGGTCTGATTGATTTTGGAAACTGACTAGATTAAGAGAACAAGTAATTAAATTGGTGAAAAACTAGTGAGAGAAAGATCTACGGTTTCGAATCCAACCCGACCACGTAACTAGGCTATGCATAGGTTAGGATTTCTATTCGAATCACAAATTTTCAAGAAAATAATTGAGTTGTTAACAAGAATGAACTATCCCATAGCATGTACCGTCTCGCAGGCACAACCAGTCTCTTTCACGGACTATCCAGTGGCACGATCCCTGTCACGAGCATAATCCATCTAAGTTACCTTAGCACAAGCAAAGAAAATCATTGATTAACTAGGTATTTGAGGGTGCACGCCCAAATACTTAACAGATTCAAAGAATTGAAACGATTCCAATTCATATATAATGAAAACAAGTTCTTAGTTAACCAGTCGATTCAAAATAGAAAACCTAGGCTTACACATAAACAAAGTTTTGATTCAGTGCTTCATCTTCCCCCTAGATGAGGTGTTCAGCCGGCCATGGAAGAAATTAGAGCTCTTGGAATTGAAGAAAACTTGAAGAATGAAGAATAATGGTGTTTCTCTCTCCAGGTTGCCTCTAAAACAAGTTGCCTAATACAATGGCTGGAAGTTGTATTTATACCAAAAGACCCAGACCATGGTGTGGGCGGTCCGGACCATGAAAGTGGTCGTGAGGACCTTGGATGCTGGGAGCTCATTTTGTGATCTTGAGTGGTGGTCCAGACCATGGATGCTGATATATGACTTTTCGGCTCATCTTTCACATCCTTTCGCACGCCAAAGCTCCAAAACTTGCTCCAAAATGCGTATTTGGTGCGTACTTGGTGCGAATTCGGGGCCTGAAACACCAATAACCAACTAGAGCTAATCAAATAACTCTATAATTGGCCTAACAAGGTGCGGATTAGAGGGATTAAGCAGGTGCTTTTTAGCACCTATCTTGTCATGCATAGAAGTTAGAACGAAGGAAAAGTAGAATTCAGTTATACTCATCCAATGCCTATTTGGTCTTCTATAGCAAAACCCTTTACAATATAAGCCAGCTATGCTCATGGCGATCACTTTAGTTGGGAAATTTCAGGCGATCACCCCCGCCAAATAAGAGTTCACGCGTACATGAATTACTTTAGTTGGGAAAGTTCTGCGGTCATATATTTGCTTTAGTCGCAAAGTATTAAGGAAATATAAGTTCGATTCATATTAAAACTCATACGATTACATATTCAATAGATTCGCAAATTACAAACAATTCAAAGCTCAATTACTTGCCACGATAGGGGCCAAACCACAATTAGTTGTAATTAACCTCAAGACCCAAAAGAATCTGAGGTGATCTTGATAAAAAACTACTAATAAATGAATCCACCGTGAAGTATAAGACATTTTGAAAATGTCAAAAATGAGAGTTCTAATAATTAGTCCTGACATAGGATAAACACAAGAAACTAATTAGAAAATCTCAAATTTATAATACCCACGCGGAGATTTCATCTCGCACATGAAAAGGGTAAATTAAAAAAACAGAATAAGGTATGTCACTTACCTCATTTGTTTGCACAATTATGAAGGGATCTTGGGACATCCACAGAGGAGCTCTCAATATTTGGCTCCAGAAATGATTCCTATATAATGGATTAGAAACACTGGATCAAAACCACTGAATCCATTGCCGATCAAAACAAAATCCACTAAATCCTTTCTTTTCAAGTTATATGTGTTTCAATAAGGCACTTAACGATATTTGATCGAGTTGACTTTTTGTACACTTCTAGTACTCGACGAGCTCTATGTTGTGGACGTCTCTAATCGCAGAAATGATGCTGACGCAGTGTCGGCAGTGGCCGCACAACTCGATTCACCTTTGTTAGTTGTGTTGGAATTTTCTGGGTTATGTCAAATCTTTCAGAGTTTGTAATTTGCTTATTTTGCAATTGGGGTTTGGGAGGTAGAGTGCTTAGGTTTTGAGTCTAGATATTCCACTCAAGAGATTACAAGCTTCATGTTCAAGCCGATTCCATGCCAAGTGTTTCGAAGATCAATTCGGAAAGGCATAATCATGCATTGAACATTTGCATTTTGCATTTAGGTTCTTAATTTGAGATTTGAAATATCATGATTTAAGTTACCTCTTTAAATATTAGCCTAGTGCATTAATCCATGCTTTTCATGATTTTAACCTAAGCATTTAACTTTCAGCATCTAGCGTCTGCAAATGCGTGTTTAAGAAGGTCATCTTTTGACAAGTGTCTTAATCTTGACTATTTAGATTTTTTAATAGCATTTCCAAGCGTCTGCAGACCCGTGCTATTTGAACAGCCCTCCTTGTGCCACGTGTCTTAATCCTGTCGGAGCTTGCGTCTACACCCGTCTGTCAGCTCTTTTAAATGGCCATATGTCATGTTTTAAGAGGCCTACTTGTTGCCTAAGAAATGTGGCACTATATAATCTCTTTTTCTCTCATTTTGGGGTACACACTTCATAAAAAATCAGCCCCCTTTTTAGAGAGAGAGTCTCCTCCATTCTCTCTTTTGGTGAACTTGATGTTTTTTTTTTTTTTTTTTGCTCGGCAAAAGAAATTTTATTAATCTCTGAATAGACAAAGATCAAAAGGAACAAGGGCGACAAAGCACCCGAGACCCAAAGAGGGCGTTGGCAAGATACCAACAAAGAAAAAGCACAACCAAAACACAGCTCAACCTAACACCGAAAGCCAACTACAACAACCCAGAGCCTAGCACCAAAAAACAAACAAGCAGCGAAACGAAGCTACAACTCCAAGAGCAAACCAACCAACCACAAAACAGCCCAAAACCGAACAAAACGAAACCTCAACAAGCAGACCCAAAAAGACCAACCTCCAAAAGACGCCACTGCAAACACAAACACCCAAAAGCGACAACCCCAAAGCAGAAACAGCCGAAGAAAAGCACTAGAACACCCAAAACGGAACAAGGGAAGCAACAACAGGCTCGCACAAGGGAAAGGAAATCAGAAATCAACTGAGAGGGAGGCCCCTTCCTCTGATTCAACATCGGCATCCAACTCCATTTCAATCTCTTTTTCAGAAATATCAACACCCTCTAATTCAATATACTTCTTAATATTGAAACTCTCTGATCCATGAAATTTTACACCTAATAAAGCACCCATCTCCATTTTCTTACGAGCTTGCCTGATTATCAACGAATTTCTATTATGAATGTCACAAGATGAAAGAGAAGAAAAGGAAATCTCCTTATCATTCTTTCTCCACTTGGCCTCCTTAATCCCAAATTCAGAGAGAGTTATAAACTTTCTCATCTTTCTTCTAGATCTATTCAACCGCCTACCCAATTTCTGAATAGCTTGATGAATGGATTTTTCTCCAGGAATACTAGGCTCCCTCCTATTCATCACCACAGGTCTCGAAAAAGAAGGGGGACTAGTAATAGATAACTTGGGAGAATCAATCTTTTCAAGATCCAAACCATCTTCACAAATCTTTGCATCATTCTTTTTTCAATCGCCAAATCATCAGCTTCTAATTCTGCCTTATCTGAACCAGTAACAACCTTATGTTTCTCACCATTCACATCCACAACTTCATCATTAAGAGCAACCTCAGGAGTAAGAGGGGAAACTAAAGAGTCATCCCCAATAATAGAAAAATTGTTGTTCTCAACAGATCCATCCTCAACTTCAACATTAACACCTTTCACACCTTCAGATTTTACCTCAGAATCTGAGTGGCTCAAAAGATTGGCATTATTAACGCCATTACATTCGCAAACAGCTTTGACAAAACTAGTAACACCCACATGTTGTTCAACAACCCTTACAGGATACACAATACCATTGAGCTCCAAATTAACAATGTTATTAATAATTTCAAAAGCATTCGTAGATATCTTCACTTTACCAACAGCGAAAGAGGATTTATTAGAGGTCTCTTCATCTAAGGTAATAACCTCGCCCCACAATTTGCCAATACTGTAAAAAGTTTCTGCATTCCAAACGTTTAGAGGTATTCCATAACAATTAAGCCAGACCACACGAGAATATTCCAGCGATGGTTCAAGAATCCATTGCTTTACTTCAACAAACCAATTCATAAGCCAACAAAGACCTCCTCCTTCAAGCATTGAATTCATATCTTCAACAGAATCGAAGGTAAGTAAGACATAAATACCTCCCATAGGTCTGAGATGAATGTTCCAAACCCCTTCCGATATGAATGCCTCCCTGAGGGAATCCACAGACCTCTGAGCTGGGAGTTTGGCAACGGCACTCCTCGAAAGCCATTGACCATCCTTTTCATGGACCTTAATAGAAGATCTGGAAACAGAAGGATTCTTACCAGCAACGATATCAGCATAAGAGGGGCCTCTAGCATCAGTAAATTCACCATTATTTTTGCTCTTCACCTTATAAACCACAGATTTAGGGTTCCTCCCACTGGTTATAAAATCATTAGAAGAGAGCAATAAGTTCTTGTTACCCCTATTCTGGGAAAACCGAGCAAGATTCACCTGGATATCGAAATCTCTGATACGAGTCCCATGAAGATCCTGAACAACCCTTAACGCCTCATCCTTCGAATTAAATCTGACGAAGCCGAACTTGGTGTTAAATCTTGAACTTCGCTTCTTGGGAATGAAAACATCCACCACTTCACCATAACCCCTGAATAATTGATTGAGCCAGACCAAGTCCATCTCAAAAGGGAGATTATCAACATAGACAGACACCAAGTCCCGGGAAGACCTCGCAGAAGAGTGATGGGACCTCGACTCCATAGAACACAACTCAAAAGGGAAACATCACCTCAAATGCAGCAAGACAGGAAAAAACATAGCAGAACACAATAAAGTGAGCAAAAACGAAGCTCCGGTGACCCTGCCGGAAAGACGCCGGGAAAACACGCTGGAAAGAGAACGACCGACAAAGGAGGAAAGCCCACGGCCCAAGGAACTCGAATAGGAAGGTAGAAAAGCTTGAGAAAACTTCACTGGCAGAAGATCTGAAAAAAGAGAAGCAAAACCCCAAAGACAGAGGGATCTCAATCCCTGGGGAAGGGGGCCGCACGAAAGGAGGATGGAGTTCTGGGTGAGGGTAGGGAGGGAAACGGGAGAGAATGACGAGGTTTGGAGGAGAAAAGGAGAGTGGCGGAACCGCCGAGGCCGCACGAAAGGAGAATGACGAGGTTTGGTGAACTTGATGTTCTTGATGATTTGAGCTTGCTCCTTTCATCTTTATTCAATCTAGATCTTTCCTCTCCATGGATTGACTCTAGATTGATTTTAGTTTTCAAAATCTTTCATAAAAATCAAATCTTTATCCATTCATCATGTTTAAGTGCCTTCTAGTCTACTTGGTCAAATGATCCAGAGTCGTTGTGATGCGGAGATCAAGATGGTGATTCTCGTGGGTTCATGAATTCAAGAAGGAGCACAAGGTGCTAGTTCAAGAGTTGGAGCTAGAAATTACAAGTACCTTGTGGGTAAAATTTCTCGTTTTTCAACTTCTTGTACCTTTTGAATTACCATGAAAGATAAGTAGAGTAATGTCGTGGTTCTATATTAGGGTGTTAGACCCTAAGTAGTTTCCACGTATTCGCGTGTCTTGTCTCCTTATATAGTTTAATTTCTCCATATTGATCTTATTGTGATTGGTTGTTTTGACATGGAGGCTGGGTGATTAATTTATACTTGTTGTTGTTGAATTTTTAATTCATAGTCCTATTACACCCGGGACGACGTAATCCACATACTCTACATGATCAAATATTCATCTCAGGCGGAACATAAGGGGGTGCGAGATCCTTTGTGCCAAAAATTCATGTGCGTCTATGCCGAGGGATTTTGGACTGTTGGATAATAAGAGCGGGAGTCTCAGCCGGTCGGTGTTAGGTTGGCCCCTAGGGCGCTATTCGCCTTGGGAGTGGTTCAACCATCAAGTTACTTTGTACTATTTTTTATGTTTTAAATTTTTGTGTGTTCCAACGAGCGAAAAACTCCTTGATACAGAGGCACATGGGTTTTTTTTGGCACAGGGATCTCCGTCCCTCTCTTTGACATTGTGGGCCAATAAGGGATTCCTGCTATGCACTAGGTGCATGACACTAGGCCATGCACTTCATCTAGCCGTCTGTTGTGAAAATGCACGGTTCGGATCAAATCCAGACAGTAACTCTCATATGGGATTGAACTTGATCTGAGCCGTGCATTTTTACAACGAATGACCATATAGTGCATGGCACAGTGCAAATTCAGTGGCGGATCCAGGAATTTCACCCAGGGGGGTCACTTTTGGTCTTGTGAAAAATTCGAGCCGTTCATTAACCTTAGAATGATTTTTCAATGGCCTTATAAAAATTCAACTGAATTGAATTATATGTACTTGATCAAATCCTTTAATTTTTCATTCAGAATTTAAGACCCTAAGTTCAAAATGAAATTTAAAGATAAGTTTGATAATTGTGTGTCATGTATTAATTCCAGTGACCTGAATCATAGATATTGTAAAGCTTGTTGCGAAGAAAATTTATATAATAAAATTATTTTGATCTGACATGTATAGTTATCAAAACGCAAAGATAATTTAAAAAATGTGAACTAAATTGATACCTACCGTTGTCGGATCAAGAGAAATTTTTATATCAATACTCTTCTCAATAAGACTTACGATTCAGATCACGATGACATCGAGCACACATTTATCAAACTATTCTCCAAAATTTATTCAAGCTTAGGGTCCTAAATTCTGAATGAAAAATCGAAAGATTCGATCAACTACTAATAATTATCCCGATTGAGTTGATTTTTTACAAGCGCAATCAAACAGTTATCTCAAGACTATTGAACAACTTAGATTTTTCACAAACTCAAAAAAAACTGATTTCTGGAATTTCAGGGGGTCATGTGACCCCCCTGTGCCCCCATAGGCATCCGCCTCTAGGTGCAATGTACCTATTGCAAGACAGGATCACCCAATCTGTAAGCCTGTGGCTCTTGAATCCACGTACTCCACGTACTGACTTCTCAGACAATTAAGGTCATCTCTAGTGCACTACCTAAAAAATGCTCCCTAAAGAGTACACCTAAGCACACGTGGGACCCAATTTTGTTTGCTAAGAACTTAGTTAGCTAGCTAAGAAGAAATTCACTTTAATGGGGCTCCCTAAAATTACTCCCTAAAGTGTATGTGGGACCCATTTAAGTGGGCCTCATAACCAAAAAAACAATGGTAGATTTAATGTTATAAATGCAAACAACTTTCTCTCTCCTCTTTCTCTCTATCTCTCTATCTCTCTCCTCTTTCTCTCTATCTCTCTCCTCTTTCTCTCTCCTTAAGTCCCTCCCCAAATTTAGGTAGTCACTTAGGGCACTTTAGGTAGTGAGGGGTGCCACCTGTGATTTTAGGGAGTCAAGTTTTGTGCACTAGAGACCATTTTTTGAGGTTTTTCTTAGTTAACTAGTTAGGGCACTTTAGGTAGTGATTTTAGGTAGTGCACTAGAGATGTCCTAAGATATTGTCTGAGATCAAATATGTATATTCATGTGAGCCGCAACTTAAGGGGGTATATTATATATATTAAGCGTGAGTTTGGTGGACGAAGCCGAAATCCACGTACCCTTTGCTCGTGCTCCTCATACTATGGCCCACGTTTTGTACCTCCCTACTCCAAAGTCCAACCTTCTCCTTTGTCCTTTAGTCCTAGATAAAAAAGCATGAACAATGTGATGTCATTTTCATCTTCAATCTCCTTTTTTTTTATTGGGGAGTGATTTCCACACCCCCTAAATTGTTATCCACACCCCTTTTTTGTCTTTTAGTGAAATTTTCATTTGTAAAATTGTCACTAAAAGACAAAAAGGGGGTGTGGATAACAATTTAGGGGGTGTGAATATCAATTACCTTTTTATTCCCTCAAAATTGTTGATCACTTTAAAAATTTCAACTTCTTAAACAAATATGCAATAACTGTATTCAATAAAAGTATTCACATAAATAAATAGATTTTTTAATTTTCAACAATGCCCTTATATTTCATTTTTTGAATGAAATGATTGTTTTTGACAAGCAATTTGAAACGGTGGAGGTATTAATTTTGTATTTCATTTTTTTTATAAATATACTCTAGAATTTACTCTCTCTGTCATTCATATTATTTTCTATGTACTCCATCCCCTCCGTCTCATTTTATTTGCTTCGTACAATTATGAGTGCCTTTTTTGAACTCTTATAATTTTTAATCTGTAATGTATATAATATAGAATATAGATCTTATTTGATACTCCATCTCAATTAATTCTATTAGACAAAATATTCAAAAACTTAAAAACATCATAAATGAAACGATAAAGACGTTTACAGATATTTCATTCGTTGACTTCCAAACATAACAAACAATTTGAGGCATTCCAAAATAAAATACGACGTAAGCACGACACACAACATAAGCACTAAAATGCAAAATTTTTATTATAGTTATACGAAAATAGAGTGAAAAAATCATTTTTTTACCACAAATCCTTTTATTATTTTAGTCGGGCCATGCATCTTCGTCTGTTAATCTTTATTTTCCTATTTTTTCTTAATCTATTTACATGCTTCAAAAGAATCTCAGCTTTGTACTTTTTTTACTTTGTAACAAAAAAAAAGGATCTAATTTGTTCTTTTCTAGTTGTTTAAAAAAAATGTTCTTTTGTACTTAACTGTTAATTGATTTCTCAATCCTTATTCCTTGCCTTAATTTTGAAAATACAAAAAGTAAAAAAGGAAATATATGAAGTTATAAGATAAAAAGCTATGATGTATATCAAAGATAATTAATCTACACCTTCTACAAATATGTCGCCATCCAATATTTTTCTCTTATCCCACCTATTTTCCCCCACCTTTTTTCTTTTCTTTTTTTTGTTTCAAAAGAGGATTTCAATTTTGTACCTTCGACTCGACATATAAAATCTAAATTTTATACACGAAGTATAAAAAAACCAACTCATTCACTTTTGGAATTTTTTTTTTCAAGAAAAGACGAGTAATAAATTTTTTGAGGTTTTTGGCCCCAAATTAAATATCTGAAAATATATATTTAATTTGGTACAAAGAAAGGACAATAAAAAAAAACGCAAAAGAACTTGCTAAGAAAGACTAATCTTTTTTGAAACTTTATTATTTAAAGTCTTTCTGCATGCACCTTCAACTATAATGTCATGTGTCACGCTTACTCTATTAGGACGATTACTATGTTTCATTAATTTGCCATGTTAAATTTTTATTCGTTAATAGCCCGCGGGCCTCTCACTAATCTTTGACAATAATAACTGGTGGCTGTTTTACGTACAGCCTGACATCATCGGACACACAATTAAAATTAAAATATTCAACATTGGTTCAACAGACACACGATTAAAGTGGTTTGGCTAATTAGAAAAAAATAGTTTTTTGGTTTTTTTATTTTGTCCTTATTCAAAACAAAAATTGCATTTGTTAGTTTTCTGTCATTTTTTGTGGTTTTTTGGCTTGTCTCAACGAGATGAATCTAAAAAGTATAAAATTATTAGTAAAACCTAAAGTTTTGTGAATAAAGACGAAAAAAAATCCAAAAAACTGGTTTATTGGCTTTATTCAAAAAACTATTACTTTTGACCATAATTTTATACTCTTTGGATTCGTCTCGACAAGATAGATTCAGAAACCACAAAATCTTGACGCAAAACTGACAAATGCAAATTTTTTTTTAATAAAGACAACGGAAAAAATCAAAAAACCAATTTTTTAAATTTAACCAAACCACATGTTTGGCAAATGTAGGCGGTGTACTGCACTGATTGTGTGGGCCCTCTTTACAGAGTAATGTACTTCAGTATCAAGTCAAACTCTTGACAGTGACATAACCTCTTGGCTCCTACGGTGCTTTGGATACTAGTATTAGATTGTAGGCTATGTTTGATAAAACTGAAAACTGAAAGCTGAAAATTAAGTACTGAAAACTGAATGCTGAATTTTTTAAGCTGAAAAGCTGTTTGATAAAACAAATTAAGCACTAAATTAAATTTTTTTTTTGGGGGTTTTAATTGTCTCTTAATTTTATTAATGGTCATCATGTATTTGTGGTAGTGATGGAGTGGTGATTAGGAGGTGGTGAGGGTGGTGGCGAGGTGGCGGTAGCAGTGGAGTAATGGTGGTGGAATGATGGTGAGTTGTGGTGGCAGTAGAGTAATAGTGGTGCAATGTTGGTGGTGTAGTGGTGGTAGTGTGATGGTTATGGCGTGGTAGTGGTTGTGGTGGGCAGGGTGGAATGCTATTGGTGGTGGTGAAGTGATGGCGGTGGAATGACAATAGTAGTGGTGGTATATGGGTAACGGTGATAGTGGTGGTGGCGGTGTGGCAGTGATGGTGGTGGTAGTTGTGGTGGTAGCAGCATAGTGACAGTGCAATGGTGGTGGTGGTGGTGGTTGTGGTGGTAGCCACCGGTGCAATGGTGGTGGTTGTGGTGGCGGTGTGGCAGTGGTGGTGGTAGCGGCATGGCGGCAGTGCAATGGTGGTGGTGGTGGTTGTGGTGGTAGCCACCGGTGCAATGGTGGTGCTTGTGGTGGTGGTGGCGGCGGTGGTGGTGGTGCTTGTGGTGGTGGTGGCGGTGTGGTGGTAGCGGCATGGCGGCAGTGCAATGGTGGTGGTTGTGGTGGTAGCCACCGGTGCAATGGTGGTGGTTGTGGTGGTGGTGGTGGTGGTGTGGTAGTGGTGGTGGTGGCGGTGTGGTGGTAGCAGCATGGCGGCAGTGCAATGGTGGTGGTGGTGGTTGTTGTGGTAGCCACCGGTGCAATGGTGGTGGTTGTGGTGTGGTGGTGGTGGTGCTTGTGGTTGTGGTGGTGGTGGCGGTGTGGTAGTGGTGGTGGTGGTAGTTGTGGTGGTAGCGGCATGGCGGCAGTGGCGGTGTAATGGTGGTGGTTGTGGTGGTAGCGGCATGGCGGTGGCGGCAGTGTAATGGTGGTGGTTGTGGTGGTGGCGGCGGCGTGGCAGTGGTGGTGGTGGTGTTGTAATGGTGGTGGTGGTGACAGCGGCGGCGGAGGTGTGATGGTTGATTGTAAGAACATAGGAATTCAGCCAGAATTAAGTAGCTCAAAGCTACTTAATTTTTATCTATTTTTTAGCCTACATTTTAAGTGGTACTTAATCTGTTAAGTAACATAAAATGTGGTTATCAAACCTACTTAATGACTTATTACTTAATTGATTCAGTTTTAAGTGTTGAATCTGTGTTATCAAACAAGGCCTTAGTCACCAACTTATCTTAAAACTTAAGCTATTAAAGAGATAAATAACTTTATTATTTGTATCTTCAAGACGACCTCTCATGTGTACCAGACGTTCCTTTATAGCCGGGCTAAACACGTGCAAGTATTTAATTATTAGGTAGGCGGTGAAGTTCGAACGCATGATCTATTGTCCGCTTTGATATTATTGTAAAACCCGAAATCGGATCGCTTTTTGATTTACTATTGCGGTGAATAAATTAATTTAGCCGATTAATATAATTAAATCTAAATCTATGTAATTATGCAAGATTATAAGCGCAACAAATAAACAGCAAGCATAACACACAGATATACGTGAAAAACCCCAAGGAGTGGAAAAAAAATCACAGGAGAGAAGAGAGCACTATACGCAAAACGCGGAAACAAAGTTTCTTAAAACCACGCTATGAACTCTTTCATTATTGGCTAAGAACTTTTTTGCTGACTCCTCATGAACCGCTCTAATAGATGCTCCTTCGGATTCGACTTCTCAAATCCTTGATCTACGCAGGACTCCTCCATTAGACCAATCCCCAATCGTCTTTGAACTCCATCAAATAACTCCAAGTGATGTAGATGATGAATAAACCAACTTGAGAGAGATTATGCGAGTGTATAGATCCAAGACTTCATCCAATCTCTCAAGAAAATAATCCAGATGTGTTTTTTTCTTGCTCTCACAAACTTTTCTCTCTCTCTCTATTCACGTTGTGGTACAAGGGTTAATTTTCTGAACCCTAATGAGGTTGTATTTATAGACAAATGAAATAAAATGTCACTGTTGCTCGACCAACTCGCTTGAGCAGAACCAATCCAAATGTTATCGCTCAACCACTCGCTCAAGCGAACCTGTTGCTTCTTGGGCGAATTGCACATCTCCAATTATTTTGTTTCCTTAAACAAAATGATCATCTCCAATTACATTGTTTCCTTATTCTTAATTTCGTTTCCCCCAAGATTCTTGCTTTTACCGAATACAATAAGTCCATAATTCTTTCCGAGTAAAATTTTCACAATCTTCTCAATCTACCTTAGAGATAAAATCTTCTCATAATGTTTTTTGATCTTTGACTTCACACCAATCAATCAACTAACTACCATATACATAGGATTTCAATTACATAGAAACGTCACGGAATTTGCCAATCACAAATAAGGAACTTACAATTATATTAAAACATCCAACTCAAAACCAATTAATAATGAGTGGAGAGGCTGCCTAGGGTTATATACTAGTTTTGGAGTTATTAATTAACCAATGTGGCATAAGTTTTAACACTCCCCTGCACGTGCAACCCCTGACCAACACGCAGAGAGGTAAACAACTAATCCACAACATTGGGATCAAAACAAGGTGCACTTATGGCACGAACAATGAGCAATAACCAGAGTCTTGTGAAAAATCCTCTAAAAGCCTAGTTATGATACTCCCTCCGTCCCTTTTTAAATGTGTTACTTCGTAAATCAAACTTATTAAAGAAACATCATCATTACACCTTTCACCTCAACTTTTTCATTCATTTTACACTTTTCACATCAACTTTAGCCTCTACTTTCCAAAATTATCCTCCACTTTTACCCATTAACTCTTTATCCACTAACTTTTCAAAAGGGCAAAATGATAATTGTACAAACTTTTACCCATTAACTTTTTAAATCACACACTTATTTAGGGACACCCCAAAATGGAAAGTTAAACACTTAAAAAGGGACGGAGGGAGTACCATATTAGATTGTTAACCACCAACTCATCAAAAATCTTAAGCTGTTAGAGAGAAGGGTAATTGTATTTATATCTTCATTAGGTACTTTGCACTTTTGTCCTTAGTTTTCTAAATAGTACTCTCTGTGTCAAAAAATGGATGTTCCAAAATACTATTCACCTCTCGAAAAATCATTTATATTTTTTAAGCTATGGTAAATTATTATACAATATAGATATTGTTTGATAGATTTTGCTTAGTTTTACTAAACAAAATTTTTTAAATAGAAAAATATTATAAATTTCAATATGTAGATGATTTTTTGAGGAGTATAAATAGTAATTTTGGACATTCATTAATTTTTGGATGGAGGGAGTAATAACAACACTGACATAAATGAATACTTTGCGCCTTGGCCCTTGGCAGACCTTTTCCCCTCTTTAGCCATTTTAGGATCCTTTTCTTCTTTCTATTTGATTTTCTCAAGCAGTGTTTCAGTTGCCTCGTCTAAAATTTTTGGAGCAGATGGACATTTTTTGTGAAGCTTTTTTTGGTGGCATTTATTTTTTATTCTTGACACAACGTACATGGCTGATGATATATGCTAAACTTATGTTTGCTCTTAGCTTTTGTATAGTCATGTTTGCCTATGCAATTTAACTTTTTTGATGGGCAACATAAACAGATCAATGCCCGACCCGGGGGTAGTACAACAAAAAACACCATTGGCGACACAATTTTGGTGACAAGGCACCATTTTGTCACCGAAAGTACATCTAAGGTGACACAACAAGCCAGAATGTCGCTGAAAGTTAATTAGCAATGGCGACATGTTACTGTGTCACTGAAACTTACTTTTCGGTGACAAGTTTTTATTGTTGTAACCGAAAGTATACCTTCGGTGACACAAGCAACCAAAATGTCGCTGAAAGGTTAATTAGTAATGGTGACATGCAGCTGTGTCACTGAAACTTACTTTTCGGCGACAAGCGTTTGTTGTTGTCACCAAAAGTATACCAATGGCAACATGGCAAACCAGAATTTTGTTCAAGGATTAATTAGCAATGGCGAGACATGTAGCTATGTCACTGAAACTTACTTTTCGGCAACAAACCATTTTTTTGTTATCTCCAAAAGTTAGGATTTAGGCTCAAAAACAACAATTTCTTGGCACACTAATAAAATGAGTGATCTGCTCCAAGAGAATGCGCATATAATATGGTACTTTCATGTAAAAAATTCCTAAGTGCATTATTGCATGACCGAAATAATTAGTCAAAATAATTTTTTTTTTCTCCTAAAGTGCCTGCAAATTATGTTTCAGAAATTAACCATTAAAGATTATTGTAAAAAAGATTACATTATATTTTTAGAAATTAGATGTTGAGGTGAACAAGTTACATTATCCCTAAAAATAGCTCTTTGGTGAGGCTCATAATATTTACTAAGTCATTTGCTCAATTGTGGTCTTCAATGGTTCCCCATACAAACTCCCATGAGTGGCTCCTAATCATGACTTCTATTACATTAGTTAAATTTAGGTAGCATTGTAGCTAGCTCCAAGTGGAACTCAAAGTCTTTTGACTGTCAATTTTATGGGTTCCACACTTTCTAATTTTTTTTTTCTTCACAAAATAGAGAATGCTCTTGCTAGTCCATTGAGTGCCCATATCCTTCTAAAATTAGCATGCTCTAGGAGTGAAAAATGGACCCAACTTTCACTTATGTGTATATCTTAGGGTTCAATTTATGAGCTATTTTTAGGAAAATTGTAAAGGGAAAAAAAAAAAAAGCAAACACAAAATTGAAAAAATTGTTAGAAAAAAATCATGGAAAGAAATTATAAATTGCGAAGTAGTTGAAGGACATCAAATATTTTTTTTTATAGACACGTCTAAACAATGTTATTGGTTAAAAAAGGACCAACAAATTTTTCATGAAGAGAAGATAAGATAGACGTACCAAATAGATCCCATATCTATTAATCCCAAAACGAAGAGATGTTCGGAATTTATATTGAAGAAAAAATTAGTGTTGGTGCTAGAAAATAACTTCATACAGGATCCTCAAAAGACGCTTCAATACCCCGTAACCACTTCACAATGGTAGTGACTAAAAATCAAGTACATGCAGTATTTGGGAATTACTCCTATATGAAACAAGGTACTTTTCAGACACAAGCAAGTTGATAAGGTGTAGGAAGGAAAAAGTAACAAGTAAAAAATTGAATTGCGAAATGGAATAAAGAACTACAGTACTAATTTCAAGAACCTGTTATCAATACTCAGAAGCACAAGAGGCGCCAATAAGAGAAGCAAACCTGAATTCTCACAACAAGGTTCCTTGTGTTCAGAAATTCTCTCCTTCTCATCCTGCCACGGAACATCCGCTAGCTGGATCATTATAGCAGCAGAAACCTATAATCCAAGGGCAACAAGGTCAACTGAAGATTCAGAAATTTTATTGATTGGTGGAGGATTTTGATGCTGATGAGTTGTGGAAGCTATGTCCGAACTATGTTGATCGTATTGTGAGAGTCCCAATCATAGCTAGCAATGGAAGTACTTGTTGGTGATTAAAGCTTGTTTCAATCCAAGTGATGATCAGTGCTATTCATCTCCTGGGCCTGTGTTGCTCTGTTTTTTTTCTATTACTTGTAATCTTTTTTCCTTTCAGCATTTCGCTGAATTTCTCTCCATGCCGGCCTATACTTTGCTTGGTGCTTAGTATTTGGCTTTTCCTCGATGTACCCTTTGTTGAGTTCTAATAAAATTTTATTGCTGATCAAAAAAAAAAAAAAGATTCAGAAATTTTATAACCTAAGCAAAATCTATCAAACAAGATCCATATTGCATATATAATTTGTTATAGCTTAAAAAATGTTGGAGATATGCCTTGAATTTAGACGTTTGAAGAAGCACAGAAGTTCGTGGCGAGCAGATTTCAGTTTTGGGACTATTTTGAAGTTGCTGAAATTCTAGTCCGGACCGGAATTAAGTCCGTCCGGACCGGTCCGGACCGACTTCTGTACGGAATGCGCTGGGCTGCGCGTTTTGGTAGGTTTTAACCTAATATTCTGTGTTCTCTTATAAATAGAGGCCTTGGGGGCTATTAGGGTTTGGACTTCTTGAGTGAATCCCTTTGAGGGAGCCCCCATGGGGTTCCCGTAGTGTGTTAGGGTTTCTTGGCTGTTCCATTGGTTTGGTCTTGTCATGGGATTTGAGATATCTAGGGTTTGGAGTCGTCTCTTTCGTGTATATGAGACTTTGATGCTCTGTTAGAGTTTCTAATAGAGATTTGTTCCTAGATATCTATTGGATGCTTCAAGTAGAGTTACGGGTATAGCCGGCTCTTTGTATTTCTCCCCATTGATAGTGAATCCTCTTGCTCTTTCCCCGTGGACGTACCTCTAGAGCTTCGTGCTTGGGGGAACCACGTAAAGTTTTCCAAAAAATTTATATGATTTTTTTGAGCGGTGTGAATGTTGTTTTCTCTTGTTGGTCTTTAATTAAAATCAACCTTGACATTTCACAATTTTCTCCTAATTGTTTAATAGAAAATCACCAAACCAAACACTCCTCTTGTTGGTTTGGTATATTCACCCCGGGATCGTATGGCAACTCCAATTGAACTATCTTTTAGCCACAAACAAACATGGTTAAGGATTTGATACTTACTAGTGGGTCGCCAAGCCACAAGGGCTTTTCAGCTTGCTTGCTTTTGAGTTTACGAATAATATCCTCAATGAGCTCGGGTTCAGAACTAAAAGAACAAGTTAATTTAGTAGTATATTAGAAAAGATTTGAAAAGAAATACAGTACCAGATTTCCATGCAGATATCCAAACAAGTAACTTACCACATTTGCACTAATTCTTCTTTTCTGTTGCTTTTCTTTTTGATAATTTGAGGTAAGAGTATAATTAAATGCCATACAATAATAATTCTACAATTTGATTTGAGTTCTCACAATGTTCCTTCTCCCTCGACTCACACTTAACTCGACTTTGATTCGATTTGTTTTCACACTCGATTTGTCTGCGATTTGCAATGTGTGTTAGAGAGCATGGCTCTTGTCAGCTGTTTGAGATGGGTTTTTTTACTCTTATACGCGTTGTTATGTGGGTTGTTGTTACTAGATTTTTCTCAGTGTATTTTGAACGGAGTCCTTTGTAAATGCCTTTGGCTTTTCTGAATGAAGAACATTGTCTTGTGATAATAAAAAAAAAACATTGGGAGAGCCCATCTTAGGAGCCCACCATGCAGGGGCATAGTCCAACATCGGAAAGTTAAGGAAGTGTGGGTTCGTTTATAAGGTATAGCCCACCAGCTACTGCTAAGTCAAGGTCAACTTCGTGATTAGGCTTAGGATTAACATAATAGTTGGGCGCGGTTCGTTACAAACACGATCGAACTGAACCAACCTATATAATTCGATAAGGCAAATTATAGTGACTCCCCCTAATGTTTCTGATAACTATATTAATCTCTTTGTTGTTTAGAAAATGCTTTGGTGTTGAAATTAATAGAAAGATTTCCCACTTCCGTTTAATTAGGCCTTAGGGTATCATCAATGGTATACTCAAAATTGAATAACTAAAAGTTTGTCACATCATTTTTTGATTATCCATTTAGAGGATGGCTATAGTTAACAATGTAAAGGTCCAGTCAAAATTAGCGTTGTGCTCGTTCAATACACGTGACCAAAAAATTACATTGATATTGAGTTGTATCGTTCATTCAGAGAAGACCACACCTGATAACTGTGTCGTAACCCTAAAACATACGGTAGGGTATTTTGAGAAATTGAAGCAGTAAGACATGACAACAGTTGTGAATCAATTAACTTCCATGAGGGGTATGCCGGATTTGGTGTCATTTCACCATTAGCACTACGAATTTCAGTCGCAAGACACTCAATTGTACCATCTAAATATTCAAGAAAACCATTCGCACTAACCACATTCTCAACTTGAATCTTCCACAAGCAGTAATTGGAATTATCCAATTTGATATTCACAAGCGAGTTGAAATTTGACACTAAAAAAGCAAGAGATGAAGGAATTGTTACTGATTGTGTCGCCATTGAAACTCCTGATGTTGATCGAAGAGTAGAAAAGCACAAACGATGAAATTATTTCACTGAAGTCTACGAATCAACTTGAAACCCTAACTTCGATGATGAATGTCCAGGATCATGTGACTTGTAAACTCCTGATATTGATCGAAGAGTAGAAAAGCACAAAAGATGAAATTACTTCACTAAAGTTGACGAATCAACTTGAAACTCTAACTTCGACGATGAATGTCCAGGATCGTGTGACTTGCGTCTGTTGCGCTCTGATACCATATAGAATTATGTAAATCTATCTATGAAATGAATTCAAGAACAAGAAGATAGGAGTGGAGAGAGATAGAGAGAGAAATGAGGAAAATGATGATGTCATCAAAACTAAAACTAAAACTAAACAGAGAAACGAACAAGGCCAATGTAATCTTTCATTTCGTGTATTTTCCCCAACTGAATGATACAGAGACAATAACCCCTTTTTATAACAATCAGGGGGTTCAACAGAATTACCAGATTACCAACTAATTACAAAACACATCCCTGTTGAATATCTAAACTACATTTAATGACCCTGACTAACAAATCTGCCATGGACGGTTGAGTGCTTGTTGCTTCCTAAATGGAGAATTTTTCTACCTACAAGTTCAATGAGAGTTGGAAGGTAATAACCCTACGTTTTCCAGCAACCACAGAATTGCAGAACATGAGCTCGGGTTGATAAGACTCAAATAATAAACAAGTAAAAACTTGAGCGCACAATTGTAGCTTGTTAAAATTTCGATCCAGGCTTATCTAATCCACCTCTCAACTTGGTTGCTTTATTACCCTTTCCCTTGCTCAGTGTGATTGGCAATGGGCTGTCACCGGTGGCAAACGCATGATTACCAATTTGGCCTGGTTTGCGGAGATCACTCTTCAGTAATTTTATAAAAAAATCCAAAAGTGTACTACAAATAGGAAGAAAATTGGGGGGAGTGCAACCGTGCAGGGGCCAAACACCCTCCTTGCCCCTAGCTGTAAGTTTCAAATTGGCTGTATGAAAAGTGAATAAACTGACGAAGTATAACAGATGATTTCCTTTCCATTTTGAGGAAGAAAGGGATCCTGGCTTGAATGGAAATGTATACATCAGACCCTTAAGACCTACTATTGTACTACTATGAACCTGTTGACCCATTGCAACCAACCAACCATAACACTGCACAAGGTATTGCGGAACGCGTGGATGCTGGGCATCTCCAAGATTGAAGCTTTTTATAGCTCTACGCGTTGTTATCTACTTCAGTTTCTATCTTGTTCTGATGTTGCTGCAACGGCTTAAGGATTCGTTCTGTATGACTCTGTTTGTTTTAATCTATATATGAGTACAAAAAGGGAAAGACGAGGCATATTGTATCAGGCTATTCAGCTATCTTGTAGCCAATTTTAGCCTCGCAAGTTGCAACTAACGATCATAACCAAACAGGGACTGCAATTCATAATCTAATTTCCCAAAATTGTATTCCACCACCAAGCAAAAAGGATCAAGAGGAAAGACCCTGCCAAACTCATCCGAGGCAGCTTCTCTCCAGATTATTATTGATTGCTTTCATCTTGACAAGAGTACAAGATTTGGTGCAGGTGGATGTTCATAAGTTGGCCACGATAAGTCGATAAATCCAACAGTCCGAACCGATGCTCTTCCATTTCCTCTGAAACATATTCATTAACTGTTGACAGACACCTTCAACAATGATTCTTTTCCAGCCCCATTTCCATCGCAAACTGAACGGTTTCGCTCGCTGCCATGCCTTCCACTAGTAAAGTACCCGTACAACTGTCTCTGAATAGCTCCAATAAAGTTCCTTGGATTCAAAAACCAGCAAACCATTGAAAGCTCTTCCCTTTGAGAAGTAGTAGGGTACATGAAAAGTTTCCCCGACATGGTTCAGCAAAGAGAGATCAATGGTCTAGATTCACATGATGTCCAGGAAAGAGATATCAATGGTTCCTGGACCACTTCGGGAAACTTTTCATGTTCCTAACATTTTCGCTTCCGTTTTCTTGGAGCTTTGGTCACCTCTTGACTCTTGTAGTTGATATGATCAGTTGCCAACAGTGCATGCGGGGAGACATTTCTTTTTCCAACTGCTTGTTGCTTCTTGACTCTTTTTTTCACACTCTCTATAAACTGTTGTACATAATTTCTGGGCCAAACTGCAACTACTTTCGGTCTTTTCCGAAGATTTGCATTGCCAATTTCTGCATTTACGTCATTCTCGACTGCAGTTCTCAAACTTTCTCTTTGGCGTGAGCTTGCTATTGAGCTTCCGAATAATAACCTCAATGAGCTCGGGATCAGATCTAAAAGAACAAGTTAATTTAGTATATTATAGTAAAAGAATTGAAAAGAAATACCAGATTTCCATGCAGATATCCAAACAAGTAACCACTTACCACGTTTGCGCTAATTCTTCTTTTTTGTTCCTTTTCTTTTTGATAATTTGAAGTAAGAGTACGATTAAAAAGACATTAAAGGGATGCCACCCATATACCAAAAGAAGGCTACAATTTGAAAGGCCAAGTACACAGCTACACGTTTCAAATGGATCTATGTACATGAAAAGCTATAAGCTTTAATGGTATGTTTAAATCATTTTTATCTTTCTTTGGCTTGATCGAAGGTTCCTATTATTTTTTTTAAGAAAGATTAGGCTTGGCGAGAAAGAAGCATTCGCTACTTCCGAATCTCCGTCGGTGAGTAATTTCCGCTTTTAGTGACTTTGCTTAAAGCCATTTTCCGGTTTGGTCCCTATTCAATTTTTTTTCATTTGTTAGTTCTGCATCTAATTATTGGTTTGTCTTGACAAAAGCTTTCTATACCCCATCAATGCCTTCACACACACACACACACACACACACAGATTTAATCCCCTCATATTACCAAAATCATTCAAACCAAGTACTATTTAATCCCTCTTCTATAAATGTTACTACATCACTGTGGGCTTACCATCCATATGTACTATGCCCTGCTATCTTATGCCCTCCACAGATAATACCCAAAACTAATTCGGTATCCAATCGAGCCGTAAGGAATAACCTGAGTCTTCAGTTCATGTAATTAATTGAGTTATGCACATTGTCTACACCAGTCTTCAGTTGATTGGTTGCGGTTGGATTACTTAAGGTAAAGTTTGCTTCTCATACATTTTGGAGTAGAATTTAATTTTATTTATTTTACTTCGTTGTTAACTAGTACTATATTTCCGTAATGGTTTACTTAATTTTGTCGGTTGTTCATTGAAACATTCTCCAATCAAAGACTTCGTCGTATGACTATAAAAAAACAAGAAGGTATACTATATACACCCCTAAAACGGAATGTACGGTGTGCACCTTTTTTATTTTGAGCAAAAAAAATTTCATGTTCCACCACAAATTAAATCTTGTAATGGAACACCAAAAGAATTGAATATCGGTCCACAAAAATTCAAAAATTACACCACAAAAACCCGTAAACTTTACCAAAAAAACTTACTTTGTGCCATCTTTTTTGACCTTGCGCCGTCTTTCTGGACTACAATATTCATAAATTGTAACACAAAAATTCATATGCTAGACCAAAAAAATTCAAAAGTTAATCCCCACGAAATTAATATTTCGGGCTACAAAGTATATAAAGGGTGTACCACACACCCAATATTGGGGGGGTGTGCCAAGTACTTTCCTTCATTTCTCAGAGAATGATTGAGTTATCAGAGTATTTTCGGGCTGCTGATGGCCGTTAAGACAGTAATAGTTAGAGCCATCTTTGGGTTAAAACTCGTAAAATCACCGCTTTCATTAAGCCCTCAAATTTTGATTAATTTTTTGGGCCCTAATTATATAGGTCCATATGGTAATTAGTCCTACAAAAAATTTAAAGTTGGGCCCCGTTCCACTAACAAAAACCAGGTTTTTCCTAAAACCAAGATAGGTCATTCTCTCATAATACATCACATAAAATACCGTGAAAAGACCAATTTACTTTAAAAACTGGCTTAGTGGAACACTCACTGTTTGTCTTTTAATTAAGAGTCCAATTTAAAATAAGGCCCAAGTGAAAGGGCCCAAATATGATAAATTTTTTGTTGTTGTAGCTAGATTGTTGATAGCTTCTGTAGTTCTGTCTGTTGTGTTGCTTTCATAGCTGCTGTAGGTTGCTAGTTTTGGTTTTTTTTTTTTTTTTTTGTCTTTTCAGGAAGATTTGTGTTTGTATACTTGTTTGGAGCGTTTTATTTTTAGTACTAGTAAATAGTTAATTAAAAAAATGTGTAATTGACCCCCATTTTTTGGAAAATCACTTGAGGAAAAAGTTTGTGTATGTAGGTTTTCAAAATCGTTCAATACATGCAAGCCCCACAAAATAATAGAGATTCACGTGCATGATTAATGATTCTGAATGTATCTGTATCTGTATCAAGATTTATCTGAATCTGTTCTCAAGTATTGTAACTAGAAATGTTAATGTAGTTGTAAAAAGGATTAAATGCGTAACCTGTATTGTTGGGAAACAACCCCAGACATTGTTGCAACCTCTTCAAGCACCGCTCTCCATCGTTTCAGTTCCTCAACGCTCACTTTCTCTTCCTTAATCTCGAAATTGAGTTTTTTGGCTTGCTCTTTAATTTGTTCTGGTTCTATTCGACCAGAAATAAAGTGATTATAAGTAGTTCTATTCGACCTCCAATTGGATGATGCTTTTATTATTGAAAATTTGACTGTTGAATTAGTTTATGATTCCTAAACAATTAACTAAACACTTTGATTTGATGAATGTGACGTAGATGAGGGAGGAGAGAGAGAGAGAGAGAGAGAGAGCACACGATAATACGTCGTGGGAAGTATTTATGTTACAAATAGTTGTTTCCTTAAAGTTCGACTAAAGTGATTAAATAGTTCTATTCGACCTCCAAATTGGATAATGTTTTTAATATTGAAATTCGACGTGGGAACTAGTTTTTGATTACTATTAAACAATCAACTGAACACTTTGATTTGATGAATGTGATGTAGATGAGGATAAGGAATACTTGTAGTGATTCGTAATGATTTACTTGGTCAATATGCATAACTGACGGGATCAATAGAATTAATGAAAGTTGACAGGTGATTTAATTAAACACTAACCAATATTTGTATATATATAGTTTTACGAAAAAATTGCTCGGATAAAGTCTTTTTCGGTCTTTTTTTGTTGTTGATTTCCGTGAGGACCATTAAAAACATGTTTTAAACATATGGGTAAATTTCACCTACCTCCCCTGAGGTTTCTGACAATTACAGGGACCTCCCCTAAGGTTTCTGAAATTCCCACTGACTTCCCCTACTTTTGAAAATAAATGTCACATACCTCCCCTCCGTTAATTTCCGTTAGAAAAGCTAACGGAAAACGCCGATGTCAACGCCACCTCACTCTCCTCTTTTTATTTTAAATCTTAAAATGTTTATAACTTTTGTTTTATATATTCACTTTTTATGAAATTTATATATTTAAAATCTACTCGAAAAGATCTATAAAATGAGATCCATATTCAATGTGAAATTATGAAAAAATAAAATCTTAATTTTCAATGTGAATTATCATGCTACATAATTTAAATTTTTCAATGTTTAACTCAAAACTTTAAACCTCAAAATTCTTACAACTTTTTTTGTAAGGTTCTGAGCTCGACTCTTATGGAGAGGATGTCAACCCTTGTAGTTTACTAACATCTAACAGCTAACTCTATTAATGAATATCGAATGGCAAAAAAAAAAAAGACAATATAATTAAAATTTGCATTGAAAATTTAAAATTTTATTGGGACAAAGTCACCATTAAATAAAAAAATGGACTTACAAATTTACCATGTTCATTTAATTAAGAATATATTTGGAAAAAACAAAATTGTTATACAAGAAGATTTTATGATGTTTCGTACTCCCTCTGTTCCAAATTGTTTGCCCCCCTTTTGGGAGTGCGTGCATTTTACACTAAAAAAATAACGTGTCTATGAGAACTTTTTTTGAAAAAGAATTACACCGATTTTTTCTTCTCAATAAGATCTTTAAATTGGTATAAAGTTTGTTGAAAAAAATTAATGCTTGTACATTATTTTTTGCGTGTATAATGCATGCATTCCCAAAAGGGGCAAACAATTTGGAACGGAGATATTACAATTTTTGCGTAAAATTTTGACTTACACATTGAAAATAATTTAAATTATGCAACATTATAATTAAAATTCACATTGAAAAAACAAGATTTTATTTTTTCATAATTTCACATTGAATATGGATCTCATTTTATAGATCTTTTCGAGTAGATTTTAAATATATAAATTTCATAAAAAGTGAATATATAAAACAAAAGTTATAAACATTTTAAGATTTAAAATAAAAAGAGGAGAGTGAGGTGGCGCTGACATCAGTGTTTTCCGTTGGCTTTTCTGACGGAAGTTAACGGATGGGAGGTATGTGACATTTATTTTCAAAAGTAGGGGAGGTCAGTGGAATTCCAGAAACCTTAGGGGATGTCCCTGTAATTGTCAGAAACCTCAGGGGAGGTAGGTGAAATTTACCCTAAACATATTGAGGGTTTGGATCATTAAAATATGGCCGGGAATTAAAAGGTTCGTATTTTAACAAAATGAGAGACCCCTCATAGGAACCGGACTGTGTAGTGTGTAACATATATATTTACAGCATCCTCGCATCACACCCACTAAATTTTGAGCTAAAATTAACCTTAAAAGGAAACTTTTGGTATTTTACCTAGTCACTTTTTACCCCTTATTGCAACAAACTCAACATTTTAGCTCTCTCCCTTATTAAAGCGAATGCGTAGCACTAAAATCATCAACCAGATAAAAAGGAATTTTTGCGATCCTTTTCAAATTATACTCCTAGGTACAGTACTTTTTTTTGTATTTGCCCATATATTGCCAAACTGATAGGTGTCGAAAAGCACCCATTAATCCTTCCAATGCATGCCTTGTTGGTTCGGTCACGTAGTTATTTGATTCGGTTTAGTTGGTTATTGGTATTTCAGGGCTTGGAGGATCAAGGATATGAAAATATACATTTTGGAGCAAGTTAGGAGCTTTGATGCACAAAGGGATGTGAAAGAGGAGCCGAAAATCCAAGTTGCAGCATTCTTGGTCCAGACCATCACTTCCAGGGTCCGGACCAACCTCCAGAAGCACAACGCAAGCTTGCAGCAACCTTGGTTCGGACCACCAATACCTTAGTCCGGACCAACGATCCTAGCACATGCAAATAGCTCTCAAGATGCTTGGTCCGGACCTACGGGCACGGGAATCAGCGTGCGTTTTTATGTAAATTTTAGGTCCTGAAGTATAAATAGAACTTGAAAACATTAGTTTAAGGTTCCAAACTATTTTGAGAGGCAACAGAGAGAAAACAAGGGTTTTTCATGTTCTTCGCGTGTTCTTCACATCAAAGCATGTCGATCATCTCCATATCCGGCTAAACCCCTTTTCTAGGGGGAGGATGAAGCTCTACACCAAGTAACCTAGTTTTTTTTTGTATAGATTAGGGTTTATATTCGAATCAGATTATATGTTCAGAACCCGATTTTATGGATATCAATAGAATCGTTTTACTTCTTTCAATTCACTGAGTATTTGTACACCGGTTTTCAAATACCGTTCATATAATTGTTTTCATGGATGTGGTTGGAGTTCTGAAATGGATTATGCTCGTGAGACGGATCGTGCCGCGAAGTTGTTTATGTCAGTTGGAGTACACCTTTTTCTCAAAAACTATTCTCACCCTCTCTCTCTCTCTCTTCTGTTCCACGCACGACAAAAGTGAAAAAAGGTGATAAGGTGAGTGAACAGTGCATTAACAAATTTGTGGCATTATTGTAGCAAGCTACAAGTTTTACAAATTTGCAAAACATTTGTTAAGCCTGATTTTTTCATGTTTTCAAGTGTTTCCTCTCCACATTTAACTTGAAAGTGGGTTTGTTAACCTTGATAAAGATGCCCTTATTTGACATTATATACACATAATCATAACTGACTAACTCTCTCGGAGTGTAAGATCTTGAGTTGTGTTCCTATGAACTAATTGACCCTCATAATAATTGAACAAATACTAACATATTGTATGATAAAAATGTCAACTGAATGGTTGTAAGCAAGACAATATTGTGAATCATTTCAAAAAAATTGCTTATTTGTATTGTATAAAAGGATCCGATCCTCTTTCGTCCATGTTTTTTATTGAAGGAAACAATCCAAATATGAATTATACATTGGGATAATTAATAGTTTGGATTCGATCAGAAACTCAAGAAGAGTCAACACTTGTTTGGAAGAGTTCCCGTCTAAAATTGGACAGGAGAGGTGATCCAATTTTTTTTTTTCTTTTCATACTTCGGAAAATGAGAGGATCCAATTGTATGGACATGAAACTACTCCTACAAACTATTTTCAAAAAGGAAAATACTACAAACAACCCAGTGAGTTTTTGTTAAGATTCAAAAGGTACACTGGAATATGTGAAAATTACATAATAATGAATGAAAGTTTATTGGAAAGTGCACAAAAATTATTGGAAAGTGTATCTGTGTATGTATATTCTGTCATTTTCTTTACTTATTGAAAATTCAGTGGGCTGTCAATAGCACTATTGAATGACACTGCCCAAAAAAAGAAAAAAGAAAGAAAAAAACCAACAAAAAGCTACGCACTGTAGTTGGGTGCTATAAATTATACAGTAGTACGGTGGAACTAAAACCCTACTGTTTCGCTCGCTCATTCCCATTTGAGATTTGGGAATTCTTCCTTTTCCCTCCACTCTCTCACTCTACTTCACTCTCTCTCCCCTTCGACATTGTTACTTTGCGGTGGTTTTTAAGCGAAAAACGGTCCTTTTTCTCTTTTCTGGGTCTGGATTTTTCCGAAGCGTCAGAGAAACAAACGGGTACATTCAGATTTCCTTCGAAATGCTTGAGTTTGGGTTTTAGGGTTTCGTTTTTTTTTTTCCTGATAATACACAATGTACAGTCACCGATCTTCATGTTAGTGTCAAAAGTTTGAATCTTTATGGTAGTTATGGGTTTTATCTAGTAAATGTTTGGTTATCTTAGTTATTGATGGTTTACAGTTACGTATACCCCTTTTGGTTTTGGATCTTGTGCAAGTTTCGAATAGGAATATGCTTTATGTTTGTGTTGGTATTTTGGTTTCCTTTTCTGCTTATTTGTTTTTGATGACTTTTTTGTTTTTGTCTCAATTACTATATTGTCCAGATTATGACTAATTTGGAAAAATTGAATTTGACGGATTTTAAAAAAATGATATCACATTTGGCATATTTAATACTAGTTTTTGCTGCTGTAGATATACTAGATATCAAATTGTGGATTTAACAACTTGAAGAATGAAGAGTGGGATGGAGTGATCCCCTGCCACATCTTTGTCACTTGTTCTTTGGGCCTTTTTGGCATTGCAACTTCACAATCACCGGAGGTGGTTGCCAAGATGACAAGTGGCGTGAGGGTGAAACTCCCCCCAAGCACAATGTTGCGAGTTCGAATCTCGCTTGCGGTTAGTAGTCCTCGTGAACTAGATGGTGTGTATTGGGCACCATCTGTCCAATTTGCACCTTAGTGGGGCTGTGGTGAAGGACTACCATTCTTATGGGTAGGGGTTACTCCAAAAGGACGCCCCAATGAGCCTGGCTCCTTCAATGGGTGGTACTGGCTGAACATGTTAGGGTGGTTGGGGGCCCCTCTTCCCTGAGGGGGGTTGCAACTTGCAACTTGCAACTCTGGTCTCCCCCTTTCAACCTTTTTACTTTTCAGTGATACAGACGTGACTACCTGTTGTTTAAACCATCACGTAACAATCTTCTCGATTGCTCAGTGTGACTGTGACCAACAAATCTCACTCATAAGAGTCGTAACTCGTAACTAGTTCGACCGTTGAGCTTACTGTTTTTAAGTTGTTTTACTAGTAGAGCTTTCTTGGTGCTAATTTCTTTTCCCTTTTCCTCCAGCTTCTTGGTAATTGTTTTTATAAACACATTAATGGTGGACTATTTTTTTTCACCTTTCAATTTTTATCATGTGGCCAGCGTTAGGAGAACATTTATTTTTCAGTCCACTAACCAATTTTCTAGATGCATATTTGCGTTACTTAGATGTTCAGCAGCAAGTACTCTGAACCTGTTCCAAAGTTAGTGAGACTTTGCCTGCAAGTGCAATGAGAACCTTATTAAAAATGTTATTCTTACAAAAAACATGTGTTACACCTTATGCTCTCCATCAATGACGGTTTTCAGTAGTTTTAATCCAAAAGGAAAGAAAAAATTCCATGTTTCAACCACATTTTCTACTTCGTTCTCATATCTAATACCCCTTAAGATATGGGTAATAACTTTTACTTAGCTCAGCTTTACTAATCTTTGCAGATAGCAGCAATAAGTATGATGTTCTTAGTTGGCCATCATAGTATGGATTTAACTACCTGATGCTTGTCGCTGGCAGAATCATTACACTTATTTGGATAATGAAGACGAAAAAATCAATGTCTATTTTCATTTGTCTATGATTAAGCTCCTACAATGTGCTTTAGGCACCTTAGAGGGGTTGCTGAATTTGATTGCACGAGAATTACAGGCTTTAAGTCATTCACTGACGATGCGACTGAGATCTGAATTTAATAGGATCTTGTGAATTTTACAGTTTTCTCTTTTTGGTATTTTCGTGTGTTTTGCATATTTAATGTCACACTAATTGAGAATCTTTACATTAAATGTAGTCTTCATTCCAAGTTCTTGTTAGTTGTTAGGATGGATGCCTCAACACCAAATTCAGAACGCCGTCCGTTTTCAATCAAATTGTGGCCCCCAAGCCAGAACACAAGGTCAATGCTTGTGGAACGAATCACCAACAATCTTTCCACTCAATCCCTTTTCACTCAGAAATATGGTGGCCTGAGCAAAGAAGAGGCTGGAGAGAATGCCAAAGAAATTGAAGATGCAGCTTTTGCCTCTGCCAATGAACACTATGAGAAGGAGCCTGATGGTGATGGAAGTTCTGCAGTGCAGCTTTATGCCAAGGAATGCAGTAACCGCATTTTGGGAGTTCTCAAAAGGGGCCCCAGAACCATAGAGGACGGAGATTTAGTAAAAGCTGGTAAAATTCCAGGTCCCCATGAAACCTTTTTTGATATATCCAAGGGCCAGCGGGCCTTCATTGAAGCAGAGGAGGCTCAGGAACTTTTAAGCCCATTAAAGGAGCCAGGAAACTCTTACACCAAGATATGCTTCAGCAATAGAAGCTTTGGTCTGGATGCAGCCCGTATAGCAGAGCCCATCTTGCTATCTCTCAAGGGTCAACTGCAGGAAGTTGACCTGTCAGATTTTATCGCAGGAAGACCGGAGGAAGAAGCTCTTAACGTCATGAATATCTTCTCAGCAGCTTTGGAAGGTTCCATTTTAAGGTCTCTGAATCTTTCAAACAATGCCTTGGGCGAAAAGGGCATTAGGGCATTTGGGAAACTCCTAAAATCGCAGAGTAGCTTGGAGGAATTATACTTAATGAATGATGGCATTTCAGAGGAAGCTGCACTGGCTGTTTGTGAACTAATCCCATCCACAGAGAAGCTTAGGGTCCTACAATTTCATAATAACATGACTGGAGATGAAGGGGCTGTTGCTATTTCTGAAATCGTGAAGCGCTCACCCTTTTTAGAGGATTTCCGATGCTCCTCCACAAGGGTAGACTCTGTAGGGGGAATTGCCTTGTCTGAAGCACTTGGGAAATGTGCCCATTTAATGAAGCTTGATCTGAGGGACAATATGTTTGGCTTAGAAGCCGGAGTGGTCCTGAGTAAAGCTCTTTTAAACCATGCCAATCTTACTGAGGTTTACCTGAGCTATTTGAATTTAGAAGATGAGGCGGCAATTGCTATAGCCAATGCTCTAAAGGAATCGGCCCCGAGTCTTGAAGTCTTGGAAATGGCTGGAAATGATATAACAGCCGAAGCTGCTCCTACTATAGCCGCATTTATAGCCACAAAGAAGTCCCTCAACAAACTGAATTTGGCAGAAAATGAACTCAAGGATGAAGGAGCTATTCAAATCGGCAAGGCTTTGGAAGATAGCCAAGGCCAATTGAAGGAAGTTGATATGAGTAACAACTTAATAAGGAGGGCCGGGGCTAGGGTTTTGGCTCACGCTGTGGTGGAAATGCCTGAGTTTAAGTTACTGAACTTAAATGGAAATTTCATTTCTGAAGAAGGAATTGACGAATTGGAGGATATTTTTAAGGCTTCTCCAGATTTGCTTGGGCCCTTGGACGACAATGACCCGGAGGGAGTAGATGATGGTGAGGACGACAACGAGGAGAAGAATTCTGGAGACGAGGATGAGGACGAGCTGGGATCAAAACTGAAGAAACTTGATGTTAACTCTGATGAGGATTAGATGTTTCTGTCATGGCAGGTATCCTTTTAAGTTCCAGTATCACTACTTACCTTTACGAATCTGAATTCGTTCTTTTTTCTCCTTAGATCATTTTGGATTGACTGCTTTGTTCAATCTTATTATGCTTGAGCAGGATGGGTTTCATTACCTCCAGCAGAATCCATGTTGCAGTTGTTCTATCAGTAGGGTTAGGCGGTTCGATGGCATCATTTTTCCTCGCCATCTGTGTTGCATTTTATGATTTCATGTTGTCTATTTAAATTTAGTACCCAGATATGCTTTTGTTTAAGGATATATTGACAGTTTGGAAATCTCTCTCTCATGCATGTTCCATTTTAATATCCCCAAAGTTATGATCTGCCTCAAAGCTATTAATTGGAGGTTGCCTATTATGACTACACTAGAGTAGAAAAATACTGCTGCCAGTTTAGTGACCAACTTTGCTCCATCATAGAGGTCGATTATCATGTAGTGGTATAAAGGGTGGCCTGGTCATCTAGGCATGAAAGTTAGGATTTGCTTATTTCTAGGTCTCAAGTTTAAAAACAATGTTGTGCGGCATCTGGGCCATTCATCTCTGCAATCGATGATTCAGATTGCCAAGATGGACGGCTCGGATTGGGGTGGGACGGCAAAGTTCCCCATTCCCAGCTCTAATGGGATCAATTCTTACAAAGTTTTGCTGCAGATTTAATTGGTTCCGCTAATCGATGGCGGATCCCATCCAAATTTGTATCAATCAAGCAATTTAAGACTCAATTTATCACGTCAATAACAGTCTCGCGTAGGATCAGGGACTCCGACTAAAACCAACCACGAAGTAGGAATTTTTTCACCTACCAAATGTTAGGAGAGCACTCAAAGTCCGACTAATCCAAACAATCAATGCCCTCATTACCAGGGGCTCAATCAAAGCCGGAATAAAGTCCGTATGAACTACACATCACAAGAATTGATAGTATGCAAGTGAGAAGAAAAGAGAAGAAAGGGGATTGATCTCCCTTGTTAGTGAGAAAAGAAAAGAAAAGCAAGGGGAGTGGTTTCTCACCCTCTCATCCAAACAACCCTGAGAAATCAAACTCTCACCCATTCTGGTGACCGAGTGATCTCCGGTGACTCTCCGGCGACCAAATCATATTACTTCCTTCAGAAACACTGAAAAGACATGGGGAAGAATATAACGTAACATAATTGAGAAACCAAACCCAACGTCACCGGCGACCAAATCAAAGCTTCGAAACTTTAGTTTTGATCACAGTTCTAGCTTTACCTTGACGAGACGATTCGGGCAAGTTTGGCTTAAAAAGTTTTTGCTATTTGTGGCTTTTTTGTGCTTAAAAAAGCCCAGAAAAGATGGAAGGTTTGGCTTAAAAAGTCTCCAAAAGAAAAGCCATTTTTAGGCCAAACTAGCAAACTTTTGGGAACTTTTTAGGCCAAAAAAGTAACTAAAATTCATAAGAAAAAGGAAAAGCCATTTTTAGGCCAAACTAGCAAACTTTTTGCTTGTGGCTTTTTCTCTCAAATAAGCAAAAAGTTAGAAGTAGCATGAACTACTTTAGCCAAACCTAGCCGAAGACAACCGTGCAAGTACGACGACAATCCGATAAGTGGGTGGACCGTACATGTTGCCGGAAGTCAATGACGATCTGTTTCTTACGGAATCTCACCACTTTTGGCGAGAAAGGAAACTGGGTGTTGGAGGGGTTCTGCTCTCTCACCCTCTCTCGCCTCTAGACCATCCAAACATGCGACAAATTTTGTTTCCTCTCCAATCTCCTTTCTTCTCTCTCAGAATCGCACCATCCAAAGAGGGTGTTAAAGCCCATCATCGTCGGGACACTCTCTAGTTACTGCCCCATTTTTTTCCTTTTATGAAGCCCTTTCGGGATACGTGCTATCGTTTGCACAGTTGCACTCACTGCAGAAGGTATCTGCTTTCAATTTGCGAATGTAGAAGCGTTCAACCTAATTTTTTTGGATAAACCATAAATCCAAGACAAATTATAGTGCATCCATTTATCCATTCGATGTACGGGATAAGTAATTATACATGTTTTTGGCTGGTGTTCTACACAACAATTTCTGGACTACCAGAATAAACGTAGATGGCTACACCATTTCAATAGTCACACTGTGTAGGCTACTGATGAATGTTCCTTGGACAACACTACAAGCTACTAATTTTACAAAATGAAGGCTTGAAAGGGGATGAGATAACCAAATCCCTTAAGATATGGTGGTTTTTCACCAGCCATTTCAATCAAATCTATCCACTTGTAATACCACAATTCAGCAAATTAACCTTGATCTCTTCCTTTTGTGAACCTTCCACGTCAACACGTTATGTTCCCCGTCTTCTGTTTTTTGGGGAAATTCCACCTCGAATTTCGATCTCCTTGCATTCAAACTAAGGGTATCTTCAGTTGTTCCCTCACTCGCCATTGACCGATTCTCATACTTCAGATTCTCAATCTTCACTACCCTTACTTTCTTCTTCCCCACTTCACTGTTACTCGCGATATCATTTCCGGTGGCATCAACAAGAATCTCCCTCTTCTTTTCTCTAAAAGAACTCCTCGTCATGTCTACTCCATTTTCCGCATTCTTCATCCACTGTATATCACTAATTGTATCCATGTAGACCACCTCTTTCCTTTTTCGCTTTCCACTCAGATTTCTACTCTCGTATTCGAACCCTTTTCCCTTAGTTTCCTTATTATCTGGTGGAGCGTATGCCCAGTCTGGTACCTCGTGATCTTCCATTAGACGGGATCTGTAATTCTCCTTGCGCCTTCTCTCCTCATCCATTTTCTCAAATAGCCAGAACTCCTCATCCGAACGTGCAGCGAGACGGTTGATTTCTCTTTCGCTTGGTACATCTGTCCCAAGTGAGCTGGTTCCTCTACGCATGATCTCCTTCAACATATCTCTCCTGTCCTGAGCTGCATAAACAAAAAAAGTTGAACTACCTCAATTGCCTCCTTTTAATCAATTATTACGTAAGAGAGAGGAGGAATGGCTGTAGTGAAATTTTCCCATTTCTGTTATTGCTTTTCTATTTATTTTTCGAAGGGTTGCTTTTGACTTATTGTGTGCGCAGAGGGTGAGTTTGTCTGAGTATGGTTACAAAGTTGAACTACCTCAATTCTTGTCATTTACAGAACAAGTAGATAGAGAGGACAGAGGAATGGCTATAGCTTATAGGGGGCTTTTGCCATGTCTTCTTTCATTTCTTTCACACTCTACTCCTTTTGGCAGGGTAGTTTGCATGCGCTGGCATTTGTTTTTTGTGCGAGAGATTTTACAAAACCACCATGGAATAGATGAAGCAGTTATGCGAAAAGGCAAGCAAAGTGCCTCAAACTGGCAAAGAACTACCGAAGATATACAATCTAGCATTCATAAGACCAACTTTGAATTGTCTAATCGATTGATATCTCTAGGAAAAATATTCAAAAGAAATTAAAATAACAAGAGTGATGAGGTCCATCAAGGGGAAATAGAAAAATAAGATTAAGGAAGCATTCATATTTGGAAATTGCTTAGTTTCGAGCCATGCTCATGTGGGAGCGATTGTAATAACGATCAATTATTATTATTATTATTATTATTATTTTGTCTTAATAGAGTCTTATTTATGTCTAATTTAGGTTAACTATGTTGCTGGTCAGTTTTTCTAGTCGGGGGTATTTTGGTAATTTCACGGTTTGATGGATATGGGCGGTAGGGGTCACCATGGGTTGTCTTGTGGGTCAAGTAATTTTATTTGGTATTTTCCTTGTCTTATTTGGGTTTATATTGATTTTAGAAGTCAAAAGTCTTGTAGTTTCCTTGTTTAAATTAAAGAGCAATGCTAGGGACACTGCATAGAATATTGCATAGAACACTTCATACTCACATGAGGTGTGGGCTCTAAACAACACTTGGGCATGAGATTCACAATTCATACAAGTATGGAGTACCATATACGGTATTTCATGAGGTGTCACTAGCATTCCTAACCTCAATGATAGTAAAGTTGAATAATATGAGAAATTTCAGAGCTTTTGAATCCTCTTTTATGGATTGTGTGATGCAATCAAACCCTAGGTGTGATGCCTAAGGTTTCTAGGAGTGATATTCTTTTTTTTCCTATTCAGTTTTACAGCCCAGAACAGCCGTATTTTTGTTGTGTTTCGCATATTTTGCTAAGCCCTAACCCTTAACATTCCATTCAATACAAAAACCCTAAACTTCCCTCATTGTCCTACATCAAAGATGCAATTAGATGCATACACATCGCATTAGCAGCAAGTTACAGAACTCTTAACGTAGTATGTGCACGTGAATTATTTCTGCTTCATTTTCTGTTTAAATGCCCTTTCTTAACGTAAGAAATTGAACATGACAAAAATATTTCAAGACAAGCGCAAGAATTTCATATACAAGGACAAACCTGTGGAGGTTGTATTGAATAGTCCTGCCTGGATGACCTTAGCATCAATTCCCTTCTTTTGCTTTGCGCGTTCTAAGATTACCTCTTCAACCGATCCAACACTAACCAAAACAAAAACCCTAACTTCCTTCTTCTGCCCAATTCGGTGGGCCCTGTCCTCCGCCTGTTGGTCCATTTGAGGGTTCCAATCACTGTCAAATATTATGACTGTATCTGCCGTTTGTAAGTTCAGACCAAGACCCCCAGCACGAGTGCTCAGAAGAAACATGAAGAAAGGAGAATCCGGAGCGTTGAATTGCTTTAATAAAGTACCTCTTTCCTCCGTTTTCGTTGATCCATCAAGTCTAAGGTATTTAAAATTATGAAGCTGCAAATAAATTTCAAGAATGTCCATGAGGCGGGTCATCTGTGAGAAAAGGAGAACTCTGTGGCCTGCTCTGTGAAGTTTGGGGAGTAACCGATCAAGTAGCTCAAATTTCCCTGATGCTCTTACAATCTCCTCCTTGCGCCAGACATTATATTCTCCCACAAATAGATACGGGTGATTACAACACTTCCTGAGCTGCATAGTGAGGTTTTGTAGACTCTTGGATTTCCCAGATCCTGCAAATTGACGTAAAAAGTTAGGGGAACATCCCCATCTCAGAAATTATTCATCATAAAGCTGATGATAAAGAAGGTAACATAATTGAGCATAAATACAGCATGCAACAGAAAAAGAAAAGAAATATGGATTCATCAAATCATTGGATAAGGCATAAGGATTGAGTAAAAATTACCTAGCTTTCCCACCAACACTAGTAAGGTGCAGGCTACAGATGGGGAAATAAAGGAATGGCTATTGAGTGTCCGGGTTGACTGATGTTTCCTCAAAAGATTCTAAACTTCTATGGATATGTTAAAGCTTTGAATTTGCAGAAGTTTCAAAATCAAGCAATTCAAAATCAGTGATTACTAATTATAAAGCATGAAAAATAAAAAAGAGCAACTGGATACTGCATTGGCAAGAAGATAGAGGCACAAAGCAACACATTCCTGCAAGAAATAAAGTCAAGTTCGATTCCTTGACTAGCCCATGAAAAGCTAAATTGGACAAGTCAAACAATGGCCTTTATACATCCCTAGAAAGTTCAAGATTGAGCCCACAACTTGACTAAAGATATCTAAGGCAGGATTTCATGATCACCATAGATAAGCACGTCCTACAATAAGCCTCTACGAAAAGACACAAGAACGTAGTCTGAGGATAGCATCAACTTACTACTATCCAGTCCAACCCTCCCCACGTCAGTGACTTGCTGATAGTATACTTTCTGCCATGCTGACATATCACATTTAAGTATGACCTGTGTTTTCCCAGGAAGGTACTTCTCCACCTCATCTTTCTTCCTCCTCAATATGAATGGCCTTATAACCTGGCAAGAACAAAAATCCAATTAAAGGAGAAGATTCAAAAGACGAATTTGTGAAGATATTGGAAGGCGGAAGCCATCACTTACATGGTGCAGACGGCGAATGATCAATAGTTCTTCTTCATCTGTCAGAGAAACATCGCACCTATCTGCAAAGGGTGCATTAAACCACTCCTCGAAATTCTCAACAGAGTTGAAAATGTTTGGAAGGAGAAAATTGAGAAGGGACCATAACTCCTGTAAACTATTCTGTATGGGAGTACCGGTTAACAGCAGTCTCCGTCGAATCCGGTAGCTGCATGCAGTAGAATAATAAGAATATAGAGTGAAATAGAAGAAAAAGGCATCTAGTTTCCTTCTATTTCTTTGGGTAGTTTGGGTGAGGAACAAAATTCACATCAAACTAAAAGTCTACTAATATCACAAGAAAATAAAAAAATTGATTTAACACAAGTACACCAGCTTTACCCAAATGTTTGACACTTGTTTGCAATTCATTCACCGCCCTGTTTCTTTTGGGCATCATTGTTCTATATTTGTAATACCAAGATGAAGCAGAGGTCAACAGGAAATTATCGACCTAAAGAAGGTCTGGTGGGATATGAAAGTGCGAGGTATTTTTTGGATTCATGTTGTGATGAAGGCCCATTGACTCAGCTATCAAACAGCCAATACAAAAGGCTCAGTGTTTCGCTAGATCTCTTCTAAGTTGCTGGTAGGCGATAGCAAATATATGACTTGTAGCTGAGCCAATCAAGCAGAGCTAGGAGAAACCCCCTGATTTACCTCAGGAACTCTATTGTGAACCAGCTAACTTTTGAGGGAGGTGTCCTCCCATAAGTGTCTGCCAAGGTCATGTAATTAACAAAGGAAAAAGCTATTCGCTAGAATACCGCCTGGTTGCTCATAACAGTTTGGACGAAGTAATTTGGCAAAACAAAAATTCTGAGTCCTCTGGGGAATAAAATAAGTTAAGTAGACTATCAGAACAAACAAAATAGAACAATTGCAGCATACCCTGAAACAAGAGTCCTTGCTAGAGCACATTCATGATTTTTTAACCTATGCCCTTCGTCAACAATCATATACTGCCAGTGAATTTTCTTCAGAAATGATTTGTCCCTCATAATAAGATCATAGTGGGTGATCAGCACGTTGAATTTTCCCTCCCCTGAAAACTCTTCCCTCATTGCCTTTCTTTCATCTAGACGCCCATCGTATAGAATAGCCACAATACTGTCAGTTAGAAAATTCATGCATTAAATAAGAATGAGCATCCAGTGGGGTGCACTAATACAAGTAAGGACACAAGCACTTGTTGTTCAGATAGAGGAAAGGTAAGAAATTTGAGCATACCTAGGAGCCCAGGATGAAAATTCATTAACCCAATTCGGAAGCACAGCCTTAGGGGCCACAATCAAGTGGGGTCCAGTGACGCCTTTGTTTTCTATAAGATAAGCAATCAAGGAAATGGCTTGGATTGTTTTGCCTAACCCCATCTCATCCGCTAAAATTCCATTCAGATTGTTATTGAACAAAGACAGCATCCACTGAAGCCCTTCTAATTGGTAGGGCCTTAGTTCTCCACCTTGAAGCGTGGATGGTTGCTCAGTTACCTGTAAGAGTTCGAGATCTGTTTAAAATCTACATTTCATTTTAACTATATTGTTCTAAGAACAACCAATTAAAGAGTTGCAAACTTTACTGCGTTTCTGTCACAACGTCAAATAAAGCAATGCGTACGATTGAAACTGCAATCAGTTGTCGAGACAGGACCTCCTGTGCTTAAATTTCAGAAAACACGTGCAGCTGTAGACAATAAGTTGTGCACATGTTGGGTCGACATGGTCCAAGGTTAACAACTTAAAAGCACATCATCACATTACTTTGTGAAGCAAACTAGTTATCAGATAAGGCCAACAATGAATCTAATACATCGTTGTGACGTCAAGAAATTTGTTCAAACAAAGTCAACCTGTTTGAACCAACAAATTAGGCCATAATCAATCAGACATTCAGATCATACAATCTAAACAACTATAATTTCAAATGCAAAACAAAAACCAACAGCATCCACAAATGTCACTAGGCAGGTATTCAGGTAATTAAGACTTGACTATTTACCTTTTCCTCAATTGAGTGAATAACTGAATTATACTGCCGCTGGCCTTCAAGTAGATCCCCCGTCTTGACGTGTTGACCAGATTCACTATGAATTATGTCAGCATCATCCTCAGGAAGTGAATCCCCAGGGGTTTCACTATTTGAGGCGGGAAACTCAGGCAAGTCAGCATCAGAGTCTTTCAATGGTTCAATGCCATCATGTTCAGCATCTTTTTGACGTTGAACAGCAGCTCCCAAACGAACTAGGAGCTCATTGGTTTTTCCAAGAAGCATTGTTAACCTTTCATTCTTGCTCTCCTCCACCATTCTCATGTAAGCTTCTTGATCGTCAGATTTAAGAGCTTGGAACCTCAATTTCTCTGCCCGCGTAGCACGCTGCCTTTGTCTTCCATGCCAAGCCTGGTAACGAAAATATATTCTAGCCACATAAGCTATTAAAAAAAATGTACTATACCCCCCTTCCCGAGTGCATTGGTATGCATGTACAAGACGGTGGTCGATCTAGTGACCAGTCTAACCTGCAGAAGATTTATTATGATGCGTTCTACACATTCAAACACAAAAATTCTTCTATACTTGCGTCAGTATCACAAGATATGAACTAAACTAGTTTCTTTGGGTAGCATGATACTTTTTAACTTTTCCATATTGTCTATGCAGGTATGCAATATGTACATGCAGCTAGGCTTGAAACACAAGACTACTCAAAAACAACATGGGAAATTCAACTCTTCTTTTTCCTTGAAGAGAACTTAAGAAGCACTTAACAGGATGTAGAAGGTTCAGGAAAACCGGAAAACATAAAAAAAATAACAAACTCAAGGAAAAACGTATTAAAAATGAAAGGAGGGCAAAGGTTCTATGAAGCCCCTCCCTCTCAAAATCACGAAATTGGTCCCATCCGTCACAATGCCCATATTGTATTACCATGCAGGTCCTCCCTCAATCTCCCATGTTTTTTTTCCAATTCTTCCAGAGTGGTCATGCACGATTTTAACTAATATAATACAAGAAAAAAACGTGCCTGAACACCGTCATTCCTCTGTTTCCGTCGTTTTTGAGCAGCTTGTATTTGCAATTGGAGTTCACGAGTAGCGTCAAGTAATTCTGCAAAGAATTTCCTTTTCCTAGTTTCCACGAGATTCTTTTCCTGCTCCTGTAACCTTGACAGCCTCTGGAAGGTGTTTCACCACATCAGCAGAGCACTTGAAAGTTAAAAGCATCGTATGTGTGCAGTAAAAAACATGGATGTGATCTACAAATAAAAAAAGTTAAAAAGCAAAGAAAATCTGTATGGCACTCCTGAGATTTATAGCATCTGCAGGCAATAAGTTTCGTAATCTCAAGATTCATCTTGTCAGTAAAGCAAAATCCCATAACCAATAAATATAAACTGCAAATGACCTTGACATCGCGTTTCTTCTTTAGATTATCATCAGCTGCCAGGTCAAAAGCATCTCCGACACCATATAGAGGACGATGCAATCGCATCATCCCCCAATCAAACAACTGCTTCTCAGGATATGCACAATGCACGCGAAGCCAGTACTCTGAACTCACATCAGACCGAACCTTGCTCTGCAACTCTGAAAGCTGACAGGACAAAGGAGATCATAAACAAAACCATGTAGTCCGCTGGTAACATAAGTAAAAGAATACAAAAGCGAGGTAAATGCTAGCCTCCATGAACAAAAGATACACATGGGGTATTAGGATGTGAGTTAGTAACCGTCAGTGGAATTACACCGACTACGTCCACACCTATTTAAGATCTATCTGATTATCTTTCATATGCCCTTTTTAAGTATTTGTGACAAATAAATTTTGAAATGAAAAGGCCAGATCCTGGCATTGGTTAGGAAAGGATTCCACGGGGAACTTAAGCATGGAGTAGAGGTTTTCTAGGATTTGGGGGAAGGAAATGGTTTATGTATCTGAGCATGAATATTAACTTACGCAGCTAAACAGGATTGCTGGAAAGAATTATTCTGATGTTACAAAGGATCTGATAGGACTATCGTGTATTTGGTGCATGTCCAAGCATTAGACTTTCCTAAATTGAAGCATTAGGAGATTTTGATGTATCCAGATTCCAAAAGTTAGGTATGGGTACAGGGACATATCCAGAATATACTTGTTAATATACTGAGACTCTGGCATAATATATTTGAAATCGAAAGGGATTAAGAGAAAAAATGAAATTTCAATTCTCATCCATCAGAAATATTACAAGGGTTTCCTCTCTAACTAGTGCGAGTTTCTTTTTCTTCAAGTACCATGTATCTTAGGTAATACAAAGTGTCTAAAATGGGCAAGGGTGTTGGAGACAAATCTCATACCCACACCCAAGCGTCGAGTGCCCAATACGGATGCTTACAGAAATTAAGAAGAGTCTACGTTGCATAGTTAACCAATGGAACCAAGATTCTATCTCCCATTATGCCAGAATATTCCTCTTAAAACTTTATGTCTGATAAATAAAAACTTCACAGGCAAGAAGCAGTATTTGTTAAAACCATAAACAAACTCAAATCTACCTTTAGTCCATAGAGTTCATGCAAGCACTTCGACTGCAGGTCCTCACCTCTGCTTGAAGGCAATTCTGGTTCAAAATTAAGTCCAAAGAACGTCTCAAAGAAAAATACATACAAGTACCAGAGTGTCTGACAAATAAATTCCATATAAAGTACACCAATGGTCTTAAAGGTGAAAAGGGAAAAATAAAGAAAAAAGCAAAGGCCCTGCAAAATGTCCTCTACAGAAAATAGTAACCTTCAAGTTCAGCCAAACGATGATGGATGTGGCTCTGCAAACGCTTATCTCTTGATTCTGTCAATCCAGAACCTGACATGCAATTTGGTCGTTGTTCCACTATCGCATCCTCAAGGTCCATTATCAAATCTCCTCTTTTAGAAATCCCAATACCATTCTGCATAGAAATATTTAACCATAATTCCAGAAGCTAAGTCATTTAAATGTATTAGTTACTTCTCTCTTTCTTCAAAATTTCATTCATAAATTTTTTCTCTTCTTTTCCTTTTCTTTCCACAAGTTCCAAACAGACCCTTCAAATTAAACAACGTAAGCTATTTACTTTTTCCCCTTTCCTTTCCTTTCTGCTGGAACACGAGGGAAAGGAAGGGAAAGGTCAAAAAAATCCCATCCACTGTTTGATTCGAGAGGAAAGAGATGGGAAAAAAAAAAAGGCAAACTAGAGTACTAAGCACAGTAGATTTTACCTCCGTGTTTTCTACCATTTTCTTTCTTAACTAGTTTCTTTGTTTGGTTTTCTTTGCAAAGCCAAACAACAGCAAATTGACAAATTTGTCCGAATTTCTCTCTTAATTAATTTCCCTGCCTTTCCTTTTCCTAAAGATACCTAATTCTAGGCTGCAAACGAGCAAAACAGAGCCAAGCTTTGAAGTGTTCGAGACCAGCTTGCTCAAATCTAGTCTAGGCCACATTCGCGTTGGCCCCCAAAAATGAAGCTCGAGCTCGGCTCGATTAGTATTGAGGTTTTCGAGCTCCGTTCATTGAGCTAAACGAGCAAATGAGCCGATTTATAACTAACTTGGGCTTGACTTGTTTACTAGACGAGCTTAATACTTGAGCTCGATCAACTCAATTACTAACGAGCCGAGTCGAGCCCATAAGAAGCTGAGCCTTGAGCTGCTCGCGAACAGCTCGGTACGTTTAAACAAATTCAACTTCATCTGTTCAACACGTATTTTCCTTTTATCGACAAGTAAATTCGATTTAACAGATGTATCAACAAATCACCAGACAAAAGCCCCAAAATTCAACGAAAATTGAGTTAAAGACTGAAACCTTCTCGCCCAAATCAACATCAGATCCACTGGCCCCTTCGTGGTCATCAACATCATCGTCGTCGCCGTAGATAGAGGAGACGGCGTCGAAGATATCTTGAGAAAGAGGGAGGTTGCGAGAAAGGAGGTTTAGAGCACAAATCAAGGTTTTAGTCTTCTCCAAGTACTCGTCACCGTCGAGTTCAACGCCGCCTAGAGAGCCACCTCCGCCTTGCGGTGGTGTCTCCACCTGAGCCATCGCCATGGCGGGAAACCTCTCTGGTCGTTACAAATTTGGGGCCAAATTATCTCTCTCTCTATCTCTCTCTCTCTCTCTCTCTCTCTCTCCCCCCGTTTGTGTATAGAGGAAAATTTTGGCGAATTATGAATTAAAGATATTTTGGGTTTGTTGGTAGGCCCCATGAGAAGTGGGCTCGTTATTGGGTTTTATGGTTTGAAGAGTATTCTAGAGCTTGGCCCAGGTCGCATTTACGATTACACTGTTTGTGCGGGTTGGGCCTTTCAGTTTGGACAGTGGTTTTGAATCCTCATTGGGATTGGACTAGTTGTCAGTTTTTTTTTTTTTTTTTTTGTATCCAAATTTTTTCTCATTTATTAGTTTCGAGTCAATTTTTTTTTGGATTAGTGGTTCATTTCGAAGAGAGAATCTAAAAAATAAAAAATTATGATCAAAATATTAAAGAAGTTGACCAAAAACAAAAATAATCCAAAACAAACATATTTTTTTAGATTATTTTTGTTTTTATTTACAAAATTTTAATTTGGTTATTAATTTTTATTTTTAGATTTCTCATTAAGATGAAGTAATAATCCACACAAAAAATTGATGCAAAATTAACAAATATGAAAAAAAATAATTAAATAATGACAAAAGAAATATGTCTCAATTACTTAGCCAAAAACCTTTATCTTACTTGCCTTTTGATATTCACCCAAAACAATGAACACGGTCCAAGCACTCCAATTGCACCAACACTGGCTATAGCGTGCAGTGCTTGCTGCACAGGAGCTGATATTGCACCAACGCTAGCTGTAGCGGTGCTGCTGCATAGGAGCTGATCTTTGGAGCGTTTGAACTTGCCTCACTAAAAAATATTCGAGCTCTGCTCGTTTAGTATCAAGGTGTTCAAGCATGATTCACTTACTTAACAAGTCTTTACAAACCAGTCGAATAGTCCCAAACAAGTTGAACGTTTATAAACGAACCGAGTTTCAATGAACTCAAGCTTGACTCGTTACGAGCGTAAAAGTTGAACTAAAGCTCGATCCTGTTTTCTAACAATCCGAGCCATATACATAACAAGCCAAGATACTTGTGAGCAGCTCGGTGAATCGTTTGAAGTTTTAGCTATAAGGCACCGCTCAAGGGAGAGAAAGAGGAAAGAGAGGAGGTTGTCAAATGGAAGAATTGAGTCTCACATATACATATTACTAACTTTACACAATTTTAACACGTAGTGTAGTGGGCCGAAATATAAAAAAGATAAGGGTCAAGGCCAGTCTGATTAGAAGTCCCAATCGTCAAGAAGACTAGACTCGTTTCTTAATTGGGGGGGACAAACAACCGAGCCCAATATTCTGTGCCGAGACTGTGTCAACCGAGCCCAATATGACCGTGCCGAGACGGTGGCAACAAATCCCAATATAACCGTGCTGAGTCAGTACGAATCGACTCGTAGAGAAAGTGAAATGCGTCTTGACCGAGATGAGAATGATCCAGATGAGTCATCCGAGACAGGTAAACTCGAAATGACTCGCACGAGACAAGATTGATCCGGACGAGTCATCCAAGATGGGTAAACCCGAAATGACTCGCCGAGACGAGATTGATCCGGACGAGTCATCCGATAGCGGTAAACCTGAAATGACTCGCGAGATGAGATTGATCCGGACGAGTCATCCAAGCTGGATAAGCCCGAAATGACTCGCGAGGGATACAAAAGACAGTTCAGCCAACATGTCATGGGCGACGTCAGCCAATACGGTTATCATGTGTGATTAGCTCGTGATGAGCCATGTGCACGTAATCGCATCCCACTTACATCATGATGAAAACGGCCAACTGGTGGTGACGGGTGGCATTCAGAGCCTCGTAGCATGTGCAAACAATGACAACCGACTTGGCACATGACGTGATGTGACATCACTCGAGTCGTGCGTCTGAGCCACACTCTAACTTAGAGCCAAGTCAGGAAGCTTGTATAAGAGAAGCGAAAAAAACCCTAAGAGGTACACAATACAATTCACTACTCATTACTTCTTTGGTACTTCTCTCTAAGTCTCTTACTAGACTGTCAGAGTGTCTTCCCTGATCACATTCTAGCCGGGTTTGGCACTAACGTCGGATGCTACTTGTGCAGAGGTATCAAGAGAGTCAGATCTTCCTACTCACGGTGGAAAAGAGTCAATCCAGGACCATTTGGAAGAGGTCACCACACTTAGTATCAAGAAATTAGATCGAGCTCTAATTACGTTTTAAACTCACAAATACTTTACCAATAAAATCGAGGTTAACTTCAATTTTTGTCATATAATTTTTTTTACCACAATTGAAGAGCCAATCTTTGTCATATAATTCAGATATACTTGAAATCTTTGTCATATAATTGAGATATAATTGAGCCAGTCTTTTTCACATAATTCTCTACCACTTCAATTTTTGTCAGATACTAACTGAGATCTTCCTACAACGTTCATCATCTACTAATCTCTTGTGATATGATTGTCTCCGTTCCATAACACCCAACGTAAGGTTCACAACAATGCATTAAGCGAAGTTATTTCACAACAAAAACACACTTTCTTAAGTCAGCTTATTCCAGGATGAAAATTGAGTGGGAAGTATTATTTCTACTGTGAAATGCCTAAATTTCCCTACAGACTATTAGTGTTGGGTTTCATTTTACATTGCATAAGGACAATAGTGTTAAAGATTATTATAAGTCAGTAAACTATCTTAAGTTAGTGGAACAAGCTAGCTGGCTTTGGCTTACTGACTTTTTAAGTGCTAAAACCATTTTATCTTAAGTCAGGTATTGTAGAACACTACAACTACAATCTATCTACTTTTGTTATACATAATTGTAACATATATTCCATTTATTCAAAATATTATTGGGAAAATAAATTAATGACGTAACCATCACATAATATTTCGAGTATATTGATGACCTTTTCTAGAATTTGGCTTTTCTGCAGTGTGATGTTGGACTCCAGAGAGCCATTCCTTTGATCTTGGCCGTCTGAAAATATTTTTCATGGTTCAAATTCTTAAAAATCTCTTCCTGAAACTGTTGAATATAAAAATAAACGGTTGAGATATAACTAATATGAGTGAAATGTTTGTATCTAATGATCATCCACAACGCAAAACCCCACAAATAATTTTACCCAAAAAAATCCCCCACAAATAATGATTTTCCATCATTATTTCGTTGAGATCCACAAGCACCACGATAATACAATAATAGGACTCTAATAAATTATCTCAACAAAATAATAATAATATTTACAAGCAATTCCATCCAGCCTTTGCTGCCGCGCCAACCTTAATTAATTGGAGATCACAACCGTTCATAGATTATGTTGTTCAAAGCCAGCTCCTAAATTCTATGTCCACCACCATATGTAACTTTCCCTCCTTCTTTTTGAAAACACCACCTCGTAGCCTTCTTATATTCAAACTCTCCTTTTTCTAATTCTTATCCCTCCCTTTTATCTACACGTACTCCCCTGCCTTTCTAATTCTCATCACCAGAAAACACTTCACCTTAAACCACACTCAACCTGGGCTGAACTCCAGGTGCCTAGATTATGCCATTCCAGGCGCCTGGATTATGAAATCTAGGCGCATGGACTCCTTCTAGGCACCTAGATTTAGCCAATCCAGGTGCCTATGAGAGTAATCCAGGTGCATATGTTTTAAGGTTTTGGGCTGGTCTAGGGTTTCAAGGGGTGTTTTGGTAAAAATTTTGGGAGATTATTGGTGGGGTCCTCAAGTCCTTGATCAAACCATGTATGCTCTCATTAGACATTTTCATCATTGGGGAAGCCATGGAATCTCAAGGGTTCGGATTGGGGGTGTCTACACTACCGAGTCATAAAACTCAAGTTTCGATAGCAACAATAGCCCCTCTTTTGAACAACGATAATTGGCATCAAAATATATACGAAAAAATAATTAAACAAAGTCCCACTAATAATCACTTCTGTAGACACCCCAATTTTAATCCCTATGTATCCCCAATGATGAAAGAGATACTCAACCGTGCCATGAATAGCCATTGTGGACTTCAGAAATTCTTGGACGAAAATAGCCCCAACCGTACGGTTTACTGTGCTAACCGTACGGTTTATCCTCTTCAACCTTAGTCGTACGGTGTACTTGATCTGGCCGTACGGTTAATCAATAAAGTCGTGCGGTTGCATTCCAGAAATATTCGTTTCCTAACTACAGAAGCATCTCATTATTGTTTGGCAGAAATTCGTACTCATTTTTATTCCTTCTTCAGCTATATAAACACTCCTCCTCTCCCATTCTAAATACACAGCAACACCCCCCCCCCACTCCGGCGATACGCTGATAAATTTCTCAGCCATTTTCCGCTCGAAATTCCGTCCAAACTTCCCAAGAAATTTCGAGCCCATTCCGTTTCTTTCGTTCAAAACCCCCCAGTAACCCTGCTGTATGCGTTAAATCCATTCCCGAGGAGTTCAAACCCAAGTTTTCTGAAGTTCTCAATTGTTCGAAAATTTCCAATAAAGGTACTAATCGTGTTTCTTTAACCAGGTTCTAAACCTTGGCCTTTGAGGGGATTATCCCGGGTCGAGAGTGACTCTAATAGTCATCTCTTGGCTCGGGTGATCAAACTTTTCGCAAAAATCAAGTTTTACAAGCAAGAACAAGCTACTGTTTGAAAAACAAAATTTCGAAAATTTTTCCAAAACGTGAACCGTACGGTTTACTTAAGTAAACCGCACGGCCCACTTATGTAAGCCGTACGGCTAATCTATGCAGCACGAAAATTTTGCTCTGCTTTCCCCTGTTTATGCTCTGTTTTCTAACTTTCTGCAACTTGTTTATGGCATTTTCACCCGTTTACTTCTCTATTATTGCCATTAAGTCCTTTGCTTAATTTTATTTCCGTTATGGTTTTATTCATTTTCACTTCTTGTTATTTATCTGCTTAACTGTCAAAGTTTTCAATAAAATGTTTTCCAAAAAATCCCACAAAAATTTAGTAGAGACCGGGAATTTCCCGGGCGAGCGTGGTGCTTTTCAATAAAACCTTCCCCGTTCGTAACTTGGCTTCCGAATCCAAGAATCTTTTCGCAGATCAAATCTTTTTTCCAAAAACGGCACGAGAGTCATTTTTTACTTTCCAAAATGGTTTCTCGGGTACCAAAATCATTTTCCAAATAAATCCCGGGTGGCGACTCACATTTTTCTCTTCACTTTTCCAATCGCCAAAGAGGCGTCCGAGCCGCGTGGATCCGACCGTCCACAACTTCCAACACCTCACAAAACTAACACTCAAAAACTTCAATTGTCTGTGGATCACGATGACACACACCCCTTGGGGTTTTTTTTGTGTTATATCCTCCAAAACAACTACCACATAACAAAAATGAATTAAACGAAAAGGAGCATTAACCTATGAATATGATTGCAAACTCACTTATCAAATCCAAACACCAACAAGATCCCATACAAGACCTACTGCCTACTCTGATACCAACTGTAACAACCCAGATTCACAAGCACTACGATAATATAATAATAGGACTCTAATCAATTATCTCAACAAAATAATAATAGTATTTACAAGCAATTCCATCTAGCCCTCGCCGCCGCGCCAACCTTAATTAATTGGAGATCACAACCGTTCATAGATTATGTTGTTCAAAGCCAGCTCCTAAATTCTATGTCCACCATATGTGACTTCCCCTCCTTATTTTTGAAAACACCACCTCGTAGCCTTCTTATATCCAAACTCCCCTTTTTCTAATTCTTATCCCTCACTTTTATCTACACGTATTCCCCTGCCTTTCTAATTCTCATCACCAGAAAACACTTCACCAACTTAGTCACCAATGCTTTCTTGTATCTACTCCCATGTGTCTCACTCTTTGCTACCACCCATGCAATAAAAGACAAATGTGTGAGACAATTACTTAGAAGCCTTCTATATATTTGTCATCATAAAATTAATAGACAGCTTAAATAAGAAGTGTAAGCTTGTAATTGTCATACGGGGTATTACAGTTGTTCTGTACAATCTTAGACATGCACTTCAAGAGCAAAACAATCGTTTCACGGAGGCGAACACAAAGTTGCTAGTTTGTATGGTTGCTTGAATCGTAGAAATTCATTTTCTGCTTTTGATAGGAAAAAGTTGATTTGTCTTGTGGAACCCTACTCGTCTAACTTTACCAAGGTGGACCTAATGAAATTGGACTTTCTAACTCCAAAATTTTATTGTCGATGTGAGATCCGATAAAGATTTTTCAGAGCTCAAAGAGGTTGGTAATGTTGCTGCAAAATTAGTAGAGGCAAATAAGCATGTCATATATAAATTGATCTATTTGCTTGTGACATTGGTGTTGACTCTTCCTGTCGCCACTGCAACCGTTGAATTTTCTTTTCCAGCAATGAAGTATATAAAGAGCAATCTGCGAAATCAAATAAAAGATCAGTGGATGCACAATTGATTGGTAACTTATATTGAGAGAGATGTATTTGATACTGTTGATAATGATTCTATTATGCAATGATTTCAAAATATGAAAACTCGTCGAGGGAATTGTAATATAATATATACTTTTGTTGTTTTTGTGATGGGATTGTTGATATCAAGGAAATTGTTTTTGTTTATATATAGGCCTCCTTTGGGTGAAAAAATCATTTTGGTTTTTTGTTGTTGTCTTTATTCAAATTTTTTTTTGGCTAACAATAAGACAAACAAAAAAAAAAAAAAAAAACACATACACTTTTCACATATTCTCATACACTTTTTAAGCTTTATAATCAACTAATTGGGTGGATTTTAGAATTTTCCTACCTTTTCAATAATTTCTGGAGCCGTGCTGATGTAACAGAAGTGGCAGAGACGCCGAGAACTTATTCCATTCACAATCTTTTCAAGATTCTTCAAAGAATTTCAAAGGATAAATAGCTTTATTCTCTACATTTCTTCATTGTCCTTTGTAGTACGTGGCCGGCTGGCCGCCTAGCAATTTCATAATTTAAGTGGATCAAACGGTCTCTCTCCCCCTCACTCTTTTAGGTCCCCGTTCTCTCTCCATCTAGTCCTATTTATCGACTGTTTTTTTATTATATATAACTAAGTCTCCGAGATAACTTTCGCGTACCTCAATTAATCTTAAAAAATTAATTTCAACGCCCACTAGCAAAAGATCCTTTCCAGACCCATAATAATAATTAGAACCTTTCACTTTTTACATCTCACCAAGAAAATTGATGAAGTCAAAAAACTCATTGATCAGATGTTGTTTGATATGATATTGAAAGACATTGAGCTTTATAATAATATAAAATAAAGTGTGACACAATGAATTGCAATTCATTTAACACAATTATCTGAAGCTCAACGTATTTCAAATGCATATCAAACCGTATTCGATCAACGTGATTTTCGATGAGGTCAATATTCTAGACAAGTAATAAAATGTAAAAAGTTCTTATCATCGTCGTGGGTATGAGAAAGGCCCACAAACTAGACCAGACTGGAGGGTAATATAACTGGACCGGAGCCGACCGAGTCCAGTCTCTCTCTCTCTCTCTCTCTCTCTCCACATTCCATGCACACATGTCGGGAAATTTTTTTCAATGTCGGGATATGTCATGTCGGGCGGAAAAATTTTCAATGTCACACACATCGTTAAAAATGCAAAAAAACTAGCCAAATGGCCCGGATTAAAAGTGTCGGATGAATTTTTTAAAAAATTGAAAAAGAAAAGGAAAAATGTGTTTTAATCCGGACCATCTCTTACATTTTTTGACGGCCGAATGTTCACGAGTGGGTACCATGTCAGTCATAAATTCCTCCTTTTCGGGACTACAAATTCTCACTCTCCTCTTCACTCACCCCCCACACTCTCTCTCTCTCTCTCCCCCTGAAGCCAATTCCCCAATCGAAAAACAATTTTTCATAAAACCATATACCTCAATGTCTTCAGTTATCTACCAAGAACCTCACTCTCTCGAATCCCAAATCACAGACACACCAACAACAACAACAATAAGCCTCAAACTTTGTTTACCATTCCAAGAAATCAACAACAATCCCTCTAAAAAACCCAACTTGGGTATTTGGAATTCCCTCCAATCTCTCTCCCCTTCCTCTCAAACTCCCAAACAAAAAGACCCATATGCCCATCCCATTCTCACCGGGAAAAGCTTGGAATTGTGCACAGAGAATCTGGGGAGCGAGACCGGATCGGACACCGATTTTTCTCTATCCTCACCGGGTTTTACGGGTGGGTATGGGGAAATCCCAACAAGGGAGGAACCGAATTCTCGTCTAGAAACGGAATGTTGGATTAGTCAAGATGCACGTAAACTGACTCGGAAAACCGAGTTATCAAAAAAAGAAACGGGGAAAGTGAATTTTCCTCCTCCATTGACATCGTTAAGCGGGTCGGATTCTATTCGTGTTCGGGCCCACCGGGAGGAGGGTAGATTAATTGTCAAAGCCGTTGGGGGCCCATTGGAAAATGGCACCAGTAATTTTTTTCGAGCTGAAAGAAGCAATGGCCGGCTTAGGCTCTGTTTATGGGAAGAGGCTTGTGGTTCTGATTCTGACCCGGAAACGGAAACGGATTTTCAAGAAAATCAAGAATGTGAAATTGATTTCGAGGGAAACAGTGGAGAGGAAGAAGAAGAGGATGAAGAAAGTGGGGAGGATATGGATGAAAATGATTTGGACGTTGAGGGCCAAATGGGAATGGAAAAAATTCGAAGGCCAAGCTGGTGCAAAGTGAGTGGTGGTGGTGGAGGGTGTGGCCATGGGAGTTTCTGTAATTGGGAGCCTTTTTGGGTGGCTACTTCCTAAAGTTCTACCCTTTGTCCTCTATTTCTTTTTTCTTTTTCTTTTTTCTTTTTTAATTTCTTCCACAAAATATATGCTAATGGTTGGCAGTTTTTTTATGGTTATTTGGGCATGGAATGATGGAATCTATCTCTACATTTGGCATTGAAATTGTCCTCTTGTAGTATAATTTATAAAGAGAAGAAGTCAATTTTTTCCCCCTAAAAACGGATTTTCAGGTCAGCTTGCGCGCATTTCGACTAATTCTAGATCTTGAAATTAATGACTGGACAAACATTTCACTTGCCCAATGTTTCAAATGTTTGGCCTCATATGGATATCAATATTGTTTGACAATGACAGAGTAGAAAATGTTTCACTAAATTTGGTTCATTTTATGCAAGCATGGCATTGCAAACAAAACCAACGTACTATGGGTACCGATAGGCCGGGGTCCGTATGGGTAATTTGAGCCATTCAATAATTTTTTTTTTAAAAACTCGGATCCTGTAATCTTAACGAAAAAATGGAAGATTAGATCGATCATCTACATATATTAGATTGAGCTGATTTTTCACTGACCTACTCGATTTTAAAAAAAATTATTGAACGGATCATCCGTGTTGGGCCAAAGTGGACCCCGCGTGCTTGTCGGTACCTGATCAATCCCCAATCCGTCGGTGCCTTTAGCTTTTTTAACAAACACATGAAATCTGAGGTTTGAAGAACAAGAGAAACTTGCCTAGCAAAAAAAAAAAAAAGAACAAGAGAAACTTCAGTATAATAGTGGAATATACCAAGCGAAATAAACTTTAACTTTTGACATTTCTCTTCCTCTCAGAATCACTTGAATCTGTACCTAATGCCCTTTATACATATTGATAGAGACATGAGGGTTATACAGATACTGCATATAGCAAGAATCTTAGTGATGGGCAAAGGAGATAGCAGGGGATCGTTTGTGAACGGTTCGAAACTCGACTTGGTAAAATTCATTCAAGTTTGATCGAGTACTAAATGAATTGGACTTGAGCCTCAATTTTACGATCTTTCAATAAATGAGCCGAATTTGAACCTGACATTATTCGACACAGTTAAGCTCGCGAACCTGGAGTATATGTACGTCAATAAAATTTTACATATAACCTTGAATATGTATAAATTCTTACATGAACTGATTTACATAATGAAAATTTTATAAATTGCATACATATAAACTTGTAAAAGCATTATACCTTTAAATTTTACTATGTCTGTATAATTTTATATATGTATAATGAAAATTTTATAAATTGCATACATATAAACTTGTAAAAGCATTATACCTTTAAATTTTACTATGTCTGTATAATTTTATATATGTATGAACATATTTATGTACGAAATAAAATTTTAATTTAAAGTTCTAGACCTGTATGAAGTATAAATAATTAATATTTTTGACTTATTAAGGTTCATGAAAAAGTTCGAGTTCGACTCAAACCTAGACAAGTTCTGCTCAAGCTCGACTCTTCAAATATTCATCGAGTTCGAGCTCGACTCGAATTCGCTTAAAAACTTACTCCCTCTGTCCCATATTGCTTGCCCCTTTTGGGAAAGTGTACATTTTACACGCAAAAAATATTGTGTTTATGGGAATTAGTTTTTGAAAAAAATTACACCAATTTTTTCTACGCAATGAGATCTTTAAATTGGTGTAAAAAATTTTGAACAAAAATGAATACTAATACATTAGATTTTACTTACAAAATACACGGAAACTCAAAAGGGGCAAGCAATTTGAGACGGAATATAAAGGAACCTAGGATTCTAAATCTGTTAACTTGATTAGACTCATCTGCAGACCCAATCCCAATTAATCCATATTTTGTGTGAATGTGATGAGCTTACGTAATAAGACACATGTTTCCCATCTTTCATTCAATGCTATAATTGAAGGTTGATAACGATCTTGTCATCCATCCACCCATTTCATTAAGTTGTCTCTTTTCATAACAATATCCATATCGATAAATCTGTAGGTACAGAATTTTTTGTATAGATTTTGTACAAATCTATGGTTTTGGACCTCTTCGCGGTCTCAAAAGGATGATCGGAGCTGTTTATGTTTTTCAAAATAATGTTTTCTTGTATTCTGTAAAAAATCAACTAAATCGGATATTAGGAAATGCTCCGTCAGTTCATCCAGTTTTTTATTCATAATTAAAAACTGGATCAACTGATGGAGCATTTTCCGATATCCGACTTAGTTGATTTTTTACGGGTTACAAGTAAGCATTATTTTAATAAACATGAACGGTTCCGATCATTCGTGTGATACCCAAAGAAAGCCCAAAACAATAGATTTGTACAAAATCTGTAAAAAAAAATTTGTACTAGTAGTCCTGTCCTATCCATATCGATAAATCTGTATTATCAGATCCGGGTTTTGACCTACGACGACTCATTACAAGAATTCTGTATGTTTTGATCAGTTAACGCGCACCTTCGATTAATTTTAAAGCTCTGACGTTAACGATAAAAAAAATTGATAAGACTGGGTGTTTTTTCATCCTAACGCACTTCTCGCAAAACTCTAAAGTTAACAATAGAAAAAATCTTATAACTAGTATACTTATAAACTTGTAAAAGTATTATACGCACTTCTCGACTAAAAGTTCTGTTGGAACTTGTGACTCAGATGGAGAGGTACTAAAAGAAGTTCTAGTAAAGGTCTGATTAGAAGTGAAGCCCGTCGCGGATTCAACTGTTTGGGCTGGGCCGTAGGGCCCAAAGGTTTGGGAGGTGAGGGGGGCGAAACTCCTCACAGTACAGTACGAAATTATTAGGGTTGGAATATAGTAGGGCTTATAAATACTCTCTATTATAAAAACCCTGGATGACTTTAATCAAATAACAGAATCACTCTCACTCCCGTGGATGTACCCAATTTTTGGGGAACTACGCAAAATCTTGTGTCGATTTTCTTTACTGTTCTTATTTCTTTATTGGGTGTGTGATTGGTTTGAGCTAACTATGCTCATCACTAAGTTCCACAAAAAGCAAATCCATTATGCACCTCATGGCTGAGATCATTGGAAGCTAACGTGGAATTGGAATATTCTTCCATGCACCAACTGATATTTTTTCCTTTTCAACCTTCCTCAATTATAATCTCCCCAAAATTCTGGTCCTTTCACATCCACAGTTTCTTTTCTTATTTTATGGTATATGTAAAAGAGGAGAAAAGACATGCCGCCAGCCCCCCACCCCTTCCATCCTTTTCCTATCACCTTTCATGAACGCATGCAGCCTCCATTCACATGTTTTTATATACTCTCTCCATCCGTGTTTGTTGATTCACAAACATATTTTTTTTTGTCCGTTTGTCCACGCTTAAAAGTAAATGAGTAAACTGTGTCAATTTTACCTTTTTACCACTATCTTCAAATATTTAATTAACAAATCAATCACGATTGAAGGGTAAAGTTGAAAAGACAAAAATTGTACAAAACTATCATGCATGACGTTCCTTAAAAAAGTTGGAAACCCTAATATATATATATATATATGGACTAACAAATACGAACGGAATGAATATAGGAAAATACTAGAATAACTTGGGATGTTTGAGAGCTTCATTACTGCATAATGTGGTTTACGTTTGAATATTTGACAGTTAAATTGTAAAATGCATTCTCGCATAATGCATTCTCTAAATCCCATAATAGAGGTGCAATTTGATAATCAGCCTAAAGATACTTTTGCATTTTCATTTTGCATTCTAGGTAAAAAAAAAAAAAAAAAAACTCATCATAATCTCTTTTTATGATTACTCCGAAACACTACTTTGTTGCAAAATCTATTATGCATAAATCGCACAATTAATAATATATTATGACCATAATCTAAAAATCTACAGTTAACAATCTAAAATATAAATGCAGAAATTAATAGGCTCCAAGTGGGCTCTTATTGGTTTAATCATTAAGGTTGAAAAATGTGTTAAAGATTTTCAAAATGTCTAGGAAACATGTGAGAGATATACATGAAAATATGTTACATGTGCATTGATAAACCCATTATATTGCATTCTCTTTACCTTATGACAGTCCAGTGGGTGGTTAGTGCACATTGGGACCACACTCTAGTTTTTTATGTCCACATAAAGAACTAGTTTGATTGGACGTCGATAACTATTTCGACAGTTCACATCTACGGAAGAAAAACTGAAAGGTGAAAGTTTGAAGGTTTATTTATCTTTAAAAAATGTGAAGTGCTGACGTAACTATGGATGTTTATTGATCTAATTTTTATGTGGACATACATTGCCGCGAGATCATTGTTGTATACGCAGAATGAGCCCATAATGGTCTAAAACTGGACCAAACTAGAGGATAAGGACCGGACCGAACCGAGCTTTTTCCCAGGACTGTCTTGGACGTCTAGTTTCTTTCCATGCGAAATCATGGAAATCATGGAAAATCTAGCAATATTCGTTTGACTACTTCAGCAGCCCAACTTATTTGAATTTCTTGGTAGATGGCATTTTCATATTCGAAGGAAAGCAAGCAAATGGGACTTCTTTTTTTTTTTTGTCCGGGGGATTTTGATAATGTTTTGGTGGAAAATTTTGGCCAGACAAGTTCCTTTCATGTTAATAATTTTGGAAACATGAGGGCCTTCTCGGGGGCGGCTCAGCACATAATCCAGGTGACTTAAATTGTTCCTTGGTCCTCCACTTATTATATCAAAATTCCTTTACCAATTTTTTTTTAGCAAATGTTACATATATATACACCGATACGATAGTAAGATTTAAACACACATGCTTTCGAAAATCGTCCAATACAAGTAGGTCCTATACAGTAGATGTAGAGCTCACTAACATCAGAAGCTTCCGTATACATTTCTATCCGGGTTTGTGCATTTACGTCTGTATCCGGAACTTTTTTTTTTTTTAATCTTTTATAGAGTTTTGGTGTATGTAACAATCTCTCATTTTGTTCATATGTAGACCTCTCATTTTCCGATCGAATTTCGATGATCCGAATCGTTCAATGTGTTTAAAACATATTTTTAAGGGTCCCCACAAGGAGTTGATCCGAGCAGTTTTCCATTATCTATCTATCTATCTATCTATCTATCTATCTATCTATCTATCTATACTCCTTATAAAAGTCTGAAGATTTGTCTATTTTTTAGTTTCCAAAATTACCCTCCCCTTCTATGTTATTCCCCCACCTCTCCCAAATCTCCCCAAACGACACCCCCCGCCCAAACTCCTCTCCCCAAACGACACCCCCCAAACTCAACGACACTTTCAAACGGCGACCCTCATATGGCGCCTGTTATTCAACCTCTCTCTCTCTCTCTCTCTCTCTCTCTCTCTCTCTCTCTCTCTCTCTCTCTCTCTCACACACACGCCCTCCCCTCCTCAACTCATTCGACCATACATCTGTAAGCCCAATTCCATTGCAGACTACACGGAGATTCTGCATACTTAACGGAGGCAACCGGTTTGATAAACGGTGGGGTTTCCTTTTGATTTCCCATACTGCTTAATTTGCAAATTACAGTTCCTTAATGTAAAATTTCTAAATGGAGTTCTTGTTTGCCCACTAACTGTTCGATAGAATGTCCCAATGACAGTTTGAAACCTTTGGAAAACTCTAATTTCTTATTTGCCTACTAACTGTTCGATGGAATGTTTGAGTTGCTGTTGGTCCGTCAATGGTAGTTAGTGACCCTTCGACTCCCACTGCTGGAAAATGTTATTGAACAGATACGAGAAAATGCTAATGTTATATCACTAATCAGTCACTACAAGATCATCCTTAATACTCCTGTATATTTTGCTAATTAGAGTATACAAAAGATTTATCTCTATTGATAGGAAATTAGATGAATATCCCATCTTCATCGACTTGCACTCCGTACAGATGCTCGAATCCGCGCAACATAGAAGTGTGAGCAAGAACAGTATCTAAACAATAACAATAGACAAATTTACTGATCAATTACAGAGCAGAATCACATGGTGGTGAATTATAAAACAGGAACTGTAAAGGAATAAGAGATAGCAAACCAAAGCCTGTGTATCACATGGTTCGCCGCCTCACCGAAGGTGCTAGAGGTTTTTGTTGGGTGTCTATCTCTTAGGGTACAAAGGCTTTAATTCAGTGGCAGAAGCACCGTACTGCCTACTGGACTGACCCAGCAAACTGGAATTGAGTTTGCATTCTCTCTTCCCGAATTATCAGAAATGGAGGGTAAAGCTATGGAATGTATCTAAGTACGGATTTTTTGGTGTAGACAGTTATTGTGCCATTGTGGAGCAGACAATTTTTTCCTCCTCACCCAGAAAAATAATAAATTTATTTGAATGTCCATGGTTATTTAAGAAACAAAAATGGAACAATCCTAATAATCGCTCTTAACAAAACATAAATCAACCCCATACGGAATTATTTGCTGATAGGTAATCAATTAACTAGCAGGCATTTACTGCATCAAAGTAGTAATCAGGCAACTTGTGATCCTTTAGGAAAAAACTTTTTTCGGTATGTCCATTTTGGATTCTTCGCCTTGCTTCGATGCAGTTTTCGGTTTGGGAACTGGTTTCAATCCCGCAAAACAAGCAAATACACATGAGTGATATTTTCATTTTGGGAACTGGATGCAACTAACTTTTACGTTCCATGATTGTTTTATGATCTCATGTTAAAGGCAACCATCGTTGAGTTCAAATGGGAGCAAAATTGTTAAAAATCTTTCCTATACATATAATACTATGCGTTTTGCTTATGCACTTTGGTTGGTCTATGACTCTGTGTTCTAGGAAGGACCAAGAAAAAGGCTAAAAAAAATAACAATTTATTTTGTAATTCGATTGAGTGCTTTGCCTGCTGCCTGGTAGGCTCAAGGAAGGGACGCCAGGTCAATGGTCTGTTAATGTTTTTTGGTAATTCTAATACAACTAAAATACTACTCTGAGAAACCCTATATTCTTCTATGGACTCCATCAACGTAAAATTAGTATCTCATTTATAATCTTCAATCGGATCAAGAAAAAGGTTTAAAAAATTAACATTTTCTTTTGTAATTCTTTTGAGTGCTTTGCCTGCTACCCGGTAGGCTTAAGGAACGGATGCCAGGTTAATGGTCTGTTAGTGTTTTTTTTTGTAATTCTATTACACCTAAAATACGACTTTGTGAAACCCTATATTATTCTATGGGCTCCATCAACATAAAATTAGTATCTCATTTCTTCCCTTTCCTATGTTGTTATTTTGTTTAGGCTACTTTCCAAACTGGCGGTTGGAAACCTCTTCTTCATACAAGTAACCCAAGTATGAGATCAAAAGAAGGTAACAACTTCGTACAATGATTCCAAATCATACTTGAACTCCATAAAGATGTGCCATTTACATGTGTCATTCACCTTTTGTAAAGTTTAATAGTCTACGACTTGTGGATTCAATTAATGCTTAAACATTGTCCCAATATATACTTATATACTTATAGTAGTTATCTTCAAATGTTTAATTTATGTACAGATGAACCAAGGTCCCGTTACCGGAAGTATAGGAGGGACCGATATGCTCGGTTGACTGCTGAAGAGAAAAGAAAATATATCGAAAATGTCTCCCGAAAAAAAACATTGAAATCCACCGGTCTAAATAGAACAGCTTGCATTGATAGTAATGGACAATGTTTTACTCCTATTCCAGTGCTGGGTAAATATTCATGTTATAAAAAACATACTACTAGAACCTATGTTTTAACATATTGTTGTTACTTATAAATATGTTTATGCCATAGTCTTGGATTTTGTATTTGCTACAGATCTTTGTGACTCTGAATTTGAAGTGCAACGGATTAGGCCTTGCTCTTTTTGTGGTGCAAGGAAATTCCAATATGAAACCCCCAATTTCTGCTGCTATGGTGGTAAAGTAGTACTCGAAAGTCCTTCCGTTCCAAAGGCTTTACATAAATTATATACGTCACAATGTGAGGAGGGTAAAGAATTTCGTAGACACATCTGAGCGTATAATAGTATCTTCTCTTTTACTTCATTTGGGGTGAAAAGGGGTAAGGGGCTAGCAACCTCACAACAAGGTGTTTATACATTCCGTGCGCAAGGCCAAACCTGCCATGAGCTCCCTTCTCTTATTCCTTCAACGGATGGCCCATGTTTCTTTCAAATGTACTTCTATGATACATGCAATGAGCTGCAAAATAGATTGCATATTTTAAAAGACGCAAATCTTAGTGAGTCCATTGTTAGAAAACTAATGAAGGTGCTTTTGGAGAATCCATATGCTCAAGTTTTACGCAGACTAGCAGATAAACCTTTGGATTCCTACGAGATTCATATCCAAAGTAATGTACAATTGGATCAAAGAGTGTACAATACCCCATCAGCTGATCAAGTAGCAGGAATCTGGATTGAAGGGAACAACGCCAATGTGCCATTTGAACGAGAACGCAGTTCACGAGGAATTGCTTTCTGCTCAACTTCAGTCTTACAGTGATTATTTGGGTTTCACGTGATCTTAGACTATTTGACCGGCCCATTTCTATACCTATTTCATCCATTCATCGCTGTATAAATTCGGCTGCAGCCCGTTCATATATTGACAGCGGTAAACATAAACCGGAGTGTCTCGAATACACAATTTCCAGTCATGCTTGGCGAAAATCTGTTGCAAAAACCACGTCAATGTAAGTTCATAATCTCTCCCTTATATCACAAGCGATCGGCGATGATGCGACAATAGTTTATTTGTCCCGACCAGATTTGGATACATGTCTCACAAACCGACATTGGGCATAAGTACGGTGATTAATAATAACTGATTATGAAATGATCACATGAGAAGTTTGGAATCAAGCTATTGTAGAGATAAGCCAAGACCAAGATTTTTGGACAAACACTTATATCCAGTTCACTGAACCTGTTTTTCTAGAGAACATACGGTCAATGGCAGGGAAAAACTCCGATGGTATGTATGATATATATTGGGTGCTTTCACTGTGACTTCATGCAAGTATATAGAATTTGCTATCACGGACAAAGTGACTAATTAGCGCACGTGTGGTTAATCTTTCAAAATGCATAGTGGGCACACCAACGGTTTGATGGAATTCGTAAACACTTTTTTGTTTGATTTGAGGGTTTTTTCCTTGTTAGACGGTGTTTTTTTTCAGCCCTCAAAGTTTCTACGCCATTTCGATTTGTAATTGGATTAAAAGAAGCATTTGGGATGATTGTTCTAAAATTTATGTGCGATTTGTTTACATGCCTTTGGTTAGTCTATCTCTTTATAGAATTATATATTTTCCCATGGTTGCTGTTCAAAAACATATTTCTCCCTGGTTATTCTGTGGCCTTTTTTTTGTGTCTTTTTTTGCCTCAATCAAGTAAAATAACCACAAATTAAAAAAATGGTCCAAATTTGATTGGCCTTAGATTCATATTGCGGCTTCATGCATTATAAGCTTATTGGTTGTTGCTGAGTTCCATACTTCCATATGGAGCAAGATTTTGGTCAGCTTTTATGTAGTTCAAGCCTTTCTACACCTTTGCTGGAGTCTATTGTGAGAGGCATGTCCCTTATCTGTCTGAAATTCTCTTTATATGCAATGGGATCATCAAACTCACAATAGTCCAATTCCTATGGACTGCTGCTTACCCTGGATTAGTTCATATCATCTGCTCATGTTTGTTGAATTGGTTTTCACATGCATTTCGCTTATGATAAATAGTTGACATTTCTCTCAGATATCTGAAGTATCTGATAAAGAAATTCTTGAAGAAACACAATGTGCGGTATTGGCTACGAGTCATTTCGTCAAACAAGGACCGTAATGTTTACGAGTTGCGATACTTCAACATTGCTGAGAACGATGCCGAGGACGAAGACTAAATGGCTCGACTCTCTCTACACTACTTGGTAGGATTACTTTGTTTAGAGCGCGTTTGTGTAGTGAAAATGGGCTTCTTGAATTTTGTTTAGGGATGACTATAGTTTTGCCCTTTTGGTGGGTTTAGGCAATTGTGCTGACATATTTACTGGTTATTTGGCTGTAGTGATTGTGGCAGTTGTCATCCTAGCCACATGTGACTTAGATCGCCCAAAACCTGGTGTCCCTTGCTTTTCCAGTTCCGTGTACTGCAATACTAATCAAGTTGAAGTCCAACAATGGAGAATGTCCTTGTTAATTCCTAGATTTGGCAGAGAATACTTTTATGCCTTTGTAAAGGATGTTAACACTGTAATAGTTAGGGGAAAAAATAGGCCACATTTGGACACTGCATTTAGGCGGTTATGTATGTTGAGAAATAATTCTTTATTGATATATTGTAGCCTTCCTTTACCTTATCTCAGAGCACTAGTTTTCCATTTTGGTGTTAGCTAGGTTATGTTCGTTTCTCCTTTTGCTGCTGCATTGCGCTGACTTTAAGAGTTACCCATTGTAGCATCTATTGTATAAGTAGCAACTCTGAAACATGAAACAGAGAACAAATTGGAGACTTCATTCCTTTCATTTTATCACATTCAAAGTTTAAAGTGAACACATGAGTTGTTCGGGACCAAAGCATGTCTATCGGTGTTATTAGTTAACACTTCAAGAACAGTATAATGCAAGTCATCTACTTTAACAATACAAGTGTTTATGTCTATACTGCAACTTTTTTCCGGCTCACAGATATGAAAAATGAGTTACAATATTTTTGCGAGTTGATTCATGAGCTAACAGTATCAACAACTTATGTCCATCGTGCAAGTCTTTTGAGGATGACTTAAGTAATCCTTTTCCAAACAGTAAAAACAATCAACGGCTTCCAAAAAAGCACCCCCTGATCATTCTTTCCAATGGTTCGCCTCTATAAAAGGAAAGATCAGAATCCCTCTCCCTTATTTTTCTGATCTTACTGTGATTATTGCTTACTCAAAAACCAGAAAACCAACTGTAGCGAAAAATAATTGCAGAGCCCGGGGTTCCCATTTTGTTCTATAGCAAACCACCGAAAAATTGCATCAGGTAATTCCATATTGGCTTTTTGGTCCAAATATTGCTATCATGTTTGTTCCAGATTAGTCTTCGTTTCAAATATTGCTGTCATTTTTGTTCTAGATTGGTTTTTTGTCAGAATATTTTATCCTTCTGCACTGTCGCCGCATTTTCATCTGTTATACCCGGGGGTTTCATGTCTTCAACCACTTCTTGTGGATCTTCTTTGTCACTATCACTTGAGATAGATATGATATCGTCGTTTTCCATAATACCCTCAGAGTTGATTGAATAACAAATTAACAACTGTATTGCCTTTCCGAATACTACGCCAATAGAATAGCATGAATAAGCAATTCCTAACAAAATATGCACATCACCATGAAAGCAACAAAAAAAAAAAAAAAACCAAGAACATAGGTTAAAATCGGGCAAAAAAACCACGTGCAACGCACGTGCAAACCTACTAGTACTTATAAAAAAAGAGAAGGCTCGCACGGTAGCAAAGTAAAGAATCCCTCGTAAGAACCGGACTTTGTAATAGTAATACTCAAAGTTTTGTGAAGAGACTTGTAGAGGAAATAAAAAGGTGAAAAAAAACACTGAATATAAATTAGAAATGCATCGAGTATGAAGGTTTCTTACGCCACAACAACGAAAATCTTTTTCACATACGAGGTATTTTTTACTATTTTCTTATGGAAAAGATGTTCCACTTGCTGGAAAGGTACTTTAGACTGCATTTTTCTGTTCCTCCCACAAACTACAGATCCAAACACGACCAAAGGCAACGAATGATCGTGTCACCACAACGCCAAAGAGAACACAAATCAGAAAAAATATATGTACTAACACTTGTACCAACAATTACACAAACTCTCTCACATGGGATATATGGGAAATGTACTAGAGTTTGTGCAATTATTGATACAAATGATAGCGCCTGTAGCAAACCTGGAACGGGAATACTGTAGCATGTTGCTAAAACCAGGGTGATGTTTAACACCTGCCTCGTGTTGAAATAACTCGAATATATTCTCATCGGAGTTTCACATTTCGCGGTAACAAAACATCTCAAAGGGAAAAAAAAATGAGAAAACTTAGCATACAAGCCACAAACAAAGATACACACTATTTGCATGATATCAAACTGCCAAGAATTCATGCAAATTTGGCTACATAGCTACCAACTGCAAATTACCAAATGCCCTTTTCGCCAAATGATTGGCCCCACGAGGAACGGGCATATCATTGTCATTGGTCTATATTTATCATTCGTATGCAAATCCTAATTCCACGATCCCTTTTTTGACCGATCGATCGTTTGCAGAAGAGTTCTCCTTTCCTCCTAAAAAGTGGAGTTTCTGCCGCCATGCACTTGAAAAGGCTAAAATTTGTTTCAGGTTGAGCAGCATGAATTCTGCAACGCTTCAGAAACATATATTCATTCGCCAAGGACAGCAAACCGCGACTTGGGCAGACCTGCCTGACGCATGATCTCTGGAAAAGCAATTTCAATTGTCAAGCTTCAGAGAAGTCTCGTGTAATTTTCATAATTTAGCCCTTAAATAAGGCAACAATAAACCTAAACACAGGGGTTTCTTCCCCTAGTATAACAATAAACTAATCTGCTTCTCCACAAATCGAGAATTCATGCCAAGGACACATTGTCTATCTGTCATAGCTCGCAATACAGAGGGAAAAAGGTTTTGCAAATGTCTGCTTGTATTTTGAAGTTCAACGGAAGAGTAAAACTGTGTGAATCAGGGGATGCGCTCTAGTGATCAAATCACTATGCCTAGCAAAATATTAACAACCATTCCTCCGAGACTGTAAAAGGAAAAGAAAAGAAAATGACTTTTTTCACCACTTACTGAAATATTCCCGATTACTCCTGGTATTCTCATGAAATTAGATATAAGATTAAAAACGGGAAGATTTAAGTGTAAGCCTGATGTAGACTCGGTAGGAGAACTAGGACTTATAGATCTTCCTGGACTCCAACACCAGGGGACAGGGGTACATTGAAAAAAGATTTATAAGGAGGCAAGCTGTTAGAAGACATGAGGCTCGTAGTCTACCCAAACTAAAAGCATGGAAGAATTCTTCAAGTGTGGTTTAGCACAGGAATCCAAAACTTAGAAAGGGAAAGTTAAGACATCAAGTCAAGCACAGCGTAAGTTCAGTTCAAGTACATCCCAAACCACAGTTTCATGAAGTGTGTGGCAGTGGAAACGGAGATTAATAGTTAGCAGAACTCCAAATGCTCATTTGGCAAAACACTAGCACTCTGTTATCTTGTAGACCAATGCACTCCACTGCACCAAAAGAGGTCCGAAACCTCTTTGTAGTAAGTTGCTGCATATTCTTTTTGGGTAAATTGTTGTTGCATATTCTTTTTGGGTAAATTGTTGTTGCATTTTCTTACTATGCTTAAAAGTTTAAAGCTGACTCTCCAAGCCAGTATCTCAAATTCCCTGCAACCGAGTGCAGTTCACTCATCAGAACAGTACTAGTATGAGTTTTGCCTTGAATCCAACAGATCACTTGAGCATACAATAGCAGGTCTTAACAGCTAGCAGGCCCCAATAAACACCGCAGAATGGACTAACGATATTCTATTAGCAGGAAAATAAAACTTGCCTCGTTCCCTCTCAAGTTCTTCATAAAGCTCTTTTGCCCATATTCTTTGTATCTCAGAGAAGCTCGCACTGCCAGCCAAAATGGGGGAAAAAAATCATTTCTAAATCGCATAAAAAAAAGTCCGTCAAAAGAACCACAACTAAAGCAAGCATTAGACATTGACTCACATACCTTGGACTAATCAGCTCTGCTCCTTCTGGAAGAGGTTGATCACCTTGAACCCTAACATTTGATGTGCATTGGGAATGAGTCCCAGAGCTTGCAGTATAAGCAGCATCAACAGCTGCAGAAAGTCTTTTGCTAGGCGACTGCTTAGGTGACCTACTTTTAGGAGGTAAGGTCATATTATTTGTCAAGTTTTCTTTGTTTTCACTCCCCATGGTTCTTGGTGAACTGGGTGCATTCAAGGAGTTGTAGAACTCTTGGTAGAGGGGCGAATGCAGCTTCTTCAGATCTAAAGCCTAAAGCCATTTACAGAGAAAGTGGAAAAGCATAAGATTTTGAGCTAGCAGATACAATAAGGTACACAACACTTCAATTTTTATATTTGAAATTGAAAAAGAAAATCTATTTGGAAGCTACTATACCTTTTCATGAAGGAATGCTCTAATTTTGGACTCAGTAACTTCGTCATCATCCTCAGCCACTGAGGGACCACTCGGAAATGAAAAATCCCTGTCCCCAGTACAAGATGCTCCAGAAATTTCTGCAGCTTCGTTAATTCTACTTTTCTCCAACTCTGGACTTTCATCAAACTTGCATGGCCAACCATCATCGGGCTCCATCATAGGATTAAAGCTCTAGGTTAACAAAATCAAATAAACCCACTGGTTGTAAGAGCTTCCTATGCCGGTCAACATCACTTTCTCAAGGGCATAAAGATGATATTTTACCTTATTAAAATTATCTGCAAGAAAAGAAGAATCAAGCTTCACAGATGCTCCAACTACAAGATCATTCATATCATCTATCTGACACATGTCGTCATCACAATTACTTGAATCCCAAATTGGTCTTCTCCCGAAGAACTTCTCAGGATATTTAGTTGAGCAGCTCACACTAGCACGAACATCCTTCAATGGCGTGATAACAGGTTCCATACTAGAGAATGCAACCTCAAGCGTGAACCCACAATAGTATAACTTTAAAGCACCCAAAATAATTCAAACAAAGCACTTACGAGCTCTTAATTTCGATCTCGTGTGTCGCCATCCGTTTTCCAAAATTTTGCTGATAATTGTGGATAAATAAGATCGGGAATTAGGAGAGGTTGAGATAAATCTGCCTAAAGCAAATTAAAAAGGTTTTCTGCAGTTATACTAACCACGACTGAGGCGCACAACACAGGATGTGTTTCCTTATTATCCCCAGTAACAAATGGATGCTGCAGATACAATGTTCAAAAGTTTTTACGTGGAAAAAGGCAGTGAGTCAATCCTTATTTTGCCCAACATTTTGCATAGTGCATGCTACAAGAACAAGGAATTACCCTCTGTAGATGGCCAGTATTTCTATCTTGATATATGTATAAGAAATTGACATGTTAGCATGCATACCTGCAGCAGATCTAATGCAGAAAGCCTTAGGTTTGGTTCCCTGCCAGTTCATTTTAGTCATAGAAGCATTAGAGAAGGAAGCAACCTTGAAAACAGCAGTACAAGCTATTAACTCACTGATGGATACATCAACAGATTACAACTATGGCCAACAGCCGTTATTTACTTTTTTTTTCTTTAAGGTACAAAAAAGTGAGTGCATGAGAAGAAAGAAACATGACTTAAAAGGCACGAACGTACTTCTGCAAACATTTTAACAGAAAATCTTTTGCCTCAACAGATAGATGATCAGGGATGGGAGGATGAGATTTAGTTGTCCCGACATGGTAGAGAGCAGCAAACTGAAAAGAAGCACAAATTACTTTGGTTAACACCTGAATAAGAATTGCACATAGAGGTACTTCAGCAGAGGTAAGAAAAGACGGGGATTTTAAGTACCTCCTCATATTGGCTCCATGGAGGTTTCCCTGTGGCCATCTCGATAACAGTACATCCAACACTCCATATATCAGCAGAGCTGGAATGTTCAATATAAGAATAATGAACTCAAAGGATCACAAAGTAAGTTGCTAAACAATGCAGTGTATAAGTATGTCATTACGTATAAAGATGGAGAGCAATAAAACACAAAAAAACTAAATCTTCATTACGGACCAATCTTGCGTACTATTCAGGTAGTGGATACAAGGCCATCTTAAACCCTTAATATGACTTTCACAACGTTTGTTGTCAGTAATCAGTATAACTAGTAATTTATAAAGATCACTTCAAGCCAGAAATGAAAGGTTAACACTGCTCAGCTATAAGCATATAGCTATGGAACTGTACTCACAAGCTGTGGCCCGTTTGACGAATAACTTCAGGAGCCATCCAATATGGAGTACCCTTCATTGATTTGGCACCAGTTATAGTAGCCTGTAGCAACATGCGTACCCAAGAATGGATCATTGTGATAGGATGTCACCTTGGACGAAAGTTATAGAAAGTAGAAACCATTAGAAAGGGGAAAAAAAGATGCGAACCACGGAAAAAGTGCTCATACCAATTCAACAACTTTCTTTGAGGCACCGAAGTCTGCAAGTTTTATGCACCCCTGGTTATCAACAAGGATGTTGGCTCCCTGAAAGAAGCATGGCCATAATCAAACCAGCTAAATCCAGACATGTGAATATATTTCAAAAAGAGAGAGGGAGATCAATACAGAGTTGTATTTTTCAATAACCATTTAGCAAGAAGGTGAAGCTACCTTTATGTCCCTGTGCATTATCCCATTCTCGTGAAGGTATTCCAAACCCAACAGCAATTGTTTTGTGTACATTCTTATAACCTGTTAAGGATACATATTCAAATAGAAGTTTCAAACACCATACACCCAGATTGAAATTGCACAGTTAAAAAGTCAAGTGTTCAAGTTCCGAGGCTATTTATTGTGTGTTCTCGTAACCTACTAGGCAAACAGCTTCCACAAGAAATTTAACTATACCAAACAGAAAGCAGAAAACATAAAGTGCAATGAGCATATCTTGCGCTCCCAACAAAGAGCTAATTCAGGTACATACTACATTCTTATAACCTGCTTATTAGCAAAAGCATTTTAAGAGAAAATTTGTAACTGAAAAGTGAAAACAGAGAATTCGATAAAACAAAAGTTGTTTTTGAACATCAGAATCCGATAAGTTGAATGACCGGAAATCACTTACAGATTCCGGGAATGAACCAAACTTTCCCAAAAGTGATGAGATGGATCCACCAGGAACAATTTCCAACAAAATATTTAGCGATTCCTCCTCTCTTGCTGTCCCCAAGTATCTCTTTGAGGGAAAAAAGAAGAAGAGAAAAGTACAGTAACACAACCACCCCAATACAGAAAGACAATAACAAAAGAACATTCAAAGACTGACGATCAACAAACAACATTTGAATAAGATCTCAAATGCAATACTTACAACAATGTTTGGATGCGAAAGATTCTTAAGGAGCTTGACTTCTTCTTCGAGCTCTCTGATGTGGGCCTATTAAGCAAATTTATTAGCAACAAAACTGCCTGTTGCAAAAATGTTTCAATCCTTAAAAAATACAACCCTCGGATTCCCCATAGTGTTATTTTGGCAATCCGTCTGACAAATCTAGAAATTGTAGGTCCTTTTTCTCTCTACGTTTGAATCCCTCTTGGGCTCGAGTGCTCTTGCCAACGAAACAAATGTTCAAACAAGTCAAAGCTACAGAAGGTACAAGTAGAAAGCTTCAAGGTACAAGTTCTATATCTAATGGACCTTGGTTGAAGGTATCAAGATTTAAGTGGGCCACATCAATTCATCTTGTTCTTGAGCCTCTCTAGGCATGTTTATTTTACTGTATTGAATATTTGCATGCCATTGATTGTGGAACTAGTGTTGTTGTGTTAAGTTGCAGCATATAAGCTACAAGTTTGCCGATTGGGTAATTGTCCTATTTGAGAAATTGCCCAAGCAAATCTATAGAGCAATTTAACCCATTTTAAAAACAGTGAATTTTACTATCAATTTCATAATAGAAACTCAAAGTGGTTACCGTTACCACTAATATAGCTGTTCGATTAGAGCTGCAAACGTAAACAAAGCAACTGAATTTCACATCAACAAATCTGGTTCCTTACCTGTGCTTTATCCTTTGAAGCATTGGATGCAATTGAAACCTGCATAGTCAAACACGACAGATATTAAAAAGCAAAAAGTCTAGGAACACAATTTAAAACACAACCCAGGACACAACAGTGCCCGGAGCCGTTCAATATATGTGGGTCCATTTGTATCGAACGAATCTGGACACAGTTGTGAATGAAATTGTGTTTAAACCATGTGAATGCACGAAGCGATTAGAAATTACAGAATAAAGTATCACAAAAGCATACAAATTAACCTGTTTTATGGCGAGTAGCTCTCCGGAATCGATATTCATTCCCATATAAACCCTCCCAAACGCCCCGCACCCGATCAGTTCCCCTCTCCTCCACCGGATCGTTGGCGCATCCTCATTATCTCTCCTACTTCCATTCTGACCATCAGCTTTCGCAATCGGTGGGAGCGCTGGGGGATTAGGCTTCGAGAAGAGTCCAATTCTCGAGTTCCGGAGGCTCGAACCGACCTTCTCGACGAACCCTCCGAAGCCACCACCACCACCGACATTGTCGTCGCCGGATGGCTTGAAGACTAGAGATCGACGAACTGAGCCGATTAATTCTTGCATTGGCGTGAGACACTGGAGATTCGAGTGTGATCGAAGGATTTTGTCTCTGACGTAGAGAATCTAGGGTTCGAGTAGTGGCGTTTCGTGTGACAGTGAGATGAGAGAGAGTGAGGTTTGAAGGAGGGAAAAGGGTACAGGGGTCTCCTTTTCAAAAATAAAGAAGTCGGCGAAAATAGTTTTTGTTTTTTTTTTACCCTGGTTAAATGAGTCAAAAGACTCAAAACTAGGGCCGTCAACCGTCCGGTTTTGTGCAGATTGATATGAATCTGAGGACCGAATCAAAATTTTACGGTCCAATGAAAGACAATCCGTGTCCGGACCATTAATTCACGATCTCAATCCAAAACCTACGGTCCGATTCGGTTCGCAATTTTGCTTCGTGGTTTGCGGGTTTTTTTTTGGGTTTTTCTATTGTCAGCCCACTGGGCTGACAATAAGACAACAAAAAAACAAAAAAAACACATACTCCAAGGTACTTTTTTTACTTTCTCATACACTTTTACACATTCATATACATTTTTCACACATTCCCATACACTTTTTAAGCCTTATAATCAGCCCATTGGGTGGATTTTAGAATTTTCCTTTTGGGAAAAAACTAATTTTTTACGGTTTTTTATGTGATGTGTTGTAAGAGAATGACATGTCTCGGTGTTTGAAAATAATAAATTTTTGTTAGTGAAACACCCTCTTGTCATTTAAAATTCCGCTAGAAATTTACGTCATGCAGGCGGTTAAGATACCTAGTAGAACTCAATTTTTCTATAGTCGCCTTTTTAAAAAATAAAATAAAATTCTATAGCCTCCTAATAAATGAATTTGGACAAATAAATAGTTTTGATAATCAAAGTGAACCCAAAATGAGCATATTCTCGTTAGGGTGGACAAAATTACTCTCCACCACATTTATTTGGGACCGTGTTATTTTTCATTTGCTAAAATCAACTCATTTGCTAAAATCAATGGTCAAAGGTAAGAGGTTGCTCATCATTTGTTGGATATATCATCCTCCCGAAACATTAGATTGATCACGCATCGTCGCATCGTGAGACTTTTATAATGGGAATCATAAACTGATGGCGGACTCAATTAGGGGGTGTTCTACTAACAAAAAACTGTTTTTTCCAAAAACCGAGACAGGTCATTATCTTACAATACATCACATAAAAAATCGTAAAAAATCAGTTTTTTTAAAAAACCACCTTAGTGGAACACCCCCTAACACTTTTATGAGTGGGTGCGTGTTGGTGATTGATTTTTAGTGTCATTGGATCATTGTTGCCGGGGAATGATGAAATTGAAGCAAGACCGAGACCAATCGTCTACCCTTTGTGCACAAGAGAGAGAGAGAGAGAGAGAGAGAGAGAGAGAGAGAGAGAGAGAGAGTCTCCAACAAAGTTTCGTGATATCTGAACGACCATTGCCATCTTGGCAATGGTCGGAATAATTTGGGCGTATGTAGTAGATCACATTAAAACAAAACAATAGAGTAAGACTCTCTAAAAAGAAGTACGTATGTAGTAGATCACATTCTAACAAAATAATTTGGGCGTCATTTTTTAGCCATCTAACATGGCCAGAATTTTGTGGTACAAAATTTTGTGAGATCACATATATTGCTTGACAATTAGGGAGAGAACAGAACACATATATTTACAGAAAAATTGAAATATGATAATGGGAAAAGTACCCAAGAGAGAACCATGCGCATGAGTGGCAGAATTAAGAGCAGAATTATGATAAAAGTTGAGTTTAACTTCGTTGTTAAAATCACTTTTGTTTCCTATTAGCTATAAGAGCATCCTCATCAGCCTCTCCACTTTAATTTTTGGGTTAAAGTGGAGAGCCAAACTCCCAAAAACACACCAAAATTGTTTTTGCTACAGTACCGCACCAAATTTGGTGCGGATAGTTCACGCACCAATTGGTTTTTTAATTATATCTGGTACTGCTGCGTCAGAAACAGGAAGAGGCTAAAGGGGTACTGTTAATGGTGCGGTACTGTTAATGGCTGAAGGGGTGGGTGGGGGTGATGACACGTGGACCACTACTCCACTTTTTTGTACCGAAAATCGAAATGTTAATGGCTGAGGGAGATTTTTTTTTTTTTTTTTATAGATTTGAGGGGAATAGTTTAATATAGTGAAGTTAAAATAGAGAGTCTGATTTTGTGAGTTTTTGATAAAGTGACTTGCTAATTTATAAAATGTGTTTTTGAAGTTAAATTTGATGAAAATTTTGGTTCTCCCGATGAGGATGCTCGGCTTGGTTTTCCATTTGCTAAAATGGACATTTGCTAAAATCAAGTGGGTGATTTTAGCAAATGAAGTGGGGAGATGATTTTAGCACCAATGAATCTGGACGCCACAGTTGCTAAAAACCAATTTTCTCGTATACTACTCCTTCAGCAAGTTACTAAAATCACCATGTTACTTTTAGCAATTGAGAATCGGGGGTGCTAAAAGCTAATGTGAAGCTCAACCTAAATTAGGACATAGGTGCTGGAGTCCATGCTCAATTGATTCTCTTTATTTTCTTAAACTTTGAAGAAAACATCGTTCAATCTACTTTTGCTTTACGGGTAATGCTACAATGTGCTCTTCTCCATATGAGATTTTGTGACTCAAAATATGAGATTTTGTGGCTCTAAATATGAGATTTTTGGAGATATGAAGTGCATATGGTATACCATATGAATAGTCACAAAATCTCATATATTTTTGAAAATCTCATATTTGGAGCCACACAATCTCATGATTCAAAAAATTTTCATATTTGGTGCCACAAAAACTCATATTTTGAGCCACAAAATCTCATATTTGGTGCCACAAAATCTCATATTTGGTGCCACAAATTTTCTCATATTTGGAGCCACAAAATCTTTATTTAAACTTTGAAGAAAAACATCACAAAATCTCATATTTTCACAACCTCTCATTTTGCTTTACATAGTGTATACAAAAAGAGATTTTTTTACCTGCAAAATCGTGAATTCTCTTTGCAATGGTCATTGTATGTTCATGATTTGTGTCAGAAGTCAATTGGGTTGCTTTGTGCTCAATTCTTCACAGTTATATTTTAATCGGGCCAATGAAGAGGCATTGACAGCTCAATTCTTCACATTTATTTAGCCAATGAAGAGGCATTGCTTTTTGTATTTGATGTTTTGAAGTGAATGCTTTGCGGAATCTTTTTTTGTTGTTTTGCGGAATCTTTTACATACTTTTTTTTATAAAGAAAAACCCATGAAAGTGAAGTATTGCAAAACGTTATTTTCTACTCCCTGTCTATTAGTAATTCAGAGGGACAGATCGTTTGGACTTAGAGTTGATCAATGCAAAAGTTTAATCGCTAAACACGATAGAAGGGTAAGAGTTAATAGGCCATCAGCGCTGGTTTTGCTTTCCATCACATATGCCACTCACGTGCATCGCTCGCGCTTCTCTACTAGTAGTCTAGTACCATGATTGTTTGCCATTTTTATTTTTAGCAATGAATATAGTCATTTTGCCAAAAAATTGAAAAGGGTGATGCACCCACGTGTCATTTTGCCAAAAAAATGACAACATTGCCATGATTTTTTCCATTTTTTACAAAAGAATAGACATTTGCCAAATTTGAGAAAAAATATTGGTTGTGACACCCAATTTTCTTCTTTTTTTGGGGTCATTTTTGAAAAAAAAAAAAAGGTCGTTCTCCGTCAGGGCTAACACCATTGATTTACAAAATCTGATGAAAGATTACTTAGGTATTAGATCGTGGGAAAACCAGTAGAGCAAACACAATTGATTTACAAAATCTAATAGAAAGATTACTTAGGTATTAGATCGTGGAAAAATCGGTAGAGCTAACACGATTGATTTACAAAATCTGATAGAAGATTACTTAGATATTAGATCGTGGAGAAGCCGGTGGCGATCGCGGCGTTAGCATGATAATGTATGACTTGATTACGTGCAACATGTCACGATGCCTAAATATAGAAAATTATGAATAGTTTATTTGATGGGATATTGATTTCTATCGTTGGTTATTCCTAAAAAAGATAATGTAAGGACAATGGGTTCCTGTTGTGCACTAAGTGCATGACACGTGTCATCACCCATTTGACCATTCGTTACGAAAATGCATGACTCGGATCAAATCTAAGTAATGACTCTCTTGAATTTGATCTGAGCCGTGCATTTCTGCAATGAACGACTGAATAGGATATATAACACGGTGTTATGCACCTAGTGCGCGGCAAGATCTCCCAATCCATGATGCCCAATCCATGATGCATTGCACACAGGAGCAAACATAAGCCGGAAGCTTCATTTCACATGATTTTTATTTATTTATTAAAATTCGACTTGCACACGCGTGCCCAGCCAAGAAGCAGAGAGAGAAACAAGCCCGTCATTAGCTTACGATTGCGAATCCCAACACGATATACTCTTCGATCCCCATGGAAGTCGTCTTCCAATTGTCAAATCTTCACCACCCTTAAATTAATCCACAATCCACAGCTATATATAGATTGTTTTTTCCCGGCTGAAAGAATATAGGAGTATTAGATTCATTTAAGTGGGTATAGAATATCGGCAGCTCGTTATGGGGTTTGATCTGGATTCGATATCGGAGGCGACGTCGGGTGCCATTGGAGCACTCGTGAGCACAACCGTCCTTTACCCATTAGATACGTGCAAGACTAAGTACCAAGCTGAAGTTCGAGCTCACAATCAGCAAAAATACAGGTATTCACTCTCTCTCTCTCTCTCTCTCTCTCTCTCTCTGTTTTGAATTTGATGCGATTAGGTTGTTTTGGATGTGGGTTTTGGGTTATCCATCCAATTATGAATAAGGGTTAGTTCACAAGGTGCTATCTTTGATTTGATTTTTTTTTTTAATTCAGGTGCCATCTTTGATTTTGTATGATGAATTTGGATGGGAATGTGGTGTTTTCAGTTGTGACTTTTGAGAACTATAATTATGTTCATACAATTCCTGGAATTGACTATCAAAATTGAGTTTTGAAACTGGGACTGCTAATTTTGCAAATCAAGCTTTAGATATCTGAAGTACTGTAGAGACTCGTGCATGAGCTGGCTGTCTGAGTTTAATTGGGATTATTACCTCTAGATCTAGAAAAGAGATGTCTAATTACCAACAAGGTAAGTCATTTTTTTAAATTACCACTAAGGTAAGTCACTCTTTTGTTTGGAGTTTAGGTTTATGGTGCACTTTCCTATTATAGGGTTTTAGTGGTTTAGGCACTTTCATAGAGTACCCTAGGATTTTAGGCACTTTCATAGGGTACCCTAGTCATAGGGTACCCTAGAGTTTAGGTTTAGGGTGCACTTTCCTATTATAGGGTTTTAGTGGTTTAGGTACTTTCATAGAGTACCCTAGGATTTTAGGCACTTTCATGGGGTACCCTAGTCGTAGGATACTCAAGGATTTTAGGCACTTTCATAGGGTACCCTAGTCGTAAGGGATTTTAGGCACTTTCATAGGGTACCCTAGTCGTAGGATACCCTAGAGTTTAGGTTTAGGATGCACTTTCCTATTATAGGGTTTAGTAGTTTAGGCACTTTCATAGGGTACCCTATGATTTAGGCATTTTTATACGGGTTGGGGAGTTGATGAGAATTTTTCAGAGTTGGGCTTGACCTGATGGTAATTATGGGATCCAAGGGTGACCTGATGGTAAATGTCCCTTTTAAATTTGATGTGATTGAGTTGTTTTGGATGTGGGTTGTGGGTTATCCATCCAATTGTCAATCAAGGTTTGAAAGTAAACAACCCGTGGTGCCTGGTGAACAATTTTTGATTATACTATATGGTGAATTTGGATGGGTATGTGGTGTTTTGACTTTTGGGAACTGTAATAATGTTGACACAATTTGGGCAATTGACTAACTAAATTGAGCTTATGTTGGATCAACTCTGACTGTTAATTTTGTGGATAAAGCTTTAGATCTCTGAATTGGTGCAAAGATTCGTACTTGGCATGGATTTTTTTTGTCTGCACGTTATTTCAGAAGAAAATTATTCTTTCACAGTAATGAACCCATGCCATATACCAACACTTTTTAGTTGGTCAGTCTATAGCAAGTTAACAATTAACTCTTGAACTTTAGAATTTTTTTTAACAAATGCATTGGGAGACCATCAAATTCGTGCTTGCAAAAAATGAAAAAAAGTTAAGTAAATCTTTGCTACAGAAAATAAGTGGTCTGATTGTATGAACTAGAATTTTTTTCAACAAATGCATTGGGAAACCATCAAATTCGTGGTTGCGAAAAAAGGAAAAAAAGTTAAAGTAAATCTTTGCTACAGAAAATACTGGTTGTATGAACTCAACTACATATAACAAATTATCCAGCTGAAGTTATTTTTAATGCACCTGTTGAATGGATGTCACTGTGAATCAACCATTGAATAAATGTGTACTCACTGCGGATATGCTTCTTTACCACTGTGTTTCCCTCGTTATGTGCCACTGTCTGATGTGATATGATAGGTATGGTTTACGTTATATAAATGTGTAAAAATCTAACTTGTGCATTGAGCCTCTTGGAAAGTCTGATCAAGTAGTTCTATTCACCACATTGCTAATGCGACTAGTATTTGTACATGATACTTTTGCCGTTGTGAAGGAGTTTGTCTTTGTGGAGCAAAGAATAATACCTGAAACCCCAAGGGGTAGATAAGTTGGTAAGGACTCCTCCTAAGGAAGAGGAGGTCCTGGGTTCAACTCTTCTTAACTTCTTGGGCCAACCTGCATAAGATCTCATGGTTCTCATGGGGCGTACATAGACCATGGGATTAGTCGAGGTGCGCGCATGCTTTGCCCGGACCACCCAGTTATCAAAAAAAAAAAAAAAAGAAAAGAAAAGAAAAGAATAATACCCAAGAAAAAGGTAACTGATTAAGCTGCTTTGCTGATGCAGGAACATATCTGATGTGTTTTGGGAAGCAATTTCTAACCATCAAGTTCTCTCACTGTACCAGGGCCTTGGGACAAAGAACCTGCAGTCCTTTATAAATCAGTTTATTTACTTCTATGGATACAGCTTCTTTAAGAAGCTATATTTAAAGAAAAGTGGATCGAAATCTATTGGCACCAAAGCTAACTTGATTCTTGCTGCCGCCGCTGGGGCTTGTACTGTTGTCGTGACCCAGGTGAGGTCATATTTTAGTTATGCTATATTGCTGATTGGTCGTAGGTTTTTTCCCCTTGTCAATTACATTCGTTTCTGTCTGAATAATTGGTTATTTGTAATTCATGAGCTCCTTTTCTGAGTAAAGTGCAATTTACCAATGGGTGTAGGCTAAAATATATAGCTCGTATCTGATCCTTCCTTGGAAAATAAATTTTAAAGTGCAATTTACCAATGGGTGTAGGCTAAAATATATAGCTCATTACTGATCCTTCCTTGGAAAATAAATTTTCATTTGTTTTCTGAAAACTTTTGGAGTAACATTAGTTTCAAACTGGTTGTAATCATGACAAAGGAATGAATCGTAACAAAATCATTTATGATGAAATTTGTTTGCAGACTTGGAATTAAATTGCGAGTTCCATTAATAACTTGAAGTGTATATTAAGTAGTATATTTGTTAATTGCAAAAATGTAGTATATTTGAATCACGTGTGTATCATATTCTGTTCTGTTACGACATGCTAATTCTTACTTTATTTACCAGCCTTTGGATACAGCATCATCGAGGATGCAAACAAGTGAATTTGGAAAGTCCAAAGGACTCTGGGAAAGCCTTTCAGAGGGCACTTGGAGTGAGGCATTCAGTGCTCTAGACATCTCTCTTCTTCTGACTGCAAATCCATCTATCCAGGTACTTGATTCTGCTTTCTACTACTCTTAAGGCTCGTTTGGTTGATCGCATATGAACATTTGATAGGGCTATTCTCTAAAGGGACCCCATATCAATGTTAGGATAAAATTCTTACGGTCGGAATCGATTGTTCATTCTAATACTATTACTCCCATGGATCTAGATATCCCATGGGTATATATATATATATATATATATAGAGTCCGGTTCTAGTCCGGGAGTCCCGGATCCGGGACTCCACTTCCCGATATTTTTTTGACGATCCGATCCGTCCAATGTGTTCAGAAGGTGTTTTCCAAGGTCCACGCGGAAAATCTTCAAAAAAAAATACCGGGAAGGGCTTGATCCAAGCAGTTTTCGCAAAAACTTTATATTTACAGTTTTTGCGAAAAACTACTTGGATCAAGCCCTTCCCGGTATTTTTTTTTGAAGATTTCCCGCGTGGACCTTGGAAAACACCTTTTGAAGACATTGGACGGCTCGGATTTCCCAAAAACAATTTTTAAAAGCATCAAAACACCAAAAAACCCTTCAATCCGGGAAATCCGGGATCCTTGACAGGATCGCCGGTGTATATATATATATATATATATATACTCCTTCACTATTGTCCCTCAAAGGAACACGCCCTAAGTATTTTGGATGGACATCAGGAACTTCAACTAGATGAGCGACCAGTTGGTTCACCAAACCCTGACACAGTCGCATGTTCTTTTTAGGCCCAGTCCACCATCCCAAGATGGTCAGTCTCATTGAGTTCCCAGCTCGGCCTGCGCTACAATCGCTAGAACTCCCTCCAATCGGTTCAAAGCTGCTGATCGACGGTGGTTGTGCTCTCTTTGCCCGGAAGACTAAGTAGTTGACGAGGTCTCATTTCCTGACTACTAAAAGGCAACAAACCTAATTACATGTTACACTATATATTATGACATTGACTTTACATTGAATAGGGGGATATAGGAAGGTAATTGCCTTAAACCTAACCATTTTCTATTAGGAAGTCTTAGTTAACTCTGCAATCTCTCACTCTGCGATTTATGCTTCGTGTTCCGGGCTAACACCTAGACAGTAGATTTCATATTATGATTAATCAAACTAAAGAGGAGATATATTTTGCAGTACACTGTATTTGATCAGCTGAAACAAAGACTACTGAAGGGTCGGCCAAGCAAGAAGAACGGTACAGAATCATCCTCGGAAGCTCTTTCTGCTCTTTCTGCATTCGTGCTGGGAGCAGTTTCAAAGTGTGTCGCTACCTGTTTAACATATCCAGCTATCAGGTGGGCTTTCTGATTCAACCACTTTACTTTTGAGTTAGTGTTCATTTTCTTATTACTTTATTGCTTATTAATCTCTTCTCAATTGCTTTAATTTTGATTGCGAACAATTAAGGGTCTGGTTAATGAGATTTTCGCTCCTTGTATTTTCGGGTGAAAATACACGCCCTTTTTCCCATAGAAGTTTACAAACTTTATGATAAAACTGCGGGCAGGTGTAAGGTGATGATTCAAGCTGCTGAATCCGATGAAGATGGAACAAAGGAAGCTCAACCGAAGTCACGAAAAACAATAGCAGATGCTATCCTTATGATTTGGGAAAGGGAAGGGCCGCTTGGTTTCTTTAAAGGGTTAGAGTCTCAAATTTTGAAGACGGTACTGAGCTCGGCGTTGCTCTTGATGGTTAAGGAGAAGATCACGAAAACCACTTGGGTTCTAATGCTTGCACTCCAAAAGTTTCTGTCAATAACGAGGCCCCGATTGAAGAGTGCTTAAACGGGTGAAACTTTGGAGTTCTTTGCAAGGATCCCTTCGAAATTTTGAAAAAGACCCCATTCCAATTTGCACCTAATTGTAAACTGGGTTTTCTAGCAATAAATGGTGGACAATGGGGTGTAATTTAATTTTATAGATGGAAGTTTTGAGTTGTAGGGTAGAGATGGAAGCGGGATGGTGCAACACACTTAATGCGCTGCACCGTGCAGCGCATATCTGAACCGTCCAAAAATTTTCAACAGTTCGGATTTACAAAAAAAAACCCTTCCAGAGAAGAGAGACTTTTCCATGGAAGAGTTTTATCTAAATCCCTACCGCTGAAAACATTTTTGGACGACTGGGATGCTACGCTGCACAGTAAGTGAACTACATGGTCCGGGTCCGGTTAGAGAGGTGTATCAGGTTTCCTCTTGTTGCCAATTTTGTGTAATAATAATACCATAGCTTAGACCTCTGTTGGCCTTTGCAAAAGTTTCTCAATAGTTTCAGTGTCTCTTACCTTAAGACCGTGTTTGGAGATACTTGGCAGTTGGCAGTTGGCAGTAGCCAGTGACCACCGAAACAAGCAAATGCTTTCCTTAAGACCGTGTTTGGATGGACGGTTTTTGGAGGAATGGGAAAAAGATGAAAGGGAATGATGAAGTCGAATTCACCACAGTGAAAGGGTTAATTGGTAATTCAGTATGATTGAAAGGAGTTTTTATTTTTATTTTTATTTTTAATATCTTGGAGTTTTTCTTTTCATCGTTCCATTATTTTCCTGATGGGTTCTTGGTTTATCAGTGAAGAAAAATAAAGATAGAATGTTGAAAATTGGAAGAATTTTGAGTAGAATTGACTTCCAACTACCCTCTTCCCAAAAAAGAAAAATCAGAGAAATAGAAGTAGACCAGATAAAGGTGAATTATCTACTAGTATTTTCTCGGGTAACAGTGTACAGTAGTGCTCAATTTGAATCGTCCAAAAGTGTTTTTAATTCCAAATTTGAAACAACAATGCTATGGGTACACAACATGTGTACCTCAAATGCACACCAGTAAGACTGTAAGAGGTGGCAAATGAGGAGAGACCCATTTTTTGGGCGAGCCCCACATTGGGCCTCTCTTCATTTGCCACCTCAAGGTGGTGTGCATTTGGGGTGCACATGTGGGGTACCCATATCATTTTCCGATTTGAAATATTATCATATATATGTAGGTAACTTTACATACAAAATACTATGTGCAATTGATTGTCAAACGGATGACTCGGATTTGACACTACAAAGGTGCAGTGCCAAAACAGGACCCCGGTTCGATTTTGGCCTGTGTTCTTCTCAAGGGATAAATATCATCAAAATCTAAGGCACCATACGAGCATATTCCTCAACTAGCAATTCATTAACGCTGGATACCAAATCTGACCGGCAACGGGTTCGCGCCAACCGACTTACTAATTCTTAACCTGTAGTGCACCTCATAAGTGCGCGCACATAGTGATTCAGATATGATTGTTAACTCTTATCGGTAAAAGTTAATTCTTATCAATAAAAGTGCTTCTTGCGAATCTAAAACATTAATTACAAAGATGGACAAGTCGAATGCCGCACTACAGGGTTTGCACTATTGTATTTTTTACTCCTAAAAATACTGATAGGGACATAAAATTTCTGGTAGCAATTACAAATCAGTTTGAGGGATTTCCTGTAAATGCATACTTTTTGAATGGTCACATGAAACCAAAACAAAACTGGTGGATGCAATTGAATTTGGATAACAGGGCTAAAATCATCCAATACCATGCATTTCCAATATTTCCATGTAAGCAACTCTCTGCTTCTCAGCTCCCCTGCTTTCATACATAGAAAAAACAGGGGAACCATTTTTATACACCAAACACCCAAATTTCTCCTTGGGTTCTGGAGAAAATGGCACTATCCGCCGATGGCCGGATTGCCTTATCAGCCGCCGGAAAATTGAGTGGTACCACGGGATTGCCTGGGAAGGATTGGAGGCTTTTGAAGTTCTGCAATGGAGAGTTGTTGGGAAAGCAGCTGAAATGGCAAGGAAATCTCCATATGGGTAGTAAGAAAGGAAATGTTAGAACCATTGTTTGCACTTCTCTCACTGCTAATGTTGCTGCTGAGACTAAGGTCATCTCTCTCTCTCTCTCAGTGGTTGGTGGGAAAAAAATTTCAATGCAATGTATGCCTAAGTCCCACACCATATGAGAAAGGCATGACAAATAACCGTTGCATTGAATATTTTCTCAGAGGGTGGAATGATTGATCATAATACTAATTAGATCATGTGCATTATTATTATTTTTACTACCAGTTGTCTTTGGATTGGGCTTGCAACCATACTTATAGTGGCTGGTGGGATTCCTCATTGATGATGAGAAACCCCGAATGGAAACAAAAGAGTACGCGAATTTTGAAATCGATACGTAACAGAAACATACCAAAACAAGCGACACTAAAAGCAAAAATTGTTAGAGAAAGTTATCGCAGAAAGAGAACTTCTAAAAAATGACCAAAAAAATGTTTTCGGGTCTAAACGAAGAATTTTAGTCATAATCGTTTATGATCCAACTTCTTGCTACACTTTTTTCTAGGGAAATTTGCTGCTACTTGTTACACATTACAAAAATGTCATAGAAAATGTACCACATTTGAAGCCATTGTGCCTCTTATGTGTTTTTCTCACTAAGTAAATGAATGCGTTTGAATTTCTCTGCAGTTGAGGGACTTAGAGATGGAGAAAAGGGATCCGAGGACGGTGGTGGCGATTATACTGGGAGGAGGAGCCGGTACTCGTCTTTTCCCTCTCACTAAACGCCGTGCCAAACCTGCTGTAGGTTCTCTCTTTCAATCTTCCAATACCTCATTCCTATGAAAAAATAACTCAAGTACTCTTGGCATGCACCAACTCTTTCTGATTTCTCTGTCCCGCGTTGATGTTGGATTTACCACCAAATGTATAGGTTCCACAGTAACGAGAAATAGTGGGTCATGCAGATAAGCAGTGAAAAACTTTTGCTCCAACTGTTGATGCCAATTTCATTAATCCACAAAGATTGTGCTTCTTTTTGTGTGTGTGCTTGAAATGCCTATTCTGTTTGTTTCTTAAGGTCCCCATTGGAGGATCATACAGGCTGATCGACGTGCCCATGAGCAACTGCATCAACAGTGGGATCAACAAAGTTTACATTCTCACTCAGTTCAACTCTGCATCCCTCAACCGGCATATCGCACGTGCTTACAATCTTGGAGGTGGTGCTTCCTTTGGAGATGGCTATGTTGAGGTATATTTTATGTAAAAATGATCAGTACCCGGAATTGGAAGTTCTCTATAGCCAAAAAAAATCAATTTGAGCTACAAACTGCATTTTTTTGTGTGTCCCAATTTGGTTCCCTATGTATTTTCTTTATGCATTGGTGTCCATGATAATTTTGTGAAATGCTGGTATAACAAATTTTTCTGGAATTTTTTGCTCGGCTTTTAGGCAATTGGCTACCCGGCCTAATGGTTGAGCCACCTTGCTTCGACGCTTCCAAATTCTCAAAAAAGCATTTCGACTTAGAGAGATAGGAAAAGTTAAAAACATAAGTGTTCCATGTTTTAGAATAGTTCATGTAAACTATCTGGAAAAATGATTCTAGAAACAGAAACAAATAGTTCTAGGTGATGAGTTAGGTGGTCTAATGGTTGATCCACATATGCCTTGACCAGAAAAAGAGTCCATTTCAAGAAAACGTCATAAGGGTGTTTTTGAAATCTCAAATTACCATTTTGGCTAAGACTAATTGCTTATGCTTTAGAATAGTTTTTCTGAAAAGTTTTCTAGAAAAAAGATTTTGGAAACAGAAACTAGTAGTAACTTAATTGCTTGCTATTCTGATTTTGTTTTATAATAGGTTCTAGCAGCCACTCAGACTCCGGGTGAGGCCGGTAAAAAGTGGTTCCAAGGTACAGCAGATGCAGTGAGGCAGTTCCATTGGCTTTTTGAGGTATGAGCAGTGCTACGCCACATATGTCTACTGTCCGATGCACATGGAACTCAACACGCATCAGACAGCTCAGATCTGTGTCTGGCTGTCTGCGCATCTATGTCCCAAGCATTTCAGTTGAGATGTATATGTGTCACTTGTAGCTATAATAGCCAAGTGTTTTGAACGATTTAGTTTTTTTTTTCCGAAAAAGAGTATGACTGAACAAGCTTGCAATCCTATAGGATGCTAGAAGTAAAGATATTGAAGATGTGCTCATTTTATCTGGGGATCACTTGTATAGAATGGAGTACATGGACTTAATTCAAGTAAGTAAGCCACTGCATTTAATCCCCCTCCCCCCCTCTTTTTACTAGGTTTTTGTCTTTCGACATTCTTCATGTATGCAAACCCTAATCACAGACTAAAACTTGTGTTCTTCATTTCAGAATCATCGTCAAAGCGGTGCTGATATTACTATTTCTTCTGTACCAATGGATGACAGGTAAACTTTACAGTTTTCTCACCTTGGTTTAAGTTAATAATAATTTATTGACTATGCCTAATAATATGATGTTTAGCTTCCTTCATTGAGGCCAATTCTCCTTTCTTGTATTCAAAATGTGTCCATTTAAGCTGTTATTCCTAATACGACTACATTTTAGCAATCAGTTGTGAGGTTTTTATTTTGAGTCTTTCCCGTATTTCCATTTTAGCCGCGCTTCAGATTTTGGTTTGATGAAGATAGACGGTAAGGGAAGGATCATGTCATTCAGTGAAAAGCCCAAAGGAGACAGTTTGAAGGCGATGGTAATATTCAAACTTATGGTTCCTTAACAAAATTCAAGTAATAGTACTTGTAGATTCTGGACTTACATTGTTGTTTACTTTAGGCAGTAGACACAACAGTTTTGGGGCTGTCAAGAGAAGAAGCTAAAAAGAAACCATACATTGCTTCCATGGGAGTATATGTCTTCAAGAAGGAGATTCTTCTGAATCTTTTAAGGTACTTTTCAGCTGAAAGTTGCCTCGTAACGCAGCCAGACTTGTAAAATCAATTTCAAAACGACGAAATGAATGTTTTTCTGAATGCACTCCACTGTTTAGAGATTCTGATTTCTGTGAACAAGCGTGCACAAAGCACATGTACTTTCTTTTCATGCATTGTAAGAAAAAGAGCGAAAAAGTTGCTTTTCACCGAATTTAACTCCACGTTGAGAATCATTATAAAGGCAATCCATGGTAAAGTGAGAAGCTATGGAAATCAATTCATCGGTGAGGAAAAAATATAGAATGACTATGCCTGCTTGTTGATTCAGATGGCGTTTCCCCACTGCAAACGATTTTGGATCGGAGATAATTCCAGCCTCTGCCAAAGAGTTCTTCATAAAGGTCAGCAACAAATCTTATCCCACCGGTCTTATTATGGAAACAAGTTCGATTTTTTTGAAAACCCATACGACACATTGTTTGTGATTCCCAATAGACAATCTAACAATTTCCATTGTAATGTTGCAGGCTTATTTATTTAATGATTACTGGGAAGACATTGGAACAATTCGCTCCTTTTTTGAAGCAAACCTTGCACTTACTGCACATGTAAGTACCAAAAAACACACATTTCTACTCCACAAGCATTTTGGTAGCATGGAAAGCAAGACCACTGAGCGTAGTCTGTTCGATAAGTTTCAAATATTTCCTTTTGCCTTTTTCAGCCCTCAAGATTTAGTTTCTATGATGCAAATAAGCCGATGTACACATCGAGAAGAAATTTACCACCAACAACGATTGACAATAGCAAGGTCAGTAATTTTTGATGTTTCTGTTTGTGAGGAAGCTTTCTAGTGTGAAAGATTCGGTAATATCTTTGTGCATAACCATAATGTTGTCAACAATACGCTGTTGTCATTTGAGAAACCGATTGGAATTTGGTACTCTTTCAAGGCATCATATGCCTTTTTGTTGCTGTTGCTGTTAAAGAGTTTGTCCATTGTGAAACACTGCAATTGAAAGGAAGTACAAGCGAATATATTCAACAACAATAGATGGGTATTGAATAATATGCCTCGGTCACACTTGATCTTGGAGTGTATGAGTATCTCATTTTTGTGTCATTTTTGTTTCCTATTTTCCATTTCTTGAAAACTGGATTAACATGCTGCCCTTCCATTATTTTGTTGCAGATAGTTGATTCAATCATATCACACGGTAGTTTCTTAACCAATTGCTTCATAGAGCACAGCGTTGTTGGCATCCGATCCCGGATAAACTCCAATGTGCACTTAAAGGTTAGTTCGTGATCATAAATAACCATATACTTTGGCCTTGTTAGTTGCAGAAGTTGTAGATACGAAACGATAAGGTTTTAAGACATCATCACTTAAAATTTGGTACTCCAATTTCCTTTTCTATGTAATGCAGGACACAGTGATGCTTGGTGCTGATTACTATGAAACTGATGCTGAAATTGCATCACTGCTAGCTGAGGGAAGAGTTCCTATTGGAATAGGAGAAAATACCAAAATCAAGTACAAAATACAATTACCTAGAAAATTGAACATCTCCATGCAGGAACAAATCATTTTCTGTAACTTTTCCAGTCTGATGACCCTTGTTACGATATTATGCAGGGACTGCATTATCGACAAGAATGCAAGAATCGGGAAGAATGTTGTTATTGCAAACTCAGAGGTATGATTCTTCAAATAAGTACTTTGTTTTGAAAGATAAAGATGATACAGATCAGACCGATGACTTGTATTAGAAATAGATTACGAGCTCGTTGAGGCCAGATCTGGTTGGTTCATTGAGGTTCGGTGAACTATATTTAGGGAAAGAAAATCATAGAGAAAGAAAAGAAATCTTTCAGCTTCTTTACTTCAACATCTTATTTTAGTTTCCTCGAGAAACTCATGATCCAACAAGCACAAGTTGAACAAATATACTATGAAGCATTCAACAGGATTATGATCACTTAACTTTTGATGCATGCTATACTTTGTTTTGCCACATGAAAAAAGAGAAGGTAAAGATGGTCTTTATTATTTAAGGCCACTGAAACATTTAGTATTCCTTTGGTTTCCAAGAAGATGGAGAAGAAAAATCATTTAGAGACTCCACACTTCAAAGGAATTTGGAAACGCGGTCACCTTTTCGTTCAAGTTTTTTCAAGAAAAAGCAAGAAGCATGTTTTTGTTTTCTATGAAAAGATGAACACTACTTTTTTTTTCCTAGTTAAGCTCATGTTTTGGTAAATGCGTTACGAAAACAAGTGGGGAGTGGCCTAATGGGGCAGCGACTGAAGGAGATAATGAAAACCAGTTCTCAAAACCGATTCTCCAAACACCCAAAAAGAACTCCTTCAGTCACCAGTGGGGCTTTCTCAAAACGGGTTCTAAAAAACTGGTTCGCAAAACCGTTAGACAAACAGAGTCATTTGTTTTGTGTCCTAAGATTTTGAATCTTGAAAACACTTACTCCAATCTTGTCGGGAACAAACAAATTTGTCAAACCTGTTTCTCTATCCAGTTTCCAGATGATTTGAAAACAAAGACATTACCGAAAAGTGAAATATTTTTGTTCCTTTGTCCAAATTCACAGGGTATACAAGAGGCTGATAGATCATCCGAAGGTTTTTATATCCGTTCGGGCATCACGGTGATACTGAAAAACTCCACAATCGTTGATGGATTGGTGATATGATGAGTATATACACATACATAGCTCTCATTTCCTATCTTTTGGCTTGGTTGGGAAAAAAATACATGGACAGTAAATCCAACAATTACAGCAGAGACACTGTAAAGAGCTTAAAAAACTATCCATGAAGTGTACTAATATGCATTCATGATGCATCCTTTATTGTTTCACTTGAATGCAGATTTTCATTTCATCCCCACAAGACAAATGTGGTTCTATTTCTTGATATTCAATGCTAAAGAATGACAGCAAAGACTGTAATGAGCTTGAGATGCTTATATTTTGATGTACGATGGGTCCGTTTGTTTGACCGTATATGAGCATCAATTTGGATTATGTTCTTTGAGGCCACGTATTTGGTGTTTGGCAAAGTTTTCTCTGAGTTAAAATAGACATCGGAGATGTAATGCCACAAAATATAGAATATACAGTAAGAGAGAGGATTTTATGAAAGAATGACATCACGTGATGCTAAATTAGTGTCATAGATCTGTTCATGTACGACCGCATGTGTCTGAGCTGAGGCTCGAGGCCAAGCTGGCCGACCACTTAGCACAACTAGCAGAAAATAAATGACAGATGGCCCCACAAGATGTCACTATTTCACAAAATACACTTTCTCTACTAGTCCAATAGATTTCATATCACATAAAATCACATATCTCTTCAATATTAGTCCAAGATGTCAGTTTTTATTTTAAAGGTTGTTTTTTTCTTTTTTACTTTTTTTCCGATATCGATGCAGTTTCAAGTCAAAGAAAGAATAGGGGCCGGCTAAATTGCACCACATATAAATTACACCATTTATAAAAAGTCCAAGTCAAGCTAATTCGAGTATTAAGCTTCCAGTTATCTCCAACAAAAACTTGTTTATTTTAGAAGCGATTTCAAACAAATATTTAATTAATCACTGAAAATTATGTTAAATTAATTTATTACGCGTGATGATGTGAGAAACTTCAACTAGTAATAATGTAGTATACGATCGAAATATGATAAGTTCACGCACACAACTTTAAAACACAACTGTGCCCGGAATCGTTCGATGCATGTAAAACCATGTCCATCGGATGGTTCCAAACACATATGTCCAGAGTCATACTTCAAAGTTGTGTGTCTAACATTGCTCGAAGTCAAACTAGTAATTTAGTGTAGATAGAAATATTAGTCCAATTTTTGCAAATTCAATAAAAGAAAACCTCACGGCATAACAAAATCAAATTCTTAATTTGACTCTTTCTTTTACTCTTTATTAAGAAGTTTTAATGTGAAATTAAAACTTTATTTTCAAACTTTTTTGAAACTTTTTGAAAATTCTTAAAATTATGCAAGGAAAGGCTTTAATTTTGTTTTAACAAAAAATTATAGAAGAAGAAATTACATTCTATTATGGATAAATTGCTTGGGTAATTTATACATTGGTCTTAAGTCTTTTTTTCCCCTCTAAATGAAAAAAAAAAACCCCCTCCGTATTAAAGTCCCTTTTAATAGAATAGTCTTGCCAACCTCCGTAAGAACGAGTTTGGATTTCAATACAAAATTTACGGATAATAATACACTTTTACTGATGCCAATATTTTTTTAGGTTATTGATATGTGTTTCACATATTATCCTCCAGCCAATATTTTTTTCGGTTATCGATATGTGTGTCACATATTATCCTCTACTTCATGGGCGGATTATAAGTATTTTCCTTAAAAGAAAAAATAAAATAAAATGCAAAATAATCCATTTCTATTATTCTTGTTTTGAGAGTTGATTGATTCAACTCCACCAACCGTATAGATAGGAGAATTTTCCTGCGTTTTCTGCACAGCTTCCCTCTCTTCTTCCCCCCAAATTCCTCTCTCTCTCTCTCCACTCCTCGACACTGTAAAAAAATGGCCGATTTCCTTTCATCACTCCAAAACCCTCCGATCATTTCCCCCTCGTCGTCCTCTGGAGCTACTGCTGCTATTGATGATGATTTCGAGGATTCATGTAGTATATGTCTCGAGCCTTTCATCTCTCAAGATCCTCCCACCGTATGTTCCTCCCCTCTTTATTTTTATTTTTTTGCATATTGATGGTTTAGTAAAGTGAGTAAAGTAGAATTTCTATTTTGGTAAATTAGAAAATTTTGGACTTATTTACCCAATTTTTTTTTTTGGACTTTTGTGATCAATTTCATAGTCTTGTCGCCGATGATTATTGTTCCTTTTGTGTATTATTTTAAGGATTATCAACTCAGATTTAAGGGATTGTGATTTTATTTGATCTCGAATCCTCGATTTATGCATTTTACAAAGTTGGTCTATTTTGGATTATCACTTGCAATAACCCCTTTTCCCGTTATATATGTTTATATTGATTATAAGCAATAGAAGAATACTAGTATCTGAATTATATCACCGGGACATAAGGCCATAACTATGATAAGCCCAACTGTTCGCCCAGGAACTCTCATTCAAAGAACTAACCAATCTTTGCTTTTGGCAAGGATTGATCCCCTAACCTCCTATATGGAAGTGTACAAGCGGCCATCTGTGCTAATTAATTAATCAATTGTCCCGAGAGCTTAAGCTGTTAGGAAATGGTCCCAACAACAACCTCCCTTACGTGCAACCCCGTCTTGCACAAGGACGTTCAATGTTTTCATAGATAGAGCGAAACAGAATACGAAGGGAGCAGCATAATGAAAACAGAGTGACTTGAGCTGTTAGGAAATGAGCCCAACAATGTGTATCAAGCTAGCCAACAGAGCTAATCCCAGTTGGTTAGAAGTTAACTTAGTGATTTAGTGTCTGATTTTGTGATCATCTATTGCATGTAATATCATTAATTTTTCGCTTTCAATTCTTTTTGTGAATCTTTTTTAATTCTTTTAATGATCATATCAGTGGCATGAAGAATTTGAATTCTGGGCTCCAAAGCACTTGGTATATCAAATCAAGTGGATGAATTTTGGCGATGAATGATGAGTTTGTTGCACTTGTTTGTAAATACACATATGGATTGATTGGTCGTCGAATATGGATTTCAATTGTACTCATTTTATCCGAGGACAACTGCATTTTGTAGGAGTTGCTTAGGCTCAAGGAAGTATTAACCTTTCAAGTTGTTTTTTTCACAGGTCACCAGTTGCAGACATGAGTATCACCTCCAATGTATTCTTGAATGGTAGACATACATTCTCTGAGTTTTAGTTTACCTTTGATCTCTTAGAATTTCTAGACCAATATTTCAGTGCTGGCAGTTTGTGTTTGCTTGCTTCTTACTTTTATGTTGTGTTTGCTTGCTCCTAATGGAACTTGTTTATCTTCAGGTCACAAAGAAGCAAAGAGTGCCCCATATGTTGGCAGCTTCTTGTCTTGAAGGACCCTGCCAGGTATACAGTAACAGTGTGCAAAGAAACCGATGCTGACACCAACTTAAACAGATGATCAATTGTAGTTGGCCCATGGTTTTTTTTTTTTTTTTTCTGAAGTCCTACTGATGGAATCAATCTCATGAAGTGATTACTGATTATTGATTTCTTTATTCTGTTATATTGACTTTAGCCAAGAGCTTTTGGCTGCCGTGGAAAATGAGAGGAATTTAAGGTCTAGGCGCAATGTTCACGTTATCCATGAGGATTATGAATTCAATCATGTGAGTCTTATGGTTGAATTTGAATGAATATATCATCGAAATTTGTTATGCTTAATCACGTGCTGATATAAAAACTGTCTCGTAGGGTCATTCTTATTCAGATGAGTCAGATTTTGAGGAGCGCATTATGCGAGATTTTGCTGCTGCTGCTCACAGAGCTCGTTATATTGGCAGAAGGGGAAGGCATAGATCTGCTGGTATTGCTCCTTCACAGGTTCTATCCGATGTACAGCATATGCCAACTACATCTGCAGAAGAACCCCGAAGTTCCAATTATGAGTTTTCAGAGGGTGATTCAACTTTTAGCACACCTGCTACCATCCGTGCTGAAACCCCATCATTCGTGGTTCCAGACATTGTAAATACTGAACCAAGCTCTGCTAGTAATAGACATGGTTATATTAAGCCCAGGTACCTTCTGAACTGTTAAGCGTTATATTTTGATTCATGAGTTATGTTGGTAACAAAGTAGTTTCTGGATGTTTCACCTGAGTCTGAGTGGTGGAGTTTGCTGTTTACCATTGTAGGAAGTTCGTTGCAACAATACATAGTGTCTGTTTCTCCATACTGTTCTTTCTCATGCATAATTCCACGCTTTACCACATGGTTATTATTTGGGGTTCTTTGCAGCCAGTTGTCACCAGAACGTCCACAGGGACCAAGCTCATCTGAATTTCTTGCTTTCTCAGAGTCTATTAAATCCAAATTTTCTGCTGCTTCTGCCAGGTACATGGGTTTTCTGTTTGGTTTGCCTGAGGAGCTGATGCTTACTTTGTTTCATCTCTTTGATGATTCGTTCTTTTGCAACAGATACAAGGAATCAATCTCAAAATTTACCCGAGTAGTTAAAGAAAAGCAAATTGCGCGCAATATCACGGTCAAAGATCTGGGCAGAGAAGTTCAACGCGAGATGAATGCAAGTATTGCTGGTGTTGCACGTATGATTGAGCGCCTTGATCTTACCTCAAAACCTACTGGAGTTTCTGTTCCTTTATCCAGTTCCCCAGGAGTGACCTCAAACTTATCTTATAAAGGAAAAGACATGCAAGAGAGTCAAATTACTGAATCTCCGGATGAAAATGCTGGGGAAAATGCGCATGGTATTGGTTCAGCTACATCCTCTTGTGTGAAGAGTACCATGCCAGGCCAGTCGGAAGCTTCTCTTGTTCAGGTTTGTCAAAGTTACTCTCAAAATCATCTCCGGAGCAATCATTTTTCTGGAGTCCTGTTACTATGCCATCAGCTTAGTTAGGGTATTCACTCATCTTTTAAGGCTATTTTAGCCTGTACTTTTCTTGTATAGAACTAGTCTTATATGCTCCATCATGTAGAAATCAATCAATCAATACATACCCTATAGAAATGTGTTTTGCCTCAAAGCCTTCAAAGTTCAAACCCCAAATCCTAGTTTTCTGGATTTTCCATTTTCTTTTAATTTTCTAAATTAGCGTGTGTGGGGGGTGGGGGGGCTGGAGGGGACATGGGAGCCTGAGAGGAGAGAGAGTTTTGGGGATAAATTTTTTACTTTATTCATTTTGTCATAGGTTTTTTTCTACTTTTCTATAATTGACACCGAGTATTTTTTTTCTTTTGTCTCTTAGTAGTACTTACAAAACAACAAACAATTACTATAAGAAAATATTTAAATGTTTCAGTCCTTAAATAGAATGTTAATTCGTACCCCGTTCGATGCAATGGCCAGGAAAAAACACCAATGTGATTTTTTTCTTTCTTTCTTTTTTTATTTTATTTTTTTATATTTTTATCAGGTAGTGTTGTGCCCGCCCGTTAGATGAACGAGCCGGGAGAAACACCAATGTAATTTTTTATCAACTAACATATTGTACCCGTGCGATGCACGACTGCCGGAAAATACCAATGTGAGATTTTTTCGCGTGCATCGAACGGGTACAACCCTGGTGCCTAGTGAATGCAAGAGATTTGAGCACCTCTCCATACACAATAGCATCCGTTCTTGCTTTTGAATGTTTATGGAATGAGCCATATATGGAAACAGATTTTCGTTAGTATAATAGGTTTGATTCATTATTTCACATCAGTCATTTTGATCAGATGATTTGTTTTTGAGAACTTTTGGTGGGAATATATTTTGAATGCATTGTCTGGCTGAATCGAGAGGACATTGGTGTACTTGATTGTTTGCTTGGGTGGTTGAGTTTTTTAGTACATATGCTAGGTAAAACACTTTGATGGGTACTGGTGGTATTGAACACCCATGGAAAATTAAGTTGCTTTTGTGACACACGGTGGTAAAGCGAGCAAAATGGACTTAAGAGAGGCAATTTCAGTACTGGTCTGTATTCCCAAGAGGTAGAGGAGACATCTTAGGTTAGTTTCAGCCTTCAACATTAAATTATCTTTGGAAAATTATTTGGAAGATTAAAACCCCAAGAAGGTGCAATTGAGGAGGTTTATGAACACACTTAAGCAAATTCAGCTGTGTTGTAGAGGGTGGTCAAAATGCACAACAGAGATATGTTCTTGACTTCTCTTTCAAAGTAAGGAAATGCATGCTCACTATGCGTTGTATAAGAAAGTTCATGTCATGAAATTCATAAAATAGGAGAAAGAAAATGTGAGAGAACAGGACACATTTTGAATAGATTGAAGAGAATCCCAAAGTTCTGTACTGAAGAATTGAAAGGATTCTTTTTCCATGATGTATCCAAGTGCTAAATTTCTTAACCGAGTCGAAGATATTTATATTTAACTTGGCTAATCCTTCTCTGTACCCTTGCAGACTGGAAATTGATGATGTTGAAACTGGTGCTCAACCATGGCTTCAAGAGACAAAAACCATGGCTTCTATCCTCCACTCCCGCCAAAAAAGGCATTTTTTGCTGGTGTCTATGCTTACGAGTCAATCCAGGAGTTTCGCAAGTGACGTACGAAAGGGAACTAATACATGGTAAGTATAAGGGATGATTGGTTCGCGTCCTGCAATATTAATATATTCAAACTTTAGACCTTTTGGTAATTTACAGGTGTAAGAGAGAATGTTCCATGTGAGAGTGTTGAAATTTGTAACCCTGCATGGTTTTAAATATCGGCCACTGCGTATCTGAATAATGGTTACGTAATGTACTTTGAATTTCCAATAATGTTATATATCATGTATCACTATACCGTTACGTATCCCGATCTTGTGATTTAGAACCCTGCTTTGATAGCTCATCCTGCTTTGTGTCCTATAACTAACAGCGAGGGTAAAGAAACGTGTCAAGAAACGTGTCGTTGGAATTTGTAGTAGTACTACATCCTTGTGCCGTTTCAGGCCATCTTGGTAGATTTGTTAAGATTTAAAGTCTTGGATCAGTGGTAGAACCCGTGAGCAGAACGTGAAATATCATATGCATAAGTACATTGTAATATGATTATACAGAGACGCCACCATGTATTCATTTCCTAGTGTTAAAAGCTATCATGTTCTCTGTTTTAAGTTTAGTGATTGGACACAATAGGACACGCCATTCTTCATTGTCAAAACTCTGTTGCCCTTCCCATCGCTCTTACAATCGACAATGTTTTGTGTATTTGGAGTTAGAGAACAGCACCGTATCGTGCAGTTCGTGACTACATTGAGACATAGAAATAGAGAATTTGGGGCTCATAAGATGCCTAGTATTAGTTTGATGTTTTTTTTTTTTAACAAATATTAGTTTGATGTTCGCGCGTGGAATTGCGCCAAATCGTAAAGTTGTGGATACAGATTTTGACACCAAATCGTGCAGTTATTAGTAGATTAAGACATGAAGACAGTTTTGAGGTCAAGTACCACAACGGACACATCCCCGATGCACATGGATCCAAACCCATCCAAACCATGTACATGAGACCACCCAAGCGAATGGCCTGAAACATATTTGTGTTCGTATCTTTGTTTGTTTCTGTGTACTAGGGGTGCCCAACGGGTCAACCGATCCACCCAATCGGCCCGAACCGACCAAATCGAACCATCCCTGAACCCAGCCGAGATATGTTCCTGACGGATGCGGATCTTAATATTCTAGTTTTGGCAGATTCGGTTTGGGTTTGATCCGCCCAATAGCCCTTCTCCACTCCCTTTATCCGCCAAATCTGCCCGATCTCTCCAATCTGCAACCAAACCGACCCAATACCTCACTCCCGGACGGGTGGAATGGAGAAAATGACAATCCGCAACGAGCGGATCGGTTTGGGAACCGACCTAATCCGCCTAAAACCGATCCATGGTCACAGGCCTACTGTGTACCCACAACATTACTAGTAGATCCCTCCTTTATTCGTATAGCACACCGAAGGGACTTTGTACATTGTGTCCATATACATATTGTACGTATATCTACTATACGTAGAACCACCACCAAGCCCAAATTACATGCTAGCCCTTTGACACCACAAGCACCTGCACTTGGCATCAAGCATTGACAATCATCCCACCTGCACAATGAGATCGCACAAACACGACAATCACTAGCAAAATCATAATTCATCGAAAGTTGAAAGTCGAGAGAATGAAGTCTTCTTCGTTACCATTGGGGTGCAAAACTTGGCCAGTGAAGTATGAAGAGCAGTGATTACAAGCCAGAAAAACATAGGCCGGTGCAATCTCATGCGGCTGTGCTGCCCTGTTCATGGGTGTCTCCGACCCTAGTTTTGCAACCTTGTCTTCCGGCATAGATGCTGGTTGGAGCGGTGTCCAGACTGGGCCGGGGGCCACGGCATTGACGCGAATCCCTCTCTCTATCAACTGAAGTGCTAGGCCTCTAGTGAATGACACAATGGCTCCCTTCGTTGCGGTATAGTCTAGGACCGTTGGGTTTCCGTTGTAGGCGTTGACGGATGTAGTGTTGATAATGCAACTTCCTGGTTTCATGTGCCTCAAGGAATGCCTGCACCCAAACACAATCATGCATAAGCTATAGCCGACGGAAAAGGATGGAAAAGGATCGACGAGAAAAAATGATAGAAAGACAAACCATCCAGAGTTCCAGACACAACACCGAACACAACTCCTCACATACACGTAGGTTCCACACAAATTTATTACGCAAGATCCACATTTATCTGAGAAGTTGTGTTCAGATGGCTGTGTTCCTAGCATCTCTCGCATAATCGAGACTGCAATGGCCGTGAACCAGTTCATGAGCCAAAAAACAACCAATATGTGCTGAAAAAACAACCAACATGTGCCGATAATCGGCCGATGCCCATGCAATTTTCCAGTGGTATCAGTGGGTAAACAAACTGTATGTAAACCTTGCTCGACGGATGATATGAATGAAACCCAGACACCGTTTAGGAAAAACAAAAAGAAAAACGCATGCAATGTCTGACCTTGTCATGAAAAACTGAGAGAAGATGTTGGTTCTGAAAACCCTATCAAGCCTCTCCTCTGTAATCTCCTCGACAGTATTCGTAAGGTGCTGCTCCGCTGCGTTGTTAACCAGAATATCGATCCGTCCGAACTCATCAATCACTTCATCCACCAACATTTTGCAGTTCTCATCATACCCTAAATCCGCAGCTATGGCCATGGGGTCCTTGGCGTCGCTTGCCTTGACGTCTTTGATCATCCGAAGGGTATCTTCGGCATCTTTTTCTTCTCTCTCTGCCACATATGTGAAGGCTACGGTTGCGCCTTCTAGCGCAAAGGCATAGCACACCGCCCGCCCTATACCCGAGTCGCCACCGGTCACCACGGCCACCTTGCCCTGGGTGCATGAAGGTTTAATGGGCTTGGAATGCGTTATAAGGTATTTTCACATGAACAGTCAATTGCTTTCTCTTCACTGAATAGTATAATGCACAGGATGCGATGACTGTAACGCATTAATCCACGGAAAAACATACAGTTCTGGCCCGGATATCAAGTTATAAAAAAGAAAAAGCATACTGTTCCAAAAGGGCACTTAGAAAGTCTGGTGCATATAGTTTAGATGAATCAGAACACAGATGAAACTAGAAAAGTCCAATATCAGCCAATACATATTGATATTTGAGCCTTCCTTTAGAGCCAATGAGTCGATGATCACTCACATAGTAGCCTAGTCCCGATTCATTTTTGATTCGCAAACCGGTTCACGATGAAATATCGACCATGAAGGCCGTTTAAGGCACTCTAAATTCTTTTACGTCAAAAGAAAAGAAGTTTCTTTAAAAATTCTCGATAGCTACAATTGATTCATTTTATATCACGTTTGATGTCGCTTCTGACACCGTCACACTGTAACCTATACTACCATGTGTACCGATATTACTATTTGAAACCTTGAATGTATGAGAATCTCATACTTTCATTCGTAAGACCTACATGCATCGAACGATTAAGAATACATTTGCATCCAAATTTGTGTTAGCTTACATGAAGCTTGTTGGAAGGCTTGTGGTCAGGATTTATGGCCTGTGGGGTTGGATCCATCACATGCTCTTCTCCTGGTTGCCTATCCTGGCTTTGTCGTGGGGATTTCTGCTCCTCTTCTGATGATGCCATCTCTCTCTCTCTCTCTCTCTCTCTCTCTCTCTCACCACAGAAAACCCCAAATAAAAACCCAATTAAGTGAGTTGAGCATATTTTATGGCCTGTGGGGTTGGGTCCATCAACAAAGAAGCATTATTTTGAAGTTCGTGTTTTGCTCACCAGACAATCGTTTAAGGACGAATATAGTACTAAAAGGACGAACGTAGTACTAACTTATTTCATAGATCTCAAGTAAAACTCTTTTTTCCAAAAGCTTTTTGGGTCTGATTTGTTTCTCGAATTATTAGGCCTAACGTATCTGAAGTTTCGTATTTTGCAGTATCATGAAAAAAAAAATTCTAAAAATTCGGAAAAAGCATACTTTTTTCGCCTTTTTATTTTTTTGCCTTCCAAACAAAGATTACTTGATATTTTTCTCTTTTTGGTACATCATACAATATGGGATAAAATCCTGCATAGTAATTCAAGTGAGCTTTATCGCTCAATTTGGAAAAAGTGGGATTAACATATCATAACAAATTTGCATTTATCGCTCAACTGAGATATAATGCGAGTTTGGACCCTGATTCGAAACCGTGACCTCAGCTGGGACTTTCTCCATGCACGTTTAGTAGTGTTACGAGAAGGTGGGATTGGTCTCCTGGATTAATCGGTCCATGGAGCCAGATACTGAGTTCTTGAGAAAATGGGAAGACGCGGGAGGAAGTAGATGATCTCTTGAGTTGTGAGAGTGCCTTCGCGAACGAACTTTCGTGTTGGATGAGCTGATAAATGATCTTCCTTGCCTGTTCTTTCTTCTGGGATTCAATGACTGGGGGATAAACACTCCAGTTCCTTTGCTTTCTCGTCTCCAATTTAGTGGATGATTATACCCAAATGGTGACTCTGCTGCAGCTGGATGTATTGCTCTAGACAATGTCTACAAGATGAAATCAAAAAATTACTAATCCCACACAATGATAAAGCTATACTATAAACCGAAGTTGAGACACGCGTAAGCTGACCTGACACGTGTTATAAAAAACAGATATACAGGATTTCTGGCAGATGAAATACGAAACGAGGTGGGTGAGAAACCTGGAGAGAAGCTGAAGGACAATTGTCGACAGGGTCATCTTCGTCGTCCATGATTAGGAGAGAAATCTGCTTGTTCAAGTCTGCAAAAAACAAATCATCATCTTCAATAGATTCCATGGTTACTTCCATCTCCCTCCAACTTCAAATTCTGTTTTCAACTCCACCCTTTTTCGGATGAGTTGCATGGGGATAAATGGGCTTTTAAATAGAGTAGGACAGGTTATTTGGGCTGGACTACATGTGGGGTGGTGGGTCATTGCCAATCTGGCCAAGGCCCACACAATCCTAGCTACTTGGATCATGGAGTGTTTTGTACGATATACATGATCCCTTGAGCAGATAGATGAGGATTTATATCTCTATGCAATGACCCACACCAGATATCTTATCCAAGATAGTCTTTATCTCCCATCATTCTTGGCTGTGAATGCTTCTCTTGTTGGAAAAAGACTTCAGGAATCTTATTTTATTTTAGGTGGGAATGTAAGTTGATTTGATTTCAAGTTGCGTCTTTTCAATGACACATATTCACTGTGGACGGACGCGTCCTGTTCGCCGAGAAATAGTCATCAGTTGGTCTATAAATATCATGTCCCTTAATCACTCTAAAGTGATTCGAAAAGTTTTTTGTCCATAATTTCATTGAGTATCAGTCCATTCATAGGAGAGAGTACGAACACAAGATAGTTTATCAAGGCCTCTAATTGTAGTGCTGCTTTTGGGGGATTCTGATCAAGAAGTGTTGGAGACAGGTGGCCGATGCAAATTGTAAGCATTGTAGCGGGGGAAATCTGTCTTAAATACAAAGTGTCACACTTGCCTTGATCACTATTTTATTCTTATCGTTTCCCAAGTTTTGAGACCACCAATTTTATTGTAATATTTCTATCATCTCTCTTTAAAGGGAACATGTGATGCTTGACACTCTCCCTAACACATGGTGACAAACTTAAGTTGGTATATGTGATCCTTCATCCATTGACTCAAAAGAAAATAAAAACCAAAGAAAAGGAAAGGAAGACAAAAATTGAAAGAGAAATGGGAAATGGAATCTTGATTAAGTAATAAGTCTAAGTGCATGGTAGAATTAAGATGTGAAATCAAAGAAAAGGAAAGGAAGACAAAAATTGAAAGAAAAATGGGAAATCTTGATTAAGTAATCAGTCTAAGTGCATGGTAGAATTCATATGTGAAATCAAAGAATAGGAAAGGAAGACAAAAATTGAAAGAAAAATGGAAAATCTTGACTAAGTAATCCGTCTAAGTGCATGGAATTCAGATGTGAAATGAAAGAAAAGGAAAGGAAGACAAAAATTGGAAAATCTTGATTAAATAATCAGTCTAAGTGCATGGTAGAATTCAGATGTGAAATGAAAGAAAAGGAAAGGAAGACAAAAATTGAAAGAAAAATGGAAAATCTTGATTAAGTAAATCTGTCTAAGTGCATGGTAGAATTCAGATGTGAAGTTTTGATTAGGGTAGATGGTTGAGGAAGAATGATTGTGATTTGGCATGGTGGAGATCAAGTTCAAAGGACGAGTGAGAAAGAATGATTGTGATATACCATGTGTTCACCATAATTTCTTTGCTCCATAAACATCATCTTATTATGGTATGCACCTTGAAGGGTGTTGATTTCATATTTACTCCAACATATTGCATACAAATTCAGAAGATTAATCTTCGATTCGTAAATTTTGTTTTAAAATTCATAACATCTTAATGGAAATTTATGACATCAACCTTGAATTCATATTTACATGTCTGAGTTTTTGTTTTTGTGTCATGAAATCTTAAACGAATGTTATGACTTGGTAATACAAATGATAGTAACTTTTACAAAGAAGTTTATGAATTTTCACACACATATTATGTCTCCATAGCAATTGAATAAGTGCATAACATACTAATCCAAACAGAGATGTGTATTGTAACACTTTGACTTATTGCAATGGTCAAATTCAACAGATACGTTGGTAACTTTTATGTGTACACCTCTTTTCCTCTCCCTGCACGATTTGGTTGTCCTCATTATCACTCTCCTTTCATTCTTACGTGCGATAAGAATGTGTTATTTTGTCCTACTAACTCATAGTTCAAATCTTTTTTAAAATGACATTTGATCACAACATTTGAAGTTCGCAGATCCAATTGGACCTTATTTTGCGTAGTATTTTGGCCCTCTGTTTTGTTGAACTTTTGGACTTTCCGTTGAACGGTTTGATTTTAATTAAAACACTTAGACTTTACCTTGTTCATTTTAGAAAGACAAAAATTTATAACAATGTAAAAAAAATGACAGTATTATTATGTAAAAATTAAAATGAATAAAAATAAGTTAATTTCCTCACATACATAGATCAAATTGCAGGTATATTGGTACTAAAATGGAACATGGATAGTGCAATTGATTAAAAATCTCAATCCTCGCATACATAAATGATATGAAATTACATATTTTCCGAACTACGTAATTAAGATGATGGTGAACCCTTCAAGTTTTTGCTCACTTCTGAAATATAATGACATTCAAAAAGCTGGGAATGCACATTTAGTGTACTAACTAAATTCAACAATGGCAGTTTTACATGAAAAACTTCACGGCGATGATCGTGAACATATGAAGTCTGAACGGTTATATGCTTCCCAAGTCTGATGCCATTGGTAAAGTTTTGACTTAATTTTATGTTTAAATGCGAGCTTACGCCAATGGAGCTTTTATTCAAGTTTATACTTCAAACTCTAAATTGCGAGTGTTTTCCGTAGTCCTTACATTTTTTTTTTTCACTTAATATATATAAAAATTGAACACGGAGAGCCAGAGAGAGCGAGAGGAACTTACGGTGGTGGTTGGCGGTGGACTAACGGCCTCGTTTGCGTGGAGATCGATCACGCAGGGGGAGTAGAGAGATTGAGGGCTGCAAAATCGCGCAGGGAGAGGAAAAGAAAGGGTGCTTTTACCTTTAAAAACCCTAATGCATTTACGAAATGCATTATATTTTAAAAATAATGCATTCTTAATATGTGTGATAAATTTCAAAACCCTAACGCATTTGTAAAATGCGTCATAATTTAAAAACAACGCATTTTGGTTATACGAGGTGACAGCTGACACTGAACCCCCTGAGCTGGCCTTGGCAATTAACGGTTACAACGCATTACCAAAATGCGTGAAGTGCTATTTTCAGAATATGTTTAAAAAGGTAGCTACAGAGGATAGGCTTGCCATTCAAAATAGGCTTTCCACAGAGGATAGGCTTGTGCTGTTTGGTATCAAGGACTCCTCTTGCTGTAGTTTTTGCAATGAGGAGGAGGATCATGACCACCTTTTCTTCAATTGTCTTTTTACCAAAGAAGTTTGGGACACTGTTTCTCTTAAATCCAATCTCACTTGGCTATCTCAGCCTCTCCTAAGTCTGGTCTCTCTGTTGTCTAATTACAAGGGCATAGGACTTGGGAGCACCCTTATTAAACTTTCCTTCACAGTAACTCTCTATCACATTTGGATTGAGAGGAACTTCAGGAAATTTCAGAGTGTGCAGCATCCCATCCCAACAGTGGTGAGCAAGATTTGTACTGAAATTAGATATAGGTTGATGTCCCTTTCTAAGCTTCCCACAGGCCCTTCACTTTTATATGAATCATGGAATGTAAATGCAAGCTCCATTTAATTTATAATAAGTGGTTCTTTGTGTTTTGTTCTTTGTGTTTTGTTATCATTAATATTGTCATGTTACTAATAGTTTCTCAGTGGCAGGTTGCTCCAGTTTACTTACTCAAGTGAAGTGGTGCTGGTTAAGTTCTCATGACCCAGTTGGGTAGTTTGTGTGTGCAGGTTTTGTCTTCTAGGCATTTCTAATTGTCCATACTGCCTTTTGAAAGAAGTATTACTTCTATGTGTGTGCAGGTTTTGAGATCATGCATTTTAGATATGTGATGTCTTACTTTGAAAGCATGATTGCAAGTTTACCTGTTGATTGAAGCAGACTAGTATTTTTCTACATTTAGATTCCATGGCCTGAAATTAGGGATAGGTGGATCTAAGACACAGGACAAACGATCATGCAATCTAATTACCCAAGGAATCCATTTTTGCTGATTGGATTTTGGTTTTGGCATTTTACAAGACATCTTGAATCTAGCTTTATTGTTAGTTAGTGCATTTAAGTTTGCTGGAGATGTTCAGATTAAGGAATTGAATCCAATTATCCGTGTTCATTGTTGTTCTAATTTGGACTACCATGATGGGTACTGCTGTAGCTTAACAGGGCGTGGTGATCTATTCAGTGATGATATGAGCCTTGCCTAGCCTAGGGGGCTGTCCCTTGGCAAGTTTGATCCCCTTTGGGAGGGGGCTTCCTCCCGTACCTAGCCTTGGGGGGTTGTCCCTCGGCATGTCGTATCTTGCTTGTGGTGTAGTTAGGCATAGCAGGTGCCATTGAACTCGTTGCTGCACCCTACTGCCATTAATCAACATGCCAATGTTGTGATACACGTGATGCTGCCTTTGCGGATGATTGAACTGCATTTGCATGAGCTGCTGCCATAGGGACCAAAATTCAACTCCGGGTGGTGATCCAGTCAAGATGGTTACTCTATCTTCCTAGATTCATTTGTGTTTTGCGTGTTTCTCCACCCTCTCTCCTAGATGGTCTAGAAACACCTAGATTAGGTTCTGATTTTATGTTTTCTTATGGTATCCCATCCCAAATTGTTGCCATGTTGGCCATCCTTTTTCTTTTCTTTTGTTTTCCTTTTCTTTCTTTTCTTTTGTCCTCCTGGGGTATGCCCCTTGTAGGCTGTATATTCGGTTAGCCCTCTTTTTATTTCAAGCTTATTTACCCAAAAAAAAAACAATTTCTCCAGTTCCAAACAAAGCACAAAGACCTCAACCAGAGCTAGTTCGCTATGGTTGAAAAAAGAACTGCATAAAATGTATATCAAAAAATCCCTTCACAGTTCACATGCACAAGAGTCAGTAACCATTGTAAACCAACTGGCCAAGTAGCTTAACATAGGAATTGGATCCTTTCCGGTCCTTAATTTGGACGGGACAAGACAATTAAAATCTAGACCGTCCATTTGTTGCAATTAATGGTTTGGATTTATTCAAAAACTCTTCTCCTAACTCTTGCCAGTAAGAGTTTCGGAGCGAATCAGAACCATTGATTATATCGATGTATGTTTCAGATTTAGGATGTCCTAGTCCAAAACAGGATCTGAATCCCTTAATATGGGATGCTTTACTTACTGGAACTTATATATTATAAACTTTATTTAAAATACCATAGCCATTACATTGTCCAGTTACAGCTTAAATATACAACCAAAATTTGCTCCTAACCTTGCTTATATGGTAAAGCACTTTGCAGCACCATGTATCTGTACCAAACCCAAAAACCAAACATTTCTGTTCTTATTCTAAAGAATATACTATACCAAAACTCCCTCCCCACTGGACTTCTTCTCTGATTAAAAAGCCAAAATCCGTCGGCCGTTATTGCTTATTTTTTTCCCTTTCTGCTAAACTTCATAAAAATAAAGTATCCTTCTCCCCTTTCCACTTATGTGCTGCTAACACCTTGGTGAAAAGCCCGAATAAGTACGATGCTTTTCATCAATCATTCCGGTGATTGCAATGCAGGTGAATTCTGCATCCGACTCTCCTCACGTTTTAAGAACAAAGCATAGAGAAGCTCATTCCAAGTATCAGGGACTCCGGGAAGGCACCAATGGCTGCAGTCCTGCCTATGTACAGGTGCGGGTCCTACCTTCGGACCCAAATAATATAGAGATGAATGCCCATCTTTCCTTTGCGAAGTCATGACTGTTACGTTCAATAAGTCCACTGTCCCTAACTTTGATGCATTCGAGTGAGATGATAAAATGTTACCGAGTATGTTGTATCGGGCCCATGTTTGGGGTGGCACCAATGAGGAGCCCAGCTCTGGAAGTGTCTCCATGTGGCAACTTCCCCCGGTCCTCCAATCGCCGCCTCTGAAATGTTCCACGTGACATTTAAAGAACTAGAATATAGGTAATCTCTACTAAGTGAATGCAGGGAAACAAAGAAAAGAATAAGGCAAAAGGCAATCATTCATATGTATTATGCATATGTGGTCAGCGTTGAGCCGTTTCGATGTCAATGCTGTACGAATGAGGTCATAGTTAAACAACAGCCTCAATTCATGTCCAACAACTTGATCACCAATCCCACAAAAACATGATACCGCGAATATGGTGGATGTGCGATATTGATAACCCATAAAAAACAATTAGTGGGATTACTCATCCCCTCTATGAATCCAGCCGTCAAACCCCATGGTTTGGGAAATCCCAAATCCACATCCGAATCAACGAATTCTGGTATACTTGGATAAAGGAAATGAAAAACGAAGAATACAAAACCTATATGAACATACTATGAAAACCAACCTGAAATGCACAGGGGCGTATGTACGGAAGAAAACATGGGTCTTGCTTGTGTTCACTTCACGATGTATCCAGTCTAGCACAGTATCCAAGGACTTATTGTATGCAGTGTCAACTTCCATTTCCATCTTCACCTCTGCTCCTTCTTGGAAGTAACAACCCCTGACCATCATGTTTAAATCTTTAAGTCAGCATCTACGACAATAATTGTAATTTATAACTGAAAAAAAAGAGGCACGCATTGCTTCCAATAAACACGACCATGCAATCCTTCTGGATAATTAAGACTTATCTTCATCCCAATACTTGAGGGATATTGGCCCAAATATGTTGTCCGGTATTTCTCTTCCTAGCAAGAGATTTCACAAGTATCATTGCATTTTGATTTATAGATGAAAAGATGCTAGGATTTGTTTGGATGCCATGAATTGAGGAGAAAGAGTGGGATATCATTCCCAATAATCCCATTAAGATTTAGGAGATGGAGTTCCACTGTCATTGCTTTTCAAGTGTTTAGTTTGATGAGGGGTTCCAACATTTAAAATATTCTGGACACCACCACTCAACCAGATATTTTCACTCTTTAATGGTTAATATTCCTCCACGAATGTAAAGATTCTCATGAGGTATCGGTGCATAATTTGGAAAGGTGATTACTACTACAGTAATAACTAATCTGAAATGATATTCCTATTGCTATATAACAGCAGAAACATGGGAATCCAGAATCACATTCCAGTTCCCCTTTGAGATTTCTTCTACCATAAGTGTCGATCATTTCTATGTCAAAACTTGGAAGTCACTCAGACACCTTAATCAAAGCCCAACGGTATTTACATATACATCAAACCACAATCTTGGCCAAAAGCATGACATCTTAGTCCTCTCCAACTCAAAGTTCATAGATTCTTACGTCAGTCGAGAGGATATTAATCAGTCAAGAAGCCAGTCACCAAATGGACAGAATCACCAACTATTGGGCCAGGTCCTCATAACAAGTTCTAATGCTCCAATACATCTTCTAATATGCGACACTGTCGAATTTTTTAGATGATAAATACGGATTTCCAAGCAAAATTGTTTCATAACCATTTCCCAGTTCTGATACCCATAATTCGTAGAACCTCTAATATGGGGGGGTGTTCCACTAACAAAAAACTGTTTTTTCCAAACACTGAGACAGGTCATTCTCTCACAACACATCACATGAAAATCGTGAAAAACCAGTTTTTTCAAAAAACTGGGTTAGTGGAACACCCCCTTGTCTAATTGCAAAAGCAGCCCGCACAGTTCAAAAGTTCATGATGGAAAGACAACAGCACATAAAGACGGGGGCTATATTTGGATCAAGGGTTTGGATAAGGAAATGAAATAGAAAAGTTGAAGGATCCAAGTATCCAACGGCTAACATCGGTTACATCCTTCAACTTTTCCATTTGCTTTTCCTTTTCTTCACCCACTTCCTTGATCCAAAATTTCCAAATACAGCCTAAAGGAAAATATTTCTAGAAAATCAAATTACCCTCTGATGGTCTTCTCAAAATTCCACCAATGCCCTGTGTTGAACACCAGCACATCAGCATCTCTCCACTTTGTAGAGGTCCAATCCATTTGATCCAATTTCAATGTAGTTTTTATTTTCTGTGGAGATCCAGGAGGAGGACGGCTCTGAAGTACAAGAAATGGAGCCCTATAGTACTCCACGGTGCAGTTATAATCCGTAAACTTGAACAATAAGAATCCTTTGTGATTCGTGATCGGGCTGCCATTCACTTCGTATATAGAATCTTTATTGGGAACAACAGAAGAAAGCATGCATAGTAGGGACTCCCATTGGTTTCTTCCAATTGAGTCTCCAACAAATACTACCCGCTTGTTTCGCAATTTCTCCAACATGACTTTTGCATCAAATCTGATTGGATGTGATCAAGAAACATAAAACAGTATTAATCAGTTATATATTACAATAGGTAAATCTTTCCTCCCTTCGGCAACTAGACTCTCATATAATAAAATGAACTAAAAGAAATTAGAGTAAATAAACCAAAAACCTTTGGCAGTAGAAAACAAAATTTCTTTTTGCATCAAATAAGGTGAAGTGTTTCATACTTTCATTCTTACTTCTTCTAAAAAAGGAAATGGGAATTCCCTTAATTTCGGTTATGTATTTGGGAATAAAAAAGAAGTTGCATTATACTACTGCAAAACATAGGTAAATCGAATTTCCAATTAGATTTTCACCAACAAATTAGTTTAAAGTCCAGCTAAAGGCAAGCAGAACCATGAAACATTGCAGAAATGATTCTTCTTCCAATGCCCCAAACGAAGGCGGGTTAGCCTAGGCGACCGCCCTACCAAAGTTGCAAAATTTTCTTATAAATATAGTACCAATCCCAACAATTTAAAGTTGTCATAGTATTCGTCCACCCCACACTCGAATCCCAGCACCAAAACATAGTACCATCCTTAATTACATAGGCAAAGATTCCAACACATAAAAAAAAAAAAAGAAGAAGTAGAATTAATGGATAAGACAAAATTCAGTAATCATTTACTCAACAGCGGCACTCGAGCAGCAGTAGATGGGGGAATTCAAAATAGCTTCTCGAATTTTCAAATGTATGCAAAGTAAGAAAAAAGAAGGAAATTTGAAGGCAGATAAACTTTTTCTGTCGAGAATTGGAAGAATTTGCACTTGGGTTAGTTGATTGGAGTTTTATGCTTCTTTAACTCCATTTCAAGACTCAATTTCAAATTCACTTTCTTATTCTATTCCCACAATTTCCCAGCAACCAAACACAATTTTTAAGACAACAAAAAATAGAAAAATCAAGATCATGAATAACCTGGGCAAGTTGCAATCTTTGGGCTGCCAACGCCACTTGGTGTAGAACAAATCCGGCCGTCCATTCTCAGAACACCTAAACCCATCATCCAAAAATCTACAATCTCTTGATTGGTACAGCGGATAACTCTCATCCCATACCCAATCGCCATCAAACACGTCACACCCACTCCCCCTTTCTTCCAAAAACTCAACCTTTTTCTCCTCATGACCATTCTCCTCATGACCATGCCCACCAAATTTCAGCCGAAAAAATCTATCAGAATTCGATGAAATCTGAAACCCTTTGGCCACAGCTCTATAATCTAAGTAAAAGAAACAACATATGATACAGACTGTAACAAGAAAGAAGCCCAAAATGCCCACAGAGGGCTCAAAGAGTCTCAACCGCTTGAATTTCTTGAAATGATCGAAGTAAGTAGGCATCGGTTCAAATTCTTGAGATGGGTTCTTAGTCATTTGGGCTTATAAGAAGATATGGGCATGTGGGTAAGAGAAAGATTCAAGTAAAAATACGAGAGAAAAACACTAGGGAGGTTTGGTGTTGAAGCAAAACAACACTCATGGCGAATTGGGTATGAATCATTTCACTTTTTTTTTCCCTCCTTTCTGGGCTTCTTTACTTGGTTTGGGAGCAAGATGGGTGGCAAGAAAAGCAAAGGTAAATATGCTACTGCAAACGAGGAATTTTCAAAACAAGAAAGACTCTGCAAATTTTGCACCGTTTAGAAACGGCCACAAACATACACATATACACACACCCTCTCTCTCTCTCTCTCTCTAGAAATCGTGGGTTTTGAGAGTGGTGGGACGTGGTCTCGAATGGAAAGGAAAGTTACGGCAACGGTTACACGTTTAGTGCTGGTACACTTTTTTTCCCTGACAAGGTCGTGGACTGTATGCGCGATTAGAGGAGTGGGTTTTTTTTAGTGGGGAGAGTATTTAAAACTAATCCGACAAGAATACTCGCGAAGTCGGCGTCAGTCGTGTGAGGATTTTGGAGACGTTAATCAGATTTTGTCACACGCCTCGGGGTTTTCTTGAATGGCGGATATGAAAAGAATATTTGAACGAGGAATTTCTATCAAAGTATTTTCGGTATTCATTGTTTCGTTGAATTATAAGTTATCAAATCAATAAGTTATTTTTCTCACATACATCAATTAATTTGATAATTTATAATTTATAATTTAAAAAAATTAAAAATACTGTAATTGAAACTTACCCAGTCATCAATTGATTCGATAACTTATAATTAAAAAATACCGAAAATACTGTAATGTAAACTCACCCAGTCATCTTAAATCCTCCGAAGTTTCTATGTGATGACATTCCTAAATTAGACAATTGTTTGTCCAAAATATTAGCCAAACATGACTTATATATAAAAAGTAGTAAGGTCTTGTTCTTGAATGAATTTTATCTCATAAAATCTAGTTTTGATAAAAAAAAATAACATTCTTAACAGATTTTAGTAAAACTAGATTTTATCTCACAAAATCATTTACAAAACACCCTTATCAACCCTAGATTTAATCCATTGGGAAAATAATGTCATTTTATTACACCTCTAAAAAAAACTACATTTTATCAAAATTAGATTTTATCTCATAAAATTCATTCAAGAACAAGGCCTAAAAACTAGCAGTTCTAAGAAGACCATTCAAGAACAAGGCCTTATTTGAACTCTAAGAAGTACAACATTATATGACTTTTTCCAATAGAAAATCAAAATCAATTAGAAATATTACTAGAAAAAGTAATAAAAACTAAAAAGTATATTAGAAGTATGTTCAAAATTTATGTGAGAACTGCTATTTTTGGTTTGGGGTAGACGTGTTTATTAGAAATATGTTCAAAATTTAATTGTTTATTACGCATAGGGATCTCCAAAAAAAATTTAACGTAGTTTTTTTCGTATATACGTTCATATAACAACTTGATTTTGAATGAATTTTTGACGAACGAACACGAACAACTCAATAGATTTGCTTATCAACCCCACCACATAGAATTAGTTTAGAAATTTTTAAAATTAATCATGTTAGTATAATAGTTCTGTACTTCTGTCCAACTAATGATCCCATTATGAGAAGTTGGCTTTGCAATCAATCTTCTTGAAGAATGCTTTCAAAAAGATGCAAAAGCAAATAATATATAGATGGTTTGCACACTTGGAAACTCATTCAACCGTGCTTTCATGATGATATACTTATATGGTGGTGGTTGTCTTACAATTATAATGGGTTGCGGAACTGCCGGGTCAAGAAGGATATGATAGAAAATTAATCAGTACCTTGGTAGTCCAGTTGGTTGTTGGTGGTGGATTTACACTCCACACATTTGATCAAGTTTGATTTTTGAGGTCAAGCCGTAAAAAAGTAATTTTTTGTGAATTTTCTATTTCCAGTTTGGATGATCCGTCTTTGACCGATCCGGAGAAATTATTAGTTGAAGACTTGAAGTACACTTAAGTTGGCAACAGGGGCGGCTCCACCGTACCTTTAGGGGTTCAAGCGAATCCCCTAGGTTCAAAAAAATGCATTAAAATTTTGTATTTTTATTCAAAAATTAAAAAGGTATAAAATAATAGAATTTGACATAAGGGTTGGAGAGGGAGGGTTGAATGTCAAATTGGAGATGCCAAAATGCCATATAAGCCTTCAAAAAAAAATTTGATATTTCTAATTTGAAGTCATGGTTTGGAGATTCTCTACCCTCCCTTCCCCTAGGATTTTCACCACTCTTATGGGCAGTGGGAGGGGAGGCCTTCATCCTCAATGGGTGTTTTCCTCCTCCTTTAGTTATGGCTTCTACTGCTTTAAATAACCCTTTCTTTTTACATTTTTAGTGAGGGCTTTTCTCTCTCGATTTCAAATCTAAGAGTTTCTTCGTGTTATCCTCTTTTTTGCTTTCTCTCGGGGTTAAAATTCCGACAGTAGTGGTAGTTATGGTCAGTGGCATAGCTAGAAAATTGCTTCAGTGAGGGCACAATTTATAAATGCCAGTACTTTTATTGTGAAAAAAATAATCTCTTTTTAAAGAATTTAACATATCTTGATTTTTATTTGAAATGAGTCTCGCTTGACTTACATTTTATGGATAAATGTTCCCTCTTAGCCTATTTTGTTGTACCGCTTGGCTTCCAAGGGGGTCTGGGGTTCGAGTTGGTGGAGGTCTAGGGTTCCGTAAACACATTATAGTTTCGAAGCAAAAATTTCACTTAATTAATGCTTGTTTGTGAGTAATTAATTTCACAGTGGTTCACAGTGGTTCTGGGGCATCGCCACGTGATGCCCTAACACCCTTCTCTATTATTTTTTTTTTATCGGCCTTCATCACATATTCATGTAAAACTCATATATTTAGTCTTGAATCCCACATAAATGTGCGCAGAAGAATAACATTATAACACCAAGTAATGACGAGCCACAAGAGCACTAATTAGTTTTTTGTATATAAAAAACGTGATCTATATTTTTCTATAAAATGCAAAAAAAAAAAAAACAATCCTTTCAAAAATCCAGTGTGGGCACAGGCCCACACTGGCCTGCATGTGGCTCCGCCACTGGTTATGGTTCTCTGATGAAGGAAGGCGGTAGTGGTGGTGGTCCAATGACAAATCAAATCGATTGGATTGTCGGTGTCACTACTTCGGGTGTTAGGTTTCTTATCGGTGGGAGTTTTTTATTGTGCATAAACTTGCGATTGGTGTGTCCTATTCTTTGGCTAGAAGATGTAATGTTTGAACCTACATCTCCTAGCCCTTTGAAGCTATTAACGTTTTGACAAAAAAAAACAAAAAAAGAAAAAACTAAAAATTCTAGATTCGTCCCTGACTGGCTCGTACACTCCAAAGACAAAAAGAAATTGAGTGGCCTCAACTAAAAGTCAACCATCAATTAATTCTTGATATGTCCTTCCACTTTGTTTTTGATAGGTCCAATTCGATCGCGTTGACAACATAATTCACGTTTTTTTTGATCAAACAACATAATTCACGTTTGTTCAGTGGAGCGGATGAAAGAATAAATGGTTCGAACACGTATTTTACTCTTTAAAAGTTCATTCGTAAGTAGTTTGTTACATATATCAAGCTACAACTTTCTTGTTCACTTGATAATGCTTAGAAAATTCAAGCTATTAGAAATTAGCACGACCAACTCAATTAAAACTCATTTGAGATCGACTAACCTCGAAAATAACTCAAATTTGAACATATATTTCTAAGGTTGTTAATTTTCAAATTAAACTTGAACAATTCTTGAACAATTCACCGTTCAACTCTTTTATTCATTTATCAACGCAATCCTTAAGAGAATCTGCCGTCTACAATGAGCAGTGGCGGATCCAGGAATTCCACCCAGGGGGTCACTTTTGGTGTTGTGAAAAATTTGAGCTGTTCAATAACTTCAGAATGATTTTTCAATTGCCTAAATTCAGCTAAATTGAATAATAATATGTACTTGATTGAATCCTTTAATTTTTCATTCAAAATTTAAGACCCTAAGTTCAAAATTGTGTGTTAGGTATTCCAGTGACCTGAATCATAGATATTGTAAAGCTTATTGCGAAGAGAATTTATATAATAAAATTATTTTTATCTGACATGTATGGTTATCAAAACGCAAAGATAATTTTAAAAATGTGAATTGAATTGATACCTATCATTGTCGGATCAAGATAAATTTCTATCAATACTCTTCTCAATAAGACTTACGGTTCAAATCACGATGAAATCGAGCACACATTTATCAAACTATTCTCCAAAATTCATTCAAGCTTAGGGTCCTAAATTCTGAATGAATAATCGAAAGATTTGATCAACTACCAATAATTATCCCGAATGAGTTGATTTTTTACAAGCGCAATCAAATAGTTATCTCAAGGTTATTGAACGACTCAAATTTTTCACACTAAAAAAAAATAAAATAAAATTTGATTTCTGGAATTTCAGGGGGGTCACGTGACCCCCCTGTGCCCCACAAGCATCCGCCCCTGACAATGAGGCTATATTTAGATGTCGTGTGGCTGATGAATTGGATCAATCTTATATGGTATTGCAGAATGACTTTTCGTGAGAAAGGCCATGGTTGCGAAAAGAAGCAAGAACTCATTTGATTGTGATGAAGATTACAAAGAAAGCAATGTAACATGATCATATTACATTTCATACATCACATACCTTTTTCAAATATCAAAATCATGAATCTTGAAATATCCATATATCTTCTAATATCAATCACCAGAATTTATGGATTTTTTTGGTTAAGATACTCAACATTCAAATGAGTCTAACCTTTCTCATAATAACAAATCAAAATAGGAAATTGATATTTGCACTCCCAATTTTGATGCAGGGGCTCCAAGTTAAAGTAGTTTTCCAAAAATACCCTTTTGCAAGTTCCATGATTACTTCAGGCACTCCAAAAAACCTTTATTGTTCTCATTTACTTCAGGCACTCCAAAAAAGCAAATAGTTTTTTTTTTATCAGAAAAAAACAGATAATTGTTCAACACCTTTTACTGCACGTCACTGAATTGCCTACTTCCATATGTAATGTTTCCTTGGTAGAGTCTTTATGTTATTGTCTCCATGTTTTGCACAGGACAACCTGGACAAGTGGTCTTCGGCCTATGATTGTAGAACCATCCTTTTGTCCATGCAAAGTCTCTTGAGAGTTATGTTACTTTTTCTCTCAAGAGTTCTCTAATTTTAGTGATGTGCTTTGTTTGTCTCACTATGAGTTTTAAAATGTAGATTTGCGGCCGTTATGAAGATTTTGAGAGAAAAATGGTAGATAATGAGTACAAAAATATAAAGATCTTGTGTCGCAGCTGTTATGAAGATTTTGCAGCATCAAATTTTTTAATTGTGTGTTGTTTATTTTGGAGAATTCTAGAAATGTTTAGTGTATTTTTTTTTATGCAAACTGGCGTGAAGCAATCTGACATAGATGCATGTTTAATGTTTGGAACCTAATGTTTATGTTGTGGATGTTTAATGTTTGGAACGTAATGTTAATGTTAATGTTTAGAACCTAATGTTTATGTTTGGTTTTGGTTAATTTTTCCGTTCGGAGTTCCTTAGTAAATGAGGAGATAATTTGGGGTGGAGTGTCTCCAGTAATTTTTATATCTTAAAAAGGGTAATTTTGTAACTTCATTAAATATTGGAGTGTCTACATCAAAAAAGGGAGCTCCAAAATCAACACCCATCAAAATAATCTCTTATCTCTTTGACTTCCTTCTACAGTCTCTTTTTCTCTCTTTAAGCATATTATAGTAATTATTTTGATTTAATATCTCCTAGTATTGATGATTTATACATATTATGTGTAGGTATTGAACTAATTTTATCTGCATTAATAAAATCTTCATAGTGGTTGCGACAAGTGGCAAAAACTCATTGGATTGTGATGAAGATTATAAAAAAAGTAATGTAACATGATCATATAACATTTAATAAATCACATACCTTTTTCGAATATTAAAATCATGAATCTTGAAATATCCATATATCTTCTAATATCAATCACCAGAATTTATGATATTTTTTTGGCTAAGATACTCAACGTTCAAATGAGTCAAAACTCACATATTTAGAAAATTAGAGATGATGAAAGACTGACAATTGTTATAGTAATTTACATTAGTTCTTAAAGGGAACATAAACAGTCTGATTCTCCCTCCCAAATCTTAAGCAGGCAATGTCTAGTCACCTATATTCATATAAAAATTAAAATTTCTATAAACTTGAGATAATCCAACTAATAATCTGATAATTTATGAATTTCATGTGAAATCAACAGTAATTCATAATTTTAAAAAGCTATCGGTTCTCCAAAAATAGGTAGGTTAAGAGCGTTTTCAATACATAAATGTTTAGTTTTAGATTTCACACAGCCATTACAAGCCCATATATTTTATCTACTATTCTTCCTATACTGTTGCCGCTATCTACTAATGTAGCGAAAGCTTCTGGCTAGATCAGGGGTACATAAATCAATCCTTTATTTTATTTTGCGGATGTATTTTGAATTATTTTTGTTGTTTATTAATTTTTTTATTTTATTTATCGGATGACTTAATTTTCAATCCTTACATATATATTACTAAAGAAACACGAAAAGATAAAAAGAAAGAATTACGGCATGCATCAATTATTATTTTAATGGAGTTTTTCGCACTCTGCAGGTGAAATTGGTTCTCTTAAAGCTTAGGACACAATCATACAGAAGAATGTTTGTTGACCATTTGAGAGTGTTGAAATGTTTTGACATGCAAATGCAGTTAACAACACGTGTCGGGTATCTTATGTAGACTAAGCAATAGGTATTGTCTGTTTCTATTCATAACATTGAAATCCTTATACTTAATCCAAAAGTAACAATAGAAAGAGGTTGGTCATAGTTGATGGGTTAAGCACTCCAAGGTGCCGCTATTGGAAGATATTTTTATAATATTAATTTTAAGTTTTTGGACTGAATTTTTTAGTATTATGCATTACCGTCAATTACTTTATTTGATTAAGTTACATAAGTTTATGTAATTTAATTAGGATTAAGTTAATCACACTAAATCATTTAATCGAAACATCAAACTTATTAATCTCTCTGTGCATACCATGTGTTTTATGCTAGTAAGCAAATAAGCCAATAATCTCCGATAAAAACAAGCTTAATGCGAACGTAATGGGCCTTTTTCAATTCAAATCTCAAATTTATTTATTTTATTGGTGACAAAATCCCAAATTTAATAGGGTCTTCCTTCGACAAGGACATGGTATAAGAGTTAATCATGGAAATAGGACACAAACTAATTTCTTAATGCCAAGAGGACAAATCACCAACACATTCCAAAAATGCCTCCACTAGCCCATGAAAGTGCCTAAACCCGCAAACCTAATGAAAGTGCCTAAACCCCTAATCCTAATGAAAGTGTCTAAACCTAAACCGTAGGGTACCCTATGAAAGTGCCTAAAACCCTAGGGTACCATATGAAAGTGCATAAACTATTAAAACCCTATAATTGGAAAGTACACCCTAAGTGCCTAAACCAAAAATGTCTAAACTCACTATAACCTACTCCAAAGAGTCTAACCCCCCTAAAATTGAACTCAATCCCAAAATTTAAAAGACAACATTAATTTTGTCCCACCTAGAACCCATGCATGAGAGAGAGAGAGAGAGAGAGAGAGAGAGAGAGAGAGATTGTCGGGTCAGTAGGAAAAAGGAAAAGTTAAGCCGTGATCACTTGTCACTTTCAATGGACAACTGCTAGTCGGTCAACGACAGAGGTAAAAAAGTGACGCTATACCGAGTTTTTGATTTGTAATTTTTTTTTAATCATTAAGGGTATTTTTGTCTAGTATTGTCGTTGAACCCTAAAAATTTCACATCAATGTATTGAAAGCTTTAAAATAAATTAAGCTGGACTAAACACCCTTTAAAGCCTCAAACTTCATTTTCACCAATTGTCTGAATTTAATACTCCATCAGAGATGACCAATGCTACAAGACAAAGCTCCCAATTCCTTATCACGAGACTCACGAGTATTGACTTGATCCTTTTGGCAACGGAAGATACCTTCAACTCTTAAACTAATTACTTGAGGGCAATATTGGGAGGGTAGCCAATCATTCTTAATAGAAATTATTAATGGCTCTTGGAAGTTGGACCACCTAAAGTTGGGACCAAGATCCGAACAATGATGCTAAGTGTCCAGAAAAGATGCACAAAATTTACCCCCAAAAAATAGCAATGAGTGGTTCGGATTCTAAGCCATATTTCGTGTATCTTTTTTGGGTATGTAGCATTGCTTAGATCCGAACGACCTGTAGACAAGTAAAACCCTCTCTTTCAAGAAAGTAGAAAATTGTTCTGCCAGAAACAACTTCATAAGAGAGGGAGGAATCAGGGTTATTCCATAAGAAAAGACAGAGAAGAGGATTTTCAATAGGGTGATCATGTACCAGATTGGTTCGGTTTTGTAGTAAATTAAGAAACAAACCACTATCTACGGATTATGATTTTGAAGAACCAACTAATCCATAAAATCTATAGAACCAAATCAACCCAAGCCATTAAAATATATAGTTTGATTTCAGTTTTGAACCACGGTTGGCTTGAAATTGGGATATCATTTTTAAAAACTATTTAAAGTACTTAAAATTTCATAGATAAATAAAACCAAAACTATTACCAAAACTCACTTCTATTAATCAAGTAAAAGTAGAATACGAGTAATTAGTGAAAGAATAGGGCCATGGAATAAGTATTGGATAACGAAATTAGTTACCGAACAAAAATATTAGGAAATCAATTGACAGTCCAAACCGTGTATGTTTAGTGTATTGAAATTGCAGGAACAGATTATCATATATAGAAGTTTGGGGAGTTAATCTTGGAAGTGAAGGAATAGAGTGGTGAAATAGAGCATTAGATTAAAATTAATTGACAAGGAAGAAAAGGTAATTCAATGTATCTAAATAGTAATATATGCATGTATATACCGGTCTGGATCGGTTTTGGAACGAGAACCAGTGACATAAATCCACAGACCAAAACATTTAACGCGGTTTCTAATATTTTAAAACCACGACAGAGCCACTTTACTAAAAAGTCGAACCAAACCACTTGGTTTGAACTAGATTCGCGGTTTGACGATTATTTTGCTCACTCCTATTCAACACTATTTGGAAGGGGAGGTCATAGAACAACTGATAGGCGCGCAATATCTCAAGATATAAGCGCCTAAGTAGGGCAAATTAGCGCATTAGAGGCGCGTTTTATTTCATTTTCCACTTGATTCGGTGTTTGTCTTGTTTTTGGTGTTTTGTGTTTATTTTGTAGGAAACGGGCCAAAAGGAGCACGGGAAGAAGACACAAGGCATCGGGCATGTGGGGAACCGGTGGGACCCAAAGCAAGGACGACCAAAAGCTGAACAAGTCAACTTTGAGCACCGGTATCGATACAGGACTTCTCCTGTATCGATACCCAAGCGTCATCTTGGAAACAGAACCTACGGGTATCGATACAGGACTTCTCCTGTATCGATACCGAGGCCTTTATTTTGCCCATCTGACTTTGCCACGTGTGTTGACTTCGGGAGGGTATTTATACCTCGTTTTTACTCCGAATTAGGGTTCGAACTTGGCTAGATTTTTCTTAACTTTTCGCAGCCGACTTACCTTTTGAAGATTCAACTTTCCGATTATTTTTGCATCGAAGTTTTGGAGTTTTTCCGCTGTTTCTCGCTTTGCCTCGGTAACATCTCTGTTTATTTACTTTAATCTCAGTTCGCGGGGGTTTGTCCGCGTTCTGAGGCTCGAATCCTTGTTTGAATTCGTATTCAAGTTATTAGCATGTTTAATTTCAGATTTATGCTATTTGTTTTAGATAATATGTGTGAGTAGTTTCTCAAGTATGGTCACGGGGTGATTAACACGCCGTGGCCAGGGCTGGGTATATTCTTGCTCCGGTTTTCACGATTAAGAATGGAAAAAGCAATTTTAGGTTATGAAAGAACATTTGTTAGACGAATCCGGGCATTGTCGGAGCCCATGTAACGCGGGGAACGGGGGACCAAAACTTGTTCTTCGCTGTACATGGGTAAACGGCGACCGCGATGATTCGCATCTTTCGGGGTATCTTTCTCTCTCTAAAGTCAAACGTTTTGGAACAACGAATGGAGCATGAAATATCCGGACCTGGTCACCGGGTTATGAACCCCACGACCGTACTTCCTTTTAAATAATTTAATCAAAATCAACTTTTCTCTTAATTTAGTTAATTCACCAAACCAAATCACAAAGGGTGGCCACCTAAGAGCCGTGTTAAACATTAGCATCCCGAGTTTTTAGTCAGCACTTTCCACCTTCTCTGTGGATTCGATTCCGGTCTTACCGGGTATTGTGCTACACTGATATCCGCCCTGCGCTTGGGGCAACCCAGTAATTTAGGTATAGGATTTCGGTCAAGCATTTTTGGCGCCGTTGCCGGGAAGGCAAGAGGTGTTAAGAATTCGGGTAGTTAGTGTTTAGTTCATTTTAATTTTAATTTTATCTTTCTTAACTTTAAAAAAAAAAAAAAAAAATAGTTAGGTAAATTTTGAGTTGTTATTTTTAGGATTGAGTCAAGATAGGTAAAGGAAAGAAGGGTTCACCAAAAGGGGACCCACTCTTTTTCCGAGACCCGTCTAAGCGTCTTTGTAGGATAGATAAAGAGTCGTTGGTGGAAATTCCACTAGCAGGGGCTTCTAGTCAGTTTGAGCCCTTAGCAGTCCAGCCAGGAGCACTCCCTCTTGAGTGGCATCCTGCTCAGTCGGAGTCTTCCGAGAGTGAACCTGAGACCGTCCCGAACCTGTTCTTAGAATTTCCCAATCCACTTTTTGACTTAGAGAGTGAGCCATCGATGGCGAACGCAGGTCCATGCGTGACTATATGCATCCCACGAGGACTACTCCTCGCGGCCCAATAGTATCGTTTCCACGGAGACAAAGTGGAGGCACGCAATGCCTTCACATGTCAAACGGGAACCCATAATGCTCTTCCTCTTTTCTATGGGAGGGAAAATGAGGACCCATACGAGCATATCCGCCATTTTGAGGGGTTGGTGCGCTCGCCACCACCGCTCGTGGGAAAATGCTTGCCTTAAGCTTTTCCCCGCTTCTCGAAAGACAAGTGCGGATAAGTGGCTCAGAATGCAGAAGGAGCAATCCCTCAGGACATGGGCCGCTGTTAGAGAGTTGTTCTATAGGAAGTACTTCTCCGAGAGTAAGACACAGCACCTGACTCGCCAAATCCAATCTTTCAGACAAAAAGAAGGCGAGTCGTTTTTGAGGTGCTGGGAGAGGTTTAAGGAGTTGTTATTATCCTTACCCCACCATGGGTATGAGAAACACCAATTGGTGACATCTTTCCAGCTGGGCCTAAATATTGCGACGGCCCAGCAAATTGAGTACCTATGTAGGGATGGGGATTTCCTAGACAAAGCCCCAGATGCGGCATGAGATTTCTTAGAGGAGTTGGCCGAAAAGCATAGAAGTTGGGAACCTTCCCGGCGCGGGGCCATGGCTGCCACAGGGACCCAAAGGGGTCCGGTATTTTCCTTTGAGCGTGAGAGAACACCTTTGTCCGAGTCCCGAGTTGGACAAATTGGCTAAACAGATGGAGGACTTGCATCAAGCAAGTCCACTGTAAATGATGTGAGAGTTGAGGAGGTGTGTGCTTTATGTGAGTGTCCAGGGCATTCGCCATTCGCTTGCCCCGCTTTTCCGATAGTTAAAGAGGCCTTCCAAAGCAACCAAGCTGAGGTGAATGCGGTGAACCAACGTTGGGATCCGTTCTCAAATACCTATAATCCGGGCTGGGCTCACAACCCACTCCTGAGTTATAGAGATCCCAAAGCACCGTGCCCCAGCACGGCCTCAAAGAATAAAGTGCAACCATATCGGCCTCAAGAAGGCCAAATGGCCCAATATCGCTATCCCTCATTAATCGCCAGGTACGGTCCTTCCTTCATACTGACCACCCCCGGCATAAATCATCCACCGAGGGATAAGCAGACTGATGATATGATAAAAGCTCTCATGCAGTCTCAGTTGAGTTTCACTGAGCAGACCAAGCAGGCCATAGGTGACATTAGGTCCCAATTGACTCAGTTGACGGCAGTAGTTGGGCAAAACCAACAGGAGAGGGGAAAATTTCCCTCTCAACCTCAAGCCAATGCTGTCGGTTCTAATTATTTGGGAGATGGTTCAGGTTCGAGTAATCCGAACCTGATGCTCCGGGAGGAAGCAAAGGCGGTCACCACTCTCAGAAGTGGGAAGGTGATCGATAAGACTATTCCTCTGAAGCAGAAATCGGTTCCACCCCTGGTTCCGGTCGCTGTTCCAGTAGTAGTCCCGGATGTGGGGAAGGGTACTGAGGAAGAGAGAGAATTAGAGTCACCTGAGGTAGTGGTGCCTGCTCCTGCGGCCCCCACGACTACTTTGCCACCCGTTGCACCATATCCCCATCGCTTGGTGGCAAAGCCCAGCGTCAATGCGCATTTCCAGATTCTTGAGCTGTTCAAGAAGGTTCAGTTTCCTATCTCTCTGATGGAAGCCATTGACGCTATTCCTCAGTTTGCAAAGGTGCTTAAAGAGTTGTGCACGTCGAAACGGAGAACTAAGAGTCAGTGCAACGTGCTACTGACGGAGCAAGTGAGCTCCATTCTCCAAGCTGATATTCCGATTAAGCGGAAAGATCCGGGTTGTCCCACTATCCCTATAGCCATTGCAGGCCAGAGTTTTGAGAAGGCCTTACTAGATTTGGGAGCGAGTGTCAACTTGCTCCCATATTCGGTGTACTTGAGACTAGGCCTAGGTGACCTTAAAGCCACACCGGTTACGCTACAGCTAGCTGACCGGAGTGTGAGAATTCCTAAGGGGGTAGTGGAGGATGTTCTGATTCAGGTGGGGGAGTTTTTGTTCCCCGTGGATTTCATTGTCTTGGACACGTGTCCAATCCCGGAAGTCTTTGAGAAGACTCCCATCATCCTTGGCCGCCCATTTTTAGCCACCTCCAGTGCTGTAATGAATTGCAAAACTGGACAAGTCCAATTATCATTTGGGGACTTGAAAATGGAGGTGAACGTCTTCAATGTTAATAGTCGGGTAGAGGATGATGAGGAGGTCTATGAGGTGAGTTTGATCGACACGCTAGTGCAAGAGCATGTCGAGAGTATGTTGTATAAGGATCCTCTGGAGATAGCCCTGACCGCCCATGAGGCGTCGTTTTTAGATTCTCCAGAGGTAGGGAGTTTGATGGAGATGCTAGCAGTAGAGGATATATGCGGCGCCGTTTGGGACCCAGTTCTCGAACCATTGGGCGCCCCATTACCTAAAGCTCTCCCATCATCGGTCCAGCCGCCGAAGCCTGAATTGAAGCCTTTACCGGATACGTTGAAATATGCCTTTCTTAAAGGCGATGATACGTTTCCAGTAGTGATCTCCTCCTCCTTGGAGGTGGATCAAGAGGCTAAATTACTTGCCCTGCTGAGAGAGCATATAGGGGCGATAGGCTGGGCGATAGCAGACCTTCAGGGAATTAGTCCTACGGTGTGTACACACCGCATTTTTCTTGATGAGGATGTGAAGCCTTCTAGGCAACCTCAGCGCCGTCTGAACCCCAATATGAAGGAGGTGGTTAGGACGGAAGTGCTTAAGCTGCTTGATGCGGGTATCATTTACCCGATTGCCCATAGTGAGTGGGTAAGTCCTGTGCAGGTTGTGCCTAAGAAGGCAGGGGTGACAGTAGTGAGAAATGAGGAGGGTGAGTTAGTGCCGACCCGTGTTCAGACCGGGTGGCGTGTTTGCATAGACTACCGGAAGCTCAATGCGAGCACCCGGAAGGATCATTTTCCCCTCCCATTCATTGACCAGATTTTGGAGAGAGTCGCGGGCAGAGCGTTCTATTGCTTCCTGGATGGATACTCTGGCTACAATCAGATTGAGGTAGCCATGGAGGACCAGGAAAAGACTACTTTTACGTGCCCGTATGGTACTTTTGCCTACCGTCGCATGCCATTTGGCTTGTGCAATGCTCCCGGCACCTTTTCAAGGTGTATGATGGGAATTTTCAGCGACATGGTAGAGAAAATAGTAGAGGTTTTTATGGATGACTTTTCCGTTTTTGGGGATTCGTTTGACGGATGCCTCGAGAACTTAGGAAAAGTCTTGACTAGGTGCGAGGAGAAGCGCCTTGTGCTGAATTGGGAGAAGTGCCACTTCATGGTGACCCAAGGGATTGTGTTGGGACACATTGTCTCATCCAAGGGTATTGAGGTGGACAAGGCGAAGATAGACTTAATTGCCAATCTTCCCACTCCAAAGACTGTTAAGGATATCCGATCATTTCTAGGTCACGCCGGTTTTTACCGGCGATTTATTAAGGATTTCAGCGCTATCTCCCGGCCTTTGTGTCATTTGTTGGCAAAGGACACACCCTTTGTGTGGTCCGATGCTTGTGAGGGGGCATTCCAGAAATTGAAGCGGAGTCTCACAACTCCGCCAATCGTTCAGTCCCCAGATTGGAGTTTGCCGTTTGAGCTTATGTGTGACGCGTCTGACTATGCAGTCGGCGCAGTTTTAGGTCAGAGGCGAGGGAAAGATCCCTATGTGATTTATTATGCGAGCAAGACATTGAATGAGGCACAATTGAATTACACCACCACTGAGAAGGAATTGTAAGCGGTGGTGTTTGCCTTAGATAAATTTCGGTCCTACTTGGTGGGGTCGCAGATTGTGGTTTATACCGATCATGCGGCCTTGAGGTATTTGATGACCAAGCAGGATGCGAAGGCTCGCCTTATCCGGTGGATTCTTTTGCTGCAAGAATTCCACCTCATTATTAAGGATAAGAAAGGGGTTGAGAATGTGGTAGCTGACCACCTGTCTCGTTTGGAGTTTGAGGACCCCACCTCTCATCTCCCCATTGTGGATACCTTTCCCGACGAGCAGTTGTTCGCTGCTAACACGTGCCCGTGGTTTGCAGATATCGCCAATTATTTGGTGACTGGGCAGATTCCACCCCATTGGTCTACTTCTGAAAAGCAGCGCTTTTTGAGAGAGGTTCGGCAGTATATTTTCGATGATCCATATGTGTTTAAATACTGTGCGGACCAGATAGTGCGCCGTTGTGTCCCCGAGGTTGATCAGAGGGGAATACTTGAGTTTTGTCACTCAGAGGCGTGTGGCGGTCATTTTTCCGCCAAGAAAACCACCGCCAAGGTATTACAGTGCGGCTTCTTTTGGCCGAATTTATTTAAGGATGCATATGCATTTTGCAAGTCTTGTGACCGATGTCAGAAATTAGGTAAAGTTGGCCCGAGAAATATGATGCCCCTCCACAATATTTATGTGTTGGAGGTCTTTGATTGTTGGGGCATTGATTTCATGGGCCCATTCCCTGTGTCACACGGTTTCGAGTTCATCCTCCTGGCGGTGGATTACGTGTCAAAATGGGTAGAGGCGATTCCCACTAGGACTAGTGATTCAAAAGTGGTGCTAGAGTTTTTAAAGAGTCATGTGTTGTCGAGATTTGGCATGCCACGTGCCATTATCTCTGATCAGGGCACCCACTTTTGCAATCGGTCCTTTGAGGCTTTAATGAGGAAGTATGGCATCTCTCATAAGGTGTCTACGGCCTATCACCCTCAGACCAATGGCCAGGCTGAGCTGGCCAATCGGGAGATTAAGGGGATTTTAGAGAAAACGGTGAACCCGAGTAGAAAGGATTGGTCCCTGCGACTGATCGATGCGTTGTGGGCCTACCGCACTGCTTACAAGACCGTATTGGGTGCTTCACCCTATCGGCTTGTTTACGGTAAGGCCTGCCACCTGCCAGTAGAGATGGAGCATAAGGCCCATTGGGCCATTAAGACGGTGAATGCAAGTTTGCCAGAGGCAGGTGCCCATAGGAAGCTCCAGTTGTGTGAGCTTGAGGAAATTAGGAAAGACGCGTATGAGAGCACTAGCATTTACAAAGCTAAGGTTAAGGCGTACCACGATAGAAATATTCAGCGCAAAACCTTTAGTGTTGGGCAAAAAGTTTTATTATATAACTCGCGCATTCACCTATTTCCAGGGAAGTTGAGGTCTCGTTGGGATGGGCCGTACATAGTCCAACAGGTTTACCCGAACGGTTCAATAGATGTCTGTGACCCTAAGGATAATCATATTTTTAAAGTTAATGGGCAGCGTCTTAAACCATTTTTGGAAATCATTGACATAGGTGAACCTGAGGAGGACTTAGTTGATCCGGTTTACTCGGATATTCCGTAGTGTAGCCATTGGGCTATGTTTTACGGGTAGCTCACGCGTACCGTGCTCTTCATTGAGTGTGGACCCGACTCCTATCAATAGGGGTACCCATCATTGACTTGGGTATTTTTAGCTTCGCACGCCGCTATTAAAATAAGGATCGTGTGCCCAGCTCCGGTTAGTAAGGGCGTTTTGGGTATTTTCGTGTTTGTTTTAATTTTCAAAAAAAAAAAAAAAAAAAAAAAAAAAAAAGGTCCGGTATAGCCACCTAATTTCTATCCTTAACTTTGTGTATCTGGGTTTCGAGCAATCTTATTGTCGTGTCTCGGATAGTCATAAAAGACGATTGGCTCTGATTGCTTTAAGGAGAAACCTTGAGTAGTTTAACCTGTTGAGTCGTGACTTACCCGGGATTGTTTTGATGACCTTCTCTACACAAATTTAAGTGAGAAATTAGGGAGAAAAGTAGTACCCGTGTCTTTCACGTGACGAAAGTGGTGGTTTATTTTCTTTTTCTTTTGTTTTTGCTTTTGGTTTTTACGTAACGCCGGATACCACGTGCGGGCCGGGATCGACGTGTTTTGCGAGGTTGCATGGTGAGCGTACAAATTCCTCGTATATCGGCCGAGGTCATGGTGGTTGGTCGCCACCCACAGTCCAGCTTTCTTCCCCTTGTTCTTTCAATTTTTATGTCTCCATGCTCTGGGGACATCGCATGATTCTAGTTGGGGGGAGGGTGTACTTTGTACTTATTTTTGATTTTTGCGTTGCTAGTTAGTTTTGGGGATACGGGTGTTATGCGTCTTGTAAATGTCGTTAAGCGATGAGATCTAGCTGAATTAGTATGCCTGTTTAACTTGAATGCATGCATATATTTGGCTATCTAGTTGAGCATGATGCACTGTCAAGCATGTGAATGAGTGTCCTCACATTGATAATAGCGTATCCTGAATAGCATGCCCATGTTCTTTGTATTCTGTTCTGCAATCGCATAAAATAGTAGGCTTTTGTTTTGCAAGTAAGAGACTAGTTATTTTTCATGCGTTTGTGAGGATAAATAACGTGCATAGGGGATGAAACAAGGCATTGTTGCATGATTAAACCACATATGAGTCCCCTTGACCCATCTTAAACCAGTCCGAGTCAGTTCCCGTGTCTAACCTAGGAAACCGGTGTTTTTGGTTGGATTCAAGTTGGGGGGAAAGTCAGTCTCCGTGCATCATAAGTGTCGTACTGTCGTGGAAATTTGATAAGCAATGTGCCTGTGAGGGAGTAGTAATTGAAGAAGTCTGATTGGGTGTCATGTTTTGGAAACCATAACCCATGAAACCATGAACCCCAGCCATTTATTTCAAAAAAAAAAAAAAAAAAAAAAGCTTTTCGGTATCGATACAGCAAAAGTACTGTATCGATACCGGTTGTCCCTTTCGCGAACAGAACATACTGGTATCGATACAGGACTTCTCCTGTATCGATACCGAGATCCTTATACGCGAATTTTTAAGGGCTCAGCCGGTCATTCTTACCCATTCTTCATCTTCTTCCCCACCTTCTCTCTCTCTCTCTAACCCTAACCCACGAAAAACCTCCATAGCCACCACCTTCAAAACTCCATAACTCCACCAAATATCACCCAAATTCCACCAAACTTCACCAAAACACTCCTCTTCTCCACCTCTACCACATATACCTCTCAAATCCTTTCCAAATCCCTTATCCTTCCAGATCTAAAAAAACCCTAAAATTCCAAAAACCCAAATTTTCTAAACCTTTTTCAAAACATGGCACCTAAGAGGATTCCCGCTAGCGCTAAGGGAAAAGGGGCGGCCTCCTCTAGTGCCGCTCCAGAGCAAGCGGCCGGAGGAAGGAGGACCAAGGATCAAATTGCTCGGGATGAACGGGCCAAGTGGGAGGCTTCTATTGAACAAAGGGGCGTTAAGAACGAGCGCCACGTCATCCGGGACGGGTTTCTCGAGAATGACGAGACCATACGAGCCATTGTGCGGCAAGGTATGTCATTCTGGTTCAATCCAAACCCCGGATATAATTTAGAACTCGTGAGGGAATTCTATAAACACTTTCAAATACCAGCATCCGGGACTGCGTTCAGTTCCGAGACTCAGATAACCTCACGAGTTGGTAAAACCCCCATCATTATCACCCCTGATGCTATAGCTGCGAGTTTGCGCTATCATAGGCCGGCCCGATGTTAACTACCCATGCCCCGCCCGAGGATTTTACCCGCACATAGTGACAGGTCTTTTGTATGAGAGACGTGTAGATCTTTGGGAATCCTCACCGGGGCAAGTTTAGGCGGCATATCGATTTGTGAACCAATTGGTTTGTTACAACTGGATCCGAGGGCAAGGCGAAAATAAGCCCTCTATTGATACTCGGGAATATGTTGTGACCTTCATGGATCCAGACATCTTTGTGTGATGGGCATTATTCATTTACTCGAAGATTATCGACTTCCGTGATGCCCCAACACGGCACACCGAATGCCATTCCCTTGCCTCGATCACCGCCATTGCTAGAGACTCGGATTGCAAGGGGCCAAGTGGTTCAACAACGATCCACTAGTCCCTCGGGGCAATAGACATCACCATTCTTACCAAGAGCAGAGCCCGGACTCGAGGTGCTAGAGGAGGAACTTATTTGACTACACAGGCCGCCCCAAAGCCTGACCAATACCACTTGGCTGCAGAAGATCTTTTGTCAAGGGGTCGCTACCATTCGAAGTCATCAGAAGCTTAAGAGAGAGGTGCGACAAAATGCAAGAATGCTGCAGCAGATGAATCACAGGGAAGAGTGGATGGTAAGGCGACTCGAGGGGTCGACTTCAGATCCATATGTTCCCCTTGAGTTCCCTGAGTTGGAGGTCAGCGATGATTTCGCAGATGGTGAACCGGAACCAGGAGGAGGTTGAGTCGGATTGACCGAGGCACTTGTGGTTGCATGGGGAAATGGGCTTGAGGGTAGGTAGTGATAGTTGGAGGTGTTATTTTATGTGGGGTTTCCTGTTATTTCATGTTGGATATTGTGTTATTTCATGTGGAACTTGTGTTGTTTCGTTTTCATTTGGGGTTTGTAATATAACTCTTAGGATGATGGTTTCACTTTTGATGGTTTGATTGTGGACTTGGTTTAGGTGGCGCCGATGGGCGCATTGACAGGTTTTAGACGTGACAGGTGCGGCCAGTCAGGGTAGTTAACCTTGAGCCTCTATAGGCCGTCACCTGATTTTGCAGTTTCCTATCTTTGTTCTAACCAAGGTCAATATAATCCAAAAAGTCCTTAGTCGATCGTGTGCACGTATGCTATCTCTCACTTATGCATGATTAATAATGATGTTGATTATTTTGTGAAATCCTGTTTGGACATATTGTGCGGTTATTTCTTGTTAAGCGTTGATTTTGATTGGCACGTGGAGACCAGTTGTTCGGTCCCACGCATCTCGCCAAGCGCTTATATGGGATGTTGAGTGTTCTCGTGAGTTGTGTGACGAGATTATCTTTGTGGGGATTTTTATTCATGCATGTGGAGCTATGCTAACCATGTTTAATTCTCTGTCAAAGCATGCATGCATGAGAGTTACAGGCGTATTAGGAGGTGATTATCTGTCGCTTTGTTTGATTGGTTCTACAGGTGTCATAACCCCCGTACCCCCATTTATGTTTTCTAGTTTTTTTTTATCAGTTGTTTTTCGTTCGTTCCTAGGGACTAGCAACGCTCAAGTTGGGGGGTGTGATAGGCGCACAATATCTCAAGATATAAGCGCCTAAGTAGGGCAAATTAGCGCATTAGAGGCGCGTTTTATTTCATTTTCCACTTGATTCGGTGTTTGTCTTGTTTTTGGTGTTTTGTGTTTATTTTGTAGGAAACGGGCCAAAAGGAGCACGGGAAGAAGACACAAGGCATCGGGCATGTGGGGAACCGGTGGGACCCAAAGCAAGGACGACCAAAAGCTGAACAAGTCAACTTTGAGCACCGGTATCGATACAGGACTTCTCCTGTATCGATACCCAAGCGTCATCTTGGAAACAGAACCTACGGGTATCGATACAGGACTTCTCCTGTATCGATACCGAGGCCTTTATTTTGCCCATCTGACTTTGCCACGTGTGTTGACTTCGGGAGGGTATTTATACCTCGTTTTTACTCCGAATTAGGGTTCGAACTTGGCTAGATTTTTCTTAACTTTTCGCAGCCGACTTACCTTTTGAAGATTCAACTTTCCGATTATTTTTGCATCGAAGTTTTGGAGTTTTTCCGCTGTTTCTCGCTTTGCCTCGGTAACATCTCTGTTTATTTACTTTAATCTCAGTTTGCGGGGGTTTGTCCGCGTTCTGAGGCTCGAATCCTTGTTTGAATTCGTATTCAAGTTATTAGCATGTTTAATTTCAGATTTATGCTATTTGTTTTAGATAATATGTGTGAGTAGTTTCTCAAGTATGGTCACGGGGTGATTAACACGCCGTGGCCAGGGCTGGGTATATTCTTGCTCCGGTTTTCACGATTAAGAATGGAAAAAACAATTTTAGGTTATGAAAGAACATTTGTTAGACGAATCCGGGCATTGTCGGAGCCCATGTAACGCGGGGAACGGGGGACCAAAACTTGTTCTTCGCTGTACATGGGTAAACGGCGACCGCGATGATTCGCATCTTTCGGGGTATCTTTCTCTCTCTAAAGTCAAACGTTTTGGAACAACGAATGGAGCATGAAATATCCGGACCTGGTCACCGGGTTATGAACCCCACGACCGTACTTCCTTTTAAATAATTTAATCAAAATCAACTTTTCTCTTAATTTAGTTAATTCACCAAACCAAATCACAAAGGGTGGCCACCTAAGAGCCGTGTTAAACATTAGCATCCCGAGTTTTTAGTCAGCACTTTCCACCTTCTCTGTGGATTCGATTCCGGTCTTACCGGGTATTGTGCTACACTGATATCCGCCCTGCGCTTGGGGCAACCCAGTAATTTAGGTATAGGATTTCGGTCAAGCAACAACTAAAAAAAGGCCGGGCTCGCTTATGGAAAGTTATCGATTTTCCGAGTCATTTTTTTAAAGATTCAAAATAATATTTTCGTATCCAATTGACAACGAATTCAAACAACTTCCTGAATAAAATCATGAAAAAAATGTGACCAATTAACCAACCAACAAAACTACTTCTTACAAATAAGATTTTGTTTTCGTTGTCGTTATAGCTCTTGACTAATCTGCAGATCATTCAATTAGGTTCAAAGTACGAGCCACGTGGTTCTCCAAGGGCCTCTACCACTACACATTCACAAGGAACCCAAAATTTAGTGTATTGGATCTCACATGAATGTGTAGTGGTTCCCCCAGAGCATCACGACCACCACTATTGGATAATCACTCCATTTTAAAAAATCAAATGACTTAAACTTTTTCTCAAGGGCCATTTATGGCCCTTATATTGTAACAAGGAGACCCCTATATATGTTGCAATTGGAGTGGTAGCCAAGTGACAGACACCATTTACTCATGTATATATATGATAGGGTTCAAATCTCATTAATTACAACTAATATTATTGACTATCATCGAAGAAAAAAAGAAAAGACCCCTATGTTGTTCCACGGAAGTGGAGGCACTGTAGTGAGGTAACTCACTATAGGGTTGTAATGAGCCCCATTCTGCCGTCCATCTTGGCACCGACGGCTCGAATTTAATCCAAACTCCAAATGATCCGAGCCGTTCATTTTTGGATTAAAATCCGAGCGTTCATTAATGAGATGGACAGCCAGATGGGCTCACTACAATCCTATAGTGAGCCCCTCACTACAGGAACCCCGTACCTTGTTCCACTGTGTGGGCCAAATCGCAGTTGCCAACGTTGATTGTGCTTAGCGTGATCAATGCCAAACATAGCATCAAACAAACATATTTCATTTTCAACCGAAAAAATTATAAACATTTTCTATCCTACTAATAGTCAATTGCTTGTATTTACTCCTTCAAATCATGGATACTTGTGCCTTCAAAACTTAACAACAATGACAGTTTTTTAATTAAATAACAGAAAATACCCTATTTATATTATGCAAGTAATGGCTGTAATGCCAATCAGTGGATGAAATTCGCACCCTTTTATGCAAGAATTTAAAAAAATATATTTTGCATTTAATGGTCCAGTAGTTAAAAAGACTCTTCCGGGAAGAGTCTTTTTAAAATCTGGACAATTAAAAACATGTTTAAATGGTTAAAATCACACGAACGGCTCTCTACAACTCAACGTCAAATCAAATTACGGAGAAGTCAGATTCTAAAAAAGAGATAAGATCACAGAGAGTGTTTTTTCAGCCACTCACTCTCCTGTCTTACAACGCGTGAGAGGCTGAAAGTGCAGTCACTGGAGTGTGACCACTGGCTCTGTTATTGCCAAAGGAACCAACACAAAAGTGTTTCGTGGGTTACCCAGGTATCTAAAGGAAAAATTATTAAGTGCTCCTAAAGCACAGCCAAGTGATGCTCTCGAACTAACTTCCATCACACAACTGCGGGCTCCACCACAAAGTGTGGATCTCCAACACCGGTATATATGATGGCAAGGTTCTAAAACTCGCTAGGCGCTCTCAAGGCAGCCGGGCACCTTCTAGTTCCAGGGCCGAGTACTCGGCGCCTAGTCGGACAATTAGTCAGGATAGTCGGGATAGTCAGTCTAGTCGGGCTAGTCGGCGAGGGTCCTTCTAGCGCCTAGGCGGCGAGTACTCGGCCTTCTAGACCTTCTTTTAGAACACTGTGTGATGGGGAAGGGTCCTGGAAGCAATACGCGACAGTGCATTGCATAATCACTAGTATTTAAAGGCTCTGTCCTAATATTAAGAACAACCTGAGTCACTATCCTCCCTAGCCTTTTCACTTGTGACTTGTGAGTGGATATAGCAATCGCAGCTCTAAATCACTTTGAAAATGACTGGTAACAAACAACAACAAATGGAGGTACCCAATGGACCACTCTCAAAATAGCTGCTGGTACTTGTACATCTCCCGTGGGTTGTATATATGAAAGATAAGAGAGAATGAAGTGAAGAAGCTAAGTATATTTCTTCAATTCATGTAATATTTTCTGTTGATTTGACAAATCCCACTAAAATGCCATGATGCCAACCACAATCGTAGGACACCAAAGATGACCAAATGTGCATATATTGATTCCAACAAGCAGAATTTACATAATGGGAATCAAGGATAACTATGACCCCATTCTTAGTGGTGGACACTGCACAATATGATTCCAAGCACAAAAGGCTCTATTTGGTATAAACTGTAACCCCAGAAAGATATTAGGCATATTGGTTCATTACAGGATAGCGGAAATAGAAATAATCGTGCGTTTTCGGCTTTTAGCGAGTGTTGTATAACATGTGGCAGGATGGTGCCTTCAAAAGTTTGTGGGCTGTGTATCTTTATACCCAACATATTACAGAGAAAATAATCTAACAAGATCTATGGAGAGATTAATGACTGTAAAGCTCATATTTGCAACCAGTATTACCAAGTTTCAATTGATATAGTGCAGATTACACTAAGGAAATCAAACTTAGGATCAAAATGTAAAAACGAGCCAAAGTGTAATCTGGAATGGTTATCATAGGATTTGAAGAGAAGCAAGAACAAGCAGAAATACAAGTAATGTAAGTGATGCAAACAAGTAAAACCCCAATAGCAGATAGATGGCGGAAGGGGGGAGGTACTAGTTATCTTTTACTTGGGTATGCGAATATTCAGAGATTCTTAGGGCATTGTCGAAGGACTCATCACTTGGGCCACTGGCGAAGGACTCATCACTTGGGGCATTGTCAATGGATTCATCACTTGGGTGGGCAGACTTGTCCAGAGTTTCTTGAGCTCGCTCGAGAAAAGGCTTGAAACCGAGTTGCAAGGTCAAGTACCCAAAGGCCAAGGCTCCGACCACTACTACCCCTGACCTCATTGCGTTCACCTTTGGTATCTCTCTCATCTTGATCTTCTATGTTCGACTTTCTTCTCTCTTCCTTCACTACTGCCTATTGCCTGATTCCAGTAAGATCTTGAGACATAGTTGTATTAGAGGGCGTCTTCCCATTAGCATATCTTTTAACAAGTTTTAAACCAAACCCATGTTGTTTTAGAACTTTTTTACCAAGCACAAGCCGTTTTCAACTTATTTGCTGATACCGTGAGTCCTAATAGTTGTATTTAAAGACAAGGTTTCATTCTGCAAATAGTGCGTTCCTGTGCAACTACTACATTGAAGAAAGCATGACTTCAAAAAACAACTGTAATTGAAATTGCGAACAAGAGTTCAATGGACTGCTGTCTAGTATCTAGTAAACTTGACTTCAATAAATCCACACGAGAAAGAAAAGAGTTCAATCTAGTATTGTTATGGACAAAGTTGGATCAACAAACAACTTCTAGATGCCCGTGATGGAAGCTGCTTATATTTGTTCAAGTTCATCAACTAGCTTGCTGACCATGCATAGCAATCCTGCCATGTGCCAACTAGCTTAAGCAAGCTGCCAAACATCTTAGACAGCTTCCACAATGCACACGGTAACCATTCTCTGCTGGATTGCCCAATTTGTCTCCTAAAGTACTAGACTTGCTGTAGGAAAATTTTGTTGTTGAGCCTAACAAGTGCATAACAGGTAGGATATTGTTTTAAGCTTACTTTTAAGAGGGGAAATATTAATTTGCGCTCAGAAATTAATTAATACACATTCAGCAAAAATAAGAAGAAACATTATAGATGTTAATGGATGTTGATGGTGCCCAAAATAGTGTCGCTCTCTGGGATAGCCTGCGTGACCTGCAAGACAAGTCCTTGACACCGAGGAGGTACCAACTACCAACCAAGGCCTCCCCCGATGACTAAGTCAGAAGCATTCCAAAGGTGGTGTATGATTTCACTTTTCTTTTTAGTATGTAACAGTGAACCCACCTTGTCTGTAATTGATGAGATCCCAATCCTAACTCGTGATACCAATTCCACCCCAAGATGTAAAAAAGGAATGATCTTGGGTTTTAGCTCAAGAAAAATAGTTAGGAACGGCACAACACATGATCTCAGGATATCACATAAGGGAGGCACCACCCCAGTGGCCCTGTGTCAAGGACTTGTCTTGCAAGTCACATAAGCGATCATAGACCTATGTCCACCATCAAGTATGAAGTCATTTAAGTTGTTTTTAAGCAGTAAGGCTCCTTCGGATAGATATGAATTCAAATGAAGGCTTTAATTGTTCGATGAGAGTTGCTCAAACCTAGGTTTGGTTGTTCACCTATGAATTTCAATGATGATTTTGAGGGCTTTATATGTGAAAATAATCGTATAGGAGTGACTTGAAATTCTTTATGTAAATGAGTACAGTTATAGATGGATCCAAATAAGTATATCCTCTAATCCCTGTTCCCCTCTAGACTCTAGTTTCACTAGGCTCACAGCCAAACTACTCACATCACCCCTGTCATTCAACAGTAACTCCCTTAAATTGTAATCCTTTTCTATCTAAACAGAGCCATATGACAAACTCTTTTACTTCTAAGAGTACTTAAAGCTGGCATACATATTCCAGAGTTTAAAATGTAAGAGATGTCGGTGCATAATCAAACAGACAAGTTTGCAAATAGAATTCAGAGAAAAACCCAAAAAGAGAGAGCACATAATCAAGATTCTAGAACAATAATATGGTGAACTTTCAACTAGAAAAAGATATCACAGAACATGGGGACTGCTCCACAATCAGGCTCTATCACATACGAAGAAAAAAGACAGAAACAAAAGCTGATAGCGAGAAGAAACAAATTCTTTCAAGTTGACATTTTCTCAAACACCTAATGTTCAAACCAAGAATACAAGAAAATCAAGATTTGCGGAGCTCAACAAAGACACCAGGAGATACTGACAAAGATCGAGTGTAGGGTAGTGAAAGTGTCATACCTGGTTTCTAGTGAAACATACACTCTTCCACACGGATGTGAGAGAGAGAGAGAGAGAGAGAGAGAAGACAAGCGTTTCGTCTGTATCTATAGGTTCCTTAGGGGGCGTTTGGTTGGTGACAAAAGTATGACTTTCAAAACCTTGCGGCCGCTGGATCATAGTTTGCGGCAGTATCTTAACTAGTTGTGGCCATAACGTTTAAGTTGGGCCTCTTAGGTTTTCTTTTGTTTGATTGGGCTTGGCCTACCTCCATTATAAGTCCGAAGACAATCTTACGAAGGGGCCTAAAATGTTTTATTTGCAAAAATAATTCGAGATGAATATTTTAAAAATTAATTATTTGAAAATTAATTTTATAAAAATTTCTTGAAGGCTGGTCCTTCTAAAATTGTGATATTCGTGGTAAACTTCTTGGTGAACGGGTTAATGGGTAAAAAGTTAATATCAAAGGGGAATTATTTAAATCCTACTAGGAGCTACGATCAATTAAAAAAATTATTTGGGCGATGTTAGCATTATTATCCTTAGCGATACATCCGAGACCAAAATTAGAAAATATGAATAATCAAAATTGGTTTTTTTTTTGAACGTATATCAAAACCCAATTTGTTTATTTTGGCTTTAGCTTGGTTGATCTTTTGTTTATTTAGTGACCGAAAAAAGAAAAACTATGTTTTGGGGGGTGTGAGAGGACTGAGGAACACTTCTTTGATATGAGTTGAAGTTAAAAGAGAAACATACAGGAAAAAATAGAGGCAAAAGTGTCAATTAGTACTTAGTACTTTACTATCTATCTTCAGTAAAACATGAGTCAAAATGAGGAAAAGATTTGGAGAGCAAATTTGTTTACCCTTGCGAGAATGTACTCATTCTGTGGTTCACATCAAGAATCAAAATCGTTCATTTTGTCTAGATTCATTATTTAGGATTCCATGCGAAAATTGAGTTCAATCCCATATCGGTGAGCTCTTGAAGTAAAAGTTCAATTTTTTTTTTAGCGATAATTTTAAAGTAAATAAATAAAACTCTAGATGAAATAGTTATCTATATTTGATTGGAATAAATTTTTGCGTGGCCCCCTAACAAGTGAATTTGGACATATTGAATGATTTCGATCATTGAATTAAGATACAAAATGAGTATACCCTCACCGAGAGTGAACAAAGTGAGGGTGAACAAATTTGCTCTCAAAAACTTGCTCCATCCTCCATACAATTTTGGTATTTTTATTCGTCTTTTTTGAATTTTTATAAGATTCCCGTAATATTTTTTTTGAAATTAATTATTCATCTCGACGAGAGAAGCCGATTGGATTTTCCTATGGATTCCCCAGAAATGCATCTCGATGTCTCTACGACATCTTCCGTGGGATTTCCATGGGTATGTTTGAGCCTCGATTGTCTAATCAACCCATTTTAGTAAATGAAAATGAGTTGACTTTGAAATGGTTTTCTCATTTGCTAAAATCACCATTGATTTTATAGGGGTGAGCATGGACCGGATTGGTTTGATTTTCTAGTAAACCAAGGACCAAACCAATACCTACGGGTTGAGAATATAGAGAACCTAATCCACAAAATTCATAAAACCAAACCAATCCAAACCACTAAAATATGGATCAGTTCCGAACCACGATTTGCTTGAAAATTGAGATATGTATCTTCATAGATTATTTAAATTAATTAAAATTGTAAGGAAATATAAACCAAAACTTATAGCGTTAAAACCAATTCTTTTATAGTAATATGTATAGAATATATGAATGAAAGAATTATTGAGATAGAAGACATTGGCTAGCAAAGAGGAATTATTCTTGGCTTAGGAAGAGAGAGATGAATGCAATTTGAGTTAGCCCTATATGAAATAGAAATGTGTTTTTCTATATAAAATTAAAAGAAATTTGTCTTGACAGGAAGGAATAACTAGTGGAATAGAGTATTAATGGATTAGAAAATTGATTGACCATGGCTTAGCCTATGTTTATTTGGTGTATCGAAATTACTTTATATATATATATATATATATATATATATATATATATATATAGGATAATGATCTACTAAGGACTCCCTTAGGATAATTCCGTGCAGACCTCACCATTCCGGATCAAATTTTGACGATCCGAACCGCTCAATGTTTTTAAAATGCATTTTCCAAGGTCCACGCGGAAAATCTTCAAAAAAAAAATACCCAGAAGGGCTTGATCGGATCAGTTTTTGTTAAAAACGCTATATATATATATATTGTTGGCCGATCTACTAAGGACTCCCTCAAACAAAATTCCGTGCGGACCTCACCATTTTTCGACTTTCCGGATCAAATTTTGATATAGCGTTTTTAAACAAAACTGATCCGATCAAGCCCTTCCGAGTATTTTTTTTTTGAAGATTTTTCGCGTGGACCTTGGAAAATGCATTTTAAAAACATTGAGCGGTTGGGATCGTCAAAATTTGATCCGGAAAGTCGAAAAATGGTGAGGTCCACACGGAATTTTGTTTGAGGGAGTCCTTAGTAGATCGGTTTCCTATAGGTTCCACTTCTTATCCGGACTTTTGATCCAAATTTTTTTTTGACGATCCGATCCGTCCAATGTGTTCAGAAAGTGTTTTCAAGGGTCCTAAGGGCTTGATCCAAGCAGTTTTCGCAAAAATATATAAATACAGTTTTTGTGAAAACTGCTTGGATCAAGCCCTTCCCGGTATTTTTTTTGGAAGATTTTCCGCGCGGACCCTTGAAAACACCTTTTGAACACATTGGACGGATCGGATTTTCCAAAAAACATTTGCAACACAAAAAAACCAATTTTTTCTTATTTCCGGGAGGTGTGGATGTGAAGTTTTCCGTATATATATATAGGATGGCGATCTATTGAGGACTCCCTCAAACAAAAATTCCGTGCGGGCCTCACCATTTTTCGACTTTCCGGATCAAATTTTGATGATCCGAACCGCTCAATGTTTTTAAAATGCATTTTCCAAGGTCCACGCGAAAAATCTTCAAAAAAAAATACTCGGAAGGGCTTGATCGGATCAGTTTTTGTTAAAAACGCAAAACATTGAGCGGTTCGGATCGTCAAAATTTGATCCGGAATGGTGAGGTCCGCACGGAATTATCCTAAGGGAGTCCTCAATAGATCGCCATCCTATATATATATATATATATATATATATATCCTATATATATATAGACCCAATTTGTAAATCCTTTTGGGTTCCACTTCGGGTATTGTCCACTGATTAAGCTGTTGAGCTTGAGAATACTCAACAATTTCTTCAATTTTTACTGATATAGAAGATCTATCTAAAGATAGGGTAGACATGATAAAAGCGTTAATTCATATATGAATGAAGTTAGAACGAATAGTTTCAATGATAAAATCATGTATCATCGTTGATAAATATGTTTATTATGATATCATACAATAGATCTCAGACATACCCATCTATCAACGGTTTACGAGTCAAGGCCAACAATATATATATATATATATATATATATATATATATATATATATAGGCAAATTCTCTAGTCCAAACCTCCCGAGAATAAGGAAAAATTGATTTTTTTTGTGTTGCAAATTATTTATGGAAAATCCGAGCCGTCCAATGTGTTCAGAAGGTGTTTTCAAGGGTCCACGCGGAAAATATTCAAAAAAAATACCGGGAAGGGCTTGATCCAAGAGTTTTTCGCAAAAATTGTATTTTATATATAAAATCGCTTGGATCAAGCCCTTCCCGGTATTTTTTTGAATATTTTCCGCGAGGGACCCTTTCAACACATTGGACTCGGATCTTCAAAAAAATTTTGGAACATGGAGGTCCGGAAACGGGAAGTCCGGATAAGAGACGGACTGTATATATATATACAATAAACTTCACCTCCAAACTCCCGCACCCTCTTAAGTTACGGACCTCCACCTTCCCAATTTTTTTTTTAAAATCCGAACTGCTAGATGTGTTTAAAAGGTGTTTTCACGGTCCAACGCGAAGATTTGGCAAAAAAAAATACCCGGAAGGGCTTGATCGGAGCAGTTTTTCATAAAAACGCGGATCGTCGAAATTTGGTCCGGAAAGTCGAAAATACCCCTAGGTCCGCAGCTTAATAAGTTAAGGGAGTTTGGATAGGAAGCTCACTGTATATATATATAGAGTCCCCTTCCTATCCAAACTCCCTTAACTTAGTTAAGTTACGGACCTCCCCTTCCTATCCACTTTCTGGACCAAATTTCGACGATCCGAACCGTTAGATGTGTTTAAAAGGTGTTTTCAAGGTCCAACGCGTAGATTTGGCAAAAAAAAATACCCGGAAGGGCTTGATCGGAGCAGTTTTTCCCAAAAACGCTAATTCGGATCGTCGAAATTTGGTCCGTAACTTAAGAGGGTGCGGGAGTTTGGACTTGAAGTTTATTGTATATATGTATATATAGACAAATAAATATATATACATACACACGGTTTAGATTGGATTAGAACCGAGACCGTTAATAGAAATTTATTATCCAAACCATTGAACAAAGTTTATAATTTGCTTAAACCGAAACCAAATCACATTACTACAAAACCAAACCAAACTATTCAGTATGGATTGGTTTGGACTGGATTAACGGATTGATGGTTTTTTTCTCACCCCTAGATTTTATGAGATTCCCGTTTAATAAAATGGAAAACTTATTAGAACACTACTTCCAAGTAGGGATATCTCCTTTCATTGCAGTTGAAGTGTTTTTTTTTTAACTTGCCCCTCTAATCGCACGGCATGACACCATCAAAACTCTGGCATAGTAATACACTTACTTGTATGCACAATTGAGGCAAGTCGATTGTATGTTGATTTCCTCTGCGATTACCAGAAGGCAACAATTTTTGATTAGGGCTTTAGGTGGTCCCTGCAACAATCAAACCTATCATCAGTTCAGGATGCAATCTATGATTAGTGGGTCAGGTTTGGAGGTTGATGCTTGTGCGATTGCGAGGTCAATCACTCCACCACTCGACCCAACTCGGTATAAAGGCCAAGCAGGTAATCTTTTCCAAACAATTTTCTACTCTTCTGAATTTCATCACACTTTTAATCTCGATTTCTGTATGCATAGTGCTATTTGTGATGACCCTTTTTTTGTCAATTTAGTCAAAGACAGGAAAAATTGGGAATTTGCGTGCGTAATTGTGTGTGTGTGTTTTCTGAGATATTTATGAATGTTTTCTTACTTGAAGTAGGAGTGGATGTATGTATGGAGGTATAGCATTTATGTCATTATGGGTATGCGTATCTTTACATGTATGCATATGTATTTAGCCACTGGAGAATCAAAATCTATCAAGACGATGGGCTGAATGCCTGAATGTATTGTTCTTGGAAATCTTTCTGGAACACTTTCTTTCTGTTGAAACGAAGCAAACTTTGATGAACTTTTGTGTTTTATGCCCCGCCTTGATAACATTTGTGAGTTTTTTTTGGCTTGATTCGACCGTCTGGACGGTCCACTTCCCATTCAGAATCCAAACTCTCTGTTTTTTCTGTCCTGATGGTGGTCACGCCTGACTAGACGCTGGACGAAGTATTTGATAATTACGTTTTTAGGGTTCCTTTATGAGTTGTGAAGCAAATACATCTGGTTTTGCATAGTGTGGTAATAGGTTGATGAGAGGCAAATCTGTAGCTTTTTTTTTTTTTTTTTTTTTGTGATTGGCAAATCTGTAGCTCTTTGGAGCATTCAATTCTTTGATTTTCGAAACCCTTTTGTCATTGATTGATGGCTGTCCGTGGAGTAGGTTTACATACCCAATCTATCAAACCACGTAACTTCGTGTTTCTCTATTGTGTGTTCTCTCTTCTCTCTCTCTCTCTCTCTCTCTCTCTCTCTCTCTCTCTCTCTTGTGCGTTGCTTGATTTAGTTTCTCATTACCAACACATGTATCACAATTGTTTTGGTATTTGGTTGTCGCTTCTGCATTACTTTAGTATGAGAGCCTCAGGTTGACATCTAGGGATTTTTTCTTGGTGCTTTTTACATTGTTCTTGAGAGAAATCTTTGTCTTCCGAGGTTAGGAAACAAATTCACCAAATTGTTTAAAACAGAATCGTCCTCCAAATCTGAATCAACTCCAAGACACATGGCTTCAAAATATGGGATATTGAATGCGGAATATGAGGTGGAAAAGTTTGATGGCACAAATAACTTCAGTATGTGGCAGTGCGAAGTTATGGACCTCTTAATCCAGCAGGAGTTGGATATTGCTTTGAAAGACCAACCTGATGATTGGACTGAGAAGGAATGGGATCGGATTAATCGGAAAGCTTGTGGAACAATCAGGTTGTGTCTTGCAAAGGATCAGAAGTACTTTGTTATGCGGGAGACAAATGCGAAGGATCTGTGGAAAAAGCTCGAGGATAAGTTCATGTCCAAGAGCATAGAGAATCGTCTCTACTTGAAGAAAAAGCTCTTCCATTTCCAATATCGCTCAGGTATTTCTATGATTGAGCATCTGAATGACTACAACAAGGTGCTTACTGACCTTCAAAATTTGGAAGTAGATATCCTTGATGAGGATAAAGCTCTTCTTCTGTGGAATTCCTTGCCCGATACTTATGATCATTTAATTACCACATTGTTGTATAAAAAGGACAAAATTAGGTTTGACGATGTCTTTAATGCTCTGGTTAACTATGAACACCGTAAGAAAGATAAGCAGGCGCTGCAGGCTCATAGAGACTCATCCTGTGAAGCTTTGACAGTTGGAGGTAGGTCGGAGAGTGAGAAACCAGGTAACAGAAGCAGTAACATGGGTTGTTCCCACTCTAAGTCAAGAAGGGCCTCATTGTCTGGTAAAATTGCTAAGGATGAATGTGCGTATTGTCATAACAATGGGCATTGGAAAAAGGATTGTCTGACTCTACAGAAGCATTATTTTGAGAAGAATAATTCCCAGGCTAATTTGGCATACTCGGATGATGAAGTTTCTGATCAAGCTTTGTTGGGTTCATCATTGGTTTGTCAAGCTGATCAGTGGATTATGGATTCTGGTTGTACCAACCATATGTGTATGAATAAGGACTGGTTCTCTAGCATGGTTATGGTTGATGGTGGAGCTATTTTTATGGGCAACGATCATGCCTGTGAGACTCTTGGGGTGGGTAAAATCAAATTGAAATTGCATGATGGATCTGTTCATGTTCTGACAAATGTTTGGTATGTTCCGGACTTGAAGAAAAATCTCATATCACTTGGTGCTTTAGACTCCAAAGGTTATCGTATCACTCTCGAAGGTGGAGCTTTGAAGGTTCTTAATGGTGCAATGGTTGTGATGGAGGGTACTCGACACAATAACTTGTATTTTCTACAGGGGAGTACAGTTGTGGGTGGAGGAGCCACTCCTAGTAGCAATGTTGGGGAGGATAAACTTGATACTGTTAGACTTTTGCACATGCGTTTTGGTCATGTGGGTGAGGAAGCTATGCAAGGCAACAGTTGTATGCTGAATTCCTCTACAATAGCCAAAAGCCAACAGTTCTTGATTAGGACTTTAGGTAGTTTCTGCAACAATCAAACACATCATCAGTTCAAAATGCGATCTATGATTAGGGGGTCAAGTTTAGAGGCTGATGATTTGGGGATTTTAAGGTCAATCACTCGACCTCTCGACCCCATTCGGTATAAGGGCCAATCTGGTAATCTTTCTCAGACGAGTTTCTACTCTTCTGAATTTCATCACATCGTTTTGGCCTTTCTTATCGTACAGCATCATTTATGATTATCCTTCTTGTCAATTTAGTCAGTGACGTGAAAAAAATTAGGTAATTATATGCGTAATTATCTGTATGTGTTTTGTTGGATATACAACTATGTTCGTGCTAGCATATCTGTATGGTGAATATTGAAGTAGGAGTGGCTGTATTTATGGAGATATGTTATTTCATTATGAATATGTATATGCGTATCTGTAGATGTATGTCTATGATATGCAGCCATTTGTGAATTAAAATCTGTGAAGACAGATGGGTTGAGTGTATTGTTGTTGGAAATCTTTCTCGAAACATTTTTTCTGTTCAAACAAATGGGGGTAAGCAACTTTGCTGAATGTCATGTGCTTGTATATTTTATGTGAGCAATGAGCGTCCTGCAACCATTTATTTTATGGGCGACAAAAAGAGATTGTCAACAAACTTGTTCAAAGTGCGAGTAATTTTCTTCGTACTTGGTGAACGGACAGCCTCTTGACTAGTTTTCTCTCTCTCTCTCTCTCTCTCTCACACACACACACACACACACACACACACACACACATTGTTCTTTGAAGTCGTAAAACCAATAGCTCATATTGACTAAGTCTATAGTGCCTACGATGAATTTAGGATTTTGTGACTGATGTGTGCTTAAACTTGCTCTGTATGTTTGATATCTTAAATATTTGCTTATTTTGCCTCAACATGTTTTTGTTTCTTCTGTAGCTATGTAAACTTTATGAGTTTTCATCTCATTAATTCAATGTTCACATTGTCAAATCAGGTAAGATAGCTGTTATAGGAGGGTGTCGTGAATACACCGGTGCCCCATATTTTTCTGCTATCTCGGCTTTAAAAATTGTAAGTCCTCTCATTCTCACCTCTTTTGTGTTGAGTGTGTTTCTTTACGCGCGTGTTACGGTTGCTTTTCTATGTTACTTGATTTCCATTTTCTCTGATAAAAACAAAGCCCTCTTGTTATAGCAGATTTATGACTGGCCAGTTTTAATGCAGAACTTCTTTTTCTCCTACAGGGTGCAGATTTGTCTCATGTTTTCTGCACTAAAGATGCAGCTCCAGTTATAAAAGGCTACAGCCCCGAGTTAATTGTGCACCCAGTGCTGGAAGAATCCTACAGTGTTAGGTAGATTTCTCAAACTAATACATTAGATATTTATGTTCACAGTTTACTCCTATTGTTGTTGAGGGTGCTGATTTTTATGGAAGATTGCTTCAGGGACGAGGACAAAAAATCAATCTCAGAAAAAGTTCTTGCTGAGGTTGTGAAGTGGATGGAAAGATTTGACTGCCTTGTTGTTGGTCCAGGACTCGGAAGGGACCCCTTTCTTCTGGTGTTCTTTTTCTGACCACTTTTCTACCTTGGTTTATTTATTTATTTATTTTTAAAAAGTGGCTAGAATGTATAGTTTAAAGATCGAAGCGTTTAAGTGATATTGTTGGTTGCTTGATATTAAAGGCTATTCTTTTGTATTTTCCTGTATAGTTGTGACAACAAAATTACAGTTTACTGCCTTTTAATCTGAAGATTGGTGAGATGATATGAACTTTAAGGCAACCCACATAAGTTTATACGATTTGTTAAATAAGTGCTCGGTCCATGTTGTGTGCTTACGTGCATAAGTTCAAGTGTTCATGCATGCAAATTGACCTTCTAGCGGCAATCTAAGACGTGATAGATTCTTCCCTCAATAATGTCTATTTCTGTTGTAAACTTGCAAGTGATCTAAAATCCTCAAGTTAGATGAGACCTTTGTGTGTATATAAATAAGTCTAGCTAGTTATGATACAATAATGAAAAATTAGATCTATTTGGTCTACAATGGAGAGAACATTGTCTGGAGTTTGAGAGTTCTAACCTGCATTTTTGGACTACTAGGATATACGCACCTGGTGAAAGTATGAGAACCATATAATACTGTTTGGGAATTGTAAGAATTTACTGACCCCTTTTCTACTTTTATTTCGGAATTAACTAATGCCCTATGGCTTTGCCACAAGAAACATAACTTTTCAGTTTCTCTTCATTATCTTTCCGCTGCATGCATCAATAATGTTTCTTTCTGTGTTCCTGTTTATTATGTTTATGATTCCTTTCTAAAGCATGCATATGACATCCACATGTTCAGGACTGCGTTAGTAACATCATGAAGCATGCAAGATGCTCAAATGTCCCAATTGTCATAGACGGGGTATGTGGTGGAAAGTAAACATACAACATTCATTTGCTTATAGTAATATAACTGATGATTCTCAGTTCTCCCTATTGTACTCTTTTGGATTACCAGGATGGACTTTTTCTTGTCACAAACAGTCTTGATCTGGTCAGTGGTTACCCGTTGGCTATCCTTACCCCAAATATAAATGAATACAAGCGACTTGTTCAAAAAGTACTAAATTGTGAAGTAAATGATCAAGATGCTCCAGGACAATTACTCTCTCTTGCCAAATGGTAAATTCGCTTCTAAAATCTTATAGGTTCATCTAATCACTTGGTTCATCTAATCACTTGTTTAGTATCCTTGAGTAGATTTCTATCATCTTTTGTGACATCCAATGTAAACTTACAGTTGGGACTTTTATTTTATTTTTTCTTTCTATCGAAGCATTTGTAGAATATTTTTCAGTTTTCTCATGGGTGATTACATGAGATATTTACTGTTTTTTTGTATCTACATTTTACACATACCTTTGCATGGGAAGTTAGATAAGAGAGGACCAGGAGGAGTATTGGTTTAGTACCTCAAGTCACTAGTTCAGCGTTGCCACTGCCCACCATTGATTCTGAATTTACGACATTACAGCGAAGTAGGGACCAGTGGTCACGTTAATGGGGTTTTCCTTAGCTGGTGCTGGTGTTTAGGGCGCCAAGTGCCAACGATATTGTCTGCATTGTTCGTAAACCAGTGCAAATTGGACTTTTCTTCCTTCTAAATTTCCATAACTCATTTCTACTACTTTTATATCTTGATTTGACCGCTGGAAGGATCCCTCTTAAAGTAGTGAACATTGTGGGAGATGACACTGAGAATGTAAAGAAAAGTTTCATAAGCGACAAATCACCAGCATTTGTACATGCCATGAGCATAGTCATTGTCTAGTGATTGTGCATAAATAGCATGAAGGCCATCTATTGCTTGATTTTGCATTTTTCTATGAAGGGACAATTGTTTCACATTTTGAGAAGTTAAACATCCTGTTGATGAATTATGTATCAGTGCCCCAGTGTGGTAGACGGTAGTGATTGCAATTTCCTAGCTTTGTGTAGTAACATGACACAAGCATGTACTGCACTCACACTCTCACACGTACAGAGAGCTGTGCCATCTTGTGGTGTTCCGACTAACGGTGGGAGTTCAACGCGAACGCCCACTTGACCAAGAAGTCGATATTATTAGAGCCTTTAAACAGCTTTGGTGTATGTTTTAGTTCATGATTTAATGTTGCTTTCATGCTATGGAACCCATGGAAATGATATTTTCTTGATCAGGATTGGCGGTGTAACAATTTTGCGGAAAGGAAAATCAGATCTTGTCAGTGATGGTAAAACAGGTGCCTAACTGGCTGTTTTTTTGTTTTTGAATAAAATTTTGGTATTACACAATATTTTAATGAGTTGTCGCATGATTTCTGTGACCAGTATCCCTTATTCCACAGCATCGGTCAATTGAAGCATTTTTTCACCTAAATGTCTACAAGTTTCCTTCTTTAGGAATTTGATACTCCATTACATATATTTTTAGAGGTGACCTTTGAAATCACACTTTCATGCAGTCAGGTCAGTGAGCATGTATGGTTCTCCTCGGCGATGTGGTGGCCAGGGCGATATACTTTCTGGAAGGCAAGTAATTTCCTTAATTTTCTGTGTAAAGTAAATGTCCAGAAAAAAGTGTCCAACAACACAAATTGTCCGTATCCTGCATCGCTTGACAAAGATATTTTCTCGATATGTCCATTCCCTTTCATACAATCCGACTGCGAGAAAAAATTATGTCCTTTCCTTTCTCTCTTTCTTCCTCATGGATCCTACTAAGTATTAGCTACTCCAGCTCTCCACTTATACTTGTCGTGATTTGGAACGACGACTTTTTTTAATGCTGGCTGGAAAAAGGAAAAACCAAATTTTCTTCATTGCATGTGGCAACATTCAAGGTCCTAACTTCCAACTTTGAGATTCATGTAATTAGTTCATGTTCTTTTATGACTTTTTCAATCTGTGGGCTGTTTAGACCTAGTTTTGGGCGACTCCCTGAGCAAAATAAAAGATTGACTTCGGCCTTTCTTGCATAACTTTCCAAAAAGAAAAAAGATCTGAGAGTTGTTTCAAAAAGGAAATCACCTCTTCAGGTCCAATTTAGATCATGAGTTGGATCCAGGTCAAAACTCAAAAGATTCTTATTTAGTTGGTTGATTGCTATTTTTATGTTGGTACTATGAAACTTCAAATTCTTCTATTTGATGCCAGTGTCGCGGTGTTCATTTCTTGGGCCCGCCAATATATCTCTTCTAACAAGGAGGAATCGGCCATGAACCCTACAGTGTTGGGGTGCATTGCTGGGTCTGCTTTAGTGAGGAAAGCAGCATCACATGCCTTTGAGAATAAAAGAAGATCCACACTGACCGGTGATATCATTGAGTGCTTGGGAAGAAGGTATGCTCCTGAATACGTTTAAAAAGTGTCGAATTACAAATAATTGGATATTTTTTCTCTTTTGCAGTTTGGAAGAAATTTCTCCAGTGAGTTGATCTTGTTCATTATCCAAGCATAGAAGTTGATGACATCGTCCATCTCCGTTGATAACTTCCCTTATAATCGGCTTTGAAGCCTGCAAAAAATTTCTTCTCTTGTTCATCTTCGCCCCCGGGCCATCTTTTTTCCCCTTGGACTATGTTGTGTGATGCTGACATTTCATGTGGAGTGGATTACATGTGAATAACTGGAATAACTTCTGCTTTCTCTCCATTCAGGGTGATTTAACGTTTATATTTTTATGGAACAAGTATGATTACAGAAAATGGTTTCCCGAGTGAGTATTTCTGAGAGAGCACTGCTAATAATAGCTTCTTACCGGGGAGTCTTTTTTTTGGGTAATTACCGGGGAGTCTTGAGCACCGAATGTAAAATGAAATTACAAATGATGTTCATGGAACAAGTATTTGTGAGGAAAAAAAAAAAAAACTGCTTTTGGAGTATCTCAGGTCCTTCCTCAAAACTAGAACCATATTTGAAATTTGGGTAAAAACACTCAAAATCTACCTCCATCCCGAACATCAAACCCATACCAATTTAAGTTTTACTCAAATCCTAATCCAAAGTAAGGGAGACCCAAATCCTTAGCCCAAATTTCCAGCGGTTATTTTGTGGGGGTGCTGGTCAGTGGGACTTCTGTCACCGCATGGTTGTCAACTCCGGCAAGAGGGGCAGACTAAAGATCAAGAGGCTACGAAGGTCACTGGTGACAGGTGGTGGTCGGAGGTTGTGGTTTTTTTTGGCAACCAATGCGAAGATAGATCGACGGGTGGTCCTAGATGAATTGCGGAGGTTGATTGTGGTGTCTTTTGAGTCAAGGAAGAGAGGTGGTCGGAGGTTGTGGTGTATTAGAATCTGTTAGTTCTCTGAATCCAGTGGTACATTGGACTCCAGTAGTACTTCTTTTTGATAAGTCGGGCATCCGGTGTAATAAACAAATTCTACCATTCACCAGCTGGGCTCAATTAAAATCGGGACAAAAGCCAATATGGACTCACCCAACACAAGAATTAATAACGCGTAGGTGGGAGTCAAAATTTGGGACAAATGCTCTCACTGATCCAACCCTCCCTGAGGTTACCAGGTTACAATCTTGCCGCGGTTAAGCCTTATAACCATACATGAGATGAAACATTTAGATCATTCCATTTGCGAGACAATCAATATACATACATACGGCGCTTAAAGTAGAATCATGGAGTTAAGGATTCAAAAGAACCAAACAGAGAAAAAGGATCAGAGTGAAGGGGAAGAAAGAGAGGAAAAATAATACACAAGCAACGCATTGCCGCAGCCGCAACATGTTGTAAATTACAAGAGGTCAAGAGTTTTACAAAAACCTAATGGCATAAAGTAAAACATTAAACACATACAAGACTCATACTATGGGGAACAAAGAGTTATATATACTACAACTTCTAAAAAGGCCACACTAGTTTCTAAGACATGTATAGTCTTTGGCTCTTCTCTATCAGTTTGATGTCTTTGTTCTTTGCTACAAAGGTAACTTCCCCACCAGAACTTCTGCAGAACCATATTGTCAATGAATCAGAACAGGAATTAAGCGCAATCAAAGACTGCAGTTTTCCCTTAGAAAGATGAGATATAACTCGACAAGGTTACAGGAAAACATTAAACATACAAGGATTGAGAATTCTAAAACACTGTAGATTAACAAATTTTTTGACTGGTCTTTAGTGTGAGCACCCAATAGATTTAGAAGAAGGCAAATTAGCACACCCGCCACCGCAAACCAAACAACCTCTCATATCTCAATAATTGGGGTCGGGTAGAGAACTTTTCTACAACCGTTTTGCTCTGTCAATACTCAATAGTCATATGCTAAGTCGAATTTTGACAAATCCGAATCATTTTTCAAACGCAACAAGCCTAGCATGATTTTGTACCTTCAACCTATTGCACAGTAACCAAACCAATCCAAAGCAAATTGAGCCTGAAGTCCCAATCAATTGAAGTTGGCTACATAAATTAGTACTCGTACCATTCACTACTTGTTCTACGTCTAATTATCCTTTTCATAATCCTACCATACATCAATCTAAGCATCTACCACCATCTCAAGATTTATTTATACATGCAATTATGGAACTAAGGATAAGGATGAGACAAACACATTTTATTGCTTTTCTTAATGAACGATTAAAAACTTACATTGTCACTCCCATTTCTGCTACACCCACTAGCCCCTCAAGAGTCTGGTGGTTGCTGCTGGTGTGGCCACATCTGCTGATAACGGGCTTGATCAACAGGCTGGCCTATGAACATCCCGGGAGCTCCAACCTGTGGAGCATGCTGAGGTTGCATATAATAGTAAGGAAGTCCCTCAGTGGGGCCCCCAACAGGAAGGGACCCTCTTGGGATCGAAGCAAGTACCTCGTCCTTCAAATCCTCCCTAGGCACGATATCCACCAAGAAATCAAATATCTCAGTTTTTGTGATAGCCGCAGCGATATCGTTCTTCTGAAGCGTCCTCCTTTTGTTCTCCTCCGTGTGATTCCAAGACCTTAAAGTCAACTCCAGAATGAACATCTCACATGCCCTGGCGAACACGACGGGAGCCTCAGCAGATATCATCCTTACATCTTCATCCGCTTTCATTATCTTTTTAATCCTAGCCAAGGGAAGGCTATGGTTTTTGAAATCAGTTGTTTGCTCAATGTCTTGGAACTGGTTTGCCCAAAAACCATGAAGTTGTTGCTGCAGTTGCTGTTGCTGCTGCTGATGGATTTGCTGATAAGCGAGTTGGTGCTGCGCAAGCTGAGCAGGTGAGGTAGGGAGACCAGCGGATTGAGGAGCTTGAATTGATCCGACAGATGTAGAGGCAGAGGGCCTCATCATTTGGTGTGGTTGATATGGGGCCATGCTATATGGCATCTGAGCTGAGCTACCAGGCACACCAGTTACTTGGGACTGCCCGTGACCTTGTTGATCCATTTTGACTGCAGCTATAAACTTTTCATAAATACGATAAGATTTTCAATAAGCAAAATAGCTTTAAGATTTGATCTTCAAAATTCATCATTCACTTGTTGTAAGAAAGCTTTGACCTTCAAAACTCATCATTCCTAGTAAAAACTATTAGGTGTAGACACATCTAAAGTGAGCTGGTAACTTGCATTTTGCTCAGGACCACACAATATAACCAAAAGCTGAATTGACTCCGTTGCAGGGTATCTTGCCAAAAGCAGTCACAGCATCAAAAACTAAATACGAGTACCTATGGTTTGCCGAATAAGGAATATCAGTTCCTTAGATCTAAGTTCTTCTGAAAATGTTGTAGTGCTGAAAATCCAGAATAGATAACCTGCTGGTCCTCGCAAAATGAAAATATACAGCTAGCGAACCAATATACAGATTAAGAGTTGCACAGAAATTCATACGAACATCCTCTTGTACACGTGCACTGAACCCACAACTTAAATATTGGAACTTCCATGCACTTGATCGATTTTACTAATGTTTGTACCACCCATATCTGAATCCTTTTGACCACTTAATAACCGAAAGGATTCAGATAAAAGCTGGTTCAATACAACTGGCATGTATGAGGTTAAAACATAAAATTTCATCCAGAAATTCACCTGGTTCTGAGTGAAAAACATGCTTACAAAACACTAAGAAATGGGACAATAATAACGAACATTAAACTTTTCAAGTATCTCAACCCCCAAATAGTACGAGAATTCATTTCGAAGTCATGTCTAATAAGGAATCCTCATCATTCATCATACAAAATAAAACTAGTAGCAAGCTACCCAAAAGAAGAAAGGGCTGTAATACACTTAGAAAACGAACTTCAAACACACATAACGGAGTAAATTATTTGTCTTCCATATTGGTAAATTCAGAATACCTACAACTAGTATTCCGATAATAAGATAGCCTAGCATGATAAAAACAGCGAAAAACATTTTTGTTGACATACACATTCAAATTGATCAGCAGAAAATAAGTAGCTTTACCTAATTTCGACAACCTCCACAAGATAGTTCAAATTCAATGAATTCCCAAATTTAATACTTGTGTCTTTCTCTACCATGGATACACAAATTAGCATATATTTAGGTCCCGTTCCACTAAGTGAATTACTGGCTTATCGGCTTTCCACGCTTTACGAGACAGGTCACATAAATCAATTTAAAAAAAGCCTAAAAAGTCAGCTTAGTCGAACAGGTTGATTAGATAAATTAAAGACCAAAACAACAGCTAAAGCCCAATCTTTTCCAAAATCACCAGTACAGATCAAAAGAATCAACCCACATATACACATAAAGGTACACAGATACAAAAGCAGAAGGAAATCGAATACCTTGATATCTCCGTTCACTTTTGTTTCTTGATTTGCTTAACGATCAAAACCCTATACCCGGAAACAAAGAACTGAGCGAATTATCCCAAATTGTGAATCAAATTGAATAAAAGTGACGCATAAATACAACAGACGAGCAGAAATCATTAAACAAAAACCGAACCTGTGTGAGTATCATAAAGAGTTTGGCGCACCACACTGCTTGCTATATATGTTTCTTTATGACTATATATATCGATGTACATGCATATATAGTGAGGGAAACTATAGTGGGCAGCGCGAGTTTCGTTCGTCGGAACAACTTTGCACACTCTCTCTCTCTCTCTCTCTCTCTGTGAATGTGTCTTTACAAAACAAAGAAAGATCTAAACTTTTCATTTGACTTTTTTCAAGTGACGATACCACCCTTGGTGACTGGTGCTAGTTAAACCTTTTCACCCAACTCGAGCACTAATAAAGTGTATTAATGTACATTAAGGATTTGGTTGGGAAGGGGCACTGAAGAGGGTTGTAGTCTCTCGATCGGACCATCCATCTCACAATCGATATTTTAAATTTATAAATGTATTTTCACCACTAACAAATATTATTATCGTCAAGAGTTAACAAATATATCTCAACCGACAATTGTGAGATAGACAGTTAGATCGGAAAGACCCAAATCCGTAATTTAAGCAGGGAGCGGAGTAGTAGAAGTGCATATAAGTTATCTAAAACACCTTAACTATTGAAAAAAGAAAGATGCAAATTAATCAAAAATAGGACACCGTTGATCCATAAAACCTAAGTTCCATTCTAGATTTCTCTTATGCATAATGATTTTATGTTGAACAATTTGGATTTCTCTTATGCATAATGTTAATGATTTTATGTTGAACATCTAAATTTGTCTTATGCATAATGATTATTTACTCATCCTTTATCAACTTGTTGCACTCTATTTTGTTGGCTTCATTCATTGTTGGAAAATAGAAGTTTGATCTTTCATGTGTGGGGAAAAAACAGTATAATACTTACAAGGTTGACTTTATAATTTCGCGTGAAAAGACAAAAAAAAAATTAAATGCATGTGGATAAAAAAACCGAGTATGAAAATTGATTCACTTATCTTATACTTCACAGTTTATTATAGTACTTCCTAAGTTTTTATTATGAAAAGATCTTTATTTACTCATTTTCTTGTACTTATACTTACTACTTGGCATTCAAAATTTCCCTTGACATGTAAAAACCGAACTACGAAGTACGAATGATGGTAATTTTATGTAAACAAAGACAAGAAATGAAGGGCATGATGAAGAAAGTGCAAAAATCATTTCTCTTTGAAGAATTGCGAAGTTTATATTTAATGAATGTTAAATAAGTACTAGTTTTGGTGGTCATATTAAAAATTAGGTGATGATCATATCAGAAAGTTACATTTCCGCAGAATTTTAATATGACGTAGTAAGACATTGACACAATGTTAATAAGGTCGTTGTTTGATTGATGAAAATTCAAATTTAGTCAAATAATCTTGGGCTCCATATCACATTCTTTTCAATTTGTATCACAATCATAATTACATTTTTTTAAAAATTAAATTGTAATGACATGGGGTGAATCTCATTTTGAAATTCTGCCTATGTTGTCTCCTCCTTTTCTCAGTTTTTTTATGGGTTTCTTTTGATAGTGCCTCATATGAAGAGGCACTTTCTCTGTTTTTTTTTGGCACCTTGGAAGTGAACTACAGAAGTTTGAATTCAACAATCTTCTCTTCAAAGTTGAAAGATATTGAAGAATGTGTTATCAAGAGAGAGCCTAAAATACATATTACTGAAACAATCCTTGATGTAGTAGCTACCTATCATAGATCGATACGAATATCACGAACTGTCACATAAGAAAATCAATCCTTGCTGTTATCTGCTTTCGACTGTTTTTATCCTTTTTGTAAAAACATGTATACAACGAAGACATAGCTAATACCTCCAACATACAGAACAAATTTGGTTCTCTTTTCTTTGAACTAAAGACATTCCAATTCCTGACTTACATCACGAATTGGCGACTTACGTCAGGAATTGACTTAGTCAGTTTATAAGTTGATATATTGTGAGCGAATGATCTGTCTCGTAAAACACAATAGTCAATTTTGAGTTTTATTTTTACGTGTGCCAACATTTTGAAGTGCAAGATATTGATCACTGTGTTAAACATTCTTTAAAACTCGTGGAGAAAAAGAAGCCAATAAAATTTTTCCATCGAATAAGTCAACTAATGGGTCATCTATCATCCAATTGAAATGATGTTTCTGTTTTATCAAACATAAGTATCAATTTTATACTGAAAGTGAAGTCTTCGTTTTGAAGATATGTTTCCCGAATTTGTTTCAGAGTACGATTTCTTTGTTTCAATAGCATTGTCTTAAAGATGATTTCAACCCATGATTAAAAATTTATTAGAGAGAGAAGCTTAAGTTTATTAGAGAGAGAAGCTTTTCTTGATTTTGACGAACAAGATCATCCCAGTTAAAGTAAAACGGAAACGAAATGGACACTACCGGTTCGAAATATAAAAAACGAAAAACAACAACAAAACAAAAGGAAACAGAAAAGCCGCTCGGAGAGAAGGTTGAAGCTACTACTACTATATATATAAAAAAAAAGGTTTGTCCAAAGGGCAAACTAGCCAAGAAAACAAAGAAAGCAAGCTACAAGCATAGTGATAAAGGTAATGCCATAAGGCACATGCCTACTCTTCCACTTGTCCATTTCTACAAACAAAGACCAACTCACTCACTCTCCTTCCACTTTATTTACATGGGGCCCAAGTAACATGCCTTCCATTCACAACCATGCAGCCAAACCCCACTTGCCTTTACCCACCATTAAAGAAAGAAGATTATGAGGAATAAACTTGCAGGGAGGGATGATCTTCTTCTTCTACTTTGTGGCTGCAGCAGCAAAAACTGCTGACCCTTCCACCTGAAATTGTCACCCACCAAAATTTCAAATTTAGTATTACTAGAATTTAAAAATACTAGTATCAAATAAGAAAAGGGTTATGACTTCCGCACTGCCGCCCTTTTAGACGAATGCACTCTATTTCTTGTCTTTTGGTGAAAAAATAACACGTAAAAATTGAATCCGGGGTGCTGCTTTTTGGCCCCTACTTGGCACCCTGCTGTGCACACAGTTCATATTTGAGCTGATCATTTGGTGCAATCAACGGTTCGGATGTATTTTTATACTTTGACCGGTAGGAATGTATTTTTACCCGTGAAAGAACAAAAATTCATTTGGAGCAATGAACCGCTTAGAGATTGGAGCAATGAACCACTTAAATAGTGTACAACAGGGTGCCAAGCAGGGTCTCAAAAGCAGCACCCCCGGATCCGTAAAAATTTCCCTGGATGTGAAAATTAGTTTCCTTGAAAAAGCAAGAAATGAAGAGCCTAAGCTTCCAAGTTCAATATCCGTAAGCTGTTTATAAAAACTTTTAATTTCATAATCTGTGGAGAGATTTGCAGGAGGAGAAAAAAATATTAAGAGTCTTGCTAACCTCCACTCAATATCCGTAAGCTGTTTACAAAACTTTTAAATACATTATCTGTGGAGAGATTTGCAGGAGGAGAAAATAATTTAAGGGTCTTGCTAACCTCCACCAAATAAGGTGAGGTTTGGCTAAAGAAGTATGTACTACTTCTAGTTTTTTGCTTTTTTGAGGGAAAAAGTCACAAAAAATAAGTTTGCTCATTTGGCCTAAAAAGTGCTTTTAATGGGAAAAAAAAGCAAACCCAACAAGCAACTACAGTAGCACTTTGCATCTGCATTTTTTAGGCCAAACCCAACAACTTTTCTTGGCTTTTTGAAACACCAAAAGCCAAAATTTGGCTTAACTTTTTAAGCCAAACTTAGCCTAAGTGTATGATAATCTGCATTTTATGACAAACTAGTTCGGATATCAATGGACATTTCACGAATATTAGTACAATTTTCTCGGATATCTATGCACTTTCTATTTATTATCCTCCACATATTGAGTGAAGGATAGCATTTTCCATAAAATAAATACCACATATTCTCCAAACACAATCAAAGTTGGGGATATTTTGCTAGTATACCAACATATATAAGGAAAAAAAGAAGAAGAAGGGGACCATCCAGTTGCTTTTCTTGAATTGTAATGGTTCTCAATTGTTTTCTGAAATCTAATGGCATATTAAGGAATGTCCATTTTCAACTCGAAGATTAGAAAGAAAAACTGTTCTAGGAACAGCTTTGCCATATTTTGGCTATTCCTATTAACCTACTTATAATCGGGACAGTTGGCCCAACGGTTGTGCAATTGTGCTTAAGTGCAGTGAAGTTGTGAGTTCAACTCCTATAAGAGAAGATGTTGGATGCTCTTATTGATGGTTTGGTTTGAGGTTAGGCTAATGTAACTTCTTCTAAAATATTACCCTAACAAATTAACCTCCTTGTGGTGATCAAAACACATTCCCTAAACAGATCCCAATTGTTTAGCTATTTGCAATAAAACATGGCACGGATTTCAGCTTTTACCACCATAGCCTAGATGGCAGGATCTTCACACTCTCAAATGAACCGCTCAAGTTTGAGTCTCGCTTAAGGCAGGACTGTGGAGTAGGGCTTATGCCATCTAGTCCTTAGGTGGTACTGTGGTGATGGCCTATCCTCACAAATAGTAGCTATGGCTTAAACCGAACATTCCATAGCGGGTTGAGAGTCCCTATGGTTATGCTCAAGGAGAATTGCTACGCTGGTTGCCCCCTCCCACCCTTTTTTTAGTTAAAAAAAAAAAATTCAGATTTTATGCAAGGATGACATTGACTAGAAACAGGGAGTTCAACATCGGGTGATATTACTACTACTATATTTGCATCTTGGTGGCACCAAAAGGAAATATTACACCTTGTTTGGTTGGGTTTTGCAAACCCGGTTTTGAGAACCTTTTTTAAGACTAGGCTTCAAAGTTGGTCTTCTACAAAGAGGCTCAAAAAAATTTGGTGGATGACCTTGGACCCACTTTATGATTTGGGTGGGGAAACCAAACAAGACCTGGTTCTCAAAACCAAGTTTTCAAAACCCAACCAAACAAGGCTAAGTGTTCGACTGTAACTCCAGTTCTATACGCCAAGTCAATCTATACAGGGCTTTGTCACTGCTTTAATTTGGCCCCGTTAAGTGGAGGTGGGATTGGGCCTCCGCCAAGTCGGTCCATTGGCCGGATATCGAGTTATCAATAAACCAAAAGCAAAAAACATCCATATTGATCCGAGTTATCATTTTACCATGAATTTTGCACCCCAAATTTCGTCCTCGGTAGCGGGAACAGCGGTGATCTTGTTCTTGGGATTCTCATAGCTTCTGAGTCCCCCCACTGCCGTGGAATAGAAACACCCTATAAAAACAAAGTGGCACCACTGTCAAATAAAAACAACAGCAGCAATGTTACGTGCACAATTTTAAAACATGATTCCAGATACAACTGTGTGCAGAACCACATGCATCGAACGGTTTGGCGCACAATTGTGTCTGGAGTTGTGTTTTAAAGTTGTGCGCGTAGACTTTCCGATAAAATAATGAGAGGAAAAACCCACAGAGCACTAGATTATTAGTGGGTTCCAAGTAGTTTTCAAGTGTCCTTTCAAGTTTTGGTCAATTTATTTTATTGTTAGTGGGTTCAAATCAATTGGCAAAGCAATAAGAGCTTTTAAAGCTATTCAATAATGAATGATTATAGGACTAAAGCAAAAAGATGATTAAGCCAACCCACCTTCAGGGAAAGAAGCAAGGGACTTCCCACAAGCACCTTTAAGCAAATCAGCATCATCAGCAAAAGCCACACATCCATCAGCAGTTATTCCCCAATACAGAGGAACCTTACCAAATTGATCCTGTGATACCATAATATGAAGTCAAATTGTTATTATACAGAAACTCCATTATCAGATAAGGACTGCCAGTCTACTAGAAATATGGGGAAAAATATAGAATGATGTGATAATGACAGGTAATTTGCACAAAGACTCCCTTAACTACCCGGAATATCACTTCTCAGAGGTCAGGGGTGGAGCTACACAGGGGCCGGGGGAATTCCATTTTGAAGTATATTTTGCATTTTTTTTTATAGATATTCTTTAAAAAAAAATCATAAAATTTTAACAATAATTAAAATGTAAGAACAATTTTCATTCCTAGAAAACAAAATTATGGTGAATTATACCGTGCGATAATGAATTTGCATTCGTCGAATGATATGATAACAATAATACTCGAGATTAATTTTTCAATTTATCAAAACCGTCCCATAAAAACTCGAATGAATGAATTTAGTCATGAAAAAAGCTTCGAACCAAAATTTCTTTTATAATTCGGCTTCCTCCGACTTCAATCTTCAGCCCCCTCCTACTTTGATTTCTGGCTCCACCACTATCTGAGGTGTTGTCTATTACTCAGCATGGGAGGAGGGGGCCGAACTTCACACTTTCGTGTTCAGAGCATTGTCCGTGAGCAAAGCTTTTCTTGAAGAGACTGGGCTGGAGTGCTTTCATCAAAAGATGTAGGTGGGCTGGTGTACTATTGGAACCTCACTAACAGGCCCTTTGGATTGTGAAAATGGGAGGCAAAAGAAACCAGGGAACCCCATCTTACCCAAAAAAATGGTGAGATATGGTACAGAGTACAAACATAGACCAATGAAAATTCTTCTTTATTTCTTTCTCATCCCTTTTCACCTCAGTTAGTTATCCAAACAAGTTTCAGTTCAAAAAAAGAAAAATTGTTATCCAAACAAGTTTCTCTTTTCCTTTCCTCTCCTTTCCTTTTCCACCCTTTTCTTGCTATCCAAAGGGTTGCTCTAAGACAAACTTCAGTAAGACTCCTTGTGGTTTGCTTCTACAGCGAAATGCCCATGTCATACTTAAATTAGCGCTTAATTGCCTGCGGTTTATGAATTTACTTATTTTTTGAAATCATTTCAGACAGCTTTTCCAGCATCTCTCCTAAAATCATAAGAAGGACTTCAATTAAGTATTTTATGGCATTTGACATCGCCTCCATAAGTTTGTTTTTTTAGAATGATCGCAGGGAGTGCTATTATGTAACCAAATCCATAGGGGCACTCTGGGCCCAACGATCCCTCCCTCACGATGACGCTCCCGCGACTTGAATCCATGACCTTTTGGCTCTAATACCACATGTCGGACCGCTTTTTCAACATTTCTCCTAAAATCAATTAGTGTTAGGAAGGCTTTTAATTAAGTCTTTTAGTATGACATTTGACATCGCACCCGCAAGCTTGTTTTTTAGAGCGGTCGCAAAGACAATGAAGCCATAAAACAATTAAAAAGCCATAAAACACACAGCTTGAATAAGGTGGGTGAAAATAGTAATAGTACTCACAGCAGCCACAAACAAGGTGGAGGTGGACTTATCAAACACAACGAAGGCAAAGCTCCCCACAAGGTGGCCGACAACATGGTTAGGTGGATAAGGTGCCCTGTCACGGAGTGCCTTGTACGCTTCAATTACTAAAATCACCTCATTTCCAGATTTTCCCAGTCCATACTGCTGATTCAGGCTTCCCAAGTTGTCCAGTGCTCCTTCAAACAAGCAGAATATCTCATCCTTCACTCCAAATGATCTGCCATTTACAAAAAGAATTGTGAGTCTTTAAGATGATCATATTGAACAAGACCATTTGATCTGCCTGATTCGGTTTGGTTTGTCACTTTGCTGATTATGGGTTCGGGGTAGCAGTGCCGGAGAAACCAAATTATTTTATTGGCTAACCACATAAATCTCTGTGTCGTGTTTCCTTTGTTTTTCACTTGATTAATTCTTCGTGCGCGATCGTATCATCGAATCCACGTATGACACGGCAAAACTAGCGCACCCATAGGTTTTATTTTCTGTGTGGCCGATAGTAAATATTCAAGACCAAAGCAGATCTGAATAACTGGAAGAATGGTTTCCCTCTAGTTAGGCACTTAGGCTCAGTTTGGACTAATCTAAATAAAGGCCCACTTTAAGGGTCCGAACCCAATGTGGTGCTATGATAGTCATTGGGTTGGATTCAACTCCCATCCATTTTTCATTCATCCATCCAGATACGTCTCTGTTTTGGAACGTTATGAGTCATGGCGAGAAAACGTCTTTTGAAAACATCTTAAACCTAAATTCTTGAGGGTAAGGATTGAAGGCGTGCATGAGTGAGAAAGGAAGGGTCCTACCAAGGGTTTTTTTTTTGGCTCATTGGTTTTAAGGCTTTTTTGTTGATGTATTGTAATAGAATGACCTGTCTTACCAAGGGTTTTTTTTTTTGGCTCATTGGTTTGACTAGGGTAAACACGGGCTGAAGGCTTTTTTGTTGATGTATTGTAATAGAATGACCTGTCTTGGGAATCGAAAATAAGCTGGCTTTTTGACTTTTTGATTTAGTGGAATGAGAAGTGACTAGGGGTGCACAAACACCGGGCCGGACTTATACTAGATAATAACGAGATTCGTGCATTTTCAAGCCCGGCCCAATTAAAATTTTAATTTCTCAAGTCCGTCCAGCAAACGCATTTATTTTTCTAACACATGATATCACAAACATTAATTAATTAACCATAAGATCAAGAATACCTACAACCAAAAGATTAAGGAGATTCAACAAGAAGAATAATAAAATTCTGTTAAAAGGAAAAGAGGAGATATTGAAGTGCAGACAAAGATAATCGTGCTCTTGAATAAGAGATAACTAGATGCACTCTTCATCAAGATAAACAAACCCTAATCAGTTAGGTTCCAGCGGTATATATAGCGCATTAAAAAAAAATATTATTTAAATCGGGTCGGGCCGGGCCTCAGAAGAATTTCCCAAACTCGGCCCTATTAGTAAACAGGCTTAAAATGTCAACCAGCCCGGTCCTATGGGCCTAAATATTTTTTCCAAACCCTAAAAAAATCGGGTTGGGTGGGCGGGCTGGGCAGGCTACCGGACCGGTGTGCACCCCTAGAATTGACTGCTTTGTAAGAGTTTTGTAGTTGTTTTCGTTTTATAGTGATCAGAGTATTGTTGTTTCTGCTAACCGGAGTTTTTATCATTTTTTAGTTGGTTCATGTTCATCTCCGTTTATGGAGGTTCTTGTTCGGGGTGGAATGTTATCTATCCTCTGGAGTATTATTTCCTGTATTCGGTGAATTCCTACGTAAGCTATATGAATAACTCGAAAGTTGAGGATCGTTTTTCCCGACGTAAGCTCCAGTTTTGGTTTATAGCCCTTTTGGGCATTCGCGATTACAAAATAAATAAAAATTGAAAAATAACGTGACATAGGGCCAACCTGATAACCTCACTGAGGTTTATCTCATAGCCCTTATTGAAATCATCATGCTAAAAATTACGCCATCCGTTCTAAAATAAATATTCAAAATCACTATTTACACCTCTAAAAACTTTGTTTAATAAAACTAAGAAAAATCAATCAAAGAGATCTATATTGCGTATACAATTCATCATAACTTAAAAAATATAGATGTTTTTTTGAGTGGTGTAAATAGTGATTTTGGATATTCATTTTGGGATAGATGGAGTATTTTAATAGAAATATCATTTCTTCATGAACAGTTTACACTTTGATTTTTTTTTTCTTTTACAAATTCTAATTTTTAGCGGTATCCAATCAAGTTGGGTTTTGGCACAGATACTTGATGAGGACTACAAAATTTTCTGATTATTCTTGTTAGTGGTGAACGTATGATTTGTGTCTAGCAGTCTCGAATCATGTGTATTTTTATATGCATAATAAAATATAGAGTATTTTATAAGTATATATCGCTACTTGCGAGATGATAATATGTGCACGTGTGTAGCCACCGTTTAGTTTTATACACGCAACCTAAAAAATGTTGATAACTTGAAATTTTAGGAATTTTTACCCAAAACATATAGAAATTTTAGAAATTTTTTTTTTTCACTCAAGGGTCTTGTAGGGACCAATCCCATAGTATTTTTCTTAATTAATCTGAAAATTAGTATAGTACCCGAGGATAAGGATACTTGAAGTTGTGAGGGGCCCGTTCAAAAAAAAAAAAAAAAAAAAGAAGTTGTGCGGGGGACTCCCCTTTAGACAGCCCCTTAACCTTATGTGTCTCAGATTGGATCGGCCCACAATAAATTTGTGAGAAAATTAAAAACTAATAGTTTAATTGTATTAAAAATAGTTTAAAAAAACAAAATTCTAACAAAATCTTATATTTTTTTGCAAGACGAGCTATGAGAGAAAATTAATCGTAGTACAAAATTTAAATTAATCGTAGTACGAAATTTAGAGACGTGCTAGCTTTCTTCTTCTTTTTTATCAGCAGGCAATGCATTTCACCAGCGTCCTAATAAAGATTCCATCACAATTACAGGAATGAAACAAAATTACCAAAATCTAAGATACGACAAATTGCAAAGAGCACGTAGACTGACATACTGAGAGACACGTACTGCCAAAGCAGAGCAAAGATATATTAAAGTTAGACATTCCCGTAATTTCATTTCCTTTCCTGGCATTTGAACGATCCTAAAGAGCGGATTCGTTACAGTTTCTTCGTAATTTTAATCTCACTCTGTTTGAGAACAAATTTGTCGAATTGACCAATTAGAAGTTACTAATTCATAGAGATCGGATGGCAGTTATCACTTATCATTATGCGCAAATTCTAGTGTAATTTTGTCTCTTTTTTGTCCGATCAAAAAAAGAGAGTCTGTTTTTGTCACAGATTTTGTGTAATTGTGATACCTGGGCTTTAAAGGCGATTGGTTGTGGTGAGTATACGCCAATTGGACATCGTCTCCGATCTGTATCGACACCGCCGAGCTGTTATTCTCGAGGAACCGGTTCACCAGCGCCGCAGCCTTTATCTTCGGCGACGGAGTGCGGCTTCCGGCCGCCACTAGCTCTTCTGGCGGCGACACTATCGAGCTGCTAAATACACCCAACATCGCTTCCCCCTACTCCACTATTTCTCTCTCTATATCTATACGTATATCAATTATTACTTATATAAAAGAAGAGATAACAATTCTCTCTCTCTCTCTCTAGAATTTATTGAGTGATCGATTGGGCATGGAAGAAGAACCAGAGACGGGCGTTGTCATTTTATAGAAAGAACGGGAGTGGGGGTATAAAATAGTGCCTTTGCCCGAACATTTTCAATTGATTGATTTGGAAAAATTACATTAAACCCCTCTCAATTATGAATTATTTTTACATAATCTTCATAAACTTTTAAAATGTCATTTTGTCAGCCCACTGGGCTATACTAAGGCAAGAAATAGATTTTTTTAAAAAACTTTTTTTTTTTTTCACTTTTCTATACATTTTTACACATTTTTATACGCTTTTCAAACATTTCAATACATTTTTTAAACCTTAACGACAATCTAGTGGACTGATTTTAAAATTTTCCAACTTTAAAACTCAATACTTAATCCCTTTAATCCTATATATTGAAGACGACGTCAACAAAAAATTGCAAGTTATCATTATGCCCATCAATTATCAGCATACCATGTTTTTTCACCTAAACATTCACCCGCGTTTAGATTTAATCATCACACTTTAACGAAAGTTATTCAAACTCCAATCACATTCTATCTTGCAATGGCCTGCGATTCCCCCACAACTAACTCTAATAGTAAGGTTCTTTCGTTCCCTCCTCAGCATCTTCTAATTTCGAAAAATTACCTTTAGATGAAGAGAAGAGGAAAGTGTAATTTCATCATAAAATTTAATTTATCAGGTTAAAATGATTTTCTAGTTATTTTTTCTTGCGTTTTTTTTTTCCTCATTATTACTCAGGTTAAAATGATTTATTAGAAAATCAAGTTTTCTTTTGATAAGTATTATCCAAAGATTCCAAACATAAAGGCACGTGGTTTGGGACCCACAAGGAGGCGATGATTCCTGTGTGCCCGTTGGTGGCTGTATCTCTCACGTGGGTCCCCTTTCGCCAATCAGCGGCTTCGATCAATTTTCTTGATAAGAAAGCATCTCCATCAGCGGCTTCGATCAATTGGATCTTGAGGCATCACCACGTGGTTGTACTCCATATTCTGATATTCTGGCTATCACATATTTCTGTGGAACTCAATAATAAGTGTATGAACTTAACGAAAATGAGTGATGAAAAAAAAAATGTTACGACAACATGGGCAAGGGTCCAAGTTTACATCCACGTTTAGAAAATGTATTGACCATTCTGGGAACTCACTTGTGGGTTCCACACGAGTGATTTGAACTGTTCATTCATTTTAAAGTGGGTCTCCGAGGTTGTCGGTATATTTTCTGGACTTTCCGGTCTGTACCGTAGTCGGTTGCATAGAATTATTACTCCAACAAAAAAACGATTCTTTGCGTTGCAACTTGCAACACCCAAAAGAGCAAAACCATGGGTGGACCCACAGTTTCGATGCTCTGATACAATCTGTGTTCTGAAAATTCTGGATTTTTCAGATTCTGGATTTTTCAGAATAAAACATTTTACCATTTAATTGCGTAATGGGATATTCTACGAAAAATGTTTTATAGATAGTTTACTTTTCAATTTTTTTTATTTTAAAATATACGGGTAAGACATTTTACCGTATCATAGCCTAATGAAATATACCGAAAAAAGAAAGCCTAATGATACTCGACAAAAATATACAGTATTATCTATAGTTTCACCCGGTGCTTCTCCTAGTTATTATTTTGAAATTCATTAAAGGTTGTAGGGTGAGAAAAATTATCGGTGTTCTTGAAATATCGTCACGTAGTGTCTAAACATCGATATCTTCTAATAACCACAAAAAAGTACGAAATTCATACGCGAAAAATGTGTGATTATCGATTTCTTCCAAAAATTTTCATTCCAATAAATTTTTTCACTCTGCCATTGCATGATCAATTAGTTATGGTTATCCACTGCTATCCTTTTCATTTTTTTTTAACAGATTCTCTACCATCCAATGGTTTTAGATAAAAAGTGTTTCATTATTGTAGTCATGGGCCAACGTAAAAATGACACAAGGAATTCGGATAAGGGGCAAATTCGTCCTGAAAAACAAGTTTGGTGTCCCCAAGAATGGTTGTTGGTAAGTGGAGGGGCCCAGAAGTATTGTATGAGATGATGGAGTCCAAACAAAGAAAATTTGTTGGTTATGATTTTGATGAAGAGTAAGATTCAATTCCACCAAAGAACTATAGCCTTTAGGCTTAGCACATCCACATATTTCTAATACTATGAGTTTTTCTTTTTCGATAAATGGATGTCCAGACCAGCTTGCGCGTACTTTGACTAATTCTAAGATCGTGAAGTCAGTTTGCGCACACATAACTAATTCCGGAGTCCTGAAGTTAACTTTCGGGCAAAACTTCCAATAGCTCTCTAAAGTTTGAAGTATTTGATCTCTTTAAAATTTGAAAATGCAACGACATGAGGAACTCAATTACTTATTGTTTCTCATGCTCACTTTGATCAAACTATTAATTTATTTCTAATATGATTTTAGACAAGTGGTTGTCACATTTTCTTCATTTTCCCTTTGACCTTGGGGTAGTATTGAAAACAACTTTTAGTGATGGGTAAGTTCTTATAATTAATTCTCATACATATCTTCACAAACTCAGTTGTCCGATTGTTGATACAAAAATAATAGATACACTCCCTCCCCAACCACTCCCTACCACTCCCCCTCTCACATGTGGTAGGTCCTACCATGGGTCCCACATGTGATGGGACCCACCACATGTGAGAGGGGGAGTGGTAGGGAGTGGTTGGGATTCTTGTTGATAGGTGGCTCCATGCGTAATTGCGTATGAACATGGGCAACCAATGTGATGCTACATTATTGACTCCTTTAGTCCAGGTTTGGGGGCCTGTAGCTCCCATCGTAGCCGTCCAACTTATCAATCAATGGTTTGAATTTGTAGTTGCTCATTTATCAGTAAGAAAGGTAGAACAATTGTAAATCCAAACCATTAAAAACACTTTTAGACGGGCACGATTTGGGACTACAACATTGTAGCGCTAAGACCCCCGAATCCCCTTTAGTCCTTTTGATGTTTACTGACAATAATTTCCTTTTTCTGTGGGGTGGGCATACAAGATTTCGATTCCATTAATCACCTAAACAAATCTAGTCGTTCGACCTATATTTAGCGGGTGTTCCACTAACAAAAAATTATTTTTTTCAAAAATCGAGACAGATCATTCTCTCACAATACATCACATAAAAAACTGAGAAAAATCAGTTTATTCTAAAAACACTCTTAGCGGAACACTTGGTACTTGGCGAGTTTGAACCACATAGAGTGATTGTAAGGAGAAGCTTTACGGCAGG